>OZ038423.1:18584094-19275795 GCA_964036155.1 Diploscapter coronatus | reverse complement strand
TTATTTTCTCAAAGCGAAATATTGCTAAAGTTTAAGACGCATTCTTTGAATAACCCGAACAAAGGCCGGACAACTGCAAAAGTGTCTCGGATCCGAACCAAACTTATATGGTGGATACACCCATGGGCCCTAATCACAAGAATGGGGCAACTTCGACTGACCATAAAAGTCGATAGATTAATCCATTTTTCAAGCGGTTTTCAACATATTACTCAGGTCGATAAGGGCTTTCGTTTGGTATATAACATGATGGGTATTGGTTACTAAATGGTAGCTTAACCATATGGGTCGATATCATTTGGTACAATACCATGTTTGGTATCGTTCGACTTCAAATTTTATGAAAATAAATAATAGATGTCTCTAGCTTCAATTTGAGCCCAAATGTTGGTAGACTACCTATGGAAATATTCTCGTATCATTTTTTTGAAAATTGGCACTAAATGTTGGTTTTTGAGGTACCACTCCCATACCATAATAGATAACTATGAGATGTCTTCACAAAAGTTGCTCAATTTTTCGAGGGCTATCGATTGGTGTATCGTTTGAATTTTCTGATCGATTTTTTTTTAAACTCGACCCTCAGGCCACGCCCATTTGACTGCATTTTTCTCAAACATGTCACGCCTAATTAATGTCTTTTATAACTGATTTTAGGGTAAGTTGATGCGTAGAATTCGAATATGGCATTAGATTTTTGGAAATTGTGAACTTTTTCAGTAGAAGCGATTTTATGCAAAAATGCATGTTTTGAAACTGTCATTTTTGACACTTTTGACTTTGGAATTCCCTCTCACTCAGCAAGTGGCTGACCTCCCTAAACCACTATATTTCTAGAAAGTACATTCCATGGTTACGTTCATCATTTTTTAATTTTTTATAGCAAAAAAGTTTTATTTGTACCTTCTGTTTGCAGTCAAATCGTCAAAACTCCCAACTTTGATTCCCACCTAGTCCCGCCCACTTTTGAGGGCGGGACCTGATCTCCCCATTTTTGTGATTAGGGCCCATGGGTGTATCCACCATATAAGTTTGGTTCGGATCCGAGACACTTTTGCAGTTGTCCGGACCCCCCTTTGACAGTTGTTCCGTTTATTCAAAGAATGCGTCTTAAGAGAATGCTACTATTTCCTAAAATTATCGTCTTTCTTTGGATATCGATTGAATATATTTATCAAGTGAAAGCTGACAATATTGATAATAAATTAACAATTTCTGACATTGCTCGAGGTATTTATTTATATTATATAAAAACTAAAATAATTACTATTCTTTTTTTTATAGATTTGACCCGTGAACATGTAATGAGTTCACAATTACCGCGACATCGAATGGAGTTATTCAAACAAGTAAGGAAAGCATATTTTATTAAGCAAAAATAGTTTAAAAATATGATCATAAGTGGGTTTTACAGTGCAATGGGGACATTTTGATATTTAATTATAGTGAAAGGACTTTTTATACTGAAAATACTCCTGACGATCAGTAACAATCGTACTCATTAAGGTATGGGATATCATTGATAGAAATGAACCCGTTGCAAAAATGAGAGAAAAAATTAAACCTATTGCTGAGAAATTGATAACTAGTCAAATTGGTACATCAATTGATCAAGAAATAATGAATCGTCATTTGGTTTGTGGTGTAAATAGATAAACTATTCTAAAGATATTTAATTAAGGAAGAACAAATGATTATGTTTGATTTTATGATTGAAGAAAATAATAGATTCCATAGCATGATTAATTTAAATGAAGATAAGCTTACAGCTGCAAAGGTAAGTGACTTAGTCATTAAATTTCTAATTCCTAATATGTTAGTAAAATTATTAGAATACAATATTTGTATCGTTATAGTAAAAAAACTATAAACGAGATAATTATTGTCGTAAAGTTTATTAAAAAAATATTTTTAGATAAAAAAATTGGATAAAGAAATTCAAGCGATGCCATTCAATGCCAGTCTTATGAGCAAACATGTAGAATTGAAGCATAATGACATTTATGACGAGTACTTAAAATTGTTAAATTCCTATGAAATAATGAATAATAATACTGTTTTCAAATGGTTTCGATACAAAAACAATCCAAATCCAGAGGTAATTTAATAATTACGTGATTATCGGCATTACTTGCAATAATTCTGAGAAAAATACCATCTTTTTAAAAAATATTATTGCTCAGTTTAATTTGCGCATATCCGCACGTATCCGTGTGGATCGGCAGTTTGAATGCGGAATATAATAATTAACACAAAATCGATGCGACAGGGTTTCCTCATGCATGATTCTTGCCTAAAAATTATTTCAAGGCTTCAATCCATCATAAACTGTTGGGGGATCTGATGAGAGTGATCCAAAATGTCGTTTCTTTTGCATTTTGAAAATAGATAGTTCATTACTTAAATGGAAGTGATAATTTCAGAAACAAAACATAATGGTAGTGATTAAAAATAAAATATGCTTGTTCAATTCATCTACCTACTCAGTCGAAGAGATTGCAAAATTCCGCAATTGGTATTGGTCATATCAAATAGCAACTACAAAGGATAAGGTAAATTCTTACGTTCGTTACTTTGAATAGTTTCTTAGATTTCAGATTTTTGGAGTTGATTCATTCAAGAGGATTTTTGAAATTTTTGACCTGTATACTCGAAAAGTTTCAAGAGGTCTTATCAACAAATCCATGAATGACCGATTCAAAGAATTTTACAGGCCCAGATCCTCCTGAATGGCGTGATTTTGCATCTGTGGCTTATTTCAAAGACAAATTGTATTATTTGGGTGGAGAGGGTCCTATAACAAGAAAAGATACAAATCGCGTTGATGTAAGAAGATCGAATGAAAGTTCATGAAATAATTTATTCAGGTTTTAACAGATGGAACATGGCAAGCAGGACCTGCATTTCCTCGTCCAATTAACCGTGCTCTAACAATAACACGCAATAAAGTTTTATACGGTCACATTATAGCATATTCATTATTGTAATTGTGGATATTCAGTTATTGGTGGCCATGAAAGCGGAAAGATATATCGATTATCAGACGATGAACGGGAATGGATTGAAATTGGAGAGATTCAAGAAATAGAAGATTATTTTGGAGTTGCATCGTTAAATGGAAAAATTTACATAACTGGAGGAGGATAGTCGTTAATTTTGTATGATAAATAATCTATCATTATATATTTAGTGGTGGATTATTAAAATCCTGTCTGTGTTTCGACCCGTCAGCTCCAGTTAACAGTCGAATTTCTCGAATTGCTGATATGCATTATACAAGATATTATAATTCGCCCATTGTCGCTAACGGGAAATTGTATGCAATTGGAGGGTGAGCTGAGATTTTGCATATCTTCATACGAAATATTTGTTAACTTAGGTTTCAAAAACGTTCTATGGAACATTTTTGTAATTCAATCGAGGAATACGATCCACAAACGAATAAATGGCGAGAAGTCGGAAAAATTAAAATAAAATAAAGCTTGATTATAATAATCTCAGATTTCATATTGAAAATTTTATCCAATAAAGTAAAATAATTTAATTTCAATGCACATGATACAGACAACTCTCGAAGACATTCAACAAAGACGCTGAAAAATTGCAACTGAAACATAAACTAGTGAACATTAGTATGTTAAATATTTTGAATCAAATCCTATTCTTGATTCTATCATTGACAAATTTTATATTTATCAAACCCTACTAGTATTTTTTTTGTAAAATGTGTTTGTTTGTGCACGTTTATGTCTGGAGATGTGATCATCCAGTTGAGATGGGGTTTGCACCAAACGATGCGCAATTTTTCCGCTGTGTACAACGTATAGGTTTTGTTTGGGTTTGGTTAGACGATTGAGCAATTATCCTTATTAGAAGTGATTTCTCCTTTAATGAGTCGATTCTCCTTTGCATTTTTATGGATGAAAAGGAACTTGAAATTTTTGAAAATGACATCAATGGGATAATTGAATGATGACAGAAATATTCTAAATGATTGATTGATTTTTTTAATTAGATAGTTTTAGTTTTATGATTTGATGGATTTTCAGAAGGGGAGCTATGAAATTAAACATTTTGATGATGTGAGAGAGTATGAACATGAAAGTAAGAAATGCAATGTATGGTAATTTTTAAAGATAAGAAAATATAAATATAAAATTTGTCAATGATAGAATCAAGAATAGGATTTAATTCAAAATATTTAACAGACAACTATTCAATAATTTACATTTTAGTTGCAATTTCACAGCGCCTTTATTGGATATTTTCGGGAGTTGTCTGTATCATGTGATCGAATTTTTATTGATTGGCGAGAACGTCAATATTCAAAAATTACACTATTTATCTCGTTTCTCTTCTACGCGACTCACTATTTCGCTTATCCAAATTCGATTTCTAATTGCTTCATATGAATATCAACTTTCTCTCCAATCAACGATATCAAAATTTCGCATCATTTATCATTTTAAATATACACTGCACAAGGTCCAGAATTTACACACAAGATTCAGCAATTTTGCTGGCTCGTGTTTCGGTAATATTGGATCCGCTGAATTCATAGCATCCCCGGTCGTAAATCGCGAATGACTTTAATCCGGCTAATCCATCATAGTGTAAATCAGCCGGCCACCCTGCATATTGATAAAAATAAAACATTTATGTGCAAAATTATTTTCTTATTAGATTAGACTGTGTTATATCCTAGAAATTTATCTTAACTCTCTATGCGTTGATGATATATAAAGAGTTATCATAAATAGATCATATTATGGAATGCAAGAAAGTAGGTACTGCACATACTTTGCAACTCGCTTTTACACTTGCTCCGCCTTTCTTTG
Organism: Diploscapter coronatus; assembly: GCA_964036155.1. Lineage (NCBI taxonomy): Eukaryota > Metazoa > Nematoda > Chromadorea > Rhabditida > Rhabditidae > Diploscapter > Diploscapter coronatus. The sequence continues at coordinate 19,270,957 of OZ038423.1, read as the reverse complement.
CTTCCTCCTTTTCTTTTGTTATCTCTTCCGTCTCTTCACGGCGCTAGCTATTTCTCGGGGGTTAAGTCTAGGAGAGGAAGTTTGCAAAATGTATGCAATATCTACTTCCTCACAGTCCATAATACTAACTTCAAAATCCACCACCTTTGATAAAAAAATATTTCAAATTCCTACCATAATTGGGGCAGCATTTCGTGAGCCCCTTGCAATCTTCGTCCTTACTGAAACAGACGGACCAGCATTTCGGAGCGTAAACGTATGCACTGGAAGGGCTAACGATGTTGCACGTCTTAATATTGTAGCAGACGTCTCCTTTGAAGAAACTAAAGATGGTTCCATTGCCAGTGTGCCCTATAAATAAATAGTGGCAAAATTTTTAACACAGAAATAATAAATTTTAAAAAAGATTTATGGCAAGACTAACACTTTCTATCAAACAGCTGCAGAATCATGTGGTTATGATTCGGTTGAATATACGGCGAAGGAAGGTTTGGCGATTGAACCATTGAATAGTCATCAAAGCCGTCGCCGATCACGTTATTTTGTCGGGTTGGATGACATCTAAATTAATTTTTTTTTAATTTTATGGAGCAATATTTGCCTACTCTAAGCCCTCAATATTAAGAGTTGGTGCTTTTGATAGCTTCTTCGCACGCGTTTGACAAACAGGACCGCTTATAATGGATATTGATCGGATATGTTTAAACCCATCAGAACTTAGATCGACAGTATATCCTGAAATTGGATATTTTTGTATTTACATTTTTTAAATTATAGTATATTTCTAAAATAATGTATTCATTTCCTAATACATTTTCATTAGAATTCTCAAATTAACCAAAATTCGGCCAACATGCGTTGTATCCCGAACAATCAGATTCATCGCTGAAACAGATGCACCAGTCTGGTGGAAGATAGGTCATTGCACTCAACGGAGTGTAGTCGATGCAAGCCTTACAGGAATGCGCGAATACTAAAATGAAAAGTATGCTAATTTTTGCAAGAAATTTGACCATTCTGGTGACAAGCCTCATCTCCAGAAAGAATGTAGCAAATATCCTTCTGATAGAAATGGATAACCTTTGCAGTTCCTCTGTGGTCTGAAATTCCGAATGAATGTTCAAGTAGATCATTTTATCGTACATTTCTGTGGGAATAGATAGAGAATGGCTTGAGAGTTAAAAGAAATCGGTATTGGCCGAAGGCCATTTTTGGAAGTCTTTACTGGAGTATCTACGGGATTGACATCTGAAAATCGATAATTTTATGAGAAAAAATTAATTTTTACCTCTTATTGGTGTATCATTATCGTTTGAATCAGATATAGGCGAATGTTTCGGTTTTGCCATTTCCTGGAATGTTTATCGAATTGCCAAATGTATCGAGATAAAATCAATTATTATATTCTGCATTCAAACTGCCGATCCACACGGATACGTGCGGATATGCGCAAATTAAACTGAGCAATAATATTTTTTAAAAAGATGGTATTTTTCTCAGAATTATTGCAAGTAATGCCGATAATTACGTAATTATTAAATTACCTCTGGGTTTACATTGTTTTTGTATCGAAACCATTTGAGAACAACACTATTATCATAGGAATTTAACAAATTAGAGTACTCGTCATAAATGTCATTATGCTTCAATTCTACATGTTTGCCCCCAAGGCTGACATTGAATGACATCGTTTGAATTTCTTTATCCAATTCTTTGATCTAAAATCAATTTTTTGTTGGAAATTTTACAACAATAATTATCTCGTTTATAGTTTTTTTTATTATAACAATACAAATATTGTATTCTAATAATTTTACTAACATATTAGGAATTAGAAATTTAATGACTAAGTCACTTACCTTTGCAGCTGTAAGCTTATCTTCATTTAAATTAATCATGCTATGGAATCTATTATTTTCTTCAATCATAGAATCAAACATCTTCATTTGTTTTTTCTTAATTAAATATCTTTAGAATAATTTATCTATTTATACCACAAACCAAATGACGATCCATTACTTCTGGATTAATTGATGTACCAACTTGACTAGTTATCAATTTCTCAGCAATAGGTTTAATTTCTTCTCTCATGTTTGCAACAGGTTCATTTCTATCAGTGATATCCCATACCTTAATGAGTACGATTGTTCTGATTGTCAAGAGTATTTTCAGTGTAAAAGTCCTTTCACTATAATGAAATATCAAAATTTCCCCATTGCACTGTAAAATCTGCTCATGTTCATATTTTTTAACTATTTTTGCTTAATAAAATATGCTTTCCTTACTTGTTTGAATAACTTCATTTGATGTCGCGGTAATTGTGAACTCATTACATGTTCACGGGTCAAATCTATAAAAAAAAGAATAGTAATTATTTTAGTTTTTATATAATATAATATATAAATAAATACCTTGAGCAATATCAGGAATTGTTAATTTATTTTCAATATTCTCAGCTTTCACTTGATAAATATATTCAATCGATATCCAAAGAAAGACGATAATTTTAGGAAATAGTAGCATTCTCTTAAACTTCAAGAATATTTCGCTTTGAGAAAATAAAACAATTCGAAAATACCATATTAGAAATTATTTTATAAGTAGTCTATTTACTCACATGATGTAGTGCAATTATGATCGTAGTATGTAAAAGGTTTATCACAATTTAGAAATGTTAACTGAAATAGAAAAATCACAATATTTATTAGGAATATAAACAAAATAATTTTTTTTTAATTTGTACCTTAGTTACCTGAAATATATGCTACTAATATGAATAAGCGTCATATTACTAATGGTTGTGTTAGTTTTAAAGTGTATCGATTTCCAAATCAGATAACAATCTTTATATGGGAACAAAATATGTGACTAAGATTTCAAAACAGATAGATACGTTAGTGCATTATAAACATATTGAATATATTCAATAGTTTATAATAGCAGTTTTTGCTATAAGCTTAATTAGCCCATCAGATTTTTTTTATAAAAATACCTTCATGACTTTGTCTTCATATCGGGGATATCACTTGTGTCCTCTAATTATATGGAATGAATTTAAATTTTTACACTCTTGATTATGTCTGTTCGGGAACGTTTTTGAGGAAAATATTCAACTACATTTTTACTATACTCGAGAAAAGATAAGTGACAATGAATGATCTGCTCATTTACAATATAAAAATTAGCGGGGCATAGATACTTGACAGTGCTAATTTCGACTTTTTAAAGTTAAAATTTTCTGAAACAACTTTTTTGAAATCTCCATAGTCGATTTGTATAATTGGTATGAAAATTTTTACTGAAAACTGAAATTTAAAAAGGGTGACTACATTCTTATATAGTAGAGGTAATTAATATCTCATCGAATCTGAAGAAAACAATTTCCCAGAAGATAAATTTGCATATTATCAAATGATATGCTGTTTTAAATAGCTCTATCATATAGTTTCTAGCTAACTCACATTGAGGAAAAGAGTTTTCCAATTGGTTGCGTTGTTATTTTAGATTTTCGAATAGGATGAAAAATATTCAAAATTCCTAAAATCTCGTATATAAAATTAAAAGGCTAAAACTTAGCACATACTTGTGGTTAAAATATATCCATGTGTTAGCAAACTTTCAGCATTCAAAATATGGGCTCATTGGATTTGTCATAACGCCCCAACATGAAAAGTCACAGCATTATGCGAAATTTTGTAAAAAAAATCCAAGAGAAGGAAAACTTTTCGCTATATGTTGTAACGTTGTGATAAATGCAGGATCCATAAAATATTTTTTATTTGAATGAAGCCAAATAAATGACAATTCTATATCAACTTGAACGTAATGCAATTACAAATAAGTTAGAATAATGATGCCATAATTGAATATACAGAATGATAAGTGGAGATATGTGATTAATTCAAAAAGAAACTCGATTTATTTTGAAGTCGATGAATTTTCCATCGCTTCTTTTGGCATGCAACAGCATTGGTACTTTCCGTATGCGTCCAACTTTTCGCAATAAGTCATCTACCCGTACCTAAAAATGAATTGTATGACATGGATATTCTGAAAAATATAATGTAATTCTGACTTCCATTTATGATTAGGTAATTGATTCGAAATGTTATTGATTTTTTTCCTTTCTTGTTCAGATAAAAAAGTGTTGAATATCAAAACAATTACAATTTCAAAAGTCGATGGTGATCAAATTAAAATATTTGTTTAACTACCCAAAGTTCAAATATGTACGTATTGTGCCCACAATATTTGATTATATGCTTACTTCTCTATGTTCTTTTCAAATCACTATCTCTTTTTCTACAATTCAAAAAAGGAAAATTTACTCTACATTTTTCAGTCTAGTTTGGCTGTTGATGATAATGTGGCAATCATTATCATGCGATGATAACTAACCTTATCCCATGGTTGGATGAGAATTACAAGATATTTCGATTCCGATATACCCATGTAGATATCGCCTTCATTGATTGGCATAATATATCGACTTTCCAGAGCTCTGCTTCCAGTGGCAGTGATTAGTTCGGGACGGTCCCAGTATTTTTCCATCACGCAATTGTAGGGGCTTCCAACAAATGTTTCCCCGGTGATGTTGAATGGGGATTGGAGTTCCCCGTAGTCATTATTTTCTGTTAAAATATTCACAAAAATATTTGCCAGGGGGTTGTCATCGATCTCGATTTGCAGTTGGAATTGTGCTGACGAACCACCGATTTCCTCGCAAAACAGAGTTGCTGACCTTCAAAAGTAAATTACTAGAATGACTAGATATGGTATTTCATTAGTAGAATATAAAAAAAAAAAAAAAAGTTCTAATTAATTTTCTTCCTTTTTCTAACTGAAAATTAAATTTCCCATTTCTAAACTGGGCTGACAAAATTCAGAAAAAAAAATCGTAGAAACAGCATAGTAAATTGAATCGGACTGAAATCTTGCAGATATATGAGGAATATATTAGAGAATCTGTGTACAAAATTTGAGTCGGAATAATTCAGGCATTGTAGGTGTGGTGCTCTTGAGCACAAAGCGCGTTCATAATTTTGAGACACCTTATATAGTACCTTAAAAGAATAATGAACAAAAATCCATTTTATACCTTATAATAGCACTTGATGATGAACTACTTCCAGGTTTGTTAAATGGTATTTTCTCCTAGAATTATTGCAAGTAATGCCGATAATCACGTAATTATTAAATTACCCCTGCATTTGAACTGTTTTTGTGTCGAAACCATTGGAAAACAGTATTATCATCATAGGAATTTAACAAATTAGAGTACTTATCATAAATGTCATTATGCTTCAATTCTACATGTTTGCCCCCAAGGCTGACATTGAATGATATCGCTTGAATTTCTTTATCCAATTTTTTGATCTAAAATTAATTTTTTTTGTAACTTTTAAGACAATAATTATCTCGTTTATATTTTTTGTTATAACAGTATAAATATTGCATTCGAATAATTTTACTAATGTATTAGGAATTTGAAATTGAATGACTAAGCCACTTACTTTTTCAGCTGTAAACTCATTTTCATAGAAACTAATAATTTCATGGAATCTAGTGTTTTCTTCAACCATAAAATCAAATATCTTCATTAGTTCTTCCTTAATTAAATATCTTTAGAATAGTTTATCTATTTACACCACGAACCAATTGATCAGTCATTACTTCTGGATTAATTGATGTACCAATTTGACTAGTTATCAATTTCTCAGCAATAGGTTTAATTTCTTCTCTCATTTTTGCAACAGGTTCATTTCTATCAATTATATCCCATACCTTAATGAGTATGATTATTACTGATCGTCAGGAGTATTTTCAGTGTAAAAATCCTTTCACTATAATGAAATATCAAAATTTCCCCATTGCACTGTAAAATCTGCTCATGATCATATTTTAACTTTTTTCCTTAGTAAAATATATTTTCCTTACGTGTTTGAATAAATTCACTTGATATCGCGGTAATTTTAATTTTAAATTCATCGCATATTCATTGGCCAGCTCTATTTATAAAAAAGTAATTATTTTGATTTTATATAATATAAATAAATACCTTGAGCAATGTCAGAAATTTTCTCAGCTTCCACTTGATAGATATATTCAATCGATACCCACAGAAAGACGATAATTTTAGAAAATAGTAGCATTCTCTTAAACTTTAGCAATATTTTAGTTTGAGAAAATAAAACAATTCTAAAATATCATATTATAAATTTTATTTTATGAGTGTAGAGTCTATTCACTCACATGATGTAGTGCAATTATGCCGTAGTATCTAAAAGATTCTATCGCAATTTAAAATGTTAACTAAAATAGAGAAAAGTCACAATATTTATTAGGAATATAAACACAATAATAATGATAATAATTTTGCACCTTAGTCAACTGAAATATATACCAATAATATGAATAAGCGTCACATTACTAACGGTTACGTTAGTTTTAGTGTCGATTTCCAAATCAGATAACAATCTTTATATGGGAATAGAATATGACTAACTAAGATTTCAAAACAGATAGATACGTTAGTGCATTATAAGCATATTTATTGAATATATTCAATAGCTTATTTTTAAATGATTTGAAATTTGAAAAATATAAAACTAAAAATTTATGGATATTCTTATTTACTGTGCCTAAAAGCCTAAAAAGATGAACTGACAATGAGTATGTCGAGGTCGTTAAACTTCGAAATGCCCAGGTAAAAACCCGAAATGTCTCGAAAAATCCGGTCTAGATCGATGATATATTCGATAAAACGGTTTTGTTCAAAAAAGTCGAAACGTGAAATGCGCCCGTACAAATATGTACAAGCGTGAATTCGTTTTCCAAATAGGGGTGGGCCGAAATTCCGGTTGTGCAAATGTTAAAATTCCATTCCGGTCCATTTCTAATAAAGAAGACATGGCTTGCGTTCGTTAATGAACATGACTGAATGATAAAGCGATTCTGTAAGTAACATTAATTGTAAGTTTCCCCTGTTTAGATGTATAAATTTGAAAATAAACGTCATTGAGTAGCTATAAAGTTCAAAATAAAAAATAACTTTTCCATTAATGATATTTTCAGGAAGGGTTCAAATACGCGGCTGAAAACAATTACCGCATCAAGCCGACGTGCAGCTACTGTGTTAAATTTGTCGAGAAGATGGCCACTGAAGAGCAGAAGAAACTCTCCACCACATATCGGAGCTCGATCTAGGCAAAATCTCAGGGAAAATTAGATGAATAGTGATAGATCAGTTTTTAAATGGTCATTGAATTCGTATACTTTTATCAAGATTTGGTAGAATCAAATATTAAACTCTTATAAACTATTGTTTGCACAATTTCGCATTTCTCTTCAAGATGATTTTTATTCGATTCTACAAATTCTAGATACCCAAGTCACTTGTAACTTTAATTCCGTTGCGTGTGCAGGATGATCAGTATTTTCTGCATAAATTTTGAATATGTGTTATCGCAGTGGTTTGAATAAAAATTGTAACTTTAAAAAAGTTTCCCACTAAAGATAATTTAAAAAAAAAAAAAACCCCTCTTATGACCAGCTACACAGAATGCAATGTTTGCGCTGCATTTACGCCGTATGTTTTACATATAAAATCTAATTGAACGTCGCTGCTCCGGATTTTCGCTAAAATTTTATAATTTTCGTCGATTTTGTTCTTTCCATTTTGCCTGAAAATCTCTCCCACTTCAGTCTAATCATTTCATATCGTTATTTAAAAAAAAAAATCCATCAATTCCACTTAAATCGTTCGATTTCTTCGATGATGATGCAATTTCTCTGACTCGCTTTTTCCCAAACTCCTCTCGGATTTGACAAATTCGATTACCAGGGATAAGTTCATCTCTCTTCGAATGTGTTGTGGGACTGGGCCCAAATTCACAGTTTACTTAACCCTTCGACTGGAAGCGAAAGAGCGGGGCATTGGGGAGGGCGCAGAGAGGAGGACGTCTCTCGGCGTGCACTGCTTCCCGCTTATGTCTGCACTGCGTGTTTGTCGTTATTGATTATTATCTCCACTGATAGCGATAACGCAAAATGATCTACCGATCTGCCGGGTTGTTTGGGAAATCGTTAAATCCAATTATCGATTTTCTCATGTTTCAAAATTGCATCATCGTGGTTTTCGGTTTGTTTTCGCGAAAAGTGATCTCCGATTTTTCAGTCATTATTATTATTTTGATCCATGATGCCTATCTATTGATTGTCACAGCCAACCATGTGCAGATATGTACATTTTATGTGGTTGTTCTTCGCTTCTTTACATTCACTTGACCCTTGGCTAGAAGCAACTTGTCGATCGAGTGAAGGGGAGATGAGAGGAGAGGATTTGGGCTCTGAAAGGGATTGGCTCTGGTTAGGAGACACTTTTGTGTGGTAGAGAGGATGAGACGATCAAAGAGAGGGGGTATGGGAGCAGAAAAGAGATGAGAAAGGTAATACGCGGATAGGCAGATATGCTCAGAGGATCACTAGAGTCCCTTGTCTTTCGCTACCTGGTCAACCTTCACTCTCCCCACTTCTTACACACTACTCGAGTATTTCTATTTCAAATTGTCCCTAGATTATCTTTGTAAGATCTCACATAAATCCTACCATGCAGGCTCATAAAAGTACATTCTGAACTCCACTTTTGTTCAACTAAAGTTTTTTGATGTCTCTGGAAATTCCCCAGTATTGAACACATCAATCGCATTCCTCTATTTATTTGAATTCTCGTGGTCGTTCTTTGGTTCTTGGCTCCTATTCTCCTCACACATTGCCTCAATCGAAGATTCGTTTTTTTCCTCCCTGAATTCTAATTGAGATTAACAGGCAACTTGTCATCCTGCGTGACATTTTTGATGTCTTTGTCTCTGAGAAAACTCAACTTTCTAATAACTACTAGCAGGTTTAGCTTGTGCTCAGAATATTACACAGACATAAGTGAAGAAAGGGGAGACCTAGAGATGAGAAAGAATAGAGATGCATTCAGCAGAGGCAGACGAGAGTCAGAGCTTTTGCACCGACAGCCCTTTGCCTCAGTCTTGCCCCTTCGCCTTTCACTCGGCCTTTGTCTGTCATGATCAAATCAATATTTCATCTTCTTTTCATTGCTTCCCAATTTCATTTCCTTTCTGCGTGATTTTTTTGTTGTTTTACGCGAATCGATCTTTGGGTTTTCCACTTTTTATGACGTGGATTGTTTCATCGTTTTGAAGTAAAAAACCGTAAAATCGCTATCGTTTGCCAAATATGGTCTATCATTGATCTTATCATAATCTCTTTCATCTTTTTATTTGTTTCATCTGCATCTAAAGATGGCCCATATTTCTAAGCTCTGACGTAGTTACAGTGATTTTCCCGAGATCAACTAATTTGCATCATCACGGCCCTTGCTCTCGTTTCTGCCAGTGTCTGTTCTCTCATCCTGTTATCATTACCTGCCTGCCCCTCTCAGTTCTAGTCTTTCCTCTCGCACGCACTCTTGTTTTCTACCTTTTCCCTCTTTTTCATTAGCAGTTTGTGACCTGCTTTGACAATAAGGCTATTATTGGATGGTCTCATTTTTATCGGCTCTTTTCCTCTTTGGAACCAAAAGAAGAATCATTCCTTCGCAGTTTGTGCGAATTTTTTCTAGTTTGATTTTACTTTACGTCCATTTATTTTTGTCTGCCAACTTATTAATTCGGATTTTTTAGGAAATGACTTCGGGTGAAACAGTGGCACCGATGACGAATGGAAAGGGAAAGAGAGGCAACGGGAAGGAGAATGAGCACAGAGAGAAGCAGAAAGAGCACAAGGAGAATGGACAGGTTGCTGCTGAAATGGGCAATGAGTCTGCCACGAAGACTTCTCTCGACGATTCTGGCAGAGACACTGCTCCCAATTCGCCTGACAACGAATGTCTCATGTCGACTGGTAAGTTTCTCTTTGTTTTGAATTTTTGAATAGTTTCTATGATTTGTGCGCACCCCCTTTAATGTCCATTTATCCAATCTTACTTGTTCTTTTGTGATTGAAGATTTGGAATAGGGCTGGAGTATGTAAGTTAGTTGAAACTAAATTTCGCTCAGTCTCTAATTTCTAGGATAAAAACGTTCTTCTAACAAATCATATTTTTTTTTTCGAAAATTCATATCTTTCTCATCGTGAAATCTTTATTTCAGAGAATGACTCTGACAAGAAGCTGGTTGCCACTCCGGGAGTCAGTCTGGCCACTGACAAAGTGCTCAAACTGACCATTAACCCGGTCAACGCCGAGCCTTTCGATCTCCAGGTAAATAAATTATTGTTTTTTTTTTTCGAGAAATGCAGAATTTCAGGTGAACACTTCGGAGATGATCCAGGAACTGCACCAGGTGCTGTTGGAGAGAGAGGCCACCTGCCACAGAACGTGTTTCTCCCTGCAGTTGAATGGACAGACACTCGACTGCTTCACCGACATTAGAAACATTCCTGACATCGTGGATGGCAGTGTTCTTCAGGTCGTTGAGGGTAGGAATTAAATTTTGACGAATAGAAATTTCTAATTTTGCTAACCTCTATATTTTTCCTATTTCATTCATTTCAAAATCATGAAGACAAACCAATGCGTAAGTTATAAGTTTCAGAGCCATAATTTACTATTTTTGTTGTGAGACATCTCGACTCTGGATTTCAGCTTGTTTGAAATTTTACTTTTTCGAAACCTAATGATAATTCAAGATTTTCACGAGGAAAACGTTCTTCGTCGAGGCTTTCATGAATATGTTATGATTTCAGACCCATACACTCTGCGTCACGCTCGTGTTCACATCAGACATGTCAGAGAACTGCTCAGAAGTGGCAATGAGGTTGGAATCTTTGCCCTTTTCTAGAGACATTCTTTCCAATTGCAGCACATTGCGGATGCAGCGAACGCTATGGACGGTACTTCTCTGAGCTACCTGCCTTCGATTAATCTGAACGAGGGAAAAGGCAAGGAGAAACTCTCTGAGGGACAGCCACCCGATTTCGTTCTGCCTGGAACTAAGGTTATTTTATTGACGATTTTAAATGATATTACAAATGAGAGAAAAAGTTCATTTGAACAATAAAGAGGAATGCTCATATTGAAATTTTCTTTCATTCATCATACAAAAATGGTGCTTAAAAGTTTTTTTTGTTTGTATTTCGCTCTTCGCAATCGTTCACATCGCTAACTTTTCCTTTTTTAAATACAAATTATTTTTCCAGGACCGTTCTCTGGCACACATTCTGCCTCAGCAGTCGAAGATCTCCCCGGTGATCCGTAATCTGTCGATTTCGCCCTACAATCCCCCAGTCGGGCCGAGAAGGCTGCGTGGCGACATAATGTATGCCATCGTGGACACTGTCGAGAAGAGACGTTTCCACATCACTTGCTGCACTAAGGTGTCTTGCATTTATTCGAAAGTTACCTTCTAGTAGAAATCAAAATGAGCTTTTTCATGAAAATGTTTCTTGGTTTTCCTCTAACATTGTTAAATGTTCCCGGGAATGTCGAGAATAAAGCTCACATTAATTAGAATGAACTCACGCAATTATAGAAAAAATTACCGCGAGAATTAATCCCTTTTCAATTATGATTTTCCAGGGTTGGTTCGTGAATTCGTCAACAGACGAGCAATTCGATGCCTCCCCCTCTAATCAGTACAGGGGAATTCATCACGAACTGGTCGACTTGCTGCAAACAATCAGTCCCGGATTCAAGAAGGTAAGATTGACTAGTTGATTTATGTCAAGGTTCATTGATTACGCGAAGATAAAAATGCCATTGCGCTTCAAACTTCAAACTGATTCCTGTACAGTTTAGGTTCAGATTTGCAATTCTGTTGAAATAGCCATGCTTACCTTACCAAAATAGACCTTTTTTTCTTCAGGGCTATTCCGCACTGCTGACTCGTCGTGCCAACCGCCCCATGCTGGATCGTCTCCCAACTGCCTACCCCGTGTATTCCTGGCTGACTCCCGGACAGACTGAGATCAAGGAAGACTATTTCCGTGCAGAGGACAGCACTCAGACTCACAGAGTCGGGTTTGAAGGTATGTATTGTTTTTTACACAAAATTTCAGAAAGGTAATTGGTTCTTTCGTAAAAAGAAAAATTCTGACATTAGTTCTCTCAAATATCTAGGATTGAAATGAATTTCTCTTTCCAGATGAAAGTTCTTTTTCTCCTTTCCTTTGAATGATCTGAGGAAGCATTTTTCCCAGAAAGTAATTCCCTTTCGTTTCCAGACCACCTCCCTGGGCAAGTGCGAGACTGGAACGAGGAGCTGCAAGTGACTCACGACATGGCCCGTCAGGGTCTGTCCGAGAGACTCGTGCGCGACCGATCCATCTACAAGATTCACGGCGACTTCATCAATGCTGCTATCAAAGCAAGATTTTTTTATTATTTTTCTCAACTATTGCAAATTTGAAAAATGTTATTATTTCAAAAACTAAAAGTCAGTTGAAGGATTAGTGAATTCTGTTGACTTCTCATCCCAAATAAGGCATGATCTAGCTAAGTCTCCTTTTCTCTGCTCTCCCAATTGAAAGGAACAGAAAATTGAAAAGTATCGGACGGCAATAATAGCATTTTCATCTCCATAGTCAATCGTCCCGAGTTCAAGAATCACTTTCTTTCAGGGCGCAATGACAGTGGCCGATCAGAATGTGATGGCGATCAACCCAGCAGACGAGCCGAAGACGCACATGTACATTTGGAATTCCATCTTCTACAGTCTCGGATTCGATGTCAAAGACCACTACAAGGTGTGCATTTTTATGATTCGTCGAGACGTTCTTGCCCAATTTTTATCAATTTTCTTATCCTGAATATTTTCATTCGGATGACTGAAGAAAATTTTATCCTACACACATACCTAAGTTACTTCTGAAAATCACTTCAAAATTTGATATATGACCATTTTTAGAATCATTTCGACGATGACTTTCCCTATCCAATATTTGCATCCTGAAATTTTTCATTGTAATATTGCAGGAATTTGGAGGAGATGCGGCAGCGTTTGTGGCTACATCCACAGATCTGCAGGGAGTAAAGGCCTATTCAGCTCTGGACGATTCCAAGCTGTGCACTTTGGGGATGGCTGTTGTGGATTATCGCGGCTACCGAGTCACAGCCCAGTCCATCATTCCTGGGATCCTCGACCGAGAGCAGGAGCAGTCGGTCATCTACGGATCGGTGGATTTCGGAAAGACGGTCGTCTCCTCGGAGAAATATCACCAGGTGCTGGCTGATGCGGCCAAGGAGCTGAGAATTCTGCCTCACGACGTGCTCACTAGGGGGGAGAACGAGGAGGACAAAGTCGTCAAACTCTATTCCAGCTATGAGACTAAGGTAGTCTAAATCGATTTTTTTTCCAATTGATTAAAGAAACGCTCTTATCAGAGGAGGGTATCATGCCTCTAACAATTAGGGCTGTCCGAAGGTACATTCGTTATGCCTTCCCCTTTCGTCTCTGCCCCGTCTGCTCGATGCTCTTTTCTCTCAATTGCATCATTTTGCTGCACGTGCGATTTCTCTTTTCAGAGTCGATGAATAATTATGAACAGCCAAGTAAAAAGGGTACATTAGTTGAGTACTCGAAACTGTTTTTAATCAAAAAGAAACATGAAAATAGTAGGCAGCTTTTTGTTCTTTTCTCCCTGCATGCATGGCGAATTCAGTGCAGGAAGGCATATTTCATCCTAAAACTGGGGAGACTATTTCTGAAAAGAATGTTTCGCACACGAACACTACTTAAAAATCTGATTTTGATTAAAGCTAACGATAGAGGTGTAGACATTTGGAAGAAAATTGAAAGCAAGAACTGCATGTGCAGAGACTCTTGTCTCGAAAGGGAAAGGTATACCCGTAGGAAGCTCTGCTAGCAATTCCGATAAATTTGAGTTAAAATGTTAGTACTCACCTGTTCATTGGCATCAATGACGCTATAAAAACTTGCACCAGTTACCAGTCTTATCACTTTCTGATGCAGAAGCATTCCTTTCTTTTAGTCTTAACACAAAATAGCTGGAAAATCATTTTCACTGACTTATAAAATTTATAAACAACTTTTGCAGGGAATAATCGGAAACGACAACCGTCAGTACGTGCTGGATCTGCTGCGCACGTTCCCCCCAGACGTGCATTTCATCGAGGAGGCAGAGGTCTCGGACGAGGCAAAGAAACTCGGCTTCCCCAGGAAACACCTCCACAAATTGGCTGCTCTCAGACAGGAACTCGTCGAGCTATTCTATGAGTATGTGATTTTATTCCTATATATAAAAATAGTTTAAAATTCAGTTCTCGCTACATGACTTTCATCAAGACTGCAGCCACCCATGTCAAGGAGAAAGGACAGTCGCTTCCTGCTGAAGAGCAAAGTATACTTGAATCCATTAAGGCTCTCTTGGAACGAGTCGTTTTTCAGATACACTGGAAAATGAGATGGCTCGCATTTTCGTTGAACTCAGCGAGGGACATGAAATCGATTCCAAATTTCCACTCATCAAGGAGGCGCTGACTAAGGTTGAGTTTCTATCAGAATCAAATTTATTTCTTACTTTTCAGGCAGCAGAGGCAGTCCACTCGCTGCGTCCCGACACTCTGGACATTCGCTTCAACCCCGACTGCTATTCGACTGTTTTGCGCCACGCCCCGACTGAGGATCTCCATGCTCAGCGCAGACTCGTCATGGAGGTGAGAAATTTTCTTGACTTTTGAAATAACTCCTGAAAGAAATTACAACGGCGGTTACGGCAATTTTCTCGTGTTTCATATCAATCGTCGTTGATAGGGTGGTATATAGAACTGGACATTTCAAAATTGTAAAATTCGAAGCTGTAACTTTCGATTTTTAATCGAAACAATCTCAACGCATCCGTTGTCATTGGAAAGAAGTGAAAATCTCCTACAATTCTACATTTTTATTTTCAACCGTTTTCAGGCCTCGGACTTCATCCTGACCTCCCAACTGCCAGATTTGGTGAGCGCATGTGTGGACGGGACGACGAATGTGGTAGATGGAGAGATGCTGGCAGAGCAGATGCACATCAGAGGAATCAACATTCGGTACTTGGGCGAAGTCCTCAAGAAGGTATCGCGTTTCATAAAAAGTCCAAGCGAAGAAAATGCAATTTTCAGACAATGCAGCAGCCTCAGAGCTACCTGAAATGCCTCGTTGCTGGCGAATTGGTGGCTCGTTGCGTCAAACACGTCTTCAGACAGTATCTTCTCACTGTGCCTCAGGTAGAATTTCTTCTTTCGAGATGAATATTCTAACTTTTGAAAACTTGTAATGAAAGTTGCCAAAACATGCGAACAAATTTAAATCAAGAATTTAATGAAATTTTCATGCGTCGGGAAAATTTTATTCTTTTTCCATTTCCTCTGAATCGATGACTTCCAGAACCAATTGGCTGCTGCCATGCTTCATCTGCTGAATTGCCTGTTTGGAAACGTGGACCAGCCTGCTTCTCACAGCTCATCTGAAACTAAAACAGGAAAGAAATCCAGCAAGAAAGCCGCTACGGGTAATTATTTCATTTCTGCATAAAAGTTGAAATTCCAGTTTACCTTAAGCAATATCTAACTCGGCATGTTTCTAATTATTTTCATTTAGGTCTCGGTGGCAAGAAATTGACCGCCGAATGGGCTTCGGTCACGACGAAGAATCTCTGGAAGTCGATCTGTGACGAGGCTCTCCACTATTACGGATACGAACTCAAGGCAGGATTTGAATTCAACCTAGCATCCTGAAAGGGAGATTATTCAGGTTGAAACGATGGATGCACTGTGTGAGCAATACGGCATTCAACGTGTGTCTTTGCTCAGGAGACTCTGTCGTGTCTTGGGAATTCAGCTGCTGGCTAAGGTAATTTTTTAATGGAATTTGAGGCATTGGAGAACATGAGAATACGCTGCAGAATTTTCACTTATTCACTACACTTTATTGAATCGCGAACGTAGTTCATAACTTTTGTACATGATTTCAAAGTAGGAAAACTTCGCATTTCACTACCAAAATCTCCTAAATTGCATCTTTCACGAAATATGTCTTTTAGGATTATCATCTGGACTTCGGCCGTCAGCAGTCGCGCATGCCGTTCTCGGACGAAGACATCCAGAACGTGTTCCCTCTGTTCAAGCACCGTCATCCACCTGCCTCGGATGCAAAGAAGCTGTATGCCAGAGGGCAGCAGGCCATGCAGATGGGACATCTCAGGGAGGCATACGAGTTCGTTGCTGAGGCTGTAAGAATTTCCCATATTGTCATGTTTATTTGAATCAATTTTCAGGTGAATTTGATGACTTCTGTCTATGGAGCGATGCATTCGGAATTGGCTCAGGCAATGAGACTGTTGGCCAAGTTGTCCTATATTCTGGGAGATCTGCCTGAGGTTCGATATCTTGTTCTTATCAAAAATACCACATGCACATATACTTATATCGGTTTAAATCAAAATTGCCAGCCTGACATACTCAAATATTATTTCCTTTTTCTGTCTATCCTCATCATGTTGAAGAAAAAAAAACAAGATCGTGCATTTGCATTATTTGAAATATTTTTAGTTTTTTTTATAAACAACCAAATTTTAGGCGATGAACCAGCAGCACAAGGCTACATTGATGAGTGAAAGATGCAATGGGCTGGACCACGGTCACACCATCGTTGAATACGTAAGTGGATATATTTTCTAAACTCAACATCATATAACTCAATTGCAGATCAACCTGGCGCATTTTGCATTCGGCAATCTGCGCATTCCCTCAGCTCTCAATCTGCTCTATCGAGCTCGCTATCTCCTGCTCATTTCTCACGGAGAGAGACATCCACTCATGGCTCAGATTGATGTAGGAACTTGACTAATAACGTGAAATTTCTGGATACAAGATATCCAAGTACTTTAATGAAACTGCATATAATATTAGCAATGTAAAAATGACATCTTGTCTTTCATGGCTATTAATTTTCTCGTTTTATCCTCATTCATCTCCAAATGCCTAGTTTATATTTTTCCAGAGTCCTATTTTCTAAACTTGAAATACAATTGTTTCAATTTCAGGCCAACATTGGAGTGATTCTGTTCGCTGTGCAGGAATTCGACTACGCGCTCAAATTCCTCTACTCAGCTGAGAATCTGTTGTCTATGAACGGAGAGCCAAAGAAACTCAAAGTAAATTTTTAAATCAATATTTATATGACTACGAAAATGTTGTGTTCATTCAATCAAGTTTCCAAATTTTGGGCACGATATGACAAGAGTGTCGTATCTTATCTTTTCGTTTCGAAAAACGATACTATTTATTTTGTTAGTATATTCGTGTAGTGTCGTGTCAAAAATTTGCAAGTTTGCGTCCAATAATTAACAATAAAAATGCCTACTATTTCTTCAAAGAACTAATGGAAAAGTTTACTGGCCAGTGATTCAAGTCATTTACGAATTACTGAACAGTACACTTCATTACTGACCAACTGTCTTTTCCCTGTGAAACTCATTAAATTTCTCACTTTGAAAAAAGTTCGAAGAAAGCTTACATAATGGCATTAGACATTGCAGAGTGCGATGGTGCAGCACATAATCGCCCGCTCACAGGCAGCCAGAGGCGATTTCCGCTCGGCTCTCGCTGCAGAGAAGGAGACTGCTGCCATATATGAACATCTCTTCGGACCCAATCATGAAAAGACTCAGGTCAGAAAAGGTTTTCATATTTATATTAATTAATGTATTTCAAGGAATCCTCTGATTACCTGAAGCAATTGACGCAGCAGGCAGTGAACTTCCAGAAGAGAATGATGGACGCGACTGCGGGCACGAAAGGAGCCAATCTCGCACAATTCCTCCCTCTGGTGAGACGGAATTTCCTTGATTTATATAGCTAGAAATAAGTGCAAATGATGTGCATCCAATAACCTTAGACTCCACAGCCTTCTCTCGGAGCCATCCTGGACGCACTCAATCTGCTCAATGGGATCATCATTATCTCAATGACGCCTAACACTGCAACAACCAATGGATCCGGCAGCCAGGGTGAGGTCGTTTGGAATATTGACAAGAAATTTAAACGATTTTCCATTCAAACTTCTATTATGAATTTTCTCTCTCCTCTATTTTTATGTTTATCTTTATTTGAGTCAGGAACGAGCGGAAATAAGTTTTTGAATTTTTAAAATCTGAAACTAAAATTACCTCTACTTTTTTTGGAAAACTTCGAAAAGTAGGCATTTCCTCCATATTCTAATGCTTTATATCAATGTTCAACGTTAAATATGTTTATTCAAATTATCGGAAACGGAACCATAACTGAAATTATTTTGCTAAATTTTCGAAAGCGAAACAGACAGTTTCACTCGTCCTGATTCCAATTTATACATTTCCAATTTAGAAATTCATCTTTCATTTCCAGAAGAATCTGCAGCAGTCGAAGCGAATAAAGATGCAGCCCATGAACCAGGAAAGCCATTTGAAGAGGCGAAAGGCGAGCAGGCAGAAATGGCTTTGGATTAATTGGAACATTTTAAATTAAACAAAAGTCGGAAAGTTCGTAATAGTTTCATCATCATTATTTCTCTGAAATTTCCATATCTTTTGAAGATCCCTTTCAAACTTCCGCTCTCCTTTCTCAATTCAATCCCAAACCCACCCCCTTTCCCCATTTCCCTTATTCAAATTACCTACAATCAAAATTCCTTCTAGGTCTCAAACATTTTGTTGGTTTACTTTATTCATCATTTCTTTCTAACATTCAAAATTCAAATGAATTGGTAGATTCTAGTAAAGTGAGTTGTTCAGTTCTATTGTTTTAGAAGGATGATAGGAATTTGTTATTTTGAGTACCTTATGAATTGGAAGTCCTATCATCTCAATTTCTTGGCGTTGTTACTCGTCTAGGTGCTAGGAAATTCGTAGAATTAGGTGTGTAGTTGACTAGGGTACAGATTTCTATAATGTTCTTCTTCTTTCTTTATTATTCCATTTAGTTAGTTGATTGTTATTTTTGTTTGAGTACGGTCAGATTTATTGTGCCTTTATTATATCTCATCAAATCGTCTGATTGTCACTCTTTACAGTAGTTTTTTTCCCTAGATATCGTTCCTTTCAAAGTAGGCCCTTCTATTCTCCAATTAGAAGTCTCGAGTTCAGTTTTTCTTTATCGGACACAGGATTTACCGATTCTTTCATGCTTTCCCCCACATGATATACCGTATTTTCTCTAATAGAAGCCGCCCGGGGGTTTCTATTGTTCAACCCCTAATTTTCGAAAAAAAAAAGACTTTCAAACCGTCAAAACTCTTCATCTGATAATTGTAGAAACTTAGGATCACGAGTAAATACGCTCTAAATACTCGAAAGAATGCATAGAAACTTCCAAAATGACCTGAGGTGGCGAATGGGTAGGTCTGGAAATCCGAAGGGAACTTCAGTTAGAGAAAATACGGTATGCTCCTTTCCCTCTATTTGAAAATAATTCAGACCGCGCACATTTTGCTCAATTCTCTCCATTTCATCATCAAACTCGCCAGGCACGTTGCTGGCTGCTCTTCTGTTGTCTTCTATTCTTTCTATTTGCTGCAGATTTCTTTCAGGATTTGTTTTATCACTCATCTGAGTTGAGTCGTTTGGATTACGATAGGAATGTAGTGCTTGTGAATCAAGGACAAAGGAGATTCATTCATTTTCTTCCGAAATTTCGTTGTTGAGTATGGTTAATTATTGAAAGCGATACAGGCTTTAATTCACCACAAATCCAGATATTCTTTTTAGTTTACACCTGTTGTTTTATTTTCTCATCCAAATTTTAGTTGATCGCTTTCTGAATTATCTGTTTCTGTAGATTTTGAAATCTAAAATTTTTTGTCAGACCCAGGGGAATATCGAATTTTAATAATTTATGTTTTCGAAATCATTTCCAGGGCCATTTTTCCAAATCTGAATCAATTTGAGAGAAATCGTCGATTTTTCTGATTCTTGTTGAATTTGATGCTTTTGACTGTTTCTATGGAAATAGTTGAATGTGTCTTCGTGATGAATTTGTTAGAATTGTTGTTGGAAGGAAGATTGTGAATGAATGAATAAAGTTATTCAATTTTTACTTAATTTCATCAATAAAGAACAGTTTTTCATGCTATTTTCGGCCTGTCGTAAAGGACGCCCACTTTTCAAAGTTGAGCATTCTCTAAAAAGTGGGCGTCCTTTACGACAGGCCTTATTTTCACTACACAGAATACTGACACCATTTCTGTTATCAGTTGATTGGGTATTTCTACCTGGCTGATTATTAATTTTACCGGCATCAGTTCCAAAAGTAAAGTTCTTGAATTCAGAAATGTGGACAAGTTTGCCTTGTGTGTCTGTAAGATGTATCAGTTTGTTTGTCACTTCAATAAGTCTTCCAATTTGATGTCGAATTGACATTCGAGTTCGGCTCGATTGCAAACCGCAAGCCGTTCTCCAGTTCTACAGCAGACCTAATCAAACTGAAAACTGAAATGCTTGATTGATTGAACGATGAACATATGGGTTCGTAGCATATCAGCAAATCTCGGGAAAACTAATTGCTTAATTGATTCGATATAAGTCACCATTTTCATCAGAAATGTAAAAATAATGATGTCGGAGATAAAAGATTTTAATAACAAAAATAGTTTCGAAAATATCTCCCTCGAAACCCCCCAGTAAATCTCTAAATATGAGATCAAAGGTGTCTCCGCCTCGATTTTCAGTTTGGTTTCGAGCGATCAAAGCTGGCATAAATCAGTGCCAGCCGATGTGAGCGAATACAAAAGAGACAAAGAAGAGGAGCTTTTCTCTTTTCCTCACTTTTTCTAAATCTTCTACCATTCTCATATTTCCACCCTGAATTGTCAGTTTTTGTATGCAATAATTGGCTCATCTCTTCTAGTTTCTCTGATTTCACCTTCAACCACACGAATAAGCTGACTTGCCTGCCAGATGTCTTTCAATACATACTGTAATAGGCTCAACTCGAATTGATTTTTTTTGAAAATTGAATTGTAACTTCCTATTTATTACAATATGAAACTATCTTGACTCAATTTCACTCATGTTTTGTTGATTGAGTTCTAACATGCATTCCTATTTTCCTCACCTTGCCATTTTGCATTACTCAATAATGTTTAAATTTCCTGAACTTTTTAAACCATCATTATATCAAATCTCTTCTCTTCTTTATGAGCACTACTTGATATTTTATAATTTTCTAATAGTGATATTTGCGAATTCCTGGCTCCAATCTTTATCCCTATCTATACCAAAGTTGTTCTGTACGACGAAGAATTGACAACTGAAATCACAAAACTGAATTGAGTGTGGCGATATTTGTAACGGAAAATGAGAACATTTGAACGGGAAAAATGTGGAATTGAGAATGGAAGAGTGGAAGGAGAAAAACGGCTGTCAAGGAAGGAAGGAAAGATGAAGAGACATACAGGCACTGATTGTGACAAAGGACTTGATAAGGCGGACAGGAGATGAGCAGTTAATGAGTGAAGAATGAACGAACGAATGAATGGGTAGTTCAGAAAAAGAAGAATGCTACTTCTATTCACAGTACGATTTGACACATCTGTTCCGAAATTAAAATTTAAAGAATCGCTTTCGAATTGTAGTTGAAGTTAACTTCAGTCTTCGAAGTTAGGATCTTAGAAGTCGAATTAAAGTTTAAACCAACCTAGTACGATTGGCGATATTCACCACGATCACATATTTCTGATAAAAAAACATTTTCAGTCACAGTATAGACATTTCAATGTGTAGGAACTTGAAATCATCAGAAAATGAAATAGTATCTCTTTGATTTATGAGCATACTGATCGAGAGAGATCGAATCACTTAGCGTTGATCTGTCTGATGAAGATGCTCAGGTTTATGAGTTATTATAATGGGATGGGCAGATTTTTCACTAGCAAAGCTTGCCCGCTTCATTCCAGATAGAAATTGGAAATGTTCAAAATCATCAGCGTTATTGCTACTGACTTTTAGGCTTTTACCAGAGTTTGCTATAGTATAACGATTTAGCTTGCAAAACATGTTGCTGCATAGGTTGTTTCTGCAGAAATTTTATCTGCTTACAAAATTATTTCCAATTGAAAATCCGATAACCTATTTTTATCGATCAGGCTGGAATGGTGATAATTTCATCGAAAGGCTATCATCGATGTGTCAAGTTGTCGTTCTCCTATTCCCTTACAAAGCCATATTTCATTGTGTTCTTCTGCTGTTCTTCTCCAGTTCATCTCGACTTCTCACATCTTCCTTTCTCACTTCTCGGTCAGGCTACTTTTTGCGTCGCCTCTCCCCTTCCCCTTCCCATTGCATCTCGAATCACAGCATCTCCATCTCAAACTTGACATCGCGGTTTACTTCCATAGAAAAAGCGTTCCAAATAAATGGACGATTGGGAAGGGGAGTTGAAACTGATAGAACGACAAATTGAAGCAATGATAAAATAATGGAATGACACAATGATATTGACAATGTTGATAGTGATACTGAATTGGGAGCCTGGCTGGTGTGTTTAAGTGGTGCTGACAGGCTGTTTGGCTGCCCGACTGACAGTGTTCTGCCCATCCGTCCCTCCCTCAATTCGCTTCCATCAAACTGTTCTGTTTTCAGTTTTCTGCATTCAATCATTCATTCATTCAGCACTCAATTTGCCATGTCATTGCTTCATTCGTAAGTAAGCTGCATTTCTTTCAAATTTACTCATCGATTACATTCGATTTTATCGACCGCTATTTATTCCAACGCTGACATCATTTTTGTTATTATTCATAATTTAGGCCTGAATTATGAAAATCAAATTTATTTCCTCTCGAAAGATACAAATTCACAATAGTGTTCTCATTAAACTGTTGCCTTTCTGTTTCTCTTCTCATTTCGGTTTCATCAAAGAAAGTCCCCATTTCTGTAGTAACCCTTTGCTCCGTTCATTTCCCACAGCCAACTGTCCAAGTCGCAAGCCTATGCTTTCGGACAAAGAAAGTCGGCTGCACAGAAAAGCCGCATTCGTTCGAAATGTTAGAAAGAGATTTGCGCGAATTTATACCTACCGAAATCTAACTGTAGGGAAAATATGGACCATTTTGCAATTTAAACAAAATAAATAAAAGAAAGGAACATCGTAATCTGAAACGTGAAATAGAACTCTATGCAATAATAGTATTTTCTTAAAGACTTGATAAATATTTAGAAAAATAGCCTAAGATTACCCATTTTCCATCAATCAGTGATAATTCAAACATAACCCACAGAACTTTTATCGCATTCCTGTTCATAAAAATCATGTTGGAAAATTGTAATTTTGTCAAGTCCCATTCGTCCAAAGTAACTGTAACAGACAAAAATTATGTTCGCGGATAAAAAACAACTCCTGGAAAAATCTTACGAATTCTTCTCACTAAGTTTTTGCGCTGATCAGAGTTAGTAATTGGAAGTTTTGACATTTATCGAGAGGATCGGACGGGGCAGCTGGCAGTGCAAAGTCGACAAAAAGCGGAGTTAGTTCGTGTCCAGCGCCGTGCAACCAAATGACGAATTCACTTGAAAATCACTGTCAATGTCCCCGCAAAAATGTCTCCAATTCCCGTTTTTTACTCAACGAAATGCTGACGTTTTTTGAAAAACTTTGTATTTCACATTTCGAATATTCCAGCTACAGTATGCCATCTTTCTTCCACTTTTCTCCCTTTCTCTATGCAGGCTGCTTTGCTCACTTCCAACACAGTCAGCCTTTTCCTTGTCAATTTCGTACAATCTATTTTTTCTCTGCTAGATGCGAATCTGTCTGTATCATCCTTCTCGACTCACAATTTCAAGCATCGAATGTTGAATTTGCCTTGACATTGATCTTCAACATCATTTTTTTCGCCGAAATTAGTCAGTTTCAAACGGAATCATGACACTGTTTGAAAGATATCGTAGAATTTTCTAGGATTTCCACAGTATAATTCACGCTTATCTGTTCCATTTCATATAATTTCATTTTTACGTTGTCGAAGTTTTTCCAGCCTTCTTTTCTTCAGTGTTCTACTTATCAATTTTTCATTTTTTTTCTCAACTACAAGCGGCTAATTTGTATTTACTGTAAGCAGCGAAATGCAGTTTAACAGTTACAACTTGTGTTCAATATATCTATGCTTGTATAGGTTTTTGCTAAAGCATAAGCATAACAATGCCTTTATTTTGAAGTGTAATACTTCAATAACGCTGCATATTTTATTCTACATTTCTTAATTGTGTCCAAATTGTTGCATCTCGTCAATTCTCCAGGGTCCTTACATTTCACCGTTCGTGCATTGTGTTCGTTTGTCTGAACGCATTCTTTTTCTCTAAACCGTTCGTTCCTCTTCAATCCTCCTTTTTCGCTGTACTTCTGTGCATTTCTGCTCATTTTGCTCTTTCCGTCCTTTCACCTCATTCTCCTTCTGCATTTTCGCATTCATTCACGTTTTCGTTTTCGCTTGCGTTTTTCTTTTGTTGTTTCTAGTTGTTTTCGTCTTTTTCTCTGGAGCCTAAGTTGGAAATGACACAATGAAACGGAAAGCTTTTAGTCGAGTTAGGAGAAAAAGGACTGTAAACACGATTCTTGAACTGTACTCTCATTCTACGTAACTATTTTAGGGCCCGGAAGTGGTTTCGCAAAATTGAAGTTAGCGTTTTAAAACCTATGCCATTGAATCAGACCTGTTTCGGGAAGCAATGAGCAGTTTTTCTTTTTTCAAACTAACGTTCCTATCAAAAAAGCTGTGCATTGCGTACTTTCGAAAATGGCGACTTTCAAACAAGTTATCGTCGATCATTTTTTGCTGTAAAATATGCAACACACTCAAATCTGCAAGAATATACTAGGTGCTTTTGAGTGGAACTTCCCTGGCGTTTCACAAATTCTTTTTTTTTTCGAAATTTCCTTGGCGACTAATATTCGAACAGTTCTGAACTGATTTTACAGTACTTTAATGATGTAAATCGTTCTCCCATATGCTCATTTGAATATTCGTAGAAGAAAATTGCCTAATTAGCGCAATAATTAACGAGGAACAAACAATGTAAGCAATTTTTGCTTCACAAAGTAGGCGGAGCTTACAGACTCTAAACTATTTTAATGTACTCATAATCTAATCGCATTTTACTTTGAATTTATCACCTCTTTACCATCGAACCCATTTCTAAATGTCACTATACAGAATAGGATGACATTTTAAACAAATTTGCTGTATCTATTTGAAAGAACATACTTCTTCTTTTATTTTTTATTGCAACCTATTTATCTAGCTATTTTTTTCCAAGTTTCACCAATCAATTTATACGGTATCGTGTTTTCTCGCATTTCGCATTGATTCAGCCTGACCCCAACTGCCGGTGCGATTTTCGGATTCACAAATTCGTGCAACTTTTTGTATCAATTTCTCAATATCTCAGCTTTTCTTATGGATTTGTTTTTCTTTCGAATTCGGATCGAATTCAAAATGATTTGTCATTAGTCAGTGAGTTGTCAAGTTGTGATGACCTTCCCATACTGTACCAGTCATTTTTTTATTTCCACTCATTTGCTATCTCTTTCTCTCCACGCTCATCATTGCATCATTTCATTGCCTTGTATTTTCGTCTTCTCTCTAGTAAACTTACCTTTTCTTCCTTCTCCCTTCCATAGCAAAAGTTATCGTTTCTATACTTTCTCAAATCAAGAGATTGCTGTTGGTTGGCAAAAAAAAACAGAAGAGAAGATGAAAAACGGTTTAATGATGGGTCCGTGAAATGCGAAAATTTATCGTTTGTTCAGTGATTTCTGCCACCCTCACTCAATTTGTTCCTCCTTACTTTTGAACGCATTTCATTTTGAGGATTAGAAGTACTGAGAAAATGTTTTGGAATACTTTCACAAAGACAAAAAGGAGTGCTGCGGATTTATTATCTGAAGAAGATCAGCTTTCGATTCGGAATGCTTTCTTATGCGTGCAGTTGTCTGTGTCTGTGAAGTATCAGGACTAAGGATGCGCGCTTGGCCTGGGATTTACCCGCTGCAATCGACTTATTAGGCTGCAATCTGGAGCATTATCCGGGGGACTTCAGGGGGAATTTGGAAGCTGGAAGGGGCCCCGCAGGGATGAACTCAGAAGAGACCATCCAAGCTGCTCGAATAAGCTGCTTACTACCTGAACTGCTCAATTCACTAATTCCATACAGCGAATATTTTTTGTTCCTATTCCATCTACCTTTACACTTTTGCTCCAATATCGTTTTCTAGATTTTTTCTAGAAGAAATTGTTCGATGAAATTCCTCTAGTATAATCTTATTCTCAAAAATCCTGTATCTGTTCATTTTGGGTGAAAGTGTTCGAAGCGATTGATGGATGTTGCTTTTGCATTGCAGTCAGTCAGTCGGTCTGTCTGTCTGTTCTGCAATTGTGCGATGTTTTCGAGGTGCGCATCGCCTTGCCTGAGGCAATGGGAACCTGACAGGGGGATTCCAGTTGCAAGTCGCTGGCCGAGGAGACTGTTTTGGTGTTGGCAAACCTAAGGAGAAAGGAGGAAGGGAGAATGAGGGTAAGTGGGGAAAGGGGAAGCTTGGAGATGAAGATGACTGGAGTGAATAACATCCAAATGGAGGGAAGGGATAATGAAGAGGGGTTGGATTGAGGCATTGAAATACGATTGAAATGATTGAATTGAAGAATGCATATCCACAGATGTTCGGTAGAAGGAGAGAGGGAGTTGCGCAACTGTTCACGCACACATATCATTCTGGGCGACAGGAAGCGCAGATAGGAAAATAAGAGAAAAGTTGAACTTTTTTGCAATCTTCTCCGAGTTTCTTATTTCTTCGATTTCTAAATTTCAAGTTCTTTTCTAGAACTCTGAGACTAGTTGTATTTCTGCCCGAAGTGGAACTGCTATAATTTGTGAATATTGTCAGCACGACTGGGTAAAGAATATGTGAAAACTTAGGTAACATTTAAGAGTTGTGCGCATTGAAAAGTTAGTTACAAATATACAAAAGACTGAACTCTGACCACTCTCCTGTTTTAACTCCGTTTCACTCTGTTCATCCTGCAGATTTTTTCTATCGACTATTGTCTTTCGTCCTGAGCTTCTGATCGGCTTAAGCAGAACCGTCCGTGTCCGTGTATGAGGAGTTGAGGTGTTGTGGTCGAACTCATCCCACACATCGCACAGCAGCGCACCAGCTCAGCTCCGCGCCTTGTTTGGCGCCCGGCTCGCCTTATTGCTAGAGACAATGAAAGAAGACACAATGGGTCGTTCTCTCCGGCAGAAATAAAATGCGCAATGTAAGCTAATTTCGCAATTGATAACGAAAAAGAGGAGGAGGAGGGAAAGAGCGAGGAGAAGAAGGGGCATGGCTTGTGCAAAAGCGAGTTGCAAAGAGAATGCACTACCTACATACCTCCTCACATGTCATAATACAAAATAGCTACTTTTCAAAAAGCGAAAGAGAGAGAGAGGACGAGAGAAAGGTTCGATGGAAAGAAAAAGGAAGAGCGACTCACTGTGGACAGTCTTTCTTTGAGCCTAGCATTTGTGTGATCGCCTTGCAGCATCACTTTCAAATTTTAAGAGGAGCGAGAGAAGAGACAGAGGAGTCAGCCTGGAGAGGCTCTGGGCTGACCTGCCTCGTTTTGGAAGTCGGCTCATTTTCCGTTTTCATTTTCATCTTTCTCCTCTCTCTCTCTCTTTGTCTTTGTTCTGCCTCCCTTCTCTGTCCCCCTATCACTAGCAATCAGTGCAATCTTCAGTCATTTTCTCGAGCATCTTCAAATCTCCCCCAACAAAGCCAGACCAGGGGATTTCGTTTCTGCTCTCCCTCTACACTCCAATCTCATCCTTCGTCTATAATTAAGCCCTATCCATTCCATCTTCATTTTCATTCCATTTATGGCCCCTTCGTTGCTCATTTGTCTGGATCTGTTTTGGTTTATCATCTCCTCGTTTACTGATGAGTAGGCTTATCATCTGATCGGCCCTTCTGTAGTAGCTTTATGTAATCTGCAGGGCTGCTTATGCTTATTTAGTCCCATATCCGCGAGAGGGATTCCTTACTTCGTAAGATGATTTGATAAATGTTTTGATTCTATAAAGAGATAATTTAGATCGCATTAGGTTTCAATTTAGAATTGCTAAACATTTGATAAAGCCAACATAAGATGCTGCAGTCAGCGTAATTTGATGAAGATAGACACGAGATTTACTTTCATTCTAATTCAGACATAATCGTTTGTCGAGAAACAATTCATCCCATCCTCTGTTTATTATGTCTTTGTGATTATATGAGAAAGAGTAGTCAAGGCTAAAGCTAAAGTCGAAGTCAAAGTCAAATTGGCTTTATGAGTGAGAGTTGTTGACAGTTGATCTCCATCTCCATCTTCATGACTGAACGACTGAAACTGTCAGATTTGTCAGAATGGAACAAGCTGTTGTTCAAGATTTGCTGATTTCGCATTTATCATTCCAGCTGCTTCATCTACTTTGCAACATGTACATTGGGGGATATGCCCCTTCTGTCTAACCCTTCCTATTCCTGTATTTGGCCCTGACTGTTTTGCGCTTTGCGACTTTCCGTCTTTTTCCCTATCCTCTCTCAACTTCTACTTGTCCAGACGTACTCTCTTCCTCATCGGCTTCATTCTGTGTTTCTGCTTCCTAAGTTGTTTGTCGCTATGCTACATGGGCTACATGTATGCAACCAGTTGGTAGACTCCTTTAACCCCAAAAAGTAGAGAGTAGAGTTACGACATAGTGACATAGCCATAGGCATGAGATATACGGAATCCTTCCCTCTTCTTCGCTTTCCCTCATACCCTTTACCCTTTAGACAGTGTTTTGCATTGCATTGCATCGTGTCTACAGTCTTCGTCTTCGAGTCAAAACATTCTTCATTCGTCGTTCATTTCTTCATCCATTTTGTCGCAGTGCAGTCTCTGCACCTCTCCAGTCTCGCACTTTTTCATCCCTTCATCTGCTCGGTTTCTGATACTCTTTGCAGCTCACTTTGTGCGCGCAGCAGCCCGTCTTACAATAGAAGAACGCGCGTTTTTTCTCGAGTTCAGATCGTTTTTTCCTTTTTGATTCGGGGATTATTTTTTGGGGGTCTCGCGCGCGTTT
Organism: Diploscapter coronatus; assembly: GCA_964036155.1. Taxonomy (NCBI): domain Eukaryota; kingdom Metazoa; phylum Nematoda; class Chromadorea; order Rhabditida; family Rhabditidae; genus Diploscapter; species Diploscapter coronatus. The sequence continues at coordinate 19,241,833 of OZ038423.1, read as the reverse complement.
AGACCCGCTCCTGTTGAGCATGTCGGGCTGAAAGAGTGAGGGAATGGAGAGAGGCAGAGAAGAGTTGGAAAGTGAGCCGAAAAGGGAACGGAATGGAAGGGAGAAGGCGAAAGGAGCGAAGGAGAGTTGCAATGTTTGCAGGCTGAAAATGACCCAGCCACTTTTCTGCTCCTTCTGCTTCTGTTGTGTCCGAAAAAGGCCTGTTTTTATGTGCTCAAAACGAGCAGCAGCACTGTATCATTGCACATCGCGCATTGCAGTCACATTTCTTTGAAAATATAGACAAAGCCTTCTTCAATTTGAACGTAAAGTCAATAAGAAAATCATGAACGATGAAGTATGCAAAGTTCATCTCCTCTCTAATATTACATCATTACAGTCATCTTCATAGTGTGAATCTGCGTAAGACTATGAAGCTTCTCATCAATATCCAGAAATGTATGGGAATGAAAAATTGAGCTTCAGTTTCACTATCATTTTTCAATCTTAACTGTAAATTGCAGTTAAGTTGAAGCTGAAGTTTGAATATCTTTATCCATATCCGAGGTGTTAGTAATTTCTTTTTTAATTTATCGAAAGTACAATAGGATTTGTTCTCCATATATACAAATTATTGTTACCGAAATTGATCTTTTCCTTTAAATATAATAGGAATTCTAACATCCCTTATTCTAAAGTGAAAATTGAGATTAGGAGTAAATTTTGATTTCACCAGTAAAAATCCTTTATGAAAAATGTATGGATAAATCAGCGACAAATAGATGACATTTTGGAACAGGCGCTTTAGGCTCAAATCGCAACTCGACGCGCTTTCAGAAAAAGGAACAAAAGCTTCGCACCCATTTTTGAACTTACACTTCGCCCTCTACAAGTTTATTCAGCTTGGAGAATTGCCTATCAGAAAATCGGTTATAAATGACATTTCATGATCGAACACCTAATGGGTTTCATTATTTCTGACTTTACAAGAGAACCTTTTTAGGATTTCGTAGAATTTCGGGACGAAAGTAGGCATGTCTGAAAGAGCAAAAAATTCTGAATGGATAGATGTAGTTTGTTCAACGAAGATAAATACCTGCAGCAGGTGCCTTATTTTCACGAAGCTTTCCCACTGACTGTCAGCAGCAGTTAGACTTAGTGCATTCATTTTTATTGAACATTTTTCATCAACCCACTCAGAATTTTTTGCGTTTTCAGATACATTTATTTTTGTCCCGAAATTCTACGGGTCCTAAAAAGTTCCCTTGTTAGATGCTTCTACGAATTATTGAAAATGAGTGATATTTTGTACAACATATTTAACTTTTTCTTTTAACAATAGTACAAAATAACGGTTTCATTTGAAAGTTAGTCTTTCGTAAATTTGTAGGTTCCAATTCCAATTTTCTTTGTTCTATGCATCACTTCTTCTCAACTTTTCAACTTTTTGCTTACCGTATTCTTTAATTTGCATGATAATAATTTGTGTGTTGTCTCTGTGTAATTATCGTGCGAAAACAGCCCATTCTGTAGGTCAAAAAGTCTGTTTAGTCTCAGAAAGCCACACATTCATTCGCACTCAGAATGTTTTATCTTCTTCAAATAGTCTTGCATTCTAAGATTACTAACGACTTTTAATCCAACATTTGGATAAGTATTTGATCTCTCGACCTGCAAGATATCCAGAATTCAATTGTAGCTGTATTAAAAAGCACAAATTTGCCGGAAATAATCCTCGAGCCCTAGATATTCTGAACGTGCTGATTGATCAAGTCCAATTCATGCGAGTTGTTTGCGCAGCGGCCTCTATGCGTTTTCCTTGAATTTTGCAAGTTTCCGGCTGACAATGGCTGAAACGAGGCAAACCGTTTGAATTTGAATGTGCTAGGCAGATTTGCACCGAAACCTGCCTGTGAGTACGTGTTAAAATGCTCCCTGATAGCTAATCTTTAATGTATAGATGTTTAAGCTACATTCTCTAGTTCGAATGCATGAAACCATACACTTTTTCTAATCTATATTTTTTGTTTTAGGAATTCAAAAACCTAGGACTTGACTTTTCGAATGTTGTTCGTGATTATCGTAATTTATCTCTGATTATTCTTTGTAAGCGAAATTGAGTTGGATAAAAATCGCCCCAGTCTTAAATTAAGCACCAAAAATAAGTAAACAAAATGATAGGTTGAAGGGATCATCCCACAGAAATTCTCGGGGATCCAAGGATAAAAATATGCGAGGCTAAGATGTTAAAATATATAGAAAGTGGAAATATAAAAACGGAATGAAAAGGAAGACATTTGGATAATCCCTGGTTTGGGCTAGCAGGATGCAGGGAAGCACATGATGAGAGGGGTTCGAGTGATAAGAGAATCAGACAGATCATTTGAATGGACAGAGATTTGGATTGGCTCTAAATCCATTTAGCTCATTTCGCTAATTCCCTCGAAGTATTTGTTTCTACGTAAATAATAGTCTATTTTCTATTGTCTGACATTTTTCCGCGTATACGCAATGCCTTACGAAACCTTGGGGAAACATCTTCCTGCATACACAGAATTCATTGACGAAGCTCGAGCTTTCGACTAATATCCTGACATTCAGAATTTCCTAATAATCCCCCGAAACGATTCCTTGTTTAGAATTTTATATTATCTTTGTTGATTTTATTGCAAATTATTAGCCAGACATTTTGCGTCATACTATAAATTGAATGTATGCAAAACATAATGGATTTAAAATAGAATACATTGATGCGAAAATCATATGATACAAGAGCATAGTTTATCTTATTTCTATTGAGATCCATCTAAATTCAGCTACATATTTCAAATTTGAAGTAACCCCTTTTGTCCCAATGAAATGAAATACCAAAATATTTAGAGAAGTAAGGCGTTTTTGAGGTGAGCCGCGCATCTTCTTAGGCACAGGCAAATAGCCGTTCTGCTCTCATAAATTATTGCCCATTTCCAAACGCAGCTTCTCCCTTCTCTTTCCCATTTTCTGCCTGCTCTTCACTGTTTTCTTCCCTTTCCATTACTTGGAGCTGCGCAATGTGAAAACGGTTGACAATAAGCAAATAATCGTGGAAAGATGAGCAAAGTCTTATAGCTTTTCAATTTTGGCTGATCCTGCCTAATACTAACGAATATTTGATTATTTTCAACAAATTTACAATTATTATTTTCATTTTCAAACGCAAACCGAACTCCGAAAAGAGGTGCATTTAGCTTATTCAAGGAATTTTTAGGATCAGTCTACATGTGAGCACACTCATTCATCGGCATACTGTAACTGCTATTCATGAAAATGTGAGGGCAGCTTATATCCAGATGATTTTTTTTTCGAATAATGTACAAGTGTACATATTGATACTTACTTATTGAACTAATATTTGCATCTAGTCTAAATTCAACTTAATCTTTCCTCGAGATGAATATTTGAGATTTGCGTAATTTTCATCATTTTTCCCTATCGAAAGTAAGATAATCCTTGCAGCAAAAAGCAGGCATTTTGCGTCTTTTGGCATTCAGAAACTACGATTTTTGCATAAATAAACTTCAATAGTGGCTTTTAGAATCTGAAGATATGGAATGAAAAGTCGAAAATACCGAATAGGAATTAACTCGATTTTCAACTATGAATTTTCTTTAAATTATCAGAATCGAAGTTCAGTTTTATCGCTGCATGGACTTAGCTTATTTTTCAGCAAATTTCAAGAGTCATGTGGCTATATTTTTATGCATCAGAATGTGGTGCATTCGGGGTTTCCTCGGATCTTCTTTCCACTCTCATTCCTCTATCAGTCATTCACTTGTAGTGAGATTCGGAGATTAGAGATTGAAAATATGCCCGTTTTTGTTTTGTGATTTGCCCGATTCCATGTATCTGTGCGATCTGCTCAAATGGGCGTGTTCGCTGCTTTCAGCTCCTCCAACTTGCCTTACAAGTAGTCGCCTCCACAAGTACATTTTTGTCGTATCATATTCTCCTTTGGCTATAATTTTCACCACTTACATTATTTTTTGAATTATTGTTTGTTAACATCAGAGATTCGCTAAATTCACGAATTCCTATTTACCATTTTGTAAGAAAAATGATACTATCGCCGAATTCAGCCCTTTATTCTTGGGAACCCAGGTAAAATTTAAATCTAATTTGAAGTTCTAAAGCGGGTTTATAACATTTGTAAAGCATCGAACCCTTCACTATCCCAAACATCCTGTGCTAGTTCGTCCGTTCCCAGAATAGATTTCATCGAAATTTCAACAATCCATTTTAAATCTGTCGCTTTCGGTTCTTTCCAATTTGTGGGAGATTTTCGTGTCGTTATACAAGCGACTTATCTCACGTAGTCTGGTTAAGTCAGGGAGAATCCGGAGCTAAGCCGGGCAAATCAGCTCTGTCCTCAGGGAAGACAGTCCGCTGATTTACTTCAGCTGCTTATCTTATCTGCTTATCAGTAAATTCGCCTGCTTAACCGCTGAGCTGCGTGATTTTCTGAGCCCATCAAGCATCCTCGACTTTGTTAATTTACTTCGTTTTTCCACACTCGCTAAGCTACTTACAGGGGAATGTGTATTTTTTGCCATAACACCCAGATGTAAATCTTCTTGGGAGTTTTAAAAATCCTCATGATAGCTTTTTGATGTACAAATATCTGCTAACCGTAAGTGTCTACTTGCATTATTCATATCTCGACAAAGAGTTCATCATCCTGATTTATTTACCTTTAATCTTGCACTCACACTCTTGATGAGTTTTATTACATAATGCTATTCACTATATCTAACATGGCTTATTTATATTTTCTTAAACCTGCATTATGCTACATTTATCATTTTCTGACGATATTGAGTATAAAAAATACCGAATTTCTCGGAAATCGCTATTTCATGCTTCCTATAATCCTTGACAATCAGCGTCTAGCTTTGTGGCACAACTCTTTGCACATTCCGAATTCCGAATTTCTATCTCAAATGCCATGTTCAATTTCTTTATTCCTTGTGCATTTTCATAGCTGACAGCCGTTTTTCGATTCTTTTCAAATCGTTTTTGTCCGGGTGAAAGCGAGTTTCCATCTCGAATCGAATATACAAAATAACACCAGAAATGTGGCAATTTGCATGCGATATATGGGCGTATATAATACGGAAAATGGAGGCAGAAGTTGGATGATTTCAAAGATTTTCAAATGCACATTTTTTGTCCTCATGCGGCCACCCATCTGGTTATAGCTTTCTTCTGCTATTTGCTATTCCCACTTCTCTGCATTCTGCTGACCAACCGCATGCTACTCCTGCATAATTCAATTTCAATTCAATCATTCAGTCATACTGTAGCCTTGTCTCTGCGAGAACACTTCTTCTTTCTGCACTGGGCTTAATTAGAGAAGATTAAAAGTGAAACGCGAGTGTGGTCTCAGTTTTTTCATATCTGACGCCAGAGTCAAAGTCTTCAAACGAGGAAATGGTTTTTCGTGATTTCCTAATAGCTTTACGGCTGATACGAGGATACGAAAATGTTTCTGAAATATGGACTCACTCTAATTCAAGACTACATCGCCATTTATAAGCTTGTATTTTCTTCGAATTCTTTTCACTCGGGTTTGCCGGCCTTTAACTTCTAGCGAGTTCTAGAGAACCCCCCGCATCATATACAATTTGTTGCAAAAATGATTCAAACTTTCTTCTGATACAATTGAATAGTAGGAAATAGATACCTATTTTAAATAGATTTGTATCTTGTCGAGTTGTGTTCGCTTTCAGACGAACTCATTTTATGGCTAAATCCCCCCGCAACTTAAGAACAACCTGTGTACTTTGGGGAAGCGGTCATTGCGCACAAAAGTTTTTCGTGCGCAATGACATACTTTTATGCGCAATGATATACTTTATCATTTTTGTGCGCAATGACATACACCCTGTACTTTGAGACGACAAATTTATATCATATCTATGATGAAATTCATTGTCATTTTGAACCTCGACAAAAATAAGTTCGATAGCTATCGTCGATAAACTTGATGAAATCGACTTTTTTTATTGAAGCGACGTACGAAATCTAAGAAATAAGAGTTCATATTGGATCTGATCATCATTAGACAGGCTTCATTAATGCGCCAGTGTGAATATTATTTAGTCGAAATTCGAAAACAATTTGAATTTTTTGCTCGAAAAAAGCGGAGAGCAAAAGTGAAAATGTGAGATGGAATGGAAACCTTTGGCGCAGGCATCTGCTCTCCCTTTTCCGAGCAGATTATCGTTCTGCCGGGACTCACCACGCAAAGTAAAACGATGCGAATTGCATGAATAGGCGAATATGCGTGCAACCTTTTTCAACCAACTTTTCGATATAAAATAATGCTAATATGGGGCAAAGGCAAATGTAATCACTAGCCTATTCCACAATGTGCATTTTTAAAATCACTGTTTTATTCATTCTTTCATAACATTTACATCAGGAGTACACGAATTTCGACTTGGAAAATTTTCAAATCAAAACTTCGTGCACCCCTGATTTACATACTTTATTTATAGACGTAAGGGATCTCAATAACTGGTGCGCTCTTAGAATCTGACCATTTTCGAAGTCTATACTTTTGATTTTTGAAATAGGAACTTTAGTTCAATTAAAAATGATTCAATTCGCGCAAATCATGAATTCAGAAATCTCATTTATTCAATGATGAATAGAGACAAAACTTACATGATAAGCTTAACGAACCTTTTCAAACTCGACTTTGTGCGTGTTTGATATCTTCATTATTTCAATAGTGAAATGTAAATTGTAGATCAACAATTAGCCCTCAATAAACTCGCATTGACCATGCATTAGATAATCTATCAGGGAAGACTTTGAATTGTGAGAACGAATCCCGTCCATATTTCACCCACTAGGGTAATCAAATATGAGTATTCCGCATATCAGATCCAAATTTGTTGAAAGGCATTCCGCATCCGCAAGGTTACCAAATTATTCGAATTTAATCTTTATATCCTTAGCTGTAAAGTCAAATAATAAGCTGTATGATCATAGTGTATTCAAATTTCGCAAATTCGAATTTTTGATTCATTATTACACAGACTCAACTCGATATTTGATCTTACAATAGAGGAAAGAAAAAATCGGATCATTTGGTAGCCCTGTAGAAGACGTCCAACAACTTTTGACCTGGTATACGGAATTAGCATATTCGATTACCCCAATGGGTGAAATATGAATGAATTCTTCTATCGAAATTTTTAGTATTCTTTGTAAACAAATACTCGCATATTCCTTAAACTTTATCATAAATTTATTTATTTATCATTATTATCATCCTTCCACCTTTGAAATTTAGTCTTCCTCTAGATGAAACTACATTGCTAGTGATTCTGTTTTAAACACCGGTTATTCAATGCTTCAACTTTTTTTTTATCGTATTTGGGAAAATCTGCCTAATCCTTGAAATGCTTTCAGGACTTTACAATTCTAGCTATTCATTAGCCGCGGCTCATTGCGTATTTTATTCATTTCTTAAAACTTTTCTTAAGTTAAGAATGAGAATACATTTGGATTTGGGACAGTTTAAATCTGCATTTTTATGATGTCTGACTTGCTAATGCTTATGATAGAATCAGAGTATAAGCTTACCGGAATATTCAACTTTACCACCCATATCCTCTAATCGTCTCAAGACCAAAAATTTAACAGCCTATTCTTAGCTAATTTCAATTTATCTCGTTTTCACTGATCTGACTATTCGTCATTTACCTCATAATTAGATATTAAAAAGAAAATCTTTAAGATCTGCCCATTTCTAACCAATGCTCTCACTTCTAAGATATAATTTGAATAAACAAATGGCATGCGATTGACTATTTTTGTAGAATTTCTTAAATGAATTTTGCTACCCGCAAAAATACTTCTATAAACGACTTTTTACAAGGGAGTGGAAATTTCTAGCTGGCAAAATGCTGAAATTCTCACTATCAGTCGAATTAAGTAATGGGTTATTTGAGTACCGGAAATGCGCAGTAAGAGGCACGTTTTTGAAAGTGTTTTTTATGAACTGACTCAGTTTGGGGAGGGAATTTGGAGACCATCAAGATCTAACTTATTATAACTAGGAAATGAGCGAGTATGTATGGAATCGTGAGTAGCTGCAGTAGGATTATAGTAATTTTCTACCAAATTTAACCATCTAAATTCTCGAAGTTCGGAACATCCCCTATCGTTATTTTGGTAAATTCGCTTTCGTTTTTGTCGGTGTTCTATTTTAAAAAATTCTTCGGACTTAATCACAAAATGTTAATGAATTTAATCTTCGATAATATGACTTTTCTTCGAAAAGTGCCAGAGCTAAAAATGAATTTGTATCTATTTTACAAAATATACAAAAACTGAGGGGGTCGACTAATATGATTTTGAAAGTTTGAATGCCGAATATTGTAGCGAGTTCAGAACATATTCTTAGAAAATATGGCTCACCTAAAAATATCTGTCGAACTTTCCTCACAACACTCGATTTCTAAATTCTCAATCGCTTGAAATTGCTCGTTTTCGGGAAAATGTTATTTTGCAATGCCGCGCTGGGATATTTTGGGTTGGTTGGCGTTCGGCTCGGTTCGTTTTTGTTTGATTAGCAGTTGCTGTGCCAGCGGACTGCGCGTCGCGGCAGCGCCAAACTCAAATCCGTCCTTGTTTTCGGCTGCCATCTTTCGAAAAAGATTTCTATTTTCAAAATAAGCCTGATGAACACAGTAATCGAAATGAGTTCATTGCAAATTGAGAGCGATTGAGACATGTGTCTCTTATTTCGATCTTCTGTAAATAAATCGAGTAAAAACGAAGTGCAGAGTGCATTACCTTATCCTGAATGTGCTCACGTATGCTGAGCAGTCTCTTGTCAGATCGCAGACCTTCGTCTCCAGCCTCTACTCCTTATTGTTAGTGCGTCTGCAGTCGTGCGGTCCTCCGAAAAACACCCAACTAAATGTGTGCAAACAGCTGCTTTTTCCCTCTACCTGTACCTTTTCATTCCGAATCTTTACTTTTTTAACCTTGCCTCCTTCTATATTTCTTCATCGTTTGCTTGTCTTCTTGTTTTCATGCTCTGCCCTGTTGCCCCTTGCAGAGATCGTTCAGTTACCACAACCTTCCCCCTTTCAAATAGGCAGAGCATACTATAGAACGTCAATGGCAAAATACGGCGAGCAATGAGAAATTCCTGGACCGAAAATGATTTCGCGATCTTCAACTTTTCGTATCTCGTTTTCCAAATTACTTTCTAAGTTCGTTCAACTTTTTTGCGCGACCTCCTAGCAGCTCTTTTACCCTGTTTTAATCAGTTTGAAAACTCTGCCTATGACTACAATCATTTGTTCAGAAGTCGCGCCTCTGTTGTTCAATCTTTTATACTGGGAGGCCCATTTCTTGTAATGTCCAAATGAATTTGAAACTCGTGAAAACGGAGGCGGACTGAATTTGAATAGAATTGCAGTTCGCATTTATTATGTAGGGATATTTTCTCGATAATCGCAACGATTTTCCTAATAAAAACGATTACAATTCCACGTCTTCTAAAGAATTATAGAATACTTGAAATCTCGTGACTTCGTAGAATCTAATAACGACATATTATCATCGCTAATGTTTAGCATCAAATTTAGAACTTCTTCAGTTATCTATTGATAAAATTTCCATGCAATATTTTTGACAAATTGAGAGCATACATGGCCTTGGGCCTTTGTGAACTCATTATTATAGTTGGAAAGAGAGCGAGAGAACGTAAGCCAGGGGATTTCGGATCAAAGTGAGATAAAGAGAATGGAAAGAGGGGAGAGAAGGAAGGGATGTGGTGGGATTAGGCTGCTTCCCGCTTGAGCCACTACCAATGAACCATCTTCTGCCGTTTTTCATCTGCCAATTCCATCTCCATCAGTTCAATTATCTCCACATCTCTACATCGTACGTATTTCACTAAACCGATTATCAAAATTTAATAGGAATTTTTGCAATCTCAAATTGTAACTTATTGAGCAATCGACATATTCTTTTACAGCTAGAGGTAAAAAGTTCGGCCCGTTTACACTAAATCTGAACACCTAGAGTAGCGGAATTAGAAACTTATTCATCTGAAATTCAGCATTTCTATCAACGCCTTAAACCTTTAATTGAAGTCTCCCTCTATTTGAAGCCCTCTCCAATAGAATCCCGTTGGTCTCAATTAGATTTCACGGTATTGGACCATAGTATGAAATTTTTTAGAGGAAAATATTTTCTTGAAATGATTTTTGGCAATAGTTATGATGCATAAATGTTTGCAATAATCTGGACCGTTTTTCCTTTCCATATATATTCTTTTTATTTTACTAATTTTAGCCTACTTGGCTTAAAAGCCCCAGCATATTTCTAAATTTCATTTCTGAATCATTGTTAAATAAGTAATGCTGATGATGACTTAAACTTTTTCAGAAAATTATCTATGGCCATTTGCGCATCAGACATTCAAAATTGATCACTTATAAATGAGCCTGTTTATCAATGATTTTCTATTTGGCTGCAAATTTTCCCTGATTATGGACCTAATTCCTTGGGCTTGCGGCTTTTATATTGCGAGGTACTTTTATTGCAAAGCATCCGTCCATTTAAATTATCTAATCTCACTTTCTAAGAAATTTTCAAGGCATAATGCTCGGAACTTTTAATATCTTAAACAAAATTCGGGAGAATATTGTAATAGAAATATGGACGTGAATATTTTAGTATTATAGTGATTTTCTAGTAAATGCGCAGTAATATTTTGGCTTAAAATTACTGTTGTCATTTTTAGTTACTCGTTGAGCAATCTAAGGAGAGTTTGAGCGTTATCTATGCTAAACAGGTTCGAAAATGCCTCAGTACGGAACTGCACAAAATTATGGGAGAATGCTACGCAGTATTTCAGGTGCAGACGGCTTTATATGGAAGAGGAAGAAAAATTTAAAGAATAGTGTCGTTATCTCTAAGAAAGCAGACAGAAAAAGATGCAGCCTGATCAGGCGAATTAAGAGGAGAAATTGATAGACAGAATATGGGGATGTAGGCAGTGAAAAATAGATAGTAAGATAGGCATGTCTGGCAGAATTCTCTCCTTGATATGGTATATTAAAACTAGAATAAATTTAGAGATAGGAAAACGCTTGTCTGTTCGAAACTACACAAATCTGTGTATTGTTCCATCAAAACTTTACATAATGTTTAGTTTAAAATAATCACGGCAAAAACTGAACTCCTTAAACCCGCAGAATTAGTAGCTAAAAATAGTAGGGAAATTGCTCCTTTAGCCAACATAAAATTTCCATTCGAGGATAAATCAATTAGTAAGTGTTAAAAGTAAAAAATGTCTCAAATCAGGCGCATGCTTCACCATACTGGTTGCCGAAAATTCGCGAGGCACAGAAACAGTGCAACTTTATAGACCGAGCATTGCATAATAAGGTGGTAAAGCTTTAGCGTTAGAGCTTAATTGTGTCATTGATAAGGCAAGGCAATGCTCCCTAAATTCGCCATGCTACATGCAGTCCTTTAATTTCAGATTTTTATTGACTTTTTAGAGTATGCTAGACATATCAGCCTTTCAAGCTTGAATTTCATAATGACTGTGCCATATTGATTTATCAATGCTTCTGTTTCATCTTTCACATATCAATTATACGATATTGCTTCAGGATAGTAGCAAAATGACCACACATTAGTAAAAACGTAATCTTTGAGAAAATTGCTCTCCATCGGATCTTTCTTGAGCTATCACGGCTTCTCCGATCTCCTTGGCAATGCTGGATGCTGGACAAGTTGTGCTATCCATTATCAGTAAAGACCCACAATGTGTGCCTGCCAAACAGCAGCCCTGCTTTGCGTCTCCGAACTCGAAATGCTTCTGCTTTAATCCTCAGTATATGGCTTCATACCCTTTGCTCCTTTCAGTCGTATATTTTGCTACAAAACACGACGACCTACAGACTCCTTTTCGACTTCAACCCTGCTCTGGGCTTAAGCCTCGTCCCAAGCAGCTTTCCATATTTCTCACAAATGAGCGACATTCTAAGACCATGGGTAGTTGGGGCAGTTGGGAGTAGGCTTAAGTAAGCATGCGGGCAGGGCTTAAGACGCACAATTCAACTCCAAACCAATGGCCGGTCTCGATCCCATTCTCTCAGTCTCAGCAAATGCCCCAGTTCCTAGGCTCTTCCCTTTGCTTCTACCGCCAAATCGCAATCGTCCTCGGATTTTCCGGTCGACTGCTCGTCTGTCGTATTTAGCCTACTCTTCCCAAGGCATTTCATGATTCTCCTCAATCTCTGAAGCTCTTTAATTGCGCTTTTGCATACTTACAATAACCCTTCCAATATGGAAACACATTATTCTTGAGTCCATGGGCATTCCGCTCTCAATTGGAAACATTTCCGTTCGCTTTTATATTCTGCCATTACATTACGGAATTTCCCCATTCTTGAATTGAATTACTGTAACTTCTTTATGTATTCCATTCGCAACTTGCAGTCCGAACGAAATATTCGTTTTTTCGCAACTATGCCCAGTTTTTTATTCAAATCAACCTGTTTTCAGAATGATGCTGACAGCGAGTTCATCCAGACAGGCAGGGTCTTCTCTGTCAGGGGTGGCCTCGTCTCTGCAGGCCCCTCCCTTGTCTTCCTCGGGAGAAGTTCTCGATTGCCACAGCTCCAGTCCGACCAACACTTCATCTGGCTCGGACACTGGTTCAGCACTTAGTTCTCGATTCGATCTATCCAGTTTCCTCGCTGCTTCAAACGCCAACAATCTCGTTGGCAAGGCTGTCGATATTTTCCAGCAACAAATTAGTCAGGTAAATCAGATCTTTAACTTGGAATAGTTCCAAAAATGGCCAGATCTTATAAAGTCAAAGTCCATTCCAAAGCATCCAATGAGCCCGATAGAAACAGAAGTTTTATTGCTTTGATAAGCAGACAAAGTTTTATTTCGCTTTAAGAACACCAAAAATATTTTAGCATTGAATTTTAATTAACATTTTTAGTCTTACAAAATGCCCATTTTTAAAAATTTTCAACCTGAAAGATGCATGATCATCTAAAGCCCAGAATACAAAATAACCAATGGTTAAGATGATTTGGCAAGGAGATTTTACCAGTTCTGCTGAATCAGATAAAAAATGAAAGCGCTTTTCGCACCTCTAAAGGCCCATTAAGCTGATTTTTTTTTAATAATGAGACTGTTTTGGAATGTTGATTTTGAGATTTTCCGACTTTTGATTGGACTAAAAAAGTCAGCAGAGCAAAAAACCAGATGGTATTGAATCATCATCCTAAAATATTCAAGAACAAGAATCGCAAGAATTTCTTTTCGATTTAGAAAACGTGTTCACTGGAATCATCGATTTTAACTATTCTTTCAATTAAAAAAACAATTATTTTTCTACCAAATGCTATTTACAGCCTAGATAGTCTTTCTGTACAAAATTCTCTACTATGGGATCTTTCATATTCGCTTAGGAAACTATTTCGTAACTTTCCATAATCTTCGATCAAATTTATCGCAATGTTCACCAAATAAAACCATTCCAAGAATTAAGTTGGTGGTCATAATCGTCTTAATTTACGCAATAGATTAGTATATTTTATCAAAAATATAATTTTTGAATTGAAACCACTTCGGTTGCGTACGAAAGGATGACATCTGATAAACGTAGGATTTCCTTTAAATATCATCTTCCAAGAAAAAAGGAACGGCTGCTCTCGAAAATTCCCACAAGGCGATTATCCGTTATCTAAAAAAAGCGATACATTTTAGTCTCTGGATTTCAAGTCATAATTCGATGATATTCATTTGATTATGGCTAAAATCGCAAATATTTCCGAATGTGTTGACGTCTTTACCGCTTTTACGCCACGGTTTTTGTTGAACGAAAATTTCATTTGAATTGAAGTTTTTACGAATTGGCAGAGCCAGATTAGCGATATCTTTTTATGGGCTAAAAGTGATAAGCTGGGAGATTAAGCTAGAACTAATTAGAAGAACAGCTTAAATCTGACAAAAGAGGCGAAAGGAGGTAGCTAACACAACAGGAAATGATACCTGGAATGAATTAGGAAATAGTATGAAGCTGCGCGAAAAGCGGGGGAAATAAGACGCAAAATGACGATTGAACCTAAATTTAATTTCCTATTTAGTCAATTTCCCTCAAAACCCATCCGATAGCATTATAAAACTGTAGACTCAAGTCCAATGGCAGTTGGCTTGAATTTTATAATCTGTTTATAATTTTATCATGAGTTATCACTGTTCTGAGCCGCTCAATTTATCTAAATCTAAGGTACCATTTAATATTGCTAACTTAGAATAACCAACATCCAAATTCAGGACTCGAACTCAATGGTAACAGCGACTTCAGTCCCATCGACTGCTCCTCTCTTCGGAACTGCGCCTGACCCGGCTGCTCTCTTACAACTTTCTCAGCTGTTCCAGGCTCAGCAAGTTATTCAGGTAGCATTGTTGTCACAAAAATGTTTAAATATCAAGCTAAGAAATTTGTAGGCAGCCGCTCAGCAGAGAGTCCAACAACAGATGCAATCCACAGTTCAACATCCACATCAGCAGCAGGAGAGAAAAAGGGTTAGGATTAGATGAAGAATGATGACTGACTATAATTGACTTTTGATTTGGAATCAACGTTAGAATAAACCAAAAAGTGGCAGAAGTCGAAGCCAATTTTGGCCAGGCTCTGCTCTGATGAAGAATATCACACGATAAAAACTTGCAATAAATATCGTTTTCCTTCTAAATGAGTTTCGTCCAATCTATTTTCAAGTTAAAAATTCACGAAAAACTCTTACAAATAGCTAAGACTTGTGGAGTTTTCTTTAGAAATTTCGTTTCAAAGATTTAGCTATCAAAAATTAGATTCAGATTTATCTATTCCTATTTTATATTGATATTCTCAACAGTCATGATGTCTCTTCAACAAAAAATATACTGGAAAAGTGACTTCAAAAACTATTTCTTCACTTTTCAGTCATATCCATGCACGTTCCAATTTTGCGTGATTTGTCAAAAGGATGTGCATTCTTCCAAGCTGCCTTGCCACATTCGGCAGTGCCATGTTGCAAAACCTATGTTCCAGGTGAAGAAAATTCAGAAAAATGAAAATTTTGAGCTTCGACATTTCAGTGCCCTGCCTGCGACTTCACATCGACGTATTCTAAGAACAACGTCAAGTCACATATGGTGTCCCTGCACGGCCTCGCGTACCTTTGTTCATGTATCAATTTTTCTAATCTACTGATTTTAGGGGTGATCCCATTTCTTACATGGACAAATACGCGAGCCAAGTCGAAGAATTTATGAAGATGTGTTTCCCAAACGGTTAGTCATATCAAATATTCAAGAACAAAATATCTAAATCTAAAATAATCTTATTTTCGAATTTCTAAAAGATTCGAAAATCAGATTACATAGGCTTTATGCTCAGCTAATGCGAGGAGAATATTATTCGGTTTATGTTTCAAATTTCTACGTGACTAGCTGAAGCCATGCGCCAGTAAAATGTGATGGTTTATGAACAGAAAGCGCTTACGAAATTGCAATCATTGGGTAGACTTCACTAGAATATCATCATTCTCAGTTACGTCTGCGTACAAATTTAAAGAACAAACTTCGACATGAGGCCAGGCTAAATTCCATTAACGATAATCTTTTCCCTTCCATATTCGATTATTATCCGTTTTGATTGAAAATGATAGATTAGCTCGAATTGCTCTGGCAGAGTCGAGCCTAATCCTCCAAATCCAAATCCCCTCTAATCTTACTCTTTTGTTCGAGTTCACAATTAGTGGAAACATAACAACTCAAGCGCCAACTTATTAGAGAAGGGGTTTAATTCCACTTCCTCTTTTACGTTTTTCTGCCGAGTAGTTAGGCACAGATGCGGTCCTTCTCTTTCATCGTTATCAGCTATCACTCACCTTATAGGAAATATCAGCTTTTCTTTCGAAAAGTGTAGTATAGTTAAACAAAATCCCAGCAATTCAAAAAAGGCACAAGTTACAAATTTAAGGGGAATGAAATATTCAAAGCATAAAATGAAGAATTCAGAAGCAATTTAATAAATTGCAATTTTAGTTCGTGGAAGGGGCCGTCCGATGCAGGGAAGAACATCTCCCAAATCGCCTATCAGTCCACTGGCTGTTGGATCTTCCCATGCCAGAAGGGCTAGCCAGGTATCATAAATTTGAACTTTTGGCAGAATTGAGCCAAATCAAAAGTACAACTAGAATCATAAGAAATCCTCTTTGCGCAAATGCCTTTTTGCTAGAAACGAGGTATAATTCGAAACTAAAATTTTGGGAAGGAAGTACTCTTCAAGTTCAAAATATCATCTTAGTTCGTCCTTAGATCGACGATAAATCTGATAAATAGTCGTGCCAGAAAAGTCAAAACAAGATGTGCTTGTACAAAAATTTACAAGCGGCTCGGGATTTGTCAGAATGCGTCCATTTCAAGCAAACATCTTTTTGCGAAAAAAATGATTCCGGAAATCAATTCACTATATCTAATTGGGAACCCTTAATGTGAAAATTTTTGTTTAAGTTCTTTAAAACGCAAGTCATATTGACCATGTGAAAAAACCGCACTGTTTCAGTCGAATGTTATTGCGGTTAACAACAGAAGAAACTCGATGGCTCAAGACCTCGCTGTATTGCAACAACAGGCTCTGCTCGCAGCACAAACCTACAACAATCGAATGAGGTAATGTTTTCGTACAGAAATAATTGAAAGAAGATAGATGATGCAATTTCTATACGTGAAGAGTAAATTATCGTGAGAAGATTGCTCTAAAGCATCGAAATACCAGTAAATGCTAGTGCAAAATGCGCAAATTACTTCACGCTCAAACTTCATGCACTTATTTTCTTCCATTGTTAGAGCAAAAGCAATCAGTTTGTATTCTGTTCGAAAGATGCTTATTTTTCAAGACCATATTGATTTTTGACCATTTCCAAAAAAAAAATGACAACTGTAGTCGATCAGAATGAGCGACCGACTTATGGGGACTTACGACTAACTCGTGTTTATTTTTGTGGCATCGAAGTTTGATGGTAGAAATTAGAAATGGCAAACAGTAATCTGGGGAATCGAAGATAAAGCCGGAATTAGCGATGGAACAAGCTGATTTCGAGATTTGCGAGGGAAAACAGTGAAGAAAGAGGGAGAGGCAATCGGGCTGATCAGAGTCCACCATTGATCCGATTATTGATCGAATTTGGGAGAGATTAAGTGATTATCTGACGATATCGCACGCAGAAGATAACCCATTTGAATTGAGAGTAATTACAACAGATAACACACAGAATAACAGCGCTCTAATAAGAGAAATTTGCGGAGTCTTTGAATTGTTCACAGAACTCGAGAAACTAAACAGGACCACATTAGGTAAGAATAGGGCAGACCAATGGAAACATAAATGTTTTCATAAATATCACGAAATCGTAATGGACCAAGAATCTGATTCCTACCAAAGCTTCGGTAATCGAGAAATGAATACAGCGACGTAACCCCGTAAGCTGCTCGTAAGGACTTATTCCTGTTATTAGCCTTAGAAAATCCCTTAGCCCGCTGCTAAATCTCGGTCCTTAAACTCAAGGCAACATCTTATTTCATTTATTAGTTATCCCCCGAGAAACATTCGCTATTTATTCATTCAAAACTCGCAAAAATTTCCTAATTGCTATTTTTATTTCTCGGAGTAAGTTTATTTTACTAAATTTAATTGTAGATGCGCATAACAAGCAATTTTTGGTCTCTAATGTGGGCTATTTATGATAAGTTGGGGTTTCCCTACTTCTGTTTTTAAGAATTACGTGAGAATTCCACTTTATGCAACATGCTATGATGTTATGTTCACAGCAGCAATTGGGATTTTTTCTTAATTTTATGATTTTTAAATTCTACTAACCTGACAAGTTGGGGTTTGTAGGAAAGCCGGAATTTCGAATGTTTAGATATTAGGAAATAATTTTGGAAAAGTGAAGATGGGCGCGGCATAGGAAATAGGGCGTTGGCTGACGTGGTAGAGTCGTATTTTGAGTGATAAGGAATCGATTCAAGACGAATGCCTTATTTTGAGGATACCGTATGAGCCATAAATAGAAAAAGAAGGGCAAGGCTAATATCTGCAGAGTTGTCAGTCATGTTAGCTACACCCATCCACACCAACACAAACTATTCGACTCTAGGAAGGGAACAGATAACACATTCTCCGCAATTTTTTACTGCCTTTACATAAAAATTTGTAAAGAAGTAGTGATATCATAACTAAATTCCTGCATAATACGATACTTCTCATGGGCACAAGCATGGAAGTTATCAACAAATTCGCAGTCTCATGGGCGTCCATATAAATAGTCGATTAAATACTAAACTCGTTACATCATCTTGAACTTTCCCCTTATCAAAACTATAGAAATAGTTGTTTAGTTTTCACTGCATTGGGTTGGCGAAAGTATCTGATCAACTATGGTTTTCTACTGTGTAGAATTAGCTGTGGATATTTTTATGATCTTCAAAAAAACCCATAGAAATCATTTTATAATTGCTCTTACTGTAATTTGTTCACTATTTTAGACTGAACCCACTGTCAATCTTCCCTAACGTCTTCAACAGCAGCAACAATTCTGGAGTAATGAGCACACAGCCGAACAGTGGAGGGAGTGGAAACAGGACTGAAGAAGCAACTACTGCAGCTGCACATACAGAGATGAATGAGGCAAAGCCTGCGACTATGGATGAGATACTCAATAGATTGGCTAACAAGGGTATTCTGATTGCCGTGACCGACTTGGTTATGAATGGGTCGTTTCAGTAAATCCTCCAACTCGCACGCACTCGATATCCAGCAGTGTTCGATCGTCTATCACTCAACCAGTCAGACCGGGTGAAAATATGCAACCGAGGTTAACTATAACGATGGGGGAAAAATATTTTTAAAATTTTCAGATATCTGCATACCCAGATCTGCTGGTCTGTTTTAAATGAAGAACAGGCTAAAGCTACAGTTTTTGCTGAATTGAGCACAATTGAAAATGCCACAGAGGTTTCGAGTCAATTTTCATGAGGCCTCAAACAATTGTCATTTAGATGTTCGACGGCTCTTTGCTAACGTCTCCTGAATCTCCATTTATTCTTCTCAGCGAAGACGAGGCTGCCAAGGTGGCTTCTGTCCGAGATAAACTCAAACTGCAGTTATTCGAAGTGATGTTCGCTGTTCACAGGTAGAAAACACATCTAACATTTATACTGTAGCTCGGTTTGACTTCTTTAAAAGCCAATCGAAAATTTGTCACAAGCGAGATACAGTAAAAGTAAACTCTTTGGTTTGATGTGTGTCGATAAGTAATCTAACATTCTGAATGCCAGTATTGCTAGGATGGACTTGACTGTTCTCGGACCGGAATTGGTGCAGCTGGTAGCCGAGATCGCCCCGACTAGTGCAGATGAAGTGCGGATGAGACAGTTCGAGAGAGTCGCAAATGATGCTCCACCACTTGGAGAAAATGAACAATTCTTGTTGGCTGTAAGATTAATTGTGGCGGGATTTTTGAGAAAATAAAAATTTAGTTATCGAAGATTGATCGATTGGAAGAGAAACTGTTCGTTATGCAGCACATGGCCAATTTCAGGCAAAGAACTGAAAGCATTCAAGAAGTATGTAACGTTTTCTCAAATTCAGCGTTTTAGCTTTAACATTTGCAGTCCCTGAATGTTCTGACAGAAGCTGCGAAGTCCATAAATTCATCTGCGTCACTAAAGCAATTGCTCCAGTGGATCCTCGTATTGTATGAAGATTAGCTTTCTGGCAAGTAATAACATTCTTCAATTCAGGATGAATTACTTCATTGGTGACAAAACAGGAAAATCAATTCGTGGATTCAGAACCAGTCAGATTAATGAGGTAAGACTTCTTTGAATGACAATTTAAATAAACTATTTAAGATTTGTTCTCGCACTTTGCATAATGGAGAAACAATTCTGTCGTTGTTGGCAACGACGATCAATTCTGATCTTCATGAACTCAAAGGAGCTATCGATTTGTTGCCAGCTGTCAACAATGCTTCACAAGGTTTGTTTGAAAGTAGAAACATAAGTAAGCACTAAAATTCTAAGCTTTCATTTTTCAAGATAGCAAATTAAGATAAAAGGGATTTCAAAGACATAGCCAAAGATTTTTATTCATCTATATTAGCGAGTAGAGAAATATTCACGATGAAAAAGTATTTCCCTATCGAAAATATCAGTCTAATTTTAAAATCAAACTCGTATGTTTCTTACTTCAACTCAAAGTATCGCTCTCAACTTCTCCGAAACTGCATTCCTCATGAATAATAAAATGTCTCATTGTTGCAGAAATGTTTATGGAGTTGTCGACAGCCGTATGTCGATTGGAAGAGGGCAACATTTTGGCAGAGAGAGAACTCGAATTCGCATCAGCCAACAATGCACCACTGACGGCACTGGCTGAATTTCTCGAAGGAGCTCGGACTCAAATCACTCAAATTTTCGAATCACTCATTTCTTCCAGAGTAGGAGAATTGCAATCGTCAAATCATCATTTATCGTTCCTTTTCAGGAGGAGTTAGCCTCGATGTTGTTGTTCTTCGGCGAGCCTGTCCCAAGAACCGAAGAGCCCTTCCACCCCGAGCAATTCTTCTTCAATCTGTCTTCTTTCCTCACTTCTCTGCAGGCGGCTTTGCAGCCGTCCGAGTCCCAGTCACAAAGCGGGAAATCTGATTCCGATTCCACACAAGGTTGAAAGATTGTTTTTCATACAGAGTGCCAAGAGATTAGATACATTTACATATCAAATTTCTTATTAAGATGACACGTAAGAAAAATAGGATCTTTGATGTTAACAAATGCAGAATAAATCATCATGCTTTAATTATAAGACTTGAATAGTGATATTTTGAGTCTTTTAATATTTCAATATTTTTCAGCTATTTAAAAATCTAAACAATTGATGATTTGAAATTTTCAGATTCACCTGATTCAAATGCGGAGCCAATTCATGTGACGTCTCCTTAATTGACTCGATCCGATCTCTCAAAATAAATTCAATTTGGTCCATTTTTGGATTTTCCTTTACTGTATTTTATTATATTTTTGGTGAACATGTTGTCTATATATTAATGTTTAATGCTTTTGAAATTTTCTACGATTTTT
Organism: Diploscapter coronatus; assembly: GCA_964036155.1. Classification (NCBI taxonomy): domain Eukaryota; kingdom Metazoa; phylum Nematoda; class Chromadorea; order Rhabditida; family Rhabditidae; genus Diploscapter; species Diploscapter coronatus. The sequence continues at coordinate 19,220,620 of OZ038423.1, read as the reverse complement.
CACATATTTTGCGAAGTTTTAAATGCCTAATTCCACCTTCGGTACAATATTTTTAAAAAATTTTCTTTTAATTCTTTTTTTTATCTATTTACTACTACTGGAACAATTTAAGGTCACTATTATTCAGTTATTCGTTTGATGATGCTTAAAATTAGAGATTTTTCTTCTCATTTTTTCAAAATAATCTAGTGCATTGATTTGCTTAGTCCCTGTGCTTTTCTTCCATAAAAATTCATATATTGGCACAAAAATAGCATTTGTAGCCTTTGCATTTATTGAGTAATTTATTTTTAAAATATTTTTCTCCGACGTAGAAAGGATCGAAGACAATCTGTCAAATTATTTTCAGTTTGCTTTATTTTGAATAAAACTAAGGGAGCAGAAGAACACTTTTGTAAAGAAATCTAGATTAGCATGCGATTCATCTGGAAAATCCATGATAATCCTGGATGAATGAAGTCGGTGATTAATTCGACCCTATCTCCTTTCCTCGTTTTACGCCTTTTGTTTTAAGCCGATAAGTCAAATGACAATACAAATTTCCAGCTTTTAGAACATATTCTTGCTGCCAAATTTCATTGAGAACTTTACATTTTTAAAATAATTACTGACTATTGAAGTAAGCTCTAGAACATGTAGCACAATCAAAACTCTTCATGATTCCTTTGGATGTTTGATCGATTTGATTTGGTTTGATTTTATGAATAAATATTACGAAAATCGATGATTTTTATGCATCATGTGAATTTGTATGCTTGAGGGAATTTGATTAAAAAACTAATCGAAACTCAACTGAAAAGTAACATCACATACTAAAGTTAAAACTCAATATCATTTCAATTTTAACGAAAATATGCTAAATAGAAGATGTCTTATACCTCCTTAGGCAGTATTATTTCTCTCAATACGCAAATTATTTGTGGCTGCAAGGCCTAATTTTGTAGTAATGACCCAAGGGTTTTACCAACCCACACGCCCCTTCCAGTACAAATGGCTATTATTAATCTAAATACGGCTGTTTCATGAAATAAAAGGCTTCTTATTACTTCAATAAAATTCCTCATAACATCGACCCTTTAAACTTCCTGTGAACTGGAAATGTTCGGATTCCTGTACTTAAACAGATTCGAGCAGTTTCCCCTTGTCAATTCTCATTTTTGAGTCACTTTCAGTCAATTCATTGCGGTCCACGCGATCAGATTTGTCAAATGAAAATCGACAAGTTTTAGAAAAAAAAATCGGAGAAGAATGCATTAAAAATCTGATAAAACTTAAAAAATAACTCAAAATGAAATTCTCATCGAACTTTGAAAATACTGTGTGTATAATGAGCCAGAATATCCAATAGGATAGCCGAATTTTTTCAGTATTTTTCGGTATTCTCCTAAACATTCTCCGGGACCTCCTGTATCGCTTCACATATTCTGTAGGTTTTTATAAAATGCTCTTGTTGGACGGCGTTGTTATATTTCTACTTAGCCATCTCGTCGATTTTTTCTCATTCCAATTGTTTTTTATTCTTATCGCAGCGATCATCCCATCGATTGATTCACTTCTTCAAGAAAGTGATCGCTTAAATTGTCTGCTCGATCAGTCGTTGTTTTGAATCCTGTCTTTTTCGATGAAAACTGACACCAAATATGGTTGCCTAGGTGGTCGCTTTTTCAAAAAGTCTAACATCTCGAAGAGTTGTGAGCGCGCATTATCTCGGCAAGGCCTGCAAACTCAGCCCGCCCCTCTATATGTTCTTATATGCATCTATGCTATGTGTACTCCTCTTCTCCGTCCCCCATCCTTTTCTGCATTGCTGCATTCCGCAGTCAGCAGTACTTTACCTAGTAACTAACATCGTGTCCTTTCTCTTCACCTCTCCACCTCATATCCTCTTCCTCTTCTCTCCCCTACCTTTTGCCTTCCCTGGCCCCTTCTCCTCTGCCATGCAGAGTAGTAGTCTGACCTCTTCACAATTTGCGATAAATTTCCTCCCTCCTTCAATTCCAGTTGTGCTTCCCATTTTCCATTTCCCAATTCCCAATTCCGTACGATTCTCGCATTGTTTTCCCCTCTGAGGTGTTTTGAAATCGGCTGCACAGTGATTCGTTGGAACTTTTTCCATGTTGCGTTTTCGAGAAAACATTTTTGTTTCGATTTTAATTTTCGGTTAGCTGTACGTTTTGCGACTTGCAGTCATTCATTCGACGCTCGATGTTCGACGACGAATAAAGAGAACTGAAGAATCGAAGACAAAGACAACAGGGTCAGCGACATGGATGAAGACGTGCGCAGGAAGATGGACGAGATGGAGTTGGAACATGAAGAGCAGAGGGAGCAGGAGCTGGACGGAAACGGACTGAAGAGGGATGCGAATGGAAAGACATCAAAGCAGGAAATTGAGGAAACGAAGCAAGTTGAAGTGGATACAGAAACTGACACGAAACAGGTGTGATTTTATTTTTTATCATTCCCTTCACACTACATCCAAAAAGAGCGAGGAAATACTTTTTTAATGGTCTGAAAAATGTTTCCCCTTTAAATTTCTCTTCTGAGGGACGTACCAATTTTAATTCATGACATTTGCCCTTTCATTCTCCCTGCTAAAGTTCTATAACCAAGAGTTTGCTGAATGAAACACCCCATATAGCATGCCAGGGTACTGCCCTACAATGTATCAAAATCCTTTTGGCATTAGGCCAATTCACTTTCAACAAACTTTGCACGAAATTGCGGGACAACGCAATATTTCATGTCAGAGTGTAGTAAAAACAAAAATCATAGAGTTCTGATGAGTTGATGTAAGTAAATTTGCAGGTGGAAGAGAGCAAAGTCGACGAAAAAATCGTCTTGGACGACGATATTCAGAAAGATTCTGAAGATGCAAAGCTGAGCAGGACTGAATTGGACGATGCGAATGCAGACGAAGAGGAAACTCGACCTGAAGAAGTCAAGCAGCACGAGAAGGAAGAACTGTCCAGGATTTCCAGAAGCTCGTATGAGCGAGAGAAGGAGGAAGAATCCAAAATGGTTGGCTGATTAGCGAAATTTGAGCAAGAATGAATTCATTCAGGAGTCGATACCGCTCGATACGACGCACGAGGACAGTTCTGTTGCGTAAGTTATTATTATTTTGTTTTTTTTAATTCTAAGAAAATCGCTTACTTTTAATTTGAAGTTGAAAACTAAATGAATAACTGTAGATTCTCAAAAGTAGTGCTAGAAAACAAGTTTGGATTCCCTTCGTGAACATCGAACGCGATGCTTCACAAATCGATCGTCCATTCTCATTCCCTTTCCTTTTTTGCAGCTGCACAAAGAAGCTGCTGCATTTATTTGTGGACATCAAACAATGCAATAGGCAATAAGAAATCGATTTGCAACATCATTTTGTTGGGGGAAAGGACGTAAAAAACTACAAATCATAATGCATTGCGTGTCGCTAAAATTCCGTTCTGATTCCAATGAGCTCTATTTTCAGTGAGAACTCCGCAGAAAGGAATCTGTCTTCCCAGTCACCAGGCGGATTGTATTCACCTGGTAGGAAGTATCTCATTTTGTAGCTTTTATTTCCAAGTGACTTTTCTACAGATTTGTAAATTTTCAAACCCGCGGGTGTCCGCATGAACGAGATAGCGTGTCTGTCTTATCGAGAGAGGAAAATAACGTGTTTCTTTCTGTTCCTCGAAAAGACGACAGGTAGAGCATGCAAGTTCACGAGAACCACACATTCTGGGGGTAACTAAGATCTTTGATAAGAAAAAATGAAATAAAAATTGGCTTTGAACGAAAGAATCGACATTTTACAGACTCCAAAATGGACACGTTTTCGAAAATACTTTTAGGTAAAAAATTATTCATAAAATCAATGGAAAAATGTCAATGAACACCCTGTACTGTTTCGTTCATGCAGACACCCGCAGGTTTGAAAATTTACAAGCCTGCTTTCTTATTCAGACGGCGACTATCGAATGACGAGTTTCGAGCCGCATCCCGAATTGGAGGATAACATTTTCCGCAAATCAGCGGATGAACAGCCTTCTCCTCACCAAGGATCGAATATCATCCCACCGCCTCCAGGAAAAGTTGTCGAGACGAATGGGAACGGAATTGATGGAAAGGATTCGGTCAAGGTTAGTCATGATTCTTCTTAGGAAGCTTTTAATATTTAGTTGTGCTTTCTGATAAGTTGGGTTGGTCAGAACATTCTGTCACAAATCATGCTCATATTTTGATCAATTCCTTTTGAGTGCAAAGAAGCTCTATTGATACATCTTTCGTGATGTCATAAAATGATGTTTATCATTCAGATTCGCATAAATGCTTTTATGGACAAATAAATAAAATTAGGGGATAAAGTATGACTGAAATTTCCGGCCAACCTAATGCATTTAGATAGGGGAGAATATTTTAGGAGTAAATTACATGAAAGTTTATGGGTGAAATGTTAGGTTTTAGTAAAGATTATGATGAATTGTCTTGTCTCTGCTTCTCTAGTTGCTCGAAATGCTGCCCTGCTCTATTCGACTCATAGTGGACGATGCGCAATTAGTCAACAACAGTCTCCTGTCATTGAACGACTTGCATCCTGTTGTAAAACTGCCTCTTCATGTTTCATTCTCATTTCCCTTCTAATTTTCCTCCCAATCTAGCTGCGTTCGAACCGCATCAATTCGTTTTCCTCGCTGCTGCGCAGTCGCTGCTCTTCTGAAGCAAGCGACCCGGCCTTCTCTCAGCCGTCCTCCCGTCCTGAGAGCAGACGAGACAGCATCAACAGTCTCACTCTCTTGTCCATGTCCAGAAGGGGCAGTGTCGTCTCCTTTTCCAGACGAGATTCCACCTGTTTTATGATCGTTAGAACAACATTTTCCATTCATTCAATTTGTAGTATCTAGGAGTAGAATAGGATGAGTTTTCCTCTGGCAAAATGTTTATCTTCTCTCTCGTTCAGAACGAAGCGATTCTTTCCTTGCCTCGCATCGCATCCAAATCGACCGTGATTCACGACACGAACGAGACGCCGCAAGAAGCTTTCGACAGACTGCTGAGAGGATTCAAAGATGGGTCCATTCAGCGAAGTGAAGTTGTCGATCAGATTTTCAATGTGGTAAGTTTTTTACACGTTCAAGAAAATTTGATGAGTCAAAACTTATGAACACATACTTTCGAAATGCTATTTTGCCTCCAAAATCGATTTATAAAAAAACTTTATTTCAATTTTGTTCACTTTTTATTGAAAACCTACGATAATTTGAATGATCTTTCATAATAACATCAATTTCTTTTCCTTCAGTTGGTGTCTGGCCAATTCGATCTGGAATCTCGCTTCATCATTGAGGATTCGACGAACATCACTCGCCTCATCACGTTCCTCACTCACTGCGATGAATCTCTACAGGTAAATCGGTTTTTTTGTTGAACGAAAAGAGAAGTAAATTCTCAGTCCGAGATCTGGAGCGTGTTTGTGGCGATCGTTCGGAAGAGCAACCGCAACCTGGAAGCCTGCTCGCGAGTGGGTCTCATCTCGACCATCCTCAACATTCTGCCCTCCGCCTCCCCCCTCCTGTCCGATCTGCTCGTCCAGTTGCTGGGCGTCCTCACCACCTATTCCATCACTGTCAAGGAGACCAAACACTTCTTGCGATCCCTTCAGGCTGTCAACAACTCTTGGGTACGACGATTTTAAATGAAATTATCTTTTGCTCAACATCAGAGGGTACCAACTTTGATGTATTGTGGGATTTAATTTCTTTACCCTCCAAAAACTCCATTTAAATAACGATGTTGCTCTCCAAAGATTCCTATCTCTATTATCAGCTTACTTTTGTTCAACATGAAAAATTGCAGCCTCGAAACTCCCTGAAACTTCTGAATGTGATGAAGGAAATGCCTAGAAGGGATGGTCCAGATGTCTTCTTTAGCTTTCCTGGCAAAGCACACGCTGTAAGAACATATTTTCTAATGCGAACTTTATGGTTTCTATCAGAGGTGCACGTAAATCTCGTTTACATTTGCAGTCATTTTCGCTTTTGTTTACGTTTACGAAATTTAAAATTTCACTTACGTACACTCCTAATTTCTATTTCAGGGCATAATAATTCCTCCACTTGCTAAGTTTCCAATGCAGCAAGGCTGGACATTTTCGACTTGGCTGCGAATGGACCCACTCAACAGTGTTACGTTCGAGAAAGAAGTTCCTTTCCTTTATTCGTATGCTATTTTTTTATATTCGATAAACTGAAGCGAGCACTAGTAAAAAGAGGACTTGACTCATTACTTGTTTATCTCGACTTATCACTTAGGGTATTTCACAATGAGATCGAAGCAATCGTCATTTTCAGTTTTCGAAGCAGTAAAGGAATCGGATATTCGTGCCATTTCACCGGCAATTGTCTCGTGATCAACGCAGAGAAGACCAAAGGAAAGCAGCAATCGAAGTGCATTCGAGTGAGTTCTTCTTTCACTGCGTGGTTTTCTAATTCATTTTGTTTGAGGCCGAACTGACTCCTCGCAAATGGCACCACGTGGCGATTGCGCACAGCTACTCAAGGTGGGGCAGGAGCGACGTGAAGTGCTTCATCGATGGACAACTCGTTGAGACTATTGACCTGAACTGGTAAGGAAACTATTTTGAAAAAGTGGCAAAAATATTTCGGCTGTATAACCCTTCTTCTCAAGGCGTGGAAGAAAAAAGAGCGCGAAATAACGCGCAGAAAAGAAAAAGAAGCGAGAAATGGAGTTTGGGAGGGAAGACTACGCAGCTTATTATTTCCATGTTGATATTAATGTACTTCGTTAATTCTTTGTGAAAGCTCGCTTGAAAATAGTTATTATGTTACTTTTTCGGCTATAAAAATCAGAGCTTAGCATTTTGGACACGGACACTGACACTGAAAATACACTGCAGTGTTTAGTGTCGGTGTCCAAGGCGCTAAGCCCTGATAAAAATGGTTTTTAGGCCAGTGAATCACACTGAATCGTGGGATCGCTGTGCAATCGGCTGCAACCCGGACGGAGGTGCAGATTGTTCGTTCTGCGGTCAGATGGGCGCTGTCTACCTGTTCGCAGAGACCCTCTCCTTGCAACAGGCCAATTCCCTCTTCTGCCTCGGACCTGCCTATCAATCCACATTCAAGCACGATTCTGAAAGCAATTTGCCGGAAGGATATAAGAAAGTATTTTCTTTCGTATTTGCAGAGATTTGATCATTTTCTTTCAGCACTTGTTCGATGGTCGACTTCAGCAATCCATGGTGATGGCCTATTGCCCGAAGAACTGCCACGGCCAACTCTGTCTGCTTTCTCCCCCAAAGACAACGGCTTCTTTCTTCGTTCAGGTATAAGATTGAATTTCGCTAGGAGGAATATTTATGGCTTCAGATTCCCCACGCTGTGATGAAGGAGCGAGTGGAAGTGATCACGACCCACTCCATCCACAATTCGCTGCAGTCCGTGGGAGGTATTCAGATTCTCCTTCCCCTCTTCTCCCAGCTCGATTTGCCATATGAAGACGGCTCGGCAGTGGACGTCGATGTCTGGTATGATTTCATGACTGTTCGGAAGACAACCTTATGTTGATTATTGGGAAGATGCTCTCTTCGAAAATCTGAATTTCCAATTCGCAACAAATGAATCATATGTAAATTTCAGTCCGACCCTGTTATCCTTGATTTCCCTGCTGGTCTCCTCATCCCAAACGAGTCAACAGCAACTGTTCCACTCGAAAGGCTTCCTGATCATCGCCCATGCACTGCAGTCCTCGTCCTCCGCCCACCTGACCATGAACGTCGTGCAGTGCATTATCGGAATGGCTAAGTTCCTGCTACGTTGCCCTGCAGGAGTACCTCTCCTCAAACAGCTATTCGATCACATTCTCTTCAATCCAAAACTATGGATCAAGAGTCAGCCCGAAGTTCAGGTAAATTTGCTGAATATTTAATTTGTATTTTTCATATTTCAGGTTCATCTGTACCAGTATCTGGCGACAGATTTCCTGGCCAACAACAACTTCCCTCATATGCTACGACGAGTCGCCACTGTTCTGGAAATGTGCCATGCTCTCAAACACTTCTACTGGATCGCCAGACCCAAGTCACCATCAACTTACCAGGTGATTTTTCTTCTTTAGAGTTTGATTTTTAAATTTATTTCGATTGTCCATAACTTGAATGCTTTCAGGTGGAAGAACGATCTGAGGACTTCCCTAATCAGGATGTGGTGCAAATTCGCGGCTCGATCCTCGCCTTCATCTATCGACTCGTCATTCTGAATGCAGAGGAATCCGCCGAAACCAATCGAGACGATGAGCTCCATGCCCTGCTCAATTTCGTCGCTACTGTTCACGGTTAGGAAAACTATTCTAATCAAACGGGCAAAGAATGTTCATTTTCCAGAAGACGACAATCTGTACGACGTCCTTGCTCTGCTGAACCGTCTCCTGTCCGAGCACCCAGCCATTCTCATCCCGGCCCTCGACCGCAACAAGGCACTCGGGGTCGTCTTCAAACTGCTCGCTTCTCCCAATCAACTCATCAGAATTCCTGCACTCAAGATGTTCGGATTCTTCCTGGCTCGATCCACTCTCAAGTAATGCCGTTTACTTTTTTCTGCTGGAATATTTCATTTCATTACTCTTTTCAGAAGAAAGACCGACTCGGTCTACTCAGTGAATCTGTTCTCCCTGATCGCCGAGCGTCTTCTCATCCACACGACGTACCTGTCCATGCCCGTCTACAATGTTCTCTTCGAAATCCTCGTCGAGCAAATGACGCCTAATCTCAACTACGCGACACATCAGGCTGCCAAACCAGAATGGAAGTTAGTTTTTTTTTTTTAAATCCCTTAAGAAGTTTCGATCTCTTCTATTCTTCACCACTTCATTTTCTTAATTTTACACCCTCTAGCATAAATTCGAAATAATTTTACAATTGCTCATGTGAATTGATAAAAATAGATCTGAAAATTTCTTCCTTCAGATTCGAAAATCCCCAAATGCTGAAAGTCATAGCGAATCTGATCGCGCAGTCAGAGCACACCGAGGAACTGATGGAAGTGAAGAAGGCGTTCCTGCTCGACCTGATCAACATGTCCAGAACGGGCAGGGAGAACAGACGCACCATTCTGCAGCTGTCTGTTTGGCAGGTACTTAATGTTTCCATGCTAAATTTCGATATTTCTATCTCAAAATTAACGAAACCAATCTAAAATTCTAGCTTGCGTTACTTTGCGTTAGAGATTTTAGCTTTCTGTAAAAATCCTACAGACGTACATTTATAAAAACCCGTACACTTGCAAGATAGGAATAAGCTTAGATACTGTAGGCGACTAGCCAAACTTTTATCTAGTAATGATCGTCCCGTACTGCTCATCATTTTGGGGACAAAATCAGCTTCCCCAGATCTATTTCTTTTCTTGTATGCAGTACTTTAGTTTTCATGAGCGTACGGCTTTTATAAGAAGTCGAAATTTCTTTTTTGCAAAATTTTAATTTTTCGAAATTTTCCTGATTGAAGCTAAAATTCAGGATCATTTTTTTCTAAACCCGAAATTGATAAGTTTCTCAAGGATTCTTACTGTTACACAACCTAAAAAACTCGATACCCTTTCAGGAATGGCTCATCTCTTTGTCCCACATTTTCCCCACCTCTCCTCAGCAGATCGAGATCTGTGAATTGGTCTACGAGATGTTCGCCATTCTGCTGCATCACGCAATTCGAGTCGAGTATGGCGGATGGAGAGTCTGGGTCGACACGCTGGCCATTGCGCATTCGAAGGTTGAAGTGAATCAGCGAGGACCAAATTTATTTCGAGTTTGCAGGTCTCATGGGAAAAATTCCGCGAGGAGCAGCTAAACAGATCTTCTCCAGACGAAGAAGCACGTGGCAGCAGTGCTAATAAGGATGAAAGAAGGTTGGATGTTTGAAGATATAATTATAGAAAAGAATAGTTCCAGTGGTTCAAGTTCTGCTGATGACAAGCCCACCCCGATCTATCGAACTCCTGAATTTGTCTGGTCAAAGATCCATCTGCGACTGCTGTCAGACCTGCTGATGGGCATCGAGAATGTGGTGGACGAGTGGAGGCAGATGGACAACACAACTGTCTCCGATCAGTGCGGAAGCAATGAAAACCAGGTAGATCAAACTTACACTCATCCATTCATTCACAAATTGAAAAAAGATAATTCAATCACCGTGTAGAACTTGAAAACAGTTACAATCCGAGTAAAGGTAAAACTACGTGATCGTTCCTTTGAGATTCTTTCTTGGTAAGACGATTTTGGCAGATTATGATTTTCGCATGATAGTGGTTTCCACATAGTTTATTTTCAACGATTTGAAATTTCATATTTGCAGGTGTTCGTTGGGAATGTAGTCCACGTGATCTCGCAGCTGTCGGACAGTCTGATCATGGCCTGTGGCGGGCTGCTTCCACTCCTCGCTTCTGCAACTTCTCCAAATGCAAGAGTTGTCTTCTTCATGTCGGATTCACTTATTCGCATTGTAATTTCAGAGCGAACTTGAGATCTCGGATGCCTGTCAGCAAGAGTTGCCCATCGAGAATGCGGCAGTCCTTCTGTCCAGATTCGTGCAGCTCGCTGACACGTTCATCTTTGCGAGTGGAGTATCTTTCGGGGAACTAGAACAGGTTCAGTTTATCGACGATGCTCATTTGTGACACGTTCTTTGTGAGTGACGAATTTTAGCTGGCACCCAAATCCGGTGTACGATAGGCTAAACTGGGTACCAGCTCATTTGCTGACTAACTCTATTCTTACAAATACCGTGTCTTATAAGATTTGTTCAATGGCATACATTCCGTTCACCAGATTTCGAGAAATTCACGGATGTATCTTTTATATATGCTATTCTTCTTTACTAATACTACTTCGCCTAAAATATGAACTTTCTAGAAAACCTTATTTTTGTTGAATTTTAGGAGAAGAACATGCCGTCCGGAGGCGTACTTCGCCAAGCGTTGCGCATCTGCTCGACAGCCGCAGTTCGTCACATTCTCGCAGCCAAGGTGGCTCGTCCCGACAACCACGGACAACAGTTCGATCCAGAGGCCAGCAACAAACATCAGTCCATCTACATGTTTGTCAAAGGGGTTCTCGAAACGGTTAGTTAGACAGCAAGTTCATCGTCAAAAATCTTGTGTGGATTTTACATTATGGAAGGTAGATAATGAGCTGAAAAATCGTTTATTTCGCTAATTTTGTTACTTCCTTATGTAAACTTCTTATTTAATTTATGCTTTTTCAAATCATCCGTTGCAATTTTTAATTTGTCTACTATTTTCAGCCTCTCAAAGAAGGGATGCTCGACATGGACAGACTGCTGCAGGACATCGATTTGACGAGGATCAAGGGAATTGTCTACAGGGACATGGTGGTAGGAAAAAAGTTCTTGAGTCCAAAAGAAAGCTAACTATTTTTTCAGGAGGAAAGTCGCCAAGCTCAATTCCTCGCCCTGGCAGTCATCTACCTGCTCTCTGTGCTGATGGTGAGCAGATATCGCGATATTCTCGAGCCACCCCCTTCACCTTCTCCTTTCTTCAACTCGTCCACTAATGGGGAAGAACCACAGGTATGAAACACGGAGAAAAATCAATTTCGCAAATGGTAATTTCAGGCAATTCAAAATGGGAGCACAAATGGAGATGAACGAAAGTCGACGGATGAAAACCTGGAAAGCAAGAAAGAAGAGGAGAAGACCAGAACTGAGCAGGAGACTGGGAAGGAGGACGACGCAGCTATTGCCTCCATCAATGTGGCACCCGGGTCGATCAAGAAGGATGGGAAAGATTACAAGGTAAGAAAAGTTGTTTCTTCTTCTCTTGAAAAATTAGAATACCAAATCCGTTACTTATTCGACACTTTCTATGAGCGGACGGTTTCAAATTTCCCTCAGTTTCACTTCTATAGCTCGAACTTCTTGTATTTTTATCTTAGAAAAAAGATTTTGCGATGCTGATAATTTTTAAAGATTTACGGAGAACTGATAGATAAATTGACAAATCAATGTCGTTTCTTTAATTTATACAAATACTCCATCCATATCTTATAAATTTCACAAAATGTTGGTAAAAAGTCATTACACAACATTAACATTTACAATTTGTTGTTTCAATTCCAGGCAGAAGAACTCGCAAAACTAAGTCGAGGCCGAGTTGCATCACAATCACAGAACATTGACCTTGGTGAAAGACGGCAATACCTGACGAACAAGCTGCAGACTGCACTCGAAACGAGCGCTCCTTTGCTCAGAGAGATCATGACAGACTTCCGCTCATTCCTGCAAAAGACGCTGCTTGGCACTCATGGACAGGAGATAATGAATGATACTAGAGGTATTTCAAATAATTGGCGGTTTCAAAAGGAAAGTATGATGATACGGACAATACGCTTATTCTACGATATAATCACGTGATTTTCTCTAGAATAATGGCATTATTTGATAGAAATCGCCATCATATTGTAGAAAACGTATACCGTCTATTTCGTCATATTGATGCTGCCGAAATAATTTTACCATGATTATAATTCAGTAATGGAAACTCTGAAGAATCCCAATGTGTCAGTGATCGAATTGGTGATGCTGCTCTGCTCTCAGGAATGGCAGACTTCGTTGCAGAAGCATGCTGGATTGGCATTCATCGAACTCGTCAATGAAGGTGATTTTATTCGTCGTTTTGCAAATTGCAATGAAATCCGTTTTAGGTCGCTTGATGGCTCATGCGACTCGAGATCACGTCCTGCGAGTAGCCAACGAAGCTGATTTCATTCTGAATAGACTCAGAGCGGAAGATGTCAGCAAACACGCACAATTCGAGGTAAGTGCAAATTTTTCTTCGAAAAGTTAACAAAAATTGATACACAAGTAGGTAAAGATCTGAAAGACCTCGCAATTCCATAGTCTGAGAATCTCAAATAGCTAGGTTCTCTAAAGCGATCATGAGTAGACTAAATTTCTGTCGTTTTTGATAGTTAAATTTTAACTTCGAAAGATTATAAATGAAGCATTCTATTTCATTTTTAATTCCACAACTCTTTCGATTACCTTTTTCTTCACAATTTCTTCTATGATATTTGATTAAGGTAAAATGATCAACTCAAAATGATAAAGTTGCAGAGCGAAACGGCAGAGCAGCTACAGTGTCGTCGTGAAGAAGAGAGTCGATTTGATCAGCTCATTCGCAGTGGACGTCGACGAGATTCGCTGATTGCTGCAAAACTGCTCGACAAAATGATCACAATTCTGCGAAGTCCATCGGGGGCTTGGAGCACTCCACAGGGACAGAATGCTCCTGAGATGTTTTGGAGACTGGATGTCTGGGAGGACGACAGCAGGTCGGCTTGTTTGGCAATTAGCCGTCTTTTATTTATACCAAAATCGGTCCGAAGACTCGTGAACAACAAAATTACACCTTAATGAGTGGACGAATATCTTTTACTGCAGGAGAAGGAAGAGATTCGTGCCTAATGCTTATGGGAGCAAACATGAAGAAGCCACTCTCAGAACGGAGCCGATCACTGAAGAGGAGGAGGAGAAACTGAGGAAGATCGCTAGCGGGTCAGATTTAATTGTTTATGAAATGAGGTTCTGGGTGAGTAACGAATTCATCATTTTTATCTCGAAATGTTTACTTACAGAAAATTGCAGCATAAATATGCTCAAAGTTTAAAAATCATGTCATTCCACTTTTGTTCCGATGAAAATTGTAGTTCATTTTTTCAGAATAGTGCCAACCCGTCTGCAGACGACTGAATTGGTGGACGAAAGCGACATCGACAGATGGGCTGCTGAAATAGATCCACCTCCTTCGAGTGGTTGGTTTTTTTTATTTAAAATTTCTGACAATTTGCTAACAAGAAAAACATCTGACCTTAGGCTCTTCATATGAAAGCGACCCATAACATCATGTTGAGGGAACCAAGTGGAAACAACAAATATACAAAAATTAGCTGCCATTTTTATAAAACTTGTAGAGGCCCGAACATACCGTTTTTATAGCATTTTCCTTAGTCAAATTGGCACTTTGACCCCCGATATTTCGGAAATTCTTCTAAGAGTGCCAGCCAATTTGGACATATTTGTTGTTCCCATACGATGTTATGGGCTATTTTGCATATGAAGAACTTAAGATCAGGTGCTTCCCTTGTAAATTATCTTTTAAAGTTCCCAGACTTCTATCACATTCTTTCTGAACCTTTCGCTCTCTTCAATCTTTTCCCATAAATTTCATGATCTGGAATTTTGATACACTGCTGAGCGTATCACTGCTCTATCGTGCAGCCCTAACTCCAATCTCTTTTTGCCTTTCCCCTTTGTCAGTCGATTGCCCGAGGCCTCAAGGGTCAGCTGCTCCATTCATTTATTAGCCAGTTGCAAGAATGCTGAAAAGAAGAAAGGGGACAGCTCTTTTGATGCTCAAAACGAAGAACGAATATGATACGTGCAATGAATTGTGCCTAGTATGAAAATGAAAAGGCATTCTCTTTCTGCCTAAAGTCCCCTAATGCATGCATATTTGTCTCTGTCCGGGTGTTCTTATTCCTGATTCCTTCTTTTTCTTGCATTCTGCCGGAAAACAGCTCTGCTGCAGGACTTCGAAGCAAGTCAGGGAGAAGGATTAGCTTGAGAAAGAGAAAGAATGGGAGAACGGCCCGCAAGCACGACTGCAATTATGTCTATTTCTGCAGCAGAAGCAGATTTGTCACTAAGCGATTGGATGATATTAGAGACGGACAGAAACAGACACAGGAATATGACAACCCACGCGCATTTCATCCATCGCTCTTCTATTCCATTAGTGCTCCAATTACCTCTTCTCTCCTCCCTTCCTAACCAATTACCGTATTCACTCAAATGGAAGATGCGGGAAAAGGCAATTGGCAATAGGCCACTAGACATGACAATTATGTGCTCATATTGAGCGCAGAGATAAATGACAGATGGTAATTTGTGCAGTTTCAGAGAATTCGAGCTTCTCGACCCCGGCCAAGCTGATCGCTCCCGGTCTGGTTGTGCCTGGAGTTCTCTCAGTCACCTCCACAGACCTCTACTTCGATGCAGACGAGGAAAATCCCCTCTACAAGCAGCAGGACAGCAAGGTTAGTCTTTCCTCTCTCCCCCTCCCTTGTGTTGGGTTTCAATTAGTTAGTTGGGCGAAAGCGAAACTTCTCCAATCTGTCTATCGGACTGTTTGATAAGCGATAAAAATCATCACATATCATAAGAAATAGAAATTTATCAGTCGAGCGAGAAAACGATGGCTGATGAGAAGAAGGGGCGATGGTGTAACATAGAAAAGGGGGAATTGCAATGTCCATTTGACACTACTAACAAATCGCTGAGAGGTGAAAGGAGGCCGGTACCGAACATGGAAATAGAAGTTATAAGAAAAGAATAGAAGATATGATAAACAGCACAACTCTCACTAAACGAAACGTAGAAGTGCCAAATCATCAAATCGAAAACATGTCAGATACGACAACTTAGACAAAGGAAAGACGAAATGCGAAGAGAATTGAAATGAGACGGAATAGAGGTATCGGATACAACAAATTGCATTACAAGACACAACGAATATAACTTATTGCCGGAAATGGAGTTGTGAGATTCGATTAGAAAAGAAGCAAATGTCATAGATTCTCGAGAGCCCTCGCATTTAGCAGCAGAGTCCGAACTAGTTTCCAGGTCATTTTGGCTGCCTGGTCCAGCAGATGAGGCGGCTTGCCTCGCAGCAGGTCAAGCTGCGGCAGGAAGTAGTGCGCACACCGGCGCGATTGCAGACAGCTTACTAATTGCAGTAGAATACCTGTAAATTTGGAATTAATGAATTAGCAGAAATCGTTTCTTTTAAAGTTCTACTTCATAAATATCCACATGATAGTCATATTCATACCAAAGGTGAAGAAAAATAGATTTTGAAAGCTGATAACTTTACGGAAAATTTGCATATTTTTAGGGTAAATGAAAATGAATTTGAACATTTCGCACCGTATTTGGCAATATGGCGGTATTTCGGATGCAATTAGAAAGTCGCAAGTGATTTGATGCAACGGCAATTGAATTGAATAGAGGCAACGCAACGGCGAGCCAATCGACTGTTCGCGACAGTAAGCCAATGTGACAGAGGAAAGAGGAGAAGAAGAGAGGAGAGGAGGGAAAGGAGGGAGAAATTGGCAGAGGCAGGAGACTGACGATAGAGGTATAGGCATCCACGCAGTCACACAGGCAGAAGGCGCTAATCGAATTAACTTCTCCCACTTCAGCCAGGTTGATTGGAATATGGAAGGGGAAAAGGCAAGGAGAGGATGATGCAATGAACATCGTCACAATTTAAACTACTTGTTCAGTTCCAATTAGATCTAATGACTGTCAAGTTATTTATGGAAATCCTATAAATCGTGCGGATGGAGATATTTTGTTTTATCTTGCGACAGAAGGAAAGGAGCTGATTTGGAATGCAGAGGGAAAATGATAGAGTGTGAGAATGAATGAAGAGGAAAGAAAATGACTCCTCAACGCTCCCTCAGGCAAGATATCCTTCCCCTTTTATGTCGAAAGCAATAAATTAGCGATGACACAGAACTGAGAGCCGGGCAGAACATTGCAGAGCTAATGCTGATTTGCGTTACCGGAGGGACTTTCTACGCTCTTTAGAAAGTTCGAAGTTTTATCAGAATTCAAAAACTAACCAATAATCCTATCGCCTAGGCAGTAATTCTCCCATTCGATATCGTTCGAATGTTTCTCGCATTCGTAGAGCATGAGCACTTTGAGAATATAGCAAGTAACTGGAGTGCCTGGGAAGTCCAGATGGGCATCTCGAAGGCATTTCAGAATATTCAGTACTTTCCGACGATTGTCAGCTGCAATTCATTTCTTTGCAATAACTATATTCTGTTCGTCCACTAACTGAGGAGTATATTCTCAGCGCCGTGCATGCTCATGAACCAGGCATCGCCCTCCATCGAGTTGACTGCCTTGTTCTGCTGCTGCACAGGCAGACAGGGCGTCTCTCTGCTCGTCAAGTCGAATCCCTCATTCTTCACCTGCAATTCACATTCTTCGTCTCCATGTGTGTCCCCTTCGAATAAATGCCCGCGTATATTGACAACCGCACGATTTATGTGAGCACAAATGACATTCACATAAATCTCCCACGGCAAAAAGGGTCAATGGCCCAACGACAGGAAAACGACTGACTTCGAGTGCCGTGGTAGGATTGGGCCAAGGAATGGTTGTGTTCGGCCAGTGGGTGGCACTGCGCGGCCAGATGCCGTTGCAGCGAAAGGCACAGGTCAGCTGCACGATGTACTTGTCGTCCACACGGACCTTCACATCCGATGTGTCCGTAATCATCTTACAGTAATCTCTGAATTACAATTTGTGACGGTAAAGAGGATGAGGAGATAGTCTCTACCGAAAGGGAGGCTTTTCAATCGCCTGTGATACGAGTGTCTGGAATCGACTTCGGATTTTGCGTGCAGATAAATATCCGCTAGCTGTGATGAATTCCACCCAGAGAGACATCGAGCGTTTTCGACCATCGCTAAAATAAATCATGAAAATGGAAAAGGAGAAAGCGTGTAGAGTGAAACCTTAATTTCAACACTGCACACCCTTGAATTGATCCATCATCCACGAAATTGAACACTCCCATTTGGTTTAGATAGACCATAGCTTCATATTCATTTTGAGAGTGGACGAGCAACTAAATTCGAAAACTCGGTGAGGTGCAATTTGAGGTAGCTACTTACCCCTTCATACCGCCCATTGTTTTCAACTAAAGTATTGACAAATCTGGGTTCCTGCGTCTCAACTTCTTTCATAATACTCTGCAACTTGTACATCATCTCGGATGATGATGATGGGTTATTCCAACCTGTACAACTTTAGCAATCCGATACACGGCTTCCTGTATCTTCGTCTTGCGCATCTGCACATTCTCCGTGTAGTATTTCTGCACGCCATAGGCGACGTTCGGGTTGCAACCGAGCATTTTCGAAACACTAACTAGGAAGCCTTCATTGTGGAACTAGGCGGGAAAATCGATTGAGGGGAGCAATTAGCTGAAATTAGCTGAAAGGGATGACCAACTGATGGAGTGATAATTGATTGAAAAATGGAGTGCAAAACGAAAGAATGGAGACAAAAACGCAACTGCTGGAGTAACATAGGGAGGAAGCGAGATAGCCACAAGCCAGACGGGAAAAGAAAAGGGGGAGAGTGGAAGGAGGTAGAGTTGAGGGCGGAGCTTGGAATCGGCGGGGCAAGTCGAGAGTCGAGAAGAAAAGAGGTGTTCTGCCAAGAATGAACGAATGAACAAACTAGATGATCAATTACTATCACTGGCATGAAGTGAAGAAAGTAAACCAAACCACAATTGATATCGAAATTTCATTGACACTCATAGATATTGTCAGAAACTATTTTTAATTCGATAAAGAAACGTTCGATTAAAATTTCAAACATTCTTCGCCCAATAAAAAGAATAGGAACCGAACTGAAGGTCAACAAATGAATTTCCGACATGGAAAAATTACTCAAGATAATATGTAGAATTCGAATAACTTTTTTGCTACTTTTTATAACCTAATAGTTAGCCCGCAAAAGTGTCTAAATTCATCAAAAGTCCAATAAATTTTAACTTGAATTAGTGCTCTAACTACTAATAAATCGTCTCGGTAATCCATAAAGATCATAAATGGTGAAATGATAAGTTGAGAGAGATGGGCAGAGGATAGATAAATGAGTGAATGAGGATAGGGGGAGGGATATTGTGGGATATGCAGGCCATCCTCGGTCATCCCTCAGTTATCCATTCGTCCAGTCATGCAGTCAGCTCTCTTTACTCCCTCTCCCCTTCCATATCTTTACAGTTCATCTCCACAGTGCATTGATTTGCCGTGTAATCGTTGAATGACTGGCAGAGGACAGGAAAAGGGAAGGGGATGCGCAGATCAAATGAGATTTACGGGATGCGGAAGGGGAAATGAGAAAAGAACACCTAGATAAGAGATGGTCATTTGAAAAGTAACGAGAGGAAAATTCTTTCAGTCTCATCGAATAATAACATGAAATATTCTCTTTCAGGCATGAATTATGGGTGCGCTAGAGTAGATTGCGTGCTTTCTGACGCCTCAGACATAATAATCAGCAAGAATGATATAGAGGAGGGAAATATTTATGGAGATGATGGGGGTGAAAACAAGCAATTTCTTTCCAGGTATTGCGTTACTGCGAATGTCTTCATGGAAGATGGAATCTGATGGAGATTCGGGCAGTTTTCCTACGTCGCTATCTCCTACAGTACACTGCACTTGAACTATTCCTTGCTTCAAGAAGTATGGTTTTTCTTTTATTCTTCGTGTATAAAAGTGAAAATCTCAATGACAATATTTTAATAGATCAAATTTCACGCATTTTATTACAACGCCTTATCAATAATTCGCTAAAGTATTGGGTTATACAGTATGTTTAAAGGCAAAAATACAATTACATATTTTACTTTATTCCTATTCTGAGATCGTAAAATTACATCAAAGTTTGAGAATTTCTATCTAAAAATTATAACAATTGCTCAATATTTTCAAGTGTGTATTTTCAGCTGCAATTATGTTCGCGTTCGCTGACCAAGACGCAGTGAAGAAGGTGGTCTACCAGCTGCCGCGAGTGGGTGTGGGAGTGAAGTACGGCCTGCCGCAGAGCAGGAAGACTTCCCTCATGACGCCCCGACAACTCTTCAAGCACAGCGACATGTCACTCAAATGGCAGAAGAGAGAGATCTCCAACTTCGACTATCTCATGTTCCTCAACACAGTCGCTGGACGGACATTCAACGATCTGAATCAGTACCCAGTGTTCCCCTGGATTCTCTCCAACTACACTTCTGACACACTCGATCTGAACGTCGCCTCCAGTTTCAGAGATCTGTCCAAGGTACGATGATTTTGTAGCAATCTCTGAAATAATTATCTCATTCTCAGCCAATCGGCGCCCTGTCAGAATCTCGTCGCAAATTCTTCCAAGAGCGATACTCTTCGTGGGAAGACGAGTCGATTCCAGCATTCCACTATGGAACACACTACTCTACTGCTGCATTCACACTCAATTGGCTCATGAGAGTGGTAGGACATATTGTTCTTATAAGAATCGTCGATGTTAGAATGATTTTATTAATTTGAGCGAAGTTGTGCATTGCTGAAATTAACGAAGTAGCACGATGGTTGAAGAAGTTTCAGCTAATTTGACCGCTTCTCGTGAAGTGAAGTTGATCTCTAACTTGGATAAATTTATGGGCGTTAGATTTTTTTGCTAATTCTGATCAGTTGTGAAAATCCTACTTTTCATGCAGAAATCAAATAATAATTCATCTATTAGAAAAGAAAAATGCCTTCTTATTCTTTCCTAACTTTCAGGAGCCATTTGCCTCGATGTTCATCCACCTGCAGAGCGGCAAATTCGACCATCCTGACCGAGTCTTCCACAGTCTCGCTGACACCTGGGAACATTGCCAGGTTTAACTCATAATCTGAGAAAAATCGAAAACAGGTTGATTTTAAGAAAGATACTCACGATGTGAAGGAATTGATTCCCGAACTGTTCTATCTGCCAGAGATGTTCATGAATTCGAATGGATTCGAGCTTGGCAAGAGGGCTGATGGAACAAAGGTAAAAATGATTATTCTGACCATCAAATGAGTTCTTGAAGTTTAAAAATAATAAAGATAGCATTGTACCACAATTCCAACATTCTCTAACATCCCACAACATTATTGGATGATCAATGCATTTTACCTTTTTTAATTTATTTCAAAACAAGAAACTCTTGATCTCTTATAAATCACACCAAAAGGAACGAAAGATATGAGAATTTGCAGGTGAGCGATGTGATTCTGCCGAAATGGGCCAAATCTCCTGAGGACTTTGTGATTCTGCATCGACAGGCGCTGGAGAGCGACCTTGTCAGCTGCCAACTGAACCAGTGGATCGATCTAATCTTCGGCTACAAGCAGAGAGGGCCTGAGGCTGTCAGGACCGTGAATGTCTTCTACTACATCACTTACGAGGGCTCTGTCGACATGAAGGCGTTCGAGAACAGTCCCGCACAGCTCGAGGCCATCCAGCAGCAAATCGCTAGCTTCGGACAGACTCCCGTCCAGCTGCTCACTGAGGCACATCCTCCCAGGCACTCCGTCATGAGCATGGTAACTGATTATTTTGACTTAGTAAAAGGAAATGTAAAAAAGGTTTAAAAAACTTATTTTGAGAGCTAAAGAGAAATAAAGGGAAAATTTATCATAAACTAATTGATACTTATACTGATTTTTCGAAATTTGATTGTTAGATAAACTTTCATTCAGAATTCTTTTGAATCGAGATGATTAATTTAATGTTCCAGGCTCCGACAATGTTCCGTCGTTGCGAAGACGACCTCTGCATGATCATGAAGTTCATCTCGAGCAGCCCCATCGTGTATTTGGCTGCTAACACTTTCCAACAGCTCAATCAGCCCTCTGTCGTGTCCATCGCTCAGAATCTGGTGTTCGGCATAAATCGATGGGATAACTCGTACACATGTAGGGGTTTTTTCTCGATCAATATTCAATTTTATCCGACTAAAGTATTGTTCTTTTCAAGATGATAAAGAGCCAATTTTCAGTTGGCAACCAGCAGCGAAGCGTGTTGAACATGAGTGACAAGGCGGAGTCCGAGCAGCATCAGCCAGTGGAACTGCCTCTGACTGCGGACCCTCTGATCGCCTCGGGCAACCCCACGCAGCCCACCCCCCGCCGACACCTCGGGGACGGTTTCGACCCTCGTCTCACAATCGGGTGGAGCAATTTTGTCACCACCACTGATTCGCTGTTCATCTTCGCCTGCGGCTATCCGGACTACAGTTTCCGAGTGATCGATTCTGATTCGGGTGGGGGAGCAATGTTGAAAGTTACAAATTTTATGACGGCTATCTTTCAGCGAAAGTGCGTCAAGTGGTGTACGGCCACGGAGACGTTGTGAGCTGCATAGCCCGATCGGAGACGAGTCTGTTCGCCGACTGCTACATCGCTACTGGCTCGTTCGATTGCACTATAGCGCTCTGGCACTGGAATGGACATGTAAGAAAGCTGTCTCGCTTCAATAAGAGCTGCTTCTTTATTTATTGTTTCACTGGAAAACATCTTCAATCTCTTAAAAAATATTCTTTTCTAAAAACTAAGAATTGCAAATCGTATCTGAGATTATGAAATTACAAATGCCAATGAGATGAGTCAGAAAATTCACAAGGAGTAAATCAATTTTCTAAATGACTAATTCCAGCTCGGGTTCATCGCAGGGGAATACAATCAGCCAGGCGAAACTCCCTCCCCTCGGGCTATTCTGACTGGCCACGACGCGCCGATCACTGCACTCGCTGTGTCTGCCGAGCATGGATGCGTCATCAGTGGATGCGAAGGTTAGCTTTACAAATATATTTGAAGAAGCATATCTATTGAGATGGGAAATTTTGTGATCAGACATCAGAAAATGAAAATTCTGGAATCTCGAAAGCAAGCACAATTTGAGCTAGTGCACATTTCTCCCATTCCGTTTTCCAATATTTAATGAAGTAGGAGAAATATGCCTGACTATTTGAGAGAAAAGTCCACTAATTCGCATAATTTCTGTTTGACCCTAATACGAAATAATAAATTTGATTTCGAAAAATTGAATTCTACAAACTTATCCAAAACATTACTATTTCAGACGGCACGATTCTTCTGCACACGACGAGTGGCGATCTGCTGCGTCGTCTGGAAGGCATCGGCCCCGTGACGAATCTGCTGATGAGCAGAGAGTGTCTGCTGACTGCCATTTACGGACACAGACACATCGTCACTTACACCACGACGGCTAGGCAGTTGGGCGAGGTGAAGAGTGAGGACAAGTAAGCAAGAAAAGGAGCTCGGGTGAGATGAAATAATAATGACTGTTCAGACTGGAATGTGCAGCTCTCACGAGGGATGGCGAGTATCTGGTGACTGGCAGCGACAACGGAAGAATCGCCATTTGGAGACCTTTCCCGCTCCAGAAACTATACACTTATCAGGTATGAGAATATATAGAGTTTTGGTAATGAAAGGTTAAAGAATTCATTACTTGATCTAAGAAAAATGAGTTTTCGAAACATTAACATTCGGTAAAGTTATGTTGTGAAAGGTAGAAAAAATCGTTAGAAAACGAATGAAACTCAAGCATTGCTTTTTTTTATTTACAGGCAGTGGACAGTGGAGTACGTTCCGTGGCAATCACCTCCTCTCATCGTTTCCTGTTGGGCGGTCTCGATTCAGGGGCTGTCGTCGTCTTCAATGTTGATTTCAACAGGTCACATTATTATCATTCTCAATTATTAAAAAACCCACCCAACAAAGTCGTGAATTTCTATTTGTGCGCTAAACTTGCATAATTTAAACTTTGCTGATAATGAACTTAACATAAAGTTAAAATTTAAAAAATAGAAAGTAAAATCGATCCTGCAAAGAATCCGATATACCGCTTTTGTTATAATTTTCCATTTTTTCGCTTTTGAAATATCATTTGTTTTTCGAATTCAATAAATCAGTTCAGATGGCATTACGAATACAAGAATCGCTATCATCAGCCGAATCGCTAAGCTCGTTGTTCACTTCCAAATGCAGCCTGCAATCCTGCAGCAGCTCAATTCGTCTTCAGGCAACTCAGCCAACCTACACTAATTTCAATTGCAAACTTTTATTCCCATTCATTTTCATCTTCTATCTCTAGAAAGGATAATTTAATTTATTTTTGTTCTTCTATCCTAACGTGTATTTGCATATTGTGAACTGTTCCTGATTTGTGATGCTGACTTCTCTCAGCGTTGATTTCTCGACTCTCTGACTCTTTTCGAATTGTCTTATCCCTGAAATTATGAAATACCCAATCATGAATTGTGATAATGAATACGAATCGAATTTTGACAATAACTATGTGAGCCTTATTCATTTGGATAACTCAAAAATGTTTATCTTTTCTTCTCATCTAAGAATTTTATCGAATGATTTATTTATCAGTCGACATATTTTATCAAGGTATCAGTGTCGTTCTCATTATCGCTTTTTTCTTATCGCAATCGGATTTTAATAAATGAATCTAAGAGAAATCTATTTCACAGCAGTTTTTTTTAGCTTTATCGTCTTCCCCCTGCCCAGAGAAGGGCTTTTTCTACAAATTTCACCTATATATGATACGTTATTTATTAAAATCGAGTTTTCATAGAGGGATGGTACCCAAGAAGTCGACCCTCAAATTTTGAGTTGATTTTTCGCCTCTGAGGGTTTTCGACTACGCTGATGATCAATCTGGCCACTTGTTCCGTCTGTTCCGGAAGATCCGCATCCGGTCGTTCCGAAAAGGTCTATTTTCGTTATTCGGCATGGGAAACATTCAAATTTGGTATCAAAATGCTCGTAGAGACCAGCTAAGTACAATCCTGGAAAGATCTCGTCGAAATGATACCGAATAAGGGAGTTATGGATGAACATGTGAAAAATGTCATATCAAACTTTCGCGCTGGTTCTTGGAGAAGTTCAACCTTTGGCACTTTAAAGTTTTTCTATCTTACCTCCTCTTCTATCTGATACTTTTTCATCAACTATACGGTATTTGCAGGCGTTTTTTTTCCAATTTCTTCCGCTACCCGATAGAATTCTCATTGTTGGTTGGTAGAAAAATGGCGAGTGTTTCAAGGAAGAAAACACTGCAGAGAATAGCATCGACAGAATTGCGAAATGTGAGATTCCTGCAGAACTTGGCTCAGGATATCAGGGTGATGATAATCAGCTGCACGTTCATTCCAAGAGTTGGAGATATTGAATTTCATCACAATCAAGCCGTTACAGCAATGCAAGAATGAAAGGTGAAAAGGATCAGCACACTATCATTTGATTAACGTGCAAGCACTGCAAGTGGAAGAGGAAGGATGGAATAACGATGTTTTCTCTCATTGTCGGTCAGCAATGGTAGTTTGAATCTAGGCGATTTTATGGAATGCTCATGCAATTGCACCATCTCATCTATCCTCTTTTTATTGTCCCAAGATATCGTAATCATTTCATTCTTTCTCCCTCTCTCCTGCTCATTGAATTGTCATTTCATGCTCACTGAAGAAAAATTGTAAATTCAAGATACAAAATTAGATTACATCACACCGATCAAACTCACATAATCATTTCATCGCGTTTCATTCCAAAGTCATTATTTCGCCCGCGTTTCAGTAGGAAGGTCGAGGGTAAGCAGATGAGAGCAGCCATGACGCCGCCATCGAATTCCCGATGAACTCGTCAAACACTTCGTCAAGACTCCTTGAGAAACGTGGAGAAGAGATTGAACCTGTGAAAAACAGGATCGGCCTCTTGTAAACCCACTCAGTTCTATATAATCAAAGATCGTCTGTGCAGAAGTTTGATTCTTACAAGGGTATGTCTTAAGCGTTACCTAGGTCTGGATGCCATGCGCTCTCCAAATAGCTCATTTTGATGGAACTTGTTGATAATGAATGATCGTTGGCATTGCAGACAGTCTTCGAATCGGCGTGACACGACATGGTGCTGGAAAACGTGGTTCTCAGCCCTTCGAACTCAGTGACGTACATGCCAACGGAGATGAAGCAGCTGGCCGAGGTGTCGATCGAGAACAACGAGACCACGCCCATCGTCTTCAAGTGGAAGTCCACCAGACCCGGAATGTACAAAATGCGCCCAGTATGTGTTGGGGAAAGTGATAAATAAGCAGTTCGAGGAAATTTAACACATGAGCAGGAATGAGAAAAAATGAATTCGAATCTTCAGAAATGACAAATTTCGTCATTTCTGATAATAGTGTGAAACAAAAAGAAGCTTAGAAGTTATTCCCAACTTTATCATGATCTGTAAAGGAATCAGGCTATTTTAAAAGCTGATCTTCACTAGATTCGATCAGAATGAAGATAACTTTCCTACGCAAAGAAAGAAAAAACGTCTGTTTCAGGTGTACGGCCTCGTGCGACCAAACGAAAAGAAGACGATCCGACTGATCTTCAAAGGACTGGGCGGCAAGCAATGTCCCACGAAAGATCACTACACCTGCGTGCTCGCAGCGACTACCTCCAGCAATGTCCGTCCCGAGCTCGTCTGGAAGCAGCACAGATGTCGGGCACAAATGGCCGAGTCTGCGATGGCCAAGCGAGTTCTCAAGGTTGGTATGGATGATGTATGCAGACCTAGGCAAGGATTTAGTCAAATCCGCAGTGCGGCACTCATATAGATCAAGATGTTCTACTGGTAACGCGGAAAAAAGAGATTATTGGATCCAGCGCAGGGAAAAGTGGGCGGTGTCTCCTCTTCTCACCTTCCCCTTTTCGAGAAGAAGAAAGAAGAGAAGAGAAAGCTCTGTCCATTTTCCCCTGTGCTGAACCCAATAACCTTTTTCTGCTTCGCTAATACTGAAATCTTGTTGCGGTCCCCTCTCTATCAGTTCTCTATGGAAAAAAGTTGTATTGTCGACCCTTTCCTTTATAATTTTCCATTCTGATTAAAAGCCTGACTAGGTCTGGATGCATTCGGTTATGGCGAATGGCTAAATGCGCATAGAGGCTCATAGAAAAAGGCACCACTTTTTCTAAGAAATAGTATGAGGGAAAGAAAAAAAGATAGGCAAAAGTGGTGCCTTTTTCTAGGAGCCCGCATAGAGATAGGAAAGAGGGAAGTTAGAGAAATTGCATGATTGGATGCATCTCGCCATTATGTCATTATGCCAAATCGATACATCGATTAACGATATTGGTGGATGAATAAAAATAGTCAATGATGAAAATCATTCCGAAGTTTTCCTAGGATGAATGAACGATGCGGCATTGATTCATGATGGATCAGTATCATTTTGACAGTAGAATTGCATGGTGTATAGATTAAGAGTCATGAGAAAACTGATCTTCACAACATATCTTCTAGAAAAGTTCATTTCTCACATTGAATATTGGAAAATACAAGAATACGCTAATGTGTTGCAGATCCTGTATGCGGGCGTGAATGACAGGCCTGAGGGCAAGAAGAAAGAAGGTCTGAAGGACGATGCAGGCGGCGCCCGAGGGCCCATCGCTCTGTACGACAAGGGAGAGGACTCCGCGAGTGGAAACGGCGATGACAAGAATGAACAGGGTGAGAGGAACAATGGCAAGGGCAAGTTGGGAATGGGTGTTTAAAGGGGAACAAATTAATAACAAAGTGGAATAGGACTTGCGAATAACTATGAATGAATCAACACATTTTTGCTTTCAATTTCAACAGGGATGGAAGTTGGGATGAACACCTTGAAAAGTCCGAATCGAAAATGGGGGTTCAAAAATGTATAAATTGGAGCGAAATTACTCAAATCCGTGGGAATAGAAATCCAGAATCATCCATAGATGATTCTCGATTTCTAGATGCAAAATGATTGAAATTTGTATGTTATACAGAGGAATATCCATGGAGAAGATAAAATGGATTCAATTTTCAGACGAGGGAGGAAAATCGATGAATGTCTCCGCTGATAGACCTGTCATTGAGAATGCTTCGACCGTAAGCAGAAACAAAAAAAAAATTTTAAATGTAAAGCAGAAATTAACAATCCTATCTCTTGATCTTTACAGAGGCTGTGCGATTCTTTTTCCATGATTGCGTCAAATTCTCGTGATATTTTTCAATTTTATCGTTAATTTGCCGGAATTTTGATGAAAAATGAATAATCACTTAGTTAGGCAATTATCTAGGATATTAGGGCTTAATTTGATTATTTTACCAACTAGACAGACTGCGCTCGCAGCCGCTCGCTTGCCTGTCTAGGGACTGCTGCGCAGCCCACTTTATTAAAAAAAATCAAAACTTTTCAATCATGAGTTTACTCAAATCCCTAGTATTCTTCTTGAGCTTAAATCTCGGTACCTGCCAATGGAAACTTCACAAAATGTACATGATTTGAAAGGTAGCAGTGACTCGGCGTGGAACGCAGTTTTATCGCGATTTGACCTTTTTAATTAGCATAAATGCTAATTTTTGTAAAATGCGGCCATTCTGTAATGGGAAATTGAAAGGACATTCTTCAGTTTCACTTTTTCACCCAATTTTTTTTTTGCAATTTTTCAACCTTCCAATAAGTCAAAAGTCGAAAAGGAACCGTGATTTGTAATCTATTCACCGAGCTCTTTAATATGAGCCTAATTTCAAACTTGTAGTGTGCTTCTTTGCTCGAACTTTTTTAAACTTTACCTAATTTTCCTGAGTTTATTGAGCAAAATTTTTGAAAACGGATTCCAGATTCGTTCTCTACGCATTCGAATTGACCTTTCTAATGGAACAGATTAAAATAAATGATTTTTTGCTCAACTTTCCTTATGAAATTATATATAAGAGGTCTAGTGTTCCTCCCTCATTTTTGATTTTTCAGGCTGCCCCAACGATTGGTAAAATTGGCGAATCTCACGCCAACCAGGGAAACATCCACATGCAGGTTCTTATCGGAGAAGGAACTCAAAAACAGGTCGGGATTATACACATAAAATTATTCTATGAGAAATACATTTTCAAATATCACTACTGTAATTTTTGGTGGCAAACAAAATTCCGCCAGCAAACCTTTATGTCAAATAATATTTCTTTCAGGGTATGTGTGTGCGTGTGTGTGATTGTGTGGCGGGAAGCGAAGTTCGTCTACCTCCTCGTGGTGCTTCCTGGATGTCCTTCAAAGGATAACTGAACGACGAACAGCAATCTGATCTACGAAATCTACATTTATTAATCTCACCTTTCGCTCGAAATAAACATTGAAAATAGCCTCAAATTGAATAAATTTAATTGTAAGAATTCTATTAAGAAGTTTTATATGAGTGTCTGTAAGAATCGAGCATGGCCCTAATTGTAAGAGGGGTGGTAAAAGGTTTCAAATCAAAATCAAAATTTCGTCTCACTGATGCCAATTCAAATCATAATGATAAAAATCTCCTCGCACAGCCTCTCAAATTATTTCCCATTTCATCGATTTTTTCAAGTTTTTTCCCCAAATACTAAAAATTCATTATTAATCATTTCACATTTCTTTCACGCAGTTTGACAAAAGAAAAAATCTATTAATTTGCAGCCAATACTCACTAGAATGTTTCACTATTTTTCTGTCTGAATATTCGAAGGAAATTACAAAATTTTATCTTCATTATGACTTTCTCTTAAATTCCCTTATGATGCTAATCTGCACGAGCACTGAGTTGCTATTCTCAATTTGAGCGACTGCTCATTCTCTGGAGTTGATTATTTCAATGCAAATCTATCGATTGGCGCCGTGATGAACTGTCATTTGGGTTCTGTTCCTTCAAATGAGATAGGCATTGACAAAAGAGTGCAATTTTTAGGTTATTTATGATTGTTCAGTTTTCCCCTGGTCGTTTTCTGCATTCTCGTGGATGATATTCTTGGCATCTTTCTCTTTCTAGTTGATTTTCCCCCGTTCACTCTTACTCTCCTTATGTGTTCATATTGGCTTGTCCTGCCAGGCTTTCACATATCCCTCCCATTCTCTCCTTTTCGGCTCTTGGTCTAATTTTTTTCACTGTTTTCTAGTGTTGGTTCATCGCTATCTCTTTCTTTTCTCTCCAAACTGTGAACTTTATTGTGTTGCTTCCGATTGCCTTCCTTCATTTTCAATTGAGTCTCCATCTATTTGCATTATCAACAATCACTTCTCATTGGCCCTCAAATTCACCCTCTACCAGATAATTTATTCTACCATCCAAATCTATCGTTTTCATTCCGATTCATATGTCCTTTCCCTAACAACTTTCGACTTTCTTCTCACTATTTCGTTCTCGTTAATCTCTGTGGTGGTATTTTTTGCTAAAAAGTTCATGCTAAACTCATGCTAAGACTGAGCTCTTTGCATTTTTCGTGGCACTAGGATCTTTTCGCGCAATCGTTCATTTTCAAATTCCACTTGTCTAATTGCGGTCAGGGATGAGAAGGAATTGAAATTTGAAAAATCGAAACTGGAACCGGAAGTTCCGTCTCGTTCTTGATTGCGATCTTTCCAGCGCCATGCCCCGTTCGTTTCTGCAGCAATCAACTCGTTCCTTCTTCTCTTCCTCTGGGCTCAACAGGTCTATTTCTATTTGGCTTCTTGAAAAGTTCGATAAGTTTGGAAAACTGATAATTTCAAATTTCCGAAAAAATTTAAAGAAACCCCCCAACTTTCCAAGTGGCAGACATTTGAACTGGTCAAACTATTCAAGAATTCCCAGTCATTTCACAGCGAATCACCCATATCCTTGTAGGATTTCGTCCGTGTTCGCGGACGAGCACGAAATTACCTACCCGATTGCCGGCAAGCAGCCTAAAGTCGTGCAGGTGAAAGACGCATTCAATAATATCAAAACAGGCACGATATTTTTCCTGTATTTTACTTAATAATTTAAGAATTTATCTTCGAATTTTGACAATATGACTGAACATTCGCTATCAATGACAATGATGCAAAGATGAAATGAATTCTTGGGAATTTCGCCATTCGGATATTTTGAGCCTGAAAATCGATACTATTTTCGTTAGGGAACAAGGATTTGATTTCAAAACACAACTTTTGTCACATAGCCAACTCCGAATTTTCAGGCGACCATCTGTTTGTCCACGGAATCGCGGCCACTTGCACCCCGCTGCTGCAGGGCCTGTGCGAGTATGCAGATGCGAACAACGTCAGCAAGCTGACTCTGCACCATCTCCATTTGGAAGGACCCACTCCTTGGACTGAGGAGAAGTACAATAGTAAGTGGGAATTTGTGTTCTACATTTCTACAAATTAGGTTCTTTAAAATTGGAAAACTCCTAAATTCAACAAAACAATTTGTAGAAAATTTTAATCCACTGCTCTGTCCCTTGACGACAGAAAACTCGTTTTCTCACCATTTTCCTATGTTATTACTTCTTCCCCCTAGACATAGTTTGAAGAAAATTGAGAGGGAAAAGATTCTTTAGTCGTTAAGGAACAGGGTAGTGTGCAAGCACAAAGTTTCAAAATCTTCAAATATCCTTAATATATATATCCTTTTTCAGAGCGAATCCGTTCCAACTCTCTGTTCACCGGACACAATCTTAGACCCTATGTCAACAACGGTAGCTTCTATTCGGAAAGTTATTTTGTATTAAGTTTTTCAGGGATTGTTGACTTCAACTCGTGTTTCCTGCAGGAAGTGCCTCTGCTCTTCAGAAAGAAGGCCATCAAACTCAATGCGGCACTCATTCACGTAAGCATCGTTCTCGATTTCTTCTAGTTTGTTCTCGTTCTCCCAGGTCTCCCCTCCTGATGCGAATGGCTATTGCTCTCTGGGCACTACAGTGGAAATAGCCCGTGCGGCAGTCACGAATGCCGACCACATCATCGCCATGTCCAACAGCAAAATGCCCCGCACTTTCGGGGATGGAGTCATTCACTGCTCCCACATCGATGTCATGGTCGATGTAAGTCTATTTCGATAACTTTTCATAAGTGAGTTACTTTCTCTAATGCTTTGTTAAAGACGAAGATGTTCTGAATTATTATTTGAAGCTGCGGAAAGAGTCCATAAAGTTTGATGGGAAATATACATTTGAAGTTTCCCGAAATTTTAAAACTCCCAAATTATTGATTTCAATGGCGTTGGGAGTCTTGATGAGTTTAACCTCTCAGTGTGACGGCTTCCCTTTGTACGAGAGAAAAATCGGCACTCAGAACGAGCAGGAGAAAAAGATTGGGAAGATTATCGCTGAGAATCTGGTCGACAACGGAGCCACGCTGCAAATGGGTGAGCAGATAAACATATTGAATAGGAGTGGAAAGTTGGAATTTTGAAAAATTCGTAATCAGAATTATCTTTTTGTGACTTCGAAGTCAGAATTCCGCACATCCCTGATATAAAGTTTTCTTATGATTTTTGACAGATTTATTTTACCCATTTCTATTGTTAAATTGTTCAGGCATTGGTGCCGTACCGGACGCAGCTCTGTACGCTCTGACGAATCACAAGGACTTGGGAATTCACACTGAGATGTTCTCTGATGGAGTGCTCGACTTGGTCGCCAACAACAACATCACTAACAGCAAGAAGGTTGGATATTTTCATTTTTCTCCTTTTTTCCTCAATAAAATAACAGTCCGGATCTCAAGAAGGAGCCAAAATTCCTATTCATGTGCTATTTTGATTTGAATTTTCCTCTTTTACTATTGCTAGAATTTTAATTTTAGGCGATCCACCCTGGAAAGTTGGTGGTTTCCTTCGTGTATGGCTCGACCCGTCTCTACAACTTCCTGCACGACAATCCCCTGATCGAATTTGGCGACGTGCAATGGGTGAACGATCCTGCAATCATCCGCAAGAATCCTAAAGTCACGGCCATCAATTCGGCTGTCGAAATCGACCTCACTGGACAAGGCATGATTTTTTTTAAAAACTGTTTCTTCATTACATTGTTTTCAGTTGTCTCTGATTCCGTCGGAAGACGATTCCTGTCCGGCTTCGGAGGCCAGGTGGATTTCATCCGAGGAGCAGGAATCTGCGATGACGGACTCGGCAGACCCATTATTGCCCTGCCTTCGATCGCGAAGAAGACGGGAGTCAGCAAGATTGTGCCTTACATCAAAGAAGGAGCTGGAGGTGTTAGTTGATTTTTTTAAGATTAATTCTAGAAAAAGTAATCGCTCTCGCTAAAATAGAGTGCGTTCATACTGTCGAAAAACAAACAAACAAAATTTTAACACGCACAAAAATAAACAAGTGCGCATTACGGATATGCACGTTGACGTACGAACTTTGCAATAGAAAAAAAAACCAATAAAGATAAAGAAAATACAATCATTAACTGATGTGCTTGTCTAAAATGCATACCGCTTACTTTTGCGCATGTGAAAAACAATATTTCTCATTCCCATCAAGTAAATAATCAGACGGACACAGCACATACTTTTTCACATTGTCTATATGTCAAGTGATTTACTATGTAGTTTTGTGGCATTAATGTCAAGCGCGTCAAATATTTACAAGTAAAATCGCTTTTAACATTGAGACGTTGTCGAAAAGTATGAACCCGTTCTGATCAAAACCAAATTGAAGAAAAACGCATTCGTTCTCACTTTAGACAAAATTTGAAATGATCTATAAATTTTTAGTTGTGACGACAAGATCGCACGTGCACTACGTTGTGACAGAACACGGCATTGCACAGCTGTGGGGCAAAAACATGAGGCAGAGGGCCTATGAATTGATCAAGATTGCCGATCCGAGTGTGCGGGAGTCGCTCGAAAAGGCTGCCTTCGACAGACTCAAGGTTAGTCTATTTTCACTAGTAAACTTTCCTGGTTTATTTATTCTGAATTCAAGACCCTATTGAGAATTTTTAGGTGATGCCGTCTGCTGACTAATCCTGAACGATCTTCTTCAGAAGGAAGTAGCAAATTCATCTATTCAGAGAGGTAGCTTGAAAGGTTTGTAGAATTTGAATTTCGGATTTCATCAAGTTTTACCTTTCAAAACCCTTCCAAATGTACATTGTCGATGACCCTACACTTTTAATCACAGAATAGCGTATTTTGAAGTGCACAATTAGAGAACTATCGAATTGTCCGGTGGGGTTGAGTGATTTAGGGCAAATGTTTTTCGTTCCTTGAATTGAAGTTGTTAGAATTTCCTTGTCAATTAGTTGAGATTTCCTACTCTTTCATTATTATTTTCAAATGTTAATCGGGTAATTTATGTTTATTATTCTTAAACTCTTTAATTTCCGCTCTTCAATCTTCCAAACTTCATTCTCTTCATCTTTTAGTTCCTACATTTGTTCAAGTTTATTGTCTTTATGAGTAGAGCGAATTAAATATTATAAGTGGAAGTATGGCTTTATGATATTATCTTTAGGCGCGCATTCTCATTGGAATTCAGTTATTTAATAATTTTCCAGATTCTAAATAACTGAGTTTCGAATGAATTTGATGTAATCGTCAATTATTCGGTTTCAATAAATTCGTGATTCATGAGCAGTTTGGATTCGAATATTAAAAAAAAAAGATTAATGAAGCAAACAATGGATAATTTAAACCACTTCTAATATATGTTTTGGCAATTTCAAATTAGCTCGAAAAAAATTATCAGACATATGCTGAAGCTCATTAAACTCAACTCATTTGCTCCCTTGAAAGTGATAACCCCACATTCTTAGCATTTCATAACCTCACTTTCTTCGACAATTTTCATCATTCATTACCGTTCTGCTCTTTCAATCAGCAAAAATTCCTCTAATCATCTTTCGAATTTTTATTTTCATTTTTGAGACGGAATGGAGTTTTGCTCACCGTGAATGAATAGGGGGATTGGACTGATTTGGTGATATTTGGTAGTGTTTATCCTGATAGGAATTGGGTATGAACTTGGGATGTGGAGCTCAGAAAAACACTGGGACACCGGGGTATTAGTTAGAACGACTAATTTTCCTAAGAAATAGTACGGGGGAAAGAAAAAGACAGGCAAAAGTGGCATTTTTCTAGTAGTCTCTAGGAGTTATTAGTTTGCTCACTTAGCCCTCCTTTGTGCAGTATATGCATGAAATCATTCAAAAATAAGATTTTCGAAAGAACAACAATTATTTATTGTTTGTGGCGTTCAACCCAAATAAAAATGTATAACGAATAACAAAAAAGAAAAAGAATGTTGTCCTCTGTTCGAACGAGGGAAGGGAAGGGGGAAGAGTAGGTTCAGAGACGACGACCACGGCGACCGCCCTTGCGAGTGGTCGAGTCAGAGGGAATCGGCGTCACATCCTCGATTCTGCCGATCTTCATGCCGGAACGAGCCTGAAAACATCTAATGAGTAATCAAGTTTACATATTTGAAAATAATTTCGAAAGACTAGGTTTAGAAGGTTAGTAATGGTGGTAAATAATGCAGATTATGTGAACATTTTAATTTGGAATTCTATGCAACTGCCTTCTTCTACTTCTTCAATTGGTTAAAGAACAAAAGTAATAATTCAATTCCACAAAACTAGGTGTTTTGTGATCCATTGCCTTCTTCCAAATTCTATCAAACCACTTGATTGATGATAAATTCTATTTCCTATATAAAGAGCGGAAATCCTACCAGAGCTCTGAGCGCGGACTGAGCACCAGGGCCGGGAGTCTTGGTCTTCGTTCCGCCGGTAGCGCGCAGCTTGATGTGCAGAGCGTTGATTCCCAGCTGAATTCGAAAATTCATATCTTCATATTGTTCATTGGAGAGCAAAGTCGGTGTTCATGCAGCAATTAGGACCCGTTCATACTTTAGTTGCAATGCAACTTGCAATTTGCAACTCGCTTGAAATAGCATGAGAAATCAGGAGAGCACAAAAATGGTGCAGTCGCGTTCTCTTCACTTCCCATGCTATTTCAAGCGAGTTGCAAATTGCAAGTTGCATTGCAACTCAAGTATGAACGCGCCCTTAGACATCGAATTTGGAGGAGCGAAATAATGAGTCGCGTAGAAGAGAAACGAGACGAATAACACAATTTTGGATATCGACGTTCTCTCCTAATCAATTGTAATTTTACTAATTCTGTATTTGTTATTGTAAACGTAACGTTTTTCATGTTCGAAATGAGAAAATGTACAAGTGCTGACCTGTTTGCATCTCTCGGCGACATCCTGTGCAGCGAGCATAGCAGCATAGGGCGAGGACTCGTCTCTGTCCGCCTTCACCTTCATTCCTCCCGTGATGTTCACAATCGTTTCGCGACCTGAATCAGTAAAATCATGACAAAGAATTGAATATTCAGAATAACACTAGTTGCAAGCCACGAAACCAATCAAATCCATGAATTGTCAAAATCAAATTCTGCCTATCTCATGATGCTCATCATCAAAAATAGGATAATCTTCGAGGCTGTCATAAAATACTTGCAAAGAAAAAAACTTCATGAAAAAGGAAAGTAGAAAGAAACATACCAGAAAGGTCAGTGATATGGACGAAAGTGTCGTTGAAGGAGGCATAGATGTGTGCCACTCCGAACACGAGCTCGCCCTCTTTCACCTGCAATTATGATATCCAGGTATGCAGGTATGAGTGAGTTGCTGTACCTGAGGACCGAGAGACACGACGGGCTGTTCCTCTTTAGCCTTTCCCTTACGAGCTGGCGCCATTTTTTCTTATCCAAGCTGGGTCAACTGTTCGAGAAGAAAACACTAAATTAATGTGTGGAAAAAAACTAATTTCGAAATGTAATTAGATAATTACGAGAATAATTAGATGATTATATTCGTTTCGAGAAAGAATTTGACAGATCAAAGAGGAGTTCAGGAAGTTTGTTTCCTTCTGAAACGTTAAAATATTTGGACGAAGTTGTTGGGGGTAATTCCAGGAAGATAGTTGACCAATTAACGAGGATAGTTAGATAAAGTAGCTGAATAAGAAGCGGCAAATCAAAATTAACGATTTTCAAGCTAGATTTCTGGCTGATCAGGGATGAAATTCCAAAAATCGTTGCTTCCACGAGATTCTAGAGCTTTATGGGGATTTTTGGAGAAATTTTGATAAAGGTTTGTACAGTTTGAGAAATGAAAAATAATCGAAAATCGAAAATTTTTGGGCAAGATTGGCGGAATTGGTGAATGAAGACTCGTCCCTCAACGATTGTTTTCTCTGCGCCCTCCAACATTGACACGCTCCTTTCTCCCACCACACACCAATTTTAGGATCACTTCTTTGAAAACCTTTCAATTTTTCCCTTTTTCTTTTATTATTCTCGATTATCTCGTTGCTTAATTACTCCGATAATTGGCCAATTAAGTGGGAGAATCGATAACAATCAAATGAGTCGATATTTGTTCCACTTCGCCAATTTGTTATGCGAAAACCTAGGTGATTTTATTCGCTTGACTTTACTTGTCAAATTCAAGCATTTTCGGTAATTATAAATTGGCTAATTATCAGGGTAATTGACTAATCAATCCAAATAAGTAGTCTTAGGAAATGACAAATTATCGTCAATTCTTTGTTCAGTCGTTTTCGTAGTTCATTTGTGCATTTTGAACTCGTTTTTTTTTCAAAGTAAAAATGTTATATTTCAGACCAATGACTCAAGCTGGTGTAGAAGGCTTGGCCGTAGGCCTGAAGAAGGGTCACCACGTGACGAAGATCGACAGAAAACCCAAGCAGAGCAGACACAAGGGCAAGGGATCTAAAAAGACCAAGGTTAGCATATTTCTTGCAAGAAAATAGACTTTCCTGAATCGAGCTTAAAATAGAAGAAATAATAAAATTGTATTTGATTCGATTTCCATTAAAAAACTTGAGTTTAAAATATCATGTTATCATGCAAACAATCACTAGCAAATTATTGCTCGCTCAATAATAGTTCGATTCTTCCAGGTGGTGCGTGAGTTGGTTCGTGAAGTGACCGGCTTCGCCCCGTACGAGCGTCGCGTTCTCGAAATGCTCCGAATCTCGAAGGACAAGCGAGCACTCAAGTTCCTCAAGAAGCGCGTCGGCACTCACATCAGGTCTGTTAAAAATGCATTGGGAGTTTGAAGCAGACTTGTCAAAACTCGACCCATATAAGTTTTTTTTTTTTAAAAAGAAAGGTGTTCAATTTCTTTCTCAATGCGCTGCTATTTTTGCAGGTTTATAGAGGGCCGAGTTTTAAGAAGTCCGAGTTGAAGGAAAGCAAATTTGCAAAAATAAACTTGAGAATTGAAATGCAGAAAAAATGTTCTGATTCTTGTAGGATTTACCAGCAAATCACCATTATAGGAAGAAATTAGAAAAGTCGAGAATAGAAAGTAAAAAAAAGGTGAATTATATCGTAGACTGAAAGAATAACGGTAGATTGCATATTTAATTGCTACACTCATGAAATTATTCAATTCTTGACATTACCTTCTTCCTACGATAAAAATTAACTGATTGATTATTTTCAGAGCCAAGAGAAAGCGTGAGGAGATGCAGTCCGTGATCATCGCCCAGCGCAAGCACCACAAATAGACGGTCCCTCTGCCTTCCTCTCCTTGTTCTGGGCCGCTCAACCAGTCCATTGTTTTTTTACAATCTTTTGTTGTTTTCGTTTCAAAACTAAATAAAATTGTTCTAAATATCGCTAAGAAGAAAATTCCATTGAATGTTGTAATCGTTCGAGTACTTGTATTGCGAGAATTCATAAAATGCAACTAATTTTGTTGAGCTTTCGGCATTTTCAGTCGATGTTTGTCCGAGCCGCCCTTCACTCTGTCCGCTGCGTGGCTTCAGGAATCCGCCATCTGCCCTCCATTTCTGTCCGACATCAATCCGCATCATTCCCCTCATCGTTCGAGGGATTCTTCGCTGTTCAGTCAAGGTTGATATTACCCCAGAATTAAAAGCGTTTTCCTGAATTGCGGGTTTCGAAAATGATTTTCTTTGCCAGGGTTTGAATCATAATTCCGGATATCCCTTCTCACACGGGGAGAAGAGTCGTTTCAAATCTTAAATTCAGATCCAGCAGCACGGAAATCCCAGGCAGAATTGACCCTCCCAAGAACATTACTTTCAAAGAGGCCAGAAAGTCGACTTGAAATATGTTCATTAGTTGCTTATTTCAGGTGGAATCTCGCGTTCTGAAAGCGATTCAGGGCTGGGACAAATTTCCATCGAAAAAATCGTCCGATTTGTCGCTAGACGTGTCCTTCGAGGACATGGGATTTGACTCGCTCGACAAGGTTATTTTTGTAATATTTTTCCGTCTCCTTGAAAATTACGAGGATTTTGAGGAGGAATGGTGTTAATTTTATCAGGGAACACTCCCTAAATTATAGACTTTTCAAGAAGACTTCTTCATTCACAATGCTCTCTATCAACTAATTTCCTTTCGGCTATCTCTTATATATCACTATTTGTGACTATTTATCACTTCGAATAATTTCAAATTTTATTCTCTAGTACACAAAAGCTCATGTCCAAGTGATCATTTTTCGAAATTTTCAATTTTCAGGTGGAAATAATCATGACAATCGAGGATGAATTCGGATTCGAGATTCCCGTTGCAGATAGCGACCAACTGAAGACGCCTAGAGATGTATTCAAATATGTCTGTGAGCATGAAAATGTCTGCACTTGAAGACTTGAAGGCTAGCTGAACTAGCATATCATTCGAAACTCATATCACTTCATACTATCTATTTCATAGACTTAGCAAGTATATAAAGGAGCGTTCTAGGAATCTAGACATTGGGCTTTGATCTTTAGAAACTCGAATCAGATCAGATAAAAGTGCATTTAAAGGGTAGTTTAATCTTAATTACTATTATGGGTGTTTTTCTCGCAATCAATCGAGTTGTTTATTCAAAATGAATAAATTCATTATTTTTTCACTTTGAAAGGTTGAAAATCGCAATCCGTTATAATGTCGGGAGCTTGCAGCTTTATGTTAGACTCGTATGAAAAAGTGCGATGTTTTCTCTCGTTTCGGTTTTCATTTCTCGAGTCACATGTTTAAATGAAAAATGTCGAGTGCGGGTTAAGCATGACGCTTGAAATTATCAAAAAATAGGTTCAAGTTCTGATTGGTTATTACTTCTTCTCACAAATTTCCGCTTCTTTCTGTGCATTCCTCTCCTTTTCTTTCCTCACTCCTCCCCCCTCTTTGCACTCTCCATTTACACTCTGCCCTCTCCTCTCACCGTCCACAATTGATTCAATTTTATGGTTTTGTTTTGATGTTTATTTTTGGGTTGACATTTTTAATTTTACACTTTTTTCTTATCTAAATTTAATTTCATTTTTTCAGGATGTGCGATGGACATAGCTCGTGTGGTGATTTGTGACTTCGCATTCGGATTCTTCGACTCGATTAGGGGATTGGCTGTGAGTTCAGAGAGATCATTTCTCTGCGTACAAAGAGAATAAGTTTAGTTTCTACGTGAGCTCGACAAGGACGACGAATATGTGACTGTGAATACGACTCCTGCCAGGCCTGTTCGGACTGCTTTGCAGGTTGGTTAACCACTTTTGTGGATTATTTTGCTTCTAAACTGGCGTACAAACTGCTCACTATTCGATTAGTTAATGTTCATCAGTAATTTGTCTTACCTCTTAAATAAAATACTGCATGAAAATTCCGATATCTCCCGCAAAGTGAAAATGAATTATGCTCTGTTGAAATCCATTCAAAATAATTGGCATTTTTCAGCTACGACGAGAAGCTCAGGGGCAAAATCTGCGGCAAGCTGAACCGATTTTACGGCATCGAGAACGGGTCTGGAAGCGGTAGATTTTGGATTCTTTTTTATTCTTTTATTGAAGTGTTAAGAATTCTGCAATGCGTGGGCATAAACCTCGGTCTGATCGTGGCCGTGTGGCTCTGCTCCAAAATCATTGGTTTCATCGGCTCCTTGTTTTCCAAAGACATGAACAACTCGGACATTGGATGGTACGCTGAACATATTTCGGTTAGTCTGCACCATTATTATTGACATTTCTAACGACCTTCTTCAGATTTTCCTGTTCTTCGCGATTTACTTGATTCTGATCAAAGTGATAATGGCTCTGTGGTTCTCCGACATCGCAGGCGCCTGTTATCGATGCCTCAAAATCAAGGAACAGCAACCTATTCAATTTCAGTGAGTTTTTTTT
Source organism: Diploscapter coronatus (assembly GCA_964036155.1). Lineage (NCBI taxonomy): Eukaryota > Metazoa > Nematoda > Chromadorea > Rhabditida > Rhabditidae > Diploscapter > Diploscapter coronatus. Next base: position 19,179,964 of record OZ038423.1, on the reverse strand, counting down.
TATTTTAGAAAGTGGAGTTCTTTTATGATATGATGAATATATAGTAACGAGCAAAAGTTTGGAACCAGTCATTTTTAAAATCAGATGTAAAATTATTCTTCCATGTTCGTGTTCAACTTATCCCGCTTCTGAATCTATCTTCTAATTGGAACTGTTCAATTAGGGCTCGTAGAAAAAGACACCGGCTTTTTTCTTTTCTTCTCTTGCTTTCTCATACTATCTTAGAAAACCCGGTGTCTTTTTCTAACCGGTGTCCCGGTGTCCCGGTGTCTTTTTCTATGAGCCTCAATTAGTCAATTTATTCAAAGTATTTCAGACGAATGTTGGCCGAGGTGTTGTTCTCGACCGTCCTGTACACAGCGTTCTCGATCCAGGCCTCCCTCGTTAGTTTCCTCCCTCTGCCGCAGCTTTCCGAGCTCATTTCCCTCATTCACTACGCTCTCTTCAATTCCATTTACTGGTTGGTAATCGTTTCTTTTATTTTGACCGCCCGATCACTTGCTGAAGATGGAAAATAACGCATTTTTATACGAGCAGACGAACAAATCTTCCTTTCAGAAATAATGTGCATTGTCTCACAGATTCTACTTCTTTTCTCCGCTCTTTCTACTGCAAAGTCCGTTAGGCAATGCATATGTGTTGAAGTCCACACTTCTTTATTTTTGCGTGGGTTAAAAGTCATCGTTTGTCATATTTATCAAGTAATAGGACTTTGCCAATATTTTCTGTATGGAATTGTTTCAGCTTCGATTACTACTGGTTTCACCGGAACATTCCCCTGCAGCAGAGAGTCAACCAGGTCGAGTCCTTCCTGCCCTACTTCATCGGCTTCGGCACTCCCCTCACCCTGGCCACTTACTTCTCCGGTTCCAGTTTCCTCGTCAATGGATGTATTTACGCCTCGCTCTTCCCCTTCTTCATAATCAGCAGCTACAAGGTAAGATTTATATTTGATATCGGATTTTCTTTTTTAAATTATAAGATATTCAAATTGTTGGTTACTAATGCATTCTCAATGTGAATAAAGCATATGTATGACCTCCTGTAAAATTCACCAGCTATTTTTCTTTTTCCTACACTCCCTAACCTCAAAGCCTAGTAGTGAATTTTACAGGAAGCCATATCTATGATTTCGTTATTCTTTACTTGAAAGCAGATGAGGTAGAAATTTCGATTTTAACACTGAAAACTGATTCCAATTCCGCGCTTTCTTGATTGAAATGAAAAAGTGATCGAATGTCTTTCATTATAGACGATCATAGAGTCATGCTAACTTTCATTGCATTCAGGCAGAATGGGCCAAGTCGAATGCAGACCGTCTGATCCCTCCCATTCACATCTTCACTCCTTCTCGACTCATTTCTGACAAAATCGCCATTTTTCTGGCCAGTTACTTCACAAATCAGCCAGTCAGACAGCAAATGCAGACGGGCAGAAGGGAATAAAGAAAAATATAACGGGCAGAGCAGGGAAACTTGTAAGCAACTTTACTTACTTGATCCTGTAAATTGTTTTCGAGTTGATTTGATAGAAATTCCTATTTTTATGAAAAATCAATACTGAAAATGGAAAAGAACAAGTAAATGCTACAATCCATCTCTACTCGAGTTCTATTGAATGACTTTCATAAAAAAAAGAGATTTATGCAGCATTTACTATTTCCTGATTACCCAAATTATTTATCTTTCTTCGTAGCCATATCAAATTCTGTAATCTAGTTGTGACGAGCTTTCCTCGAATGAATATATTGAATATTCTTCTCCCAAACTCTTCCTTCCCCTCCCCTCCCAAATATGGACATTGTCTTATCTGCAGATGTCCAAATATCATCAGCTAGTTTTCACACTTAACTACTTTACCTCATAAACGAATGAATGTATGCTTATTTAGAGCATCTTTTATTTTTCGTTTTCAAAACATTTCAAATCTACATACTCCAATAAAATTTTGCTCAATTATTTTGGTGATTTTTCTTCGTGTTTATTATTTCTCAAGGTTCTAATTCGTGTAAATAGTTTCTGTCACAAAGCATATATTCTTTTTCTCCGAATCCCAAAAATGTATTTATAATGACCACTACCGTCTAAAGATTTATCATTGCGTGTGCACTTCAGTGTAAAAGAGAAGTTAAATAAATCATATTAGTTTTAGACAAGAATATTGTGTTGCAAAAATTGGCCTTTGATTTCTGAATAACTGATCTTCCATGTTAGGTTCTATCGCTCTTCATTCTCACTCCATTTATGATGTGTATTCATATTTGCTTGATGGAGAGATTTCGAGGTCATTTGTGTCTTTGTCAATGCAAATCTGGCTGATTAGAAGATAGATGTTAGGCAGTCACGTGGTCTGAATATATCCAGTCTATAGTTCATATCATTTTTCTTCATTCTAATCATTCTATCTGAATATTCCTCTTTTATAAATACCGTATCCTTTCTACTTGAGAATTTATCTCGCATTAAAATATTTTTCGTTGACGGATTTTAGATAGTGATTTTTTTGCGTGTAAATGATTAATGACCGTTCAAAGAGCGGTAGAATAGACGAAAAATGTCTGCTCTATAATTCCTGATCGCCCATTTTCATAGTTCAAACTTGCTATTTTTACGGTATCTGAGCAAAAGTTTGCAGACCTGTGTTATTTTGTTTATTTCGAAAGTGGCCATTTTTCAACGAATTTGAAATCATCCAAATAATTTCGCGCTCCTTGGTCAGCAATTTGAGACCTCTTCATGTGGGACAAAGTCAGTCAGATCTTATCATGTCTTTTTCTCCCCTCCCCCTTTGTCTCTCTCGAGATGTACTTATTATTCTGGAGAACCTTCAGTGGTTATTGATTCAGCAGATCAAGTTTACGAGTTTTTTCCTTGTTATTTTTGATGTTGCGTCATCATTTCGTAAACCTGCGTATATGTCATTTTTAGGATTCCTACAATTTTCACCGAAATACTCGTTCAATAACCGAACTTTAATTTAATTGCTATATGTGCGGAATATTCGGAATAGTGCAGGCCGAAAGCAGCCAATCCCTGGGTCTGCCAGTGGGCTGCCTGTCAGGTCTAGCAGTGGATGGACTCACGGCTTTGCAGCACAGGTTTGTCTCATTTTCCTCTTCTCTCCTCCCTGATTTCCATGGCTCAGTTGGTAGTGTTTCCACTCACTCCCCCATTGCTCTGCTGCGTCTTCATCCTGTGCAAGAGTTCTTTCTGTCCCTTGCACTTCATCAATGACGCACAAATCATTGTAGTTCCATCTGAAGTTGGTAATGAATTTGATAATACTGATACAGATAGAACTGCGACAATCCCTTTTAAAGGGAAACGATAATATTTCATCACAAAAATTTCCTAGCCTTATTATTCCCCACTAGGTGGGGGTCAGCTACCCTCAGCCCGTAATGGGACAGTCGGCCTATCCTAGCCACACAGGACTAGTGGCCCGGCCCGAGGACAGACTGTTGTTGTGTGCAACGGCCGAGGGATTTTAGGCTATTTTTTCGTGGTTTTATCCACTACCAACATTTCTCAAACCCCTTGGTTTGGGTCAGGCGAAAGCGAACTTGTAGACCCTACTCTAGACAGTAACACACAACCACTGCGCTACACCGCTCCTGCCTGTATGATATATGATTCACCTAATTTTGTAACACAAGTAATTTACTAAAACTATCAATATTTCAATTTTGTAGGGGCACTGAGAGCTCAGGTTTAGTTGGAGCTGATGGAGTAGAACGGCAGCACATGGACATTGTAAAGGGTCACGGGTTGGTTAGGGATGTCTACACGAGTGAAAATATCGGAAAATTCAATGGTTAGATCATCCTAAGATTTTTAAATTACGAAAAGAAATTACTTCTATCTAGACAGTGTAATTCTGATCGGACATAATAGATATTCGACGTCTGGCAAGAAATCGGGCATTAATTGCGTTCAGCCATTTGTTGTTTATACGGTAATTCGTGAAGATCAAAAAGCTATGATCTTCAGAAGATTAATTGTAATTTAGGCGGTTGGATGCGTTGCTATATCCCATAATGGAGAGCTCGTCGACGCAAAGAAGAAGAGGCTCGAGGTAACGATAGTTAAATTTGCTAATTTTGAAATAGTTTCACCTGAAAAACTAGGTACTGCATCAAGGAGTTGGCTTGTCAACTGACACGGACTCAGAATTGATAGGACAAATGATTGCAAAGGCTGTTGCACTGAATTACAAATGCCGAAGAGATCACGATCCAGGAGATATTTCAAGGGTAATTTCATAAGCTTTCATGGCATTGTCAGAATTGCCCCTAGGAATTGGCAGTAACGGTATCAGCCTTTTCTACCTCATATTCTCTCCTCGTGATGACCTACGATCGCTTTTATGCAGTTAGGGATCCTTATGGAAACAGACCTTTGTGCGTTGGAACCATTTACAACTCAAGCAGTAAGATGAATTGTTTGAATGCAAGAAATGGTGGAAGTAATTTAGGTACCGAGGCCCTTGCCTATTGTGCCGCTTCAGAATCATGCGCCTTCCCGTCAACAGCCAGATTAGACTTCGAATTGCAACCAGGGGAAATTGTTGAATTGTCCAAAAATGGAATAAAATCTGTCTGTCAAGTAATGAAGCCAAGCTTTAAAGATGTCTAAAGACATTGAATTTGAGATGAAACCCCATACGCCTTCTGCAATGTGCATTTTCGAATATGTCTATTTCGCCAGAAATGACACAATAATGGAAGGACAGCAAGTGCAAACTGTTAGGTGAGAGGATATGAAGCTAAGAATGATAGAAAATGAAGACTTCTGAAAAGTGTATAGATTGAGAAAAATTAATGTCTTTTTTTAATTTTGCTTATGCTGATTTTATTTGAATCGAATAATCAATATTTCATACATTTCTCGTAGATTAGAACAAAACTTTCTCTTGAACTCATTCACTATTTCATAACTTTCTTAAAATTACAAATTTTACCTTTGTAGAGAGGCTTGCGGCAAACAAATGGCGCTGGAAGACCAGATTGAAGCAGACATCGTCTCGAATGTGCCTGATTCCTCGACGGCTGCTGCTATTGGCTATTCAATCCAAGTTCGATGAAGGGTTACTATTTTCCGTAAAAAGCTTTTTTCCAGTCAGGAATTCACTACGAGCCATGTTTGCATCGAAATCCTTACGTCGGCAGATCCTTCATTCAGCCCAGCAATGAGTTGCGAGTTTCTGCAATCAAGAAGAAATTTGGTTAGCGTGAATTAATTTTAAAAAAAAATATAATAAATTTAGGAGTTTTGAAGAAGAATGTGGAGGGGAAACGAATCGTCCTGATAGATGATTCGATTGTGAGAGGCAACACTATGAGTGCACTCGTTAAGGTGCTCAGAGAAGCTGGAGCTAAAGAAGTGAGAGCTTGGACTGCAAAAATATTACTTTTTATTTCAAATCTAAAACCATTTTTGGTAAAAAAAAGTACTCCAGGTTCACCTACGCATAGCCTCTCCCCCTCTCCGCTTTGCCTGTTTCATGGGAATCAACATTCCGACTCGCGAAGAGCTGGTTGCAGCCAACCGAGACATCGACCAGGTTACTCAATTCATCGGGGCCGATTCTGTCAAATACCTGTCTGTCGAGGGACTACAACATGTCTGTCTGCTTGTGCAAGACAATGCAATCCATTCCCACCATTTCAGGCCGTCCAATCAGGCATCGACAAGAGCGATACCAAATTCGAAGTTGGCCACTGCACGGCCTGTCTCACCGGCAATTATCCTGTCAACGTCGATTTCTAATCAAGTCATCTTTCCCTTATTATACCCAATATCGTTCGTTTTGTACGAAGAATTATGAATAGATTTGACTGATCCTACGAATATGGTTGAAGAAGATAAAAAAAAAGAATTGATAAAACTAGAGTTGCGAGCTCTGTCCCTTTGAAAAAGATATGTTGTTGGTAGAAACGTAGTAGTTTGAAGCCAAAGATTTCATGAAACTCCACTCCTAAACCGATGATAAGCTTCATAAAATGGTTCTCTGCCAAAAAACCAGGCCAAAATATTCAGGCACAAAATGCACAAGCGTTATTTCGTTTTCGAAATTGTCCATCTCGAGCCACGACTTTTTGCGATTTTTCGATCAGAAAATTTATAATTTAGATTTTTTCTTCACAGAAACCTTATATTACCTCTACTATATAATTCTGTGGTCACCCTTTTTATTTCAATTTTCATACCAATTATACAAATCGACTATGGAGATTTAAAAAAAAAATTGTTTCACAAAATTTTCACTTCAAAAAGTCGAACTTAGCATTATGTCAGGTATCTATGCTCCACTAACATTTTACATTGTAAATGAGCAGTTCATTCATTTTCATTAATCTCTGCTTGAGTATATTAAAATGTAGTTGAATATTTTCCTCAAAAACGTTTCCGGTTTCCGAACAAACATAACCGAGAAGATGTATAAATTTTAAAATTCACTTCATATATAATTAGAACGCAAGTGATATTCCCAATGTAAAGGCAGAGTTATGAAAGTATTTTTCTCAAAATCTGATGGGCTAATCAAGCTTATAGCAACAACTATTATTATAAGTTATTGAATATACTCAATAAATATGTTTATAATGCACTAACGTATCTATCTGTTTTGAAATCTTAGTTAGTCACATATTTTATTCCCATATAAAGATTGTTATCTGATTTGGAAATCGACACTTTAAATCTAACATAGCCATTAGTAATGTGACGCTTATTCATATTATTAGTATATATATATATATATATATATATATATTTCAGTTGACTAAGATGTAAATTTTATTATTATTTATATTCCTAATAAATATTGTGGCTTTTTCTATTTTAGCTAATATTTTAAATTGTGATAGAATCTTTTACATACTACGACCATAATTGCACTACATCATGTGAGTAAATAGACTTTACATCATAAAATAAACTTCATAATCTGATATTTTAGAATTGTTTTATTTCCTCAAACCAAAATATTGCTAAAGTTTACGAGAATGCTACTATTTCCTAAAATTATCGTCTTTCTTTGGGTATCAATTGAATATATCTATCAAGTGAAAGCTGACAATATTGAAAATAAATTAGCAATTGCTTCTATTGCTCGATGTAATTATTTATATTATATAAAATCAAAATAATTGCTATTCCTTTTTATAAATAGACTTGACCGATGAACATATGAAGAGTTCACAACTACCGCGACATCAAATGGAGTTATTCAAACACGTAAGGAAAGTATATTTTATTAAGGAAAAAACAGTTAAAATATGATCATGAGCGGGCTTTACAGTGCAATGGGGACATTTTGATATTTCATTATAGTGAAAGGATTTTTACACTAAAAATACTCCTGACGATCAGTAACAATCGTACTCATTAAGGTGTGGGATATCATTGATAAAAATGAATCTGTTGCAAACATGAGAGAACAAATTAAACCTATTGCTGAAGAATTGATAACTAGTCAAATTGGTACATCAATTAATCAAGAAATAATGGATAATCAATTGGTTCGTGATATAAATAGATAAATTATTCTAAAGATATTTAATTAAGGAAGAACAAATGAGGATGTTTGATATTATAATTGAACAAAATAATAAATTCCATAACATGATTAACTTATATGAAGATAAGCTTATAGCTGCCAAAGTAAGTAGTTTAGTTATTAAATTTCTAATTCCTGATATATTAGTAAAATTATTAGAATTCAATATTTGTATTGTTATAATAAAAAATATAAATGAGATAAATAATTGTCGTAAAATCTACAAAAAAAATGTTGATTTTAGATCAAAAAATTGGATAAAGAAATCCAAGCGATGTCATTCAATGTCAGCCTTGGGAGCAAACATGTAGAACACGAGTACTCAAATCTTTTAAATTCCTACGATAATAGTGTTGTTCTCCAATGGTTTCGATACAAAAACAATTCAAATCCAGAGGTAATTTAATAATCACATGATTATCGGCATTACTTGCAATAATTCTGGGGAAAATACCATGCTTTTTAAAAATATTATTGCTCAACTTAATTTATGCATATCCGCACGTATCCGTGTGGATCGGTAGTTTGAATGCAGAATATAATAATTAACACAAAATCAGTGCGACAGGACGTGACAGGATCTCCCCATGCATGATTCCTGTCTAAAAATTATCGCAAGGCTTCAATCCATCATAAACTGTTGGGGGATTTGATGAGGGTGATCCAAAATGTCGTTTCTTTTGCATTTTGAAAACAAATAATCATTACTAAAATGGAAGTGGTAGTTCCAGAAAGGAATTGAAATCCCATTGATTAATAATACAACGAGTTAATTACCCCGAAATATCAATAATTTACAGATTGGTGGAGACAATTCATTCGATAATTCGCATGAAATTTTATTTTATGGTATGAGTTTGTTGAAAGTTAAATAAGAGACTTTGAAACGACTCATAATAATTTAGCTACTTATCGAAATGATGACACATATGAAGGAGGAATGGGCTTGTTCAATTCTCATAACTTTTCGGTCGAAGAGATTGCAAAATTCGACAATTATTATCAACCATGTGAAGTAGCAACTACACAGAACAAAGTTAATTTTTATGCTCGTTATTTTGGATAATTTCTCAAATTTAAGATTTTTGGAATTAGCTCATCTGGAAAATCATTTGAAATATTTGACTTGAATACTCGACAAATTTCAAGAGGTCTATCAACAAACCCATGAATGATCGATTCAAAGAATTTTACAGGCTCAAATCCTCCTGAATGGCGTATTGGTCCATCTGTGGCCTATTTTAAAGACAAATTGTATTATTTGGGTGGATGGGATTCTAAAACATACAAATATTCGAATCGAGTTGATGTAAGAAGGTCGAATGAAAGTCCATGAAATAATTTATTCAGGTTTTAATAGATGGACAATGGCAAACAGGACCTACACTTCCTCTTCCAATTGGTTGGGGTCAAACAATAACATCCGATGGAATTTTATACGGTCACATTATAGCATATTCATTATTGTAATTATGGATATTCAGTTATTGATGGTCATGAACGTAAAAAGATATATCGATTATCAGACGATGAACGGAAATGGGTTCACATTGGAGAGCTTCCAGAATTACGAGTTTCATTCGGGGTTGCATCGCTAAATGGAAGAATTTATATAAATGGAGGAGGATGGGGGTCGTTAATTTTGCATAATAAATAGCGTATCATTATATGTTCAGTGGCAAATTGTTCAAATCAGGTCCGTGTTTGGACCCTTCAGCTCCAGTTGGCAGTCAGATTTCTCGAATCGCTGATATGAATTATGCAAGATGTCGTCATTCGCTTGTTGCTGCGAATGGAAAATTGTATGCAATCGGAGGGTGAGCTGAGATTTCGCATATTTTTATACGAAATATTCGCTAAATTAGATTTAAAAATACTAAGCTAATTGATAATGGTTACTATGGGGTAGACTTCTGTAATGCCATTGAAGAATACGATCCACAAACGAATAAATGGCGAGAAGTCGGAAAGTTTAACATAAAATAAAGCTTGATTATAATAATCTCGGATTTCATACAGAATTTGATTCAATAAAATGTTAAAGAATAATTTAACTTCAATGCACATGATACAGATAACTCTCGAAGACATCCAACAAAGACACTGAGAAAGTGCAACTAAAATGTAAATTGTTGAATATTTGTCTGTTAAATATTTTGAATTAAATCCTATTCTTGGTTTTATCATTGATAAATTTTATATTTTCGTATTTTTAAAATAGTGTAGTTCAAATTTAATTACGAATCTCAAACCAATTTAATACAAATTTAGCTAAACTATAAATAGAGATAGTAGTTGTAATTGAAATTCTAACGGCTAGCCGAAGGCTGACATTAGAACGACGAGCGGGCGGGAGTAAAGCGAGAAAGTTCTAGTATATACTCCAATATGGTTTTTCTATTTAAAAAAATGAACCCAGAAACGCGATTTGGCATATCTACTTGGGAGCCCTAGATAAAACTTTGAAGAGCCTTCTGGAAAAAAAAGCTGGTTCAACTTTGTCCATGTGTTTTTTTGTTTCAAATGAAAAACGAATAAAACATCTTACTTTTCATGAATGGTTTATTGCTTTTCTGGGATGATTTAGCTGGGGGCAGAGAGGAGATCAGCTTTGTGTGAGCGCGTTGCCTACATCCAACAATTCCCCGTTCTCTTCATCCGTATTTAGTCAGTAGCCTGTCTCGTCTCCATTTAATTGCCGTTGTTCCCTTCTCCTTGGTTCGGCTGCTGATTTGGAGCATTCTGAAAAATTCCGAAATTTATGATCTGCAGTTGTTATGAAGAAAACAATAAAAAATATCTATCTGTATTAGATAAAATAGCTTTGGCAGAAAATGTGATCGAAATCACTATGTAAAAGTCTCCATTTTCATGAATCACGTGTAAAATTCTCAGAAAATGTAAAATGGAAATAGAAAAGTAACAAACTATCTACCTGGTTGTTGTGTCCATTGACGTTGTGTGCCTGCGCCTGTACCTGCTGCTCGTTGTTGTTCACTTCGGTTGGCTGTGCTGCAGGAGCGGCTGGCTGAAGAAATTCGGACCATTAATATGGTAGAATCGAAAATGGGGAGTGAGCGTTATTCGCCTAAATCTTTGGTGAATAACGCTACACACTCGATCGGGAAATTTTTTCTCGTGATGTTTAGAACGGTAAAAATTAAGACGAGCTAACTAAAAATCATAATCTCTCAAAATAGTTCATAAAATACGTACCATAGCAGGGAGTGATCTTCGGGCTCGGAGAATAGGCCGACGTGCAGGTGGTTGGTCATTTGCATTTGCCTGTTCATTCGGTCCATTCTGAGGGACGGCTTGTGGAGGGCCGTCTGGCTGATCGGCTGCTGCTCCTGGCTCACGAACAGCCACCTGAAATCAAAATAAATTAATTTCATTGTTTAAAAAGGTATGGTTCTTTGAAAATTGGAAAATTTGGAATGAATAATTTGCACTAATTTTTAGCAGGCCTCTCAAAACTCGACCCACAAGAAAAGTGTATAGTATCGAGAGAAAAAGGGCATGTCTTTCAATTTCTCTCGAAAAGGTGCACTATTTCTTTCTGCAAGGGGCGGTTTGCGGATCGAATTTTGAGAAGTTTGATTTTTAGAGAACCCAGCAGTTTTCGTATTTATTTGATATAAAGGCAGATTTCATACACACATTCCTAAAAATCACTAACATTTCTTCTCTGTGCGGGCTGCGCTGCACGACCCTGCCCCCTTTGCTGTCGACCTCCAATTCGAGCCACGACTGCTGGCTGGCTGAACACATTCAATCGTCTCTAGTTGACAACAAGCAAAGCAATCCAACCGTCTAGGCCTCGGAGCTTCGAGCTGCTGCACGGTCGCTGCCAGATTGAATTGCCAATTTTCCAGCTGAAAGAGTTCTTTGTCAATTACTTATGGTCGTATTTCATATCGAATTCTCAATGTGTTAAATACTGGTAGCGTAAAGATTCTTCTAACACCATATGATTTGCTCATACTTCACACTTCAAAAAGGATCACTCCCAAAATAGGAATTAGAAGAATCGATACACCTCAAAATTGAAGTTGGAAAAACCGATACGCACTCGGAAAGTGGTAGGAAACGATACAATATCGTGAATATTAGAGCAACTGGTTTCGAAACGAGAAAGAGACGCTACATTGTGGAATATAGTCCAGAAATATCGTAACATTGGGGTAAGTGTTGAGAGGAAAAATCATTAACATTATCATACCTTTTCTCCCCATATTTTCATGACATGAGGTTTAGATAGTCTACTTTCAAAGGGCTCCTAGAAAAAGACACCGGTTTTTTTTCTTTTCCTATCTTGCCTTCCCATACTATTTCTTAGAAAACCCGGTGTCTTTTTCTATTAGCCCTTTTAAAGCAATTCGTGTAGCACCTTCGAAAACATTAAGAAGCATCGAAAATTCCTACTTGAACAGTGTCGCTGGTCTGGAGAGTGTAGGGATAGCTGTAGACGAAATGGCTGAAGAGTCTATAGTCGAATGGATCTCCACCCTGGCAGACGATCGATGCGGTCGAGGTGCAAGAGGAGGCGTAGTTGATCTGAACATAACAATGTCAATCAGGAATTGATTATTTAATTTCACATATTATTGGATAGATTTGTAGCAGGTTGAAAAGAAACGAGTAGAATATGTTACAAATCACCACACTTGTGTTACAACTTTATCGCACAGCCAATTTCCCAAACCTGGATATTTTTGATGGCTGCCATTTTCGCGCTGTCCTGCATTCTCAATGTGTTTCCGTAGAGAGTCAGCACCTGAAATGCAATGATTACAAATTATCAAAAGAAGATTGCATTTCGTTTTATTAAAGCCTGGAAATTTGTGCGAGGTTTGCAACAACAGAAGAGTCTAGATGCAAAGTATGTTTCACTTTATTGCTAGACGTTCTTCTTTTTTGAAACAAATGGGATAAAGCTAAATGACTGATCACCTATTAGAATGTGAGTTTCAAATCTCGCAACATTTCAAAGCCTTAAGTTAAGTCTCATTATCATGCTTCAAAATGATCGACTATTTTTGTACCTTGAGAGTAGGAGGCAGGTGATTCTTGATGACTTCCATGCAGTAGCTGTCCTCAAATTGTTCCACGTACAGAGACAGGCGTTGGATCGAGGCTTTTCTGCAAATGCATTTATTTTGGAAAGATAATTGGCAGTTTGTTAACCGTAAGAAATCATAACACAAAACTTTGACAAAATAGTATGAGAAAAGACATTCTTGCTCTTTTTGAGTTAAATTTTTGAAAAGAGGATGAAAACGTGCCCCTAACTTATTTTCGTTCATGTCTCGTGTCATTTGACTCTACAATTTTTTAGAATGAACAGGTAAGTCGTCAAACCTCAAGGAAAATCCGACGCTTCTGTTCTTTTCCCTGGACGAAATGGAGTAGAAGGAGGGAGGCAGACTCAGCTCGTCGAGTTGTTTCGCTACTGAAACCCACTCCTCTGGCACTTTCTAAGGAGTTATTCTACCGAGTGCAGGTAGAATGCCCATAGCAAGTTTGGAATCGATGACAGAGCCGATAAGGTTGAGGGAGGAGAGACTGCGCAGAGACAGAATGTGCTGCAGGAGGGGTTCTGTCAGAACGAGGCCGATCAGGGTCACTGAAGTCACTGTCGAGGGCAGGAAGACCTGTAATGAGATAGTTGTTCCATTTTAATAACGCAGACTATGTTGACGACTCTCATGCTAGATAGGGAATCTTTTTATGCTTTCTTCTCAAAATTTAAAATTAGCCTACTGGAAAGACATTGGGCTGCATTTGGAACTGGAGAGTGCGGAAGGGCGTTTCTGTGGTCGGCGAGACGACAAGCTCGGTCAGATGCGGGAATTCGAGGCCTGTGAAGTCGTACGTGCCGGTTCTGCAAAGGACAAGACTGGCAGAACGATATTGAGGTTAAAACTAATTTTGCTATCATCCACTTCCGGCGAAAATAGACAAAAATAAAAATTTTCAGAAAAAAATTGTAAGAATTCGACTTCCATAAATGAACGATGAATGCACACGAATTGTCATAAGTTTTCAGCTTATCGTTGAAATTGCATTAGCTCTGTGTGTCAATTATACGAGACCTCTCCCGATTTTCTTGATTGCCCCCCAAAATAGGACAAAGGTTTCGGTAATGAGCAAGTTCTACGACTCATCGTGGCATTTTTGCCTCTTGTTTGTGAAATTTCAATTTGTTCAACCTTTAGGGAATTTCTTATTTGAATCTATTTTCGCTGTAGATCGATGATACTACATTTCCTCAATGTTATTAGCAAAGAGAAAATTCGTTCACAAGAATAGACATGAACGGGTTGAATCATGATCGTTCTCTTGAGGAAAACATAAAGATCTTCTATAACGCATTTTCAAGCTTACTTGAGGAAGTTGTCAGCAGAAATGTAGAGTTTGCGCACGGACTTGGTCCTCGTCTTCAGATTGGCTATGTCCTGCAATCGAAACATCATTGTTTCTCTATGAAGATCAGAAGAATTTTGCTAATTCGAACAATGATGAAATATCGTGGATGCTAATGCAATAAATTAGCTTCCAATCTATTCGACCCTTCTAAAGAATTTTAAACCAGCTCACAGAAATCCCAGATTCATCTTTTAAATAGATTCCATCTTACCTGAACAGTGAGTTGCTTCTGAATGTAGAACTGCCTCACACAGGGACACAGACCGAGAATGTGCTGCAGCGGACTCTGCAATGAAATCTTCTTTCTTGATCTTGATGAGTCTGCTTTTTCTTTCGGCTCCCTGCACTTGTAAGCAGTTGAACAACGTTAGCCAGGGTTGCTCGGAATTCCAATTTTGACAAATTCGAAATCGGAGCCGATTTATTCACGATCCGGAATCGGAATTTCGAATACCTCTGACGTTAATGTCTGTAATTGTCGACGACTTTTCCACTTGCTTTCTTTCCCCTACATTCTCAAACTCCTAATTCCGATGGCAATAACAGAAAGTCGTTTTCTTCCGAAAGCAAACAAAAATTAACTAACGAGTTTATCGTCATTTTCGGGAATGCTGCTGAATTTGCCGAATTTCTGCAGAAAGGTGTCGCCCCAGACAGAAATCGTCGTCGAGTCGAGAATCATCGAGTGCACATCGTACCATCTGAAACAAGAGCAGGGATAGATTTAAGGCGAGCAGCGTGAATTGGTGAAAATAAGAGAATGAAGAATGAAATCATCCAATTCAACCCGATTTTCAGCATCGAGCAGATCTTAAAATTCTAATAAGATGAATAAAAAGTGGCCATTTCTCACATTTACTATCAACGGATAGAAGGAAAAATCGGGGTTCCAGACCTCGTTTCTAACACGCCATTAGGAGAAATGTATTTCAGATTCTTAGTGACTATGCCCGAAAACCTTCGAGTGAAAAATCAAGCGGTTTGGCGGCAGCTTCCTTTGTGAAAGACGTACTTCTTGGCAGCCTCGTAGGTGACCTTGTCGACCTGTGCCAGATTGAGCCTGGAGACGGCATCCAAGTGCTTGCTGATCGATCGGAACGCGTCCGTTGACATTTTCTGGAATGTTCAAGTCATCGTTCGAGCAGAGCTTCGCTGCTGCAACTCCAGTGCTCACCGCTGTTGAGAAGTCCGCGTTCGGTAATGCAGATCGTCATTCTCGCAGTCAAGCGTCCATTCAAACCGATTGCACGAAACAAGATATAACAATTTCTGAAGATAATAACAAAATTCTCAATGACCAACACACAAACTTATAAAACTGAAGGAAATCCTTACAATTAGCTGCGTTACTTTTTGCCATCCGAACCATTTGAATGTTTATTTTTTCGTTCTTGTGAACGGTCATTCCATATTATCTAGAGCTGTCTGAAGTTCTAAAAAGTCGAACTTGATCTGAACTTCCAGACAATTGGAAGCTCAGTTCAGTTCGTACAACCCTGATTAAAAGGAATATTTATTTCAGTTGCAATTATCTTTATCACTTTTGGATGTCTTCGAGAGTTGTCTGTATCATTCCCATTGAAATTAAATTATTACTTCACACTTTATTGAATAAAATTTATATGAAATCTGAGACTATTATAATCAAGCTTTATTTTATTTTTATTTTTCCGACTTCTCGCCATTCATTCGTTTGTGGATCGTATTCCTCGATTGAATTGCAAAAATTTCCCCAGCAAGGTTCTTTAAATCTAAATTAACAAATATTTCATATAAAGATGTACAAAATCTCAGCTTACCCTCCGATTGCATACAATTTCCCGTTAGCGGCAATGAGCGAATGATGATATCTTGCATAATTCATATCAGCGACTCGAGAAATTCGACTGTCAACTGGAGCTGAGGGATCGAAACACAGGCAGGATTTAAATACATCATTATAATCACTAAATATATAATGATGCATTATTTATCATACAAAATTAACGACTTCTCTCCTCCAGTTATGTAAATTTTTCCATTCAGCGATGCAACTCCGAAAGAACCTCGTTGTTCTGGAGTCTCTCCCACTTCAATCCATTCCCGTTCATCGTCTGATAATCGATATATCATAATATTATTATCCCATCTATCAATAACTGAATATCCATAATTACAATAATGAATATGCTATAATGTGACCGTATAAAATTCCATCGCATGTTATCGTTTGAGCCTTTTCAATTGGATGAGGAAAAGCAGGTCCTGTCTGCCATTTTCCATCTATTAAAACCTGAATAAATTATTTCATAGACCTTCATTCGATCTTCTTACATCAACTTGATTCTTATAGTTCCCTGTTTCAGGATCCTCTCCACCCAAATAATAAAATTTGTCTTTGAAATAAGCCACAGACGCATCATCACGCCATTCAGGAGGATCTGGACCTGTAAAAAATGCAATACAATTAAACCATTCTACTGGCTTTTGTAATGTTACCTTTGGTGATTTGTCGAGTATTCAGATCGAAAATTTCAAACGAGTTTTCATCAAAACTAATTGTAAGAATCTAAAATTTGTAAAATTGGCAATGACAAATAAACTAATATACTTTATCTTTTGTAGCTGCTACTTCCCATAACCATAAGTAAATAGTGAATTCCGCAAGCTGCTTAACAGAATTAGTATTTGAATCAAACAGACAAATTCTTCCTTCCCAAATTTCTTCGTTTTTATTATAAGGCACTAAACAGTAAAATTAATTTCCAATTATACAAGAAATATTCTCCTACAATAGAACAAAATTTTCCTATCGAGCACGAGCGCTATCGGCAGATATTTCTTGATTATTTGCATCATTCGCTTGTTAGTCCGGGCCAATTGTCCCAGGTCTTTGAATTCGGGATATTCGCAGATCAACAATATAATTTCGACTGGCAAATTGGCTAGCATCTTTATTAAGAGACCTAAACAATCACCATAGTATTATTTCGAAATGGAAATAGCAAAAGAGTATTGATTGAATGAGAAAGTCTGCAATTTATGAGTTTGAAATTGATTATTGAAGAAAGGAGAATGAAACTACTGAATTGATGCTTCGCAGTTTTTATCAGACTAAAATCGATTCTTAAACATGGTTTATCATTTAAGAGTGAATGTCAATAAGGGCCAAAGTCTGTATAAACAGGGCTGATCTTCGTATATAGGTTGTTCAGCTTTTCACGTTGATTCTCATGGTAATAGCCTTTTTTTAAATCAATTACAGTAACTCGTAAGTTTTTCAGACCCGGCCTAGGGAAAAATTTAACAGCTTTTCAAAAATCTTTTATAACAAAGTTTTCTTTGTGCCTCCTGTTTAGTCAATTTGCAAAATCACGAATTTTGATCCTCACCTACCCCCGCCCATTTTAGGGGGTGTGGCCTAATTTTCATTTTTTGCGGATTAGGATCCAAGGTTCTAACCAGCCATATGGGTTTGGTTCGGATTCAAGCGACTTTTGCAATTGCTCGGACCCCCTCTGTGAATTGTTCTGATTATTCATGGAATGGCTCTTAAGAAAACAGATCTCAAAGGAGAAGATACGTTTATTCTGACCAATTAATATATCTCGAAATTGGTAATTTCTGATTCGAAAGGAAAAAATAATAAGAAAAGAAAACAATAGGAATAAATCGGGAAGCGAAAATAGTTCACCTACTAGAAATAACATCAGTTTAATAGGGGGAAAAAACTAGAAACGAAGATCACCTCTGTAGGGATTTATAACACCTAGGTTTGACAAGTAATCAACAGAAATAAATAAACCAAAACAAAAACGATGGAAGATAACTGTGAGAGATGTAATTGACTTCCATCATAAAAAAAAACAAAAACAACAAGAAATGAAAAGAGCGAAGGATGATTGCTAAAGTGGACTAAAAGAGAAAGAAACGAGATTATTGTTTGTAATTTGCTGGATAGTGGATCTGTGGTTGGTTGTTCAGTGGATCAGAAGTGATCAGTCCCAGCTGTAATTTTAAAAAGTATGATTTTGTCAGAATAATTGAGAATGGTAATATCGTAAGGAATTGCAGACTTTTATCTGGACAGATTTAAAGCTAATTATTAGATCGAAATATTCAACTAGTTTCTCGCTGCGGACCCTTATGCATTAGTTTTCTATAGAAAAAGTCGCTTTTATAACCCCCTCACCTTCGTTTTGACTGCAAGTCTGCCTAGATCTGTAGACTCGCGGATCAAGATCAAGTGAAAATTTATCAAGTTGAATCAATGAATGTCGTTGATTTTCAAATTATGTCACCGCCAGCTAATAAAAATTTTCACTCGATCAGATTCATGATTTTCGTTAATCTAATGTGAACATATTTCACTTTCTTCATCAAAACCCCGAAGTTCATCAACTACCTGCTGTTGAGCAGTTTAGTAGTATCGCGGCCCCTCGAGCGACTGCGATGGCGTTGAGCGGCTGACCCGCGAGGGCGTCTGGAATTGATGCAGTCAAGGGGACGTGGACAAATGAATGAGTGAAACCTGTCGGTGGCATTAACTGGCTGAGTCTGGGGCTGCTGCTGCTGTTGGGTCTGATTGGCGATGGGAATCTGCAGCAGACTGGGGATGGGCTGTTGGGGAGAGCGCTGAGAAGACTGAGGCAGAAGCGGTTGGGGCTGAGAGTAGCGACTGACCAGAGGTCTGCAAGTGGACTGGGCAGGGGAAAGAACAGCGGGGCGAGAGGAAGGCGCTCCCGCAGCAGCAGTGACAGGTCTGACTGTGCTCGCGGCAGAGACCTGTCGCAAAGCACCCACATCGAGCAGTTCGTCCTCCCAGTCTCTATTCATTCTGCCGATTGTCTGCTGCGGCGTCTGAGGCACCACTGTTTGGATGGGATAGTCCACTTGCGACTCTCCTTGAATTGGCGGCAGAATGTACAAATCCTGAACATTTTTGTAATTCAGGTTCTGTAAAGAAAAATAAACAAGATAAAAAATTCCAGTATATTCCTTTTTAAGAACCTTCCTCATGATCACTTGCGATTCTGTCTTTCCAAAAAAAAAAAAACTTGTAAATGACGGGCGTTCGACAGTCGCCGATTTTAAACGCCCCTTCGAGCTTTTTCTGCAATCGCTGCACACAGATAACTTATCAGCTCAACCTTTGTTTTTCTCGATTTATCTTCAAATTTTACAGGTTCGTCGATGTCACATTAATGACTATTAAATTTAGCAGCTGCTGGGAAAAAATTCGAAATTTATCGAAGAAAATGAAAATAAAATGATGAATAGGAAACAACGCAAGGTACGTGCACTGTCGAATGCGTTTTGATGAGATTTTATTCTTCATCGGTTCTGAAAGAAGGAATTGCACGTGATCGAAGTTTATTTTCCCTTCACTTCAATGATCTAGCACTTTTTTCCAAAGTAGGTAAAATGGATCAACGCCACAAAAATAGCGCCGACTTACCGTTTTCTTGAATTGACGCAGATGCTTGGCCACAGTGAGATAAGCGACATTGGTGTGGAAGGCATTGAGCGGAGCCACGAATATGGCCTTGAATTTGCGACGCAGCTCGGTTGACCACTCTGTGATGACCACTGCCTGAAAAATTATAAATCATCAGTCGTATTCTCCTCTACTTTACTCATGTACATACAAACATATAGGACACGCATGTGTCATTGAAAAGAGTGACCGATTTTCAAATTTTGAATTTTCCAGATTTTTTAAAATCCTTTATCCGCGAGAGCATCCCCCCTATCAATTAGGGTTTTTAAACAGAAATTTTATCGTTAAAAACATCAAAAATAAATGAGTATCTCTGCAATAGAGAATCTTTGAAAAGAAAAGTGAACCTCAATGAGAAGTTTTTGACTCACCCCATAGACTGTAGAGAGACTGCCCATTTCGACGTGGTCTGCCTTGACGCTGACACAGTCGTCGAGAATCTCCGAGACGAATGTGAATTCCCTGTTCTCGAGCCTCTGGCCTGGTTGCAGCTTCAGGTCCGGCACGAAGTACGCTTCTCTCGGCCAATACTCGTTCTGGAAAGAAAATATTAGATATTAGAAAATGGTTGGGAAGGAGTTGCTGTTAGGGTGAATGGTTGCATTTAGGGAATGGAGAATAATGCGCTGATTAACGAAATTGAAAGTGCGAAAATTCCATTTTTTAATCGACTTTTCGCAGAAACCATTTCGAATGAATGCATGAAGTCGTGTAAACCGACCGTAGTTGCCTGGTCATAGTCGATGTAGCAGAGATTCTTGACTTCCCAGGTCTTTCCCCCGTTGGTGGAGTGCGCATCGAACATGACCATCTGCAGAGTCGGCTGCCAGCTCGAGTACTTCTTCTTGAGTGTTCGTGCGCACGACGGCATGCAGCGCATAAGTCCAGTGTGGTCGCACCTGAACAGAGTGCTTTTGGTGGTGGTAATGCTTTCACCAAGAAGTTATCACAATTAGTTGAGTTTGTAGTAAATTTCCCTTTCCTAACGTTTTTCCATGACTAAAATCTGGTAATACTTGCAAATAGTTGTGAATAATAACGACTAAAAAGGACCGTCAAAGCTGACTTCAATCTTCAGTTGAAGAACAAAAAAGTCTCACATCCCAGTAACTGCAATGTTCTGCTAAATTCTTCAGACTTACCAGGCCAGCCATCTGGATTCCGAGACGTTCCTGTCTGCTTTGGCCATGAGCGCGTAGCCTTTGCATTCGATGTTCGAGGCAGAGACGTACTTGGTTGATTTGAATGAGAGCGGAGGCGTGTGGAAGTCGAGCTGAAAATTGAATTGATTTGCTGATGTGGCTTGGTAGAAACTTCTTCAAATTTCCCCTTTCATATTAGGATTTCTTCGTAAAATCGTACGAGGTTCGAGAAAGGAAAAGGAGTTTCTAAAAAGTCATTTTTTCTCTGAATTTTACTACATAAAGGACCGTCTCTTATAATCTTCTTTCTAGGTGTAATACGTTATTCGTTTTACACCATGACAATTCTAACAAAGGAACTTAACGCGAACTTCTTGCTCATTTTTGTGAATAGTAGACCAATTCGAGAACGCCGATGACGATCATCAGCTCAAAAACGCGAATAAACTCATTGCGTGAAATAGCTGGGCATAATTGTCCATTTACTGCAAGCCTTCCCATTTCTCTGCGTCTTATTTCTTGTTCTCTTTCCTTTATATGCGTTATTCTGGCATATCTACCTGAGGACCCTAACCATGCGAACCCATTTGTGGTCTCTAAAATATGATTTAAATGAACGGGTCAACAACTCACAGTCCTGTAGACTTCCGGTCCGATGACCATGAACGAGGTGAAGCAGTGGGCGTTCCTCTCCTTCAAATCGGGCACGATTATGGGGCCGAGTCTGCGGGTGTAGATTGTGATTGCCTGCAATGCGTTGGCATGAGCCGACTTGCAGCTTTCTCTGACACCCGAATCTTCAAAAATGATATACCCGACTAACGGGTACTGATTTTTATCTTCATGCCTGGGAATAAGACGAATGATTCGTGAACTGATGCCTTCCCCCACCTTGTCGCCTGCATAGCTCGTGGCCACGTTCTGGCAGATGAAGCCGCAGCACGCGTAGGGATACTCGATCCGATTCAGCAGCACTGGGTCGTTCATGAATTCGTTCAGCAACTGAGTCAACTGAAAGTCTATTCGTTCTCAAATGTCCGAAGGAATCGAAATTCTTTGGCTCCCTCTATTTAAAGGAGGACACTCTGCTTGCCTGTCCATCAGTGAGTCTGTCGGGAGTCCTGCGAGCCAGGTCCATTAGCTGTGTGGGGCTGTCGGACACGGGCCGCAGCTGTATCGATGCAGTCGCTTCCTGCAACGTCGCCTCCACTCTTCGCACGTCCCTCTCGATCGTCGAGTTGCTGCTATCTGAAAATCCAGACAAAGTTATCACATAAGAACTGATCAGCAGAATGATATGTGCAAATCGGTAAAGAATAAATGCATGGTTAATCTTTCATTAAAAAAATTCCAAATCCAGGGATGCTGATGGGTCGAAAATTTTCAACCCCAACCTGACCCGCAAGTAAATTCAAAACCTCGATCTGGAATTTTCAGGTCAGATCCAGGTCAACATCCCTGCTCATATCTAGCTTTATCAACAATCACCCATTTTTCTTCACCTCTCATTCAATTTTATTCGAAGAAAATAACGTTTGAATAGCAATTTGGAAAATGCCCAAATCGTCTAGTATATACTCAAAAAATTTTCATAAACTTGCTTTCTTTTTCCCATCTTTTCCTCGCTAATTTTTAGGCTTGTATATTTTACTAATTGCCAACCCCCACTCACCCAACGGATTGACTTCACGAAGCCATTCGCCGGACCTGAGTGCCTTCTCCCTGGCCTCTGCCTGCAGCGCCGGTCCCAACGCAGGCCCCTGTAATCAGCCCTCAACCAGTCACCCACCCACCCATTCACTCCTTTCCTCACCCCTTCGTCAGCAGCAGAAAGCAGCCTCTCCGTCCTCTGTAATATGACCTCTTCGTCGCTCAGATTCGCCAGTCTCCGCGCCCTTTCGCTCTCCGACACTTCCAGTCTGGGTCCCCCTGAATAAACACTATCTTGGTTTCTTGTATAATTCATCTGTCCATCATTTGTGAAGTTCATTCACTCATGTAACTAGGCTAGGTTAAGATAGATCAAGGTAGGTTCGACAGTCAAAACACCAGCTCAATGAACTGATCATCTTGAGACAACCTATTGTCTACTCCTAGCCCTATACCAAGAGTCTTGATGATGTAACAACGAATAAACTTTACGAATGGATGAACTATACAAAAAGCCCAATATCTTATAATCGAAAGCGTGTAGAAGACTTTGCAAAAAGTACGACATCTCGAGTTCCAGCCATAGATAATCGAAATTGGGATTTGTGAAACGAAAAAAGAACGATGAGGCGCCAGAATTTTTTGAAATTCGATAATTTTGGGCCTAACATCAGCAAATTGTAATGAAGTTTATGTTTTAGTGCTACAATGCCTACTTCTGTCGAATGCATGAATGGTCGTGATGACGGCGAATTCGTTGCTGACGAGCCCGTCGAACTTGAAGTAGGTGTCCCCCGTCTCCCCTGTCGGGTCGTACTTCGCCTCGTACAGCACGTTCAGCACCTTGACGTTCGTCGAAACGAACACGCGCGTTTCCCTCACGTCCTCCAGGTAGGCGCGCACCACCACTGAAACGATGGTAAAGAAAGATTTTGAATATTCAGAAAAATGTTTCTTCCAAAATAGAGGTTTCAAAATTGGAATTTGACCACAAATTTCCCAAGAAGTGTTTTGAATCTACCGAGTTTGTGTTCAGGAGTGGCGTAGATGACCTTTCCTCCCAGATCGTGGTAGAGCACAGGTAGCGAGATGCCTGACTCGGGGGAGAAAGAAGGCATGTATGTCGAGGTTGTAGCCGCGTTTATCGACATCCTCGCTCACTAGTTCACTGTCTCGCA
The DNA here is from genome assembly GCA_964036155.1 of Diploscapter coronatus. Classification (NCBI taxonomy): domain Eukaryota; kingdom Metazoa; phylum Nematoda; class Chromadorea; order Rhabditida; family Rhabditidae; genus Diploscapter; species Diploscapter coronatus. The sequence continues at coordinate 19,156,526 of OZ038423.1, read as the reverse complement.
GGTTGGCTGATTGCTGTTCAACTGAACTACTGAAATATGCACAATTCTTCATAATTGCGAAGAGGGCAAATTGTAAATTCGGCCAGGAAAATGAGATTGTCAGCAGATGGGTGAATGCGCAAAGTCGCATTTCAAAACTGTTCGAATGGAGCTTCGCACTTCTAAACAGAAGGCGTCGAATATTGTTCTCGAAATCTCTTACAACAAGTTGGTCACTTTGTTTCGGTAGAAAGACGCAGGAAAAGCTACGGAGAATTGGAAGCAAGAAAGTGGTTTTTGTTTAAAAATTCGATTAAGTTCGAGAAAAAATAGAGAAAAGGCAAAAAGAAACCGAAAAAAATCACTGCTCGCGGCAGAAACCGATGAGGAAATGGGGAACGAGGTGGAAATGAACGATTTTCAAAATTGCCACTTGCCCACTCCCCACACCCCACACTTTTCCTCTCGATTTTGTCTTTTTCCTAATTTTTCGTGTCACTTTCTGTTTCGTTCAGACTTCCGACGACGAAGCAGAACGAGCGGTCATCGTACACGACGTGCTATCGATCTAGCCGAGCGAAGCACAACTGATTCTGACCGAGCAGCTGCCTGACGGGCGATCGAAGATGCTGCTCGGCTTCGGAGCCAATCTGCAGGTTGGTTTGGGACGAGTTGACGGTGACGAGAACAAAGGTAATGGTGCGCAGTGAACGCTGAAGTGCGATGCAGTTCAAAGGGGGTTCTTCAGTGCGAAATTTTTCAGACATCTTGCAATGCTGTACAAAGCTTTCGATGTGCAATATAGCGCGGAATTTTTCCACTTCCAACATCCCTGAACGGGGGAATAAGATGTGCATATCCTATTGACAAATTAGCTTATCTTTTTGGTAAGGTTCAGTTAAAATAGAATCGACACGCTGAAAACTGTTGATCCTTGGCCCTCGAATTTCTATCAGATTTGCTACTTTTTTTTTTCTAAAATTGCTAACCGCAACTGAGACCGAACCGCGGTTGCGGGGGCAGAAGGTGTTGAAGTTTTCCTTACCCTGAATTTAAACTTGAATCATAATTCTCAAAATGTATTGGAAAAGTTCGGTTTCGAAATCCAGATTATTTCTTGTTCTATTACGAAAATTTTCGAACCCCCTACCACAGTTCCATTTCCTTGACTTCTTGCGCTCGATTACCTGCGTTGAACTTGATTTCTTAATAGTGACTTGTCGAGGAGCGAAATAGGTTGGTTGATGATTGATGATGTGCTGATGAACACATTTGGTAATGTTTACTGAAAGATTTGCAGGACATCGATTTATTGTTGCCGATTGCAGATTCTTAAATGGCCGAACATGACTGAGGTGGACAAGAACAAAGGGGACGATCCCAACAGAAACCGAGCAGCGACCTTCGACAGCGGCCAGCCCGATGATCTCAAGAGGAAATTCGACTTCATGTAAGTTGCAAATCATATCTTGCTAAAGTCAAAACAGGCTCTGGCTTACTGATGACTTGTCATTCCCAGAAATTATCTTCTTTTCAAGGATTATAAATTCACGAAAGCTTTGACGCACTCCTTAAATGAGTGAATACCCTTTCCGAAACATCAATTTCATTTTTATCATTTTCGAAAAGGTTTCCATCTTTTCTCTTGCGATAAGTTGAAACCAAGAATCAATAACGCTCAAACTACAGAGTATAGACGAATGTTTAAGGAAAACGGAATTGGACACATTCGATGGTGTGTGCGAGTTGCTGTGCTCGTCCATCACGAACAACCCTGCAGTCGAGCCCATCTTCCTCTCCATTCAGCAGCTGCTTCTGCTCATTCCTGAGGAACTGTCTGTCAGGTACTCACCCTCATTGCATTAAATAGAAAGATGTAAAGAAAAGAGCCAAAAAATCACTATTTCTATCAAGATCAAGAATTCAAAAATTCTTCCAAGACAATTTTGAAGACATGCACCCCAAAACTACCCACCAAACGGAATTGCAATTACGACACTTTTCATCCTCTGTAATCGGCTTTTTCAGTTCACAATAATCTGTATTTTCAGGCGAGCTTATCTGAAGTTGATCGAGTCGTGCATCAGCGAAATCGTCTTCCACAAAAATGGCTGCGAGCCCGACTTCGACTCCAAGTTCCAGTTCCAGACGCCCGTCAGCCAACTCATCGGTAAGATTCAGGCTTATTCACTATTATTTGAAGCTTAAAAACGAGAAATGCCATTTTCGGAAAATGGGGATTTGAGATCTGAAGATATTTTCCTACAATTAATTTTTAATAGACAACTTTTCTTAAACATTTTTGAGAGATTACTTCAAAAATCTTACCTGCTTTCAGAAAGTCTGCAAGACGAGGTCGTGAGCAAGAAGTTGCGAGATGCAGTTCGACAGAAGCAGGAAGCGATGCTCACGGCACAGCAGTATTGGGACAAACTCTGCCAGTTCAGGGAGGAGAATGCACAGTTACGCAAATATGTGAGTCAAATCTGAGATCAAATCAATTTCGATATTATTCTTTTCTTTCTAATAATCTTACTTATGATGGTATTCATTGTTCTGAACAAAAGATAGGAGCAGAACGTGAGTTTCATGAGCCTGCTTGCACTCTAGGAAAATGGAGATAATTTATTGTTAGATTTAAATTATCGCCTTCTTGTGAGTTGAATCAGTTTCTTCTAAACACATTTACATTAATCGTCCTCAGTTCAATTATACTGTCTTCTTTCAGATATCGGATCCAATAATGACCCCTCTGCCTGCGGCCACCGAGTGCAATCTGTCCGAGCCTGGCAAAACCACCAAAACAGTCGATTCCACCAAGCCCACTATGGCAAAGCCCTCCAACATTCCTCCAGCTCCTCCCCCTCCTCCTATCGGTGTCCTGCCCAAAGTCACAGTCGCGAATGTTCCGGCTCCGCCCCCACCTCCCCCGGGATTGTGCAAGTTTTCAATCACTCAAGTATTACATCTCCTCCATCAATAATTTTGAAATGACCTTTCAAAATTGATGGATGAACTTGTTTATCGAGACCAAAGATATTACGAATTCACCCTTGAAATTCATTAAGCTAAAAACTGAAATTATAGAGTCAATTTTGACTAATTTCACAAATCTATAATCAAGACAGCATAAAAATGTTGATTTGTTTCTTTTCAGTGGGAGGCCCGAAAATTCCGATCCCACCGCCACCGCCGATCGGGCTGCTCAGCTCTGGTCCAGGCTCGAAAGTCCCTCTGCCTCCTCCTCCCCCGCCCAGCTTGTCGCTTTCATTCAAAGCACCTGCTCCAATCCGTCCAGCTCTGCCCGACTACTTGCCTCCCAAGAAGAAGCAGCAGGTCGATGTCTCGATGAGGAAACCGCCTGTCGCCAGTTTCACGGTTGGGTTTTTTTTGCCTGATTTAATAGCAATTTCTTAGAAAGTTTGTAACTAACGACCTGGACAGTATTCTTTTTTTTTTTAATATCACGGCATCTTTTCTACAGATAAAAATATCCCTATTCACTTTTTCTTTGAAAATGATGTTGTCGTATTCTAAAGAGAAGGTGCCTTCCCAATTTCAAATGCGAGTTTCCAATCTTGATGAATATATCTTCAGATTGACCCGAAGACGATCAGCGAGAGCTCATTCTGGACGCGAACCAAGGAAGACGATCTGCTCAGTTCTGAGGCACTTGATCAGCTGAAGGTAACCTTTGAAAAGATTTCGTGATTTTAAAAATGATGTAATTTGTTCTTTCCTGAAAATCACGAATCAACATGAAATTATCGACATAGATTTTCTGTTTAGGCGAAATTCGCATTGAAGCCTGCAGTGCGATCGCTGGCGAGCAGCTCGGAGACCGAGTTGGATGTGACTGCCTCGGTGAAGATCAAGGTGCCCCAGATCATTCATGACGACAAGACCATTCAACGACTCGGTCTGACTTTCAGCAGCAGATTCTTTGATATCAACACAATTCAGGCATAGTGCAAGGATCCGTCAAGATGTCCTACAGTGGGTTGAAGAGGGCTATTCTGCAGGTGAGTTCTAGAAATGTCTGCTGCAACTCCTTTGTGTTTTTATACCGATGGTTCACCAGGCGATAAAGATCAGGACTTATTTGAAAATAATTTCCTAATTGATCAATACGAAGTCGTAGAGATAAAACTAACAAAGAATGTTGAATTCAACCTGATTGATTTTAGATGGACGAGTCGAAACTGACGAAAGATTTGGAGCAGCTGCGCTCTGCTCTGCCGCCTGCTGATATGCTGGCCAAATTGGCCGAAGTCAGCAAGGAACAGTACGAGGAAATGCCTGAAGGAGAACAGGTTAGGAAATGAAAAGTAACCGAATAATCACTGGAAGGAAAAGTGCTACAGCAATTCATTCTACAGAGTTAATTACGACAAACGAGAGTAAATCACTTTCTAAATGCATCATCTTATTCAGTTTGCGGCATATTTGGCAACGATTCCATCTCTGCCTCTGCGTCTCGACCTCATCCAGTTCCACATGCAATACAAGGCCTCGGTCGATGAGATCAAATCGGTTCGTTTTTTATTGAAGTTCAAGCTTTGGTAACGAAGAGCCATCTGCAAAATATTCGGACAAAATTTAATATTTCTCAAAATTCTATTTCGATTGAGTCAAGATAATGCGCAACCTTTGACATGGAAACTACATCTATGAATTTTTCCTCAAGTTGCAATTTCAGATGATGACGACGGTGAGCGAAGCGTGTTTCGAGTTGCAGCATTCCGAGGGTTTCGCTGCCTTTCTCTCCATCGTTCTGGGTGGGTAACTTTGAAAACCGCTACTTGGGACGAATATGAGAAAGAAAGAAAGTGCATTTTCCTATCCTCCTAGTCTTACATGCTATTTCATCAAGTTGCGAATTTACCAAATGCCTTTCTGGGTGAGAATGTCTTCAGTTGACAAGGCAATTGCACACTATTTCAACTTAGACCGCTCTCATTATATCACTTCTAGCATGGAGATACAAAGATAGAATTTCGTGAATTATGATAATTCGCAAGTGATCAAATTGATTTCTGAAGAGTAGATATCCACATTTCCTCTGCAAAATCATGATAACCGATTTTCAGGAATGTGCAACTACATGTCGGCGAGCTCGAAAAGCCACAAGGATATCTATGCTTTCGAGATGAGAATGCTGCCTAAGGTATGCTGGTGATTTTAAATGAATTTTTAAGCATTTTTTAAAGAAATTGACAAAAATAGCTATTCTGAAATCTTCCATTATGAGAATTTTTCAATTTTAGTTGATGGACACTCGCGACATCGACGGTCGAAGCACCTTACTCCATCACATCGCCCAGCACATGCGGTCGACTCTCGATACACAGCTCTGCAGATTCGCTGCCCACGACATGTACCACTGCCAGCTCGCTGCACGAATCAACCCCGATGAGCTGCAGAAACTTGTCACCCTCCTTGCTGCTAACATTAAAAAGGTGGCAATTCACACTGAATCATCGGAAATCTTGTTCTCAAAAAATGAAAACTTCATTTTCAATATTCCAGAAATTGGAATTACGAATTTCTCTCCTTTGACTTTTCATTTTTAAAGAAGAAAAACCATCTCATTTTCAATGAGAAATTATGCCGTTTTTCACCAAAACCCGACCCTGGCTCTCATTTTTCAGTTTTTCATTCGTTCTCATTTTCAAACGGTTTTTTCTCGACCCCCTTCCCCAGGACATCTTTTTAGTTGGCGAGCAGAAAGGCGATTAGTGCAGTAATAAGGTGTCGTGTTTAGAAATGCCATTTTGATAACGGTCACGACTTGTCTCTTCAATAATCTTATGACAAATTTAGCAGATAAACGAGAGAAATTTTAAAAATGAGAGATAGGACTAGAATGTGATGGGACACGATAAATGAGGAATAATTTGAATAATTGATCAGGGGTGTACAAAAATCAAATTTTTGATTTGAGTTAGTTAATAACACGTTTTTTTTTTGTATATTCCTGATTATGATGATTCTTCGAAACATTGATCTTACAGCTGGAGAAATTTCTGTCGAATTACAAGTCGGCTGGAGAGGACGATCGATTCGAAGAGGTGATGAGGCCATTCCTGGAAGAGACCAACAAGGAACAGGACACTATTCAAATAGTCTGTTCAGGGAGAAAGAATCGTAGCATTGAGATTACTGCTTCAGATGAACAAGAAGATGTCATCCGACTGGACTGCTTTGGCCAATTACTTCGCATTCGACTCGAACAAATACAAAATGGAGGAATTCTTCAACGATATGAAAACTTTCAAGCAGCAGTTTGAGGTATTTTTATTTTCAAAAATGAGATCAACGAGTTTAATTATGCCTTCGATAATGCCTATCTTCAAAGTAAGCCTTATTTTACCAGCATATCACTGCATACAACATTTTGCTAATAAAATGATACCATGCACTGTCATTCAAAATTTACCAAATCACAAATCGAGGAAAAATACATAGAATATCTGTTCATTTACATTAGCGAACAAAAGTATCCAGTCATTATGCAACTGAATTTCGGGTTTTGATAATTGTAATGATCCAATAAAATTGTGGAAATCTTTCAGTGTGTTTAGTCACTGTGTGTCAAATTTCATCCGAACTGAATAATCACATCAAAATATCAGGTACCCGAAATTCATTGATAGTCAGATACTTTTGTCCGTAACTGTGTCTAGAATTCTAAAATGTAATGCTTGCATCCTAAAAATTTTCATTTTTCCAGCAAGTTTGTCGTGATTTGGACAAGGAGATTGCGGATGCGAAGAGAAGAGACGAAACTCAGCAGAAGAGGAAGGCTCTGGCTGACAGACAGGAACAGACCAACAGGACAGGGAATGCAGAGAGGGAAATGGACAGAACGTCTCCGGGAAGGAGCTCCATTCATGGCGACAAGAGACTCTCGGCTGGTAGGAATTTTCAACTTTCAAAAACCCGAAAAATTTGAAAATTGATTTGGGTTATTTTCAATTTATTGCACAAAAATCATTTTCATTAACGAAGGCTTGTTCACGCCTACTTTACTTCCAAAATATGTATTGCGAATAAATACTCTAAATATTCCAGGGACATTTCTGTTAAAAATAACTTAAATCTGCAAAAGTTCCGCAGGTAAGAAGCCTTTGTTAATGAACAGGACTGAGTGTTATCCCACTTAGATTTTTTTTTTTTCAAATTTCAATTCTACAACTTATCTGAAGTTCGGAATTCAAGACTTCAACGATTTTAATCATTTTGAAACCCGAATTAATTTCATCGTCACTTTGGTTTTTTGATCTTCTTATGAAGTTCAAATTTTGATTTAATGACATTCCAGATGCGAGCAAAGTGAGTACATGGGACGAGTTGGATAGCAAAATGCTGGGCGACGCGAGTCTGTTCGGGCTGCTGTCTCACGGTCGAGCCGCGTCTCGGCAAGGACTCAATCGAGTCAAAGTCGGAGGTAATTCTCTCTTTAACAATTTTCGTGATTTTTAATTAATTGTGAATCAAGAAAGCCAGGAAATTTACGATAGATTCACAACTAGAGCGGCTTGGACACCGAAAATTAAAATAAAGCACTACAAGGGTATTTGACACTTATGTCATTCAAGTTTGTGGCCAATTGCAAAGTGGACGTGCCCTATAGTCTTGGGAATGATAGAATCCAGAAGTAAGCAAAACAATTCAAATAAACGCACGCTTATAAAGTCATTCTCCCTTTGAAATAAATTCGTCTCTATTCACTGCAAATAATGGGCATGGTTTTTGCTTGACGAAAATTCATTTCAAAAAGGGAATTTTCGGATGATCGTCTTTAAAAATTAATAGCTTCGGTTATACTTATCCATTTTTCATGCGGTTTTTTGCTATTAGCTACTCAAGTATAGAAGATTTCTAGGAAAATACTTTCATGATTTTGTCTTCACAACGAGAGTTTCATTTGCGCCCTCTATCGAAATTCTTTTTTTAGTTCATAAGTTAATTAGACGACGAATTTTCAGGAAAGCATCACTCGATCCAACGCCAGCGTTCCCGTCTGCGCAGCGGCGCCGATCTGTTCGGCTCTCCATCCAAAACCATCTCCGGCCGAATTCCTCTGCGTACCCCGAATGCCTCTCCCTCTCGCTCTCTGTCCGTCCGCCCCACTTCCAACTTCTCCAGTCCGCCGTCTCCCTCTGGCGGCCCCTCGTCATCCAGTTCGACCCCTCTTCGAGTTGGCATCGGTCTGCCAGGCATGTCCAACACGGAAGGAGCCGCCACCTCTCCCGTCATGCGAGTCAGGCGCAAAGGAGCACCCGCTGTGCCTGTCGAGGTTGGTTGGAAATAATTTTTATCAATTTGTTGAAATTTGATTAATGACAGATGAAATTTCAACCATACTTGTTTGTAGAATACATTCTGCAAGTATTCCAAACGATTTGAAGTTGAGCAATATTCTTACTTCACCATCTCATTAATAATGACCACTTGTGTTTGCATGAATGAATAGAACAAGATCTCTTCTGAAAACCGTAATTTTAAAGCCATGTCAAGTGCAGTTATAGCTGGGGAAAGTGTTCCTTTTCCGCTCTATTTCAAAATTCCTGTGATCTTGTGATTTTTAAATTACCTAGGAAAAGGAATATGAAACTCTCGAGTGCCTTGGATTGATGATTGATTTAGAATTTCAGGACGCTCATCTTCATCAGCATCAGAGACAGATGACATCGCCCAGTCACAAAGAGAATCTGGCACCTGGAGAGAGGGAGGAGCACGAACAGAGACAGACAGAGACACTGGGCAGAGATGCAGAGGCAAACAGGCAGAACGAGACAATTGCAAAACTGCCCACGGCAGAGGAGCTGATTGAACGACTCAGCAGATTGTGAACAGTCAAATTGAGAAATCCTTGTCTTTGAAGGCTCATATAGTTCGAAACACAAGTCTATGACGAACTGCATGCACTTTCAAAGAAGATGGAGAAATCAAGATACAACCAAATTTTCATTTTTCTCTATCTTCAGAATGAATTTACTTCTCTTTATGGGTTTTTTTACAATTAATTTAGCACTTTCGAAGTGTGGTGAATGAATCAAAGAAAGGAGAAGAGTGCAGAATTATTCTCCCTTCTTTTAATTCGTCGGTTTCTTGGAGAATTCGGAAGCTCTAAAAATTAAGAATTTCTAGTAAGGTAATGTGTGATATAGCAGAATCAGAATGTTTTTGTTAAAAATCACGATCTGTCAGAGTGGGAATAGAAGGGATTTCGCTGAGTCTTTCTCGCTAATACTATTTCGCCTTTCGAGAAGTTTCGTCGAAATTCAATCATTTCCTTATCTGAGTTGAGGCTGAGAAATTATCATCATAAGTTTCCATGCTAATTTCAGAGAACGGTGTATGACTTTCTTGAGCTTATTTTCTTCTCCTTCTGTTACTTATTTCCGTACAGCCCTGAGGATGAGCAAAGATTAAAATTCCAAAATTTCGAGCACAAAAATCATCAACAAATCCTTGCTCATCCTTTTCGCCCACCTTTTCCTCTTACATCTTCTAGACCCCAGGAACTTACAATTTTCGAAGATCAACTTATTGTAGCTCGTTTCAATTATCAAGTAACCTGGTAGAGAATAATGTTTATCGAAATAAAATTTCTTAACTCAAAACAATCGTTTTTTTTCATATCCAAGAACAAGACTCTTACATTTTTACATTTATTTTCAATAGCCTTCAGCTAGTAAGCTCGTAAAACATCTTTCCTACAATATTTTTCTCGTTTCTAAATATCTAACAGCTGAAAACCGTGAAATAAGATTCTTTGAGCTTTCAAAATAGTCTAGCAATATGTAATAACTGCTGCTCTGATAATAATTAACGCACAATTTCAAATTAATCATTGATATAAGTGATGACATACGAAATAAGTACTAGCAGAAATAAAAATGAAATATCTATCTGATACAGATTTTTCATCTATTTGCCTTAATTTGCATACTAAAAACATGAATTTAATTTTTTTAATAAAATTGTCACAATAAATATGCGTAATTTAAAAGCTAGATGATACTGCATTGAGTTGATTTTGCTGAAAACTAACATCAGCATCATTAATAAGTTGGACTCTTGATTTGAAGCTATTGCTTTTTGCTTCTAAAATTATCGAGTTAGCATTATTTGTAAAGATATAAGACAGAGTCTGTGAGAGAAGTAGTTCTCTATAGAGAGGGAGATGCTCAGTGGCAAAAGTTGTTTTTTCCAAGGTTTTTTGGTGTTAACTAGCTATATTCGAGCTGAAAATTATGATTTCGAGCTTTTTCCAAATTTTTTAAGCCCGGACTTGAAAATTTTTAAGAAAACTCAGAATCATGATTTCCGAGTTGAATATAGTTTGCTAACACCAAAAACTGAAAAAACGAAACTTTTCCCATTAGCCACCCCTTGACTGAACCACTCAAAGACTGTCTTAAACTTTATTGGTCCAATATTGCTGAAATATTTTGTCATTCATTTTTTGCATTACATGAAATAAAATGTCAAACTGTAATTTATTTATATCATGAGGAAGTTCTAAAGTAGTGCCATTTAGCTCGAAGTAGCGATAAAACCGTCTTATCATTTCGTGTTTTGGGAGAATATTATTCGCTTTTTATTATCGCGATTTTGAAATATTGCACATGACTCACTTCAGCGTTTCCTGATTTCTTTCAGGATTTCCGCGGAAACTTCTTCCGGTGCGACTAGTTTTTTGGCCACTAATGTTGAGTTCTACGTGTGGCTTGCCCTGAAATATCAGCATAGAATTAAATTTTATTCGAACAATCAAATTTTAATCACATTGGAGTTTGAACATTAATTGCCTGTTACTGCGAATGCATTTACATTTACATTTTTTATAAAACTTTCAATTCACCATTTGATCCACGACTTTGAAAGGTCGCGATTTCATATAATCTTGAATCGACTTATCGATAAATTGTCGACCGATCATTCTTTTCGAATCTAGAAAATCAATATTTATTGATTTTTAAAACTATTTGTGTACCATAAACAATATTCTTTGGATCAACAGCGAATTGCAATGCAACTTCTCCAACCAGGGCTTTCCCTTCATTAGCATATGCCACTACGGAAGGGGTTGTGCATGTCCCTAACAAAATAATACTTATTGTTAAATTTCGTGATATTTTGACATTTCGGCATTGTTATTTTATCATTGAAATATTTATTTCGAAATCATCATAAGAATTGCTTAATACGCTATCTTATCGACTCTTTCATGTCATTCCCTAACGTTCAAATGACATGCTATCAGGCGACATTATTGACTGACAAAAATATATGGTGCAAATAAAGAAAATATTTAAATGAATTTGAATAGGAAGTCATTCGATTTGAGCTTGAAAAGTTGTTGAATGATATTGAATTCTGATTTCAAAACAACGATAAATGCATGCCTTTTTAAATGGTATGTAAAATCTCTCCAAGAGTCATAGATAATGCAAATCAATAAAATTCCTGAATAATAAATATAATTGAAGAATCGTTTGACTTATGAAATTAGGTTCATCTGAACGAGTTGTTAGTTATTTACACGTAGAAGTTTTCTCGAAATTTTAGATGCTCTGATTTGCTTTTCAAATAGCGTCTATTCTATAACTGATATTAATGTGAAGTGGGCTTATTGACTGTTATAGAGCTGATAAAGTAGACTGTATAAGAAATAAACTTGATTACACGTCAGCGCTGAGGAATATTATTTAAATTTCAGAAAAAAAACTATCAGACGAGATAGAAAGGAAGAACGGTTCATATAAACACGTACCGTTCATTATATATTCAAACATTTTCAAATATGATTTTTTTTCAATTTTATTAAATGATTTTCGTATATTTAAGCATGATGAACGCTAATTTGTGCACACTTCATTTGTTTTCGTTTATAATTATCGATTATCTCTACTTTATAATTTAGTAAGCATTTTTTCAAGGAAGGATAATTTTCAAATCTTAATTTTAAGACCAGATTCTCAGGTAAACTACCCAAATCGACTACGGAGATTTCAAAAATAAAATCTATTTTCAATTTTTTTTATTTTTAAAGATAATCTAAATTAGCATAAAATCAATTTTATTTTAATTCCGACCATTTGCTCAATTCGAATCGAGCTGAAACTATTTTTTTCGTGATTAGCGTGGTCAAATTGTATAAAAAAAAACTTCCCTTATTACGAATGTGAGATTTTTGAAAAAAGGGTGATTATATGATTATATAGTAGAGGTAATTACTAGGAGAGATTGTCTCCACCCTGGCGCTATTCTGGCACCGAAATTGCATAGGCGCAAGCGCGGCTGCTGCGCCTGTACAATTACGGCACCAGGATGGTTTAGCGTGAGAATGGGACCAGGATGACGTCAGGTAGTGCCGCGCAGGGTTTGGCGCAAAGATGGCACCAGGATGGAGGCAATAATTTTCCGAGTAATAAGAATTAGAAGGGTGAATCATATCTTTTTATATTCATGATTAGAGAAAATAACTAGCTGATAAGAGACGAAGTAATATACAGTGCTCCTCATACTTTGCAATTGCATTAGCTCGATGATTTTATCTGTTCATACAAATTATGCAATACTTACCTTTCATAATTTCAGCTGCGTGATCAATTCTATCCTAGTTTTTTTTTTTTTTGAATATTGACATTTTCTATTCTATTATCTACAAATCAATATTGCTTTTCGGGGAGAAATTAAACTATAGCTAGAGAGCGCAAGCATATTTTTGAAAGTCAGGTGGGTTCATGAAACTTATGCTGCATAAAATACCTCATCGTCCAGGCTCTAAATCTGCTTAGATTTTTTGAAAACGGTCGATTCCACGCAAGGTTACGGCCATTTAATATGGTCTATATTTGTCTCTCGCTTGTTAACGAATCCACCGTTGAAAGTGGCTCCCTTTTCCGCTTGCAAAAGACGGAAGGAATGCCTTACTTGGCATTACTTATTTTTTGACGATTTATAAATGCTTTCAAAGGTTTTTCTTACTTTTCTGACTTGGATAAGAAAAATATGGATGAAAATGATAATCAGCGAAATCTTTAGTCGCAACGTAATGGAGAAGGTCGACTGGAGCATAATATTTTTTATACCTTCGAAAATTGTTCAGTAAGAGTAACGTTATGTCCATTTTTGTGAGACAAAAGTTTTCTGCAGTCACTTTCCAAATTTTCAGAGGGAAAACTTGACTATCTTGACAAAGATACAAAATTAAAATATTGGCGTGTTCAAAATTTTACTTATTTATTATTTTAATTCCTCTCTAAAATGTCAGCATTAACCATTTTGCGGGTTGAGTATGACTTTCAATGCAACAACATGGCAACTTTCTCAAACTTTTTTATCCGAAGAAATGTTGTCTCATTTGTATTAGCTTGGGTGCTACTTGTTGATAAAAAAACGACAAATTACGGGGTAAGCAAATCGATGTCGTAGTTTCTGAATCCGATTGATCCTTGATGAGTATTGCTTCGTTATTAAGGCATGGAAAGGACGTGAATCTTGCATGCATTTTGCAAATGGCTTTTTTCAATTGATCATAGGCCATGCCCACTCACCATGACCTATTTTTACCGTTTTTATTAATATTTTTCTCAGTTTCTTCTTATAATTATCATCTAATTAGTTAGATAATTGACCAATTGACTTGTTTAGGTCGAAGACCCAACATTTTTATCAGTTTTAATTGAGTTTTACTCTTGAAAAACAAATAATGGAGAAAATATTAGCAAAAACTGCAATATATGCTGGATCTTTGATTTGGTCAACTATCAAGCTAATTGGATGGTAATTATACTAGAAAAATATCAAGAATATTGATAAAAACTAAAAAAGAATAAATAGGCCAAAGAGTGAGCATGGCTTATAGTCTGTTGAAAAAGGTAACTTGCAAAATATCTGCAGATCCACGTCCTCTCCATGCTTTAATACCAGAATATCGGAATTTCTCGGGATCAGGGCTGTCGGAACTCCATTTTGAACTCCGAGCTCCACTTTGAATGGAGTTCGAAGTGGAGTGGAATTTCAATTTTGAGAAAAGTTTGGAGCTGGAGTAGAGTAGAGATGAGATTATTGTTCACCCAATTAAAATCCCTTCATTTGCTTATTTCTAATTCCTAATCATTTGTCAAAATTATTAGCTTTATGATAAGATTTTTTCTCGCAAGATATTGAACATCATATTCTCATCAATTCTCGTTCAATGTAAAAGCTTGTTTTCTTGCTCCAAATGATTATTGATTTAAAAATTTACGTACGTATAAATGCAGAATTTATTTCCTAAATCAGCAGAAATGTTTAATTTAAGAAATGAATAAAGGATAAACAATGGTCTATATTGGCATAGATTTGGGAACGACATATTCGTGTGTTGCCATTATAGAAAATGAAGTGTGCAAGATAATTTTTGATGGCGAGGGTGAGCTAACTTTGATTATAATTTTCGAAATAATTAATTGTTTAGGGAACAACTTTCTTCCATCTATAGTTTCTTTTGGCGACGAAGAAATTCTGGTAGGTAATCCAGCTCTGAATTACCACGATTTATCAAGTGTTCTATATGGTAGGGTTAAATTCTGATAGCATTCATTATGTAATCTTTTGAAGATTCAAAACGGCTCCTTGGATGGAAATTTATGAATAATTTTCCAATTGCGGAGAATCGTTTACTTTGGACATTCGATTTGGATACACGAAATGTGAGTAACGTATATTTTTCAATAGAAGCCTACCCGACCTATCGACTTTATCAGATCATATCTCCTAAAAAATCTATCCAAGATTATAAACTAGGCATTTTCTAAAAATACAAGCATAGATCTAAATTATCCATCTCTTCATAGGATAAAATTTTGACAAAAATGAATAGCTTTGAGAGGTCAAAGTCAAAAGTTAGGGTAGCTTTTATTATAGATCTTACGGTATTTAATTTCGACAATTTAGAATAAAGTGGGATATGTTTTGAATAAAGGAACCCCTAATGAAAGATTCGTGACCCCTGAAGAGGTTTCTGCTGAAATTTTAAAGAAAATAAAGACCATTGCTGAGGTTCGCTATTTTTTGTCTTGAAAGTTATAATGATTTTAATATTCAGTCATATATTGGAAGTCAAGTGACTGGCGCAGTGGTCACAATTCCAGCTAATTTCCAGGATAATCAAATAGCTGCAACAAAAAAAGCTATTGAACTGGCTGGACTTAAATTGAAACTAATGATTGACGAACCCACAGCGGCGGCAATTGCTTATAATGCTGAAAGGAAATTGAGTGATTCAATGATAATGATATTCGATTTTGGTGGAGGTAAATAGTTATGTTATTATAGAATTTTTTCATGCAATCCATTTATATGCAGCTGAAATAGCACAATTTTTATGCATTCGATTCTAAAAAAATTTAAACAATATGATTTAGGAACTCTCGATATTAGCATATGTGAAATAAAGAATGGAAAAATCATGATTAAGGCTGTGAAAGGAGATAAACACTTAGGTATATTTTTCATGTCATGCAAATAATGTTTTGTGTCAGGTGGACAGGATTTTGACAGCATAATTATGAATTATGCTTACACTGAATATATGCGATTATCGAATACTGATATTTTTGCGAATAATCGTTTGGTTAAACGATTGAGAAACGAATGCAAAAGGGTTAAGGAAGCACTATCTTTTACTGCTTCAACAGTAAACATTCATGTAAACGGTAAAAATAAAGTAGCTGTATAATTTTCCTAATTTAGTTGGATATTGATAAGGGGCCAGAATTAAGTGTAAATTTATCGCAAAAAAAATTCAACGAACTGTGTGATGATTTATTCACCAGATCGATAAATTTAATCGATCAGGCCTTAAAGATGGCTCGACTTCATGAAAATAATATTAGTCACGTGGTATGTTTTATTGAAACTAAATTTTTCAATTAAATTTTTTTTAAATTAAATGTTTTAGATTTTGGTGGGTGGATCTACAAGAATTCCTGCCGTTAAAGAGCTTTTAGAGAGAAAATTCGGGAGAGATAAATTGAAGCGCAACATAAATCCAGATGAAGCGATTGTTTTTGGAGCAGCTAACTTGGCTGATGCTATTGAAGTAGAAATTATTATACTGCGAATATCTAAACAAAATATTCTAGAAGAAAAAACAAATTCCATTGATTAACAATATAATGAATGAATTAGCCCGGAATGTCAATAATTTGCAACTTGGTGGAAACAATTCATCTAATAATTTGCATAAAATTTTATTTTATGGTAAGAAATTATGTTGAAAACTAAGTAAGAGACTTTGAAACGATTCGTAATAATTTAGTTTTTTATCGAAATAATGATAAAAAGGAAGGAAGGATATGCTTGTTCAATCCACAGATCTGCTCAGTAGATGAGATTGCAAAATTCGACAATTGGTATTGGCCATATGAAATATCAACTACAAAGGATAAAGTAAATTTTTATGTTCGTTATTTTGAATAATTTCTTCGACTTCAGATTCTTGGAATGAACGACAGAGCTGAATCATTCGAAATATATGACTTGGATACTCAACAGTTTTCAAGAGGTCTTATCAATAAATTCATGAATGATCGATTCAAAGAATTTTACAGGCTCAGATCCTCCTGAATGGCGTGATGGTGCATCTGTGGCTTATTTCAAAGACAAATTGTATTATTTGGGTGGAAAGGATCCTAAAACAGAGAAAAATACGAATCGAATTGACGTAAGAAGATCGAATGAAAGTCCATGAAATAATTTATTCAGGTTTTAATAGATGAACAATGGGAAACAGGACTTGCTTTTCCTCATCCAATTTATTTTGTTCAAGCAATAACATGGAATGAAATTTTATACGGTCACATTATAACATATTCATTATTGTAATTATGGATATTCAGTTATTGATGGATATACTAATAAAAAGATATATCAATTATCAAACGATGAACGGGAATGGATTGAAATTGGAGAGATTCCAGAAAGACGGGATTCTTTTAGAGTTTCATCTCTAAATGGAAGGATTTATATAACTGGAGGATTGAAATCGTTAATTTTTTTTAATGATAAATAATGTACCATGATATATTTAGGGATAATAATGATATTGTATACAGATCATTAAAATCCTGTTGGTGTTTCGACCCCTCAGCTCCAGTTAAGCGTCGAATGTATCGAATTGCTGATATGAATTATGCAAGATGGGAGCATTCGCTCATTGTCAATAACGGGAAATTGTATGTAATCGGAGGGTGAGTTGGTAAGTTCAAAATTCTGCAGTAATTGATATGAATTTAGAATGACATATTCAAAAGATAAAGAGGTTTTATGCAGTAAAATAGAGGAATACAATCCATTAATTGATGAATGGGAAATTGTTGGAGAAGTAAATTAATATAAGTATTATTAGTTAGAAATTATTAAATTTTCACCTATTTGAAATAGCACTTGTCACTTAGAGGGCACAAGTGGGGCATTTCGTTTGTGAAGACAGACCCATGGCACTCCATTCAAAATAACAATTAGGGTGCATGGATCATGTAGTAGTTTACCGTTTCCATAGAAATAATTCTAAAGAAAGATATCGGCTCCGGAAATTATCTTCAGATTTTCCACTTTTACTACCATTTTTCGCTACAGACATTAGTATAGAACAATTTTTCTCGATATTACTTTATCTTCGAGAAACGCTGCTCTATGAATTTGTCTTCAAAAAGTTGATGTAAAAAAACTCTAATAACCTGTCTTTGGAGGGTAAAAACCCTAACTAGGTCCAGGTGTTTAGGTTTGGGTTAAGCAAATCAAATAGGTTTAAGTCAAATATTCTATTAGATGTGCTAGGTTTGAACTTGAAGATCATACGTAGAAAGCCCCTAGACTCGGGCGACCGCAAAGTGTCGCGCGAGTCTAGCCTTGTTATAATAATAACACTACAGTAACGGACAAAGGATAGTAGACAGTTTCGCAAAAGTGGCTAATTAAACCAATTAGTGTGAAGTAATTAAGCGTAAGTAATTTTATGGAAAGTAATTACCTTCGTTTAGATAATTGCCAAGTTTCAGTTAGATTGGATTTGAAATAAAAAAAACTGAAAACTGAACTATTTTATGGTGAAATCACGGATATAAAATTGAATCATTTGTAACTTTCCGAATACATTTTTTCATGAGTGGAATGTAAATTAAATATAACGCACCTAATCAGAAATAAACTCAGGAATTCTTTCTCGCCAAACTTCACTCACTCGCGTATCTTATCACGTTTTCTGATGCATTGATTTCAAAAATAGGCTATTTTTTTATATATAAAGATGGTCTTCTGAAAATAATTCATTATTTTCTTATTTCAAATCCAATCGAACTGAAACTTGACAACTATCTAAACGAAGGTAATTACTCTCCATAAAAATTACTTGGATTTATACCTCACGCTAATTGGTTTAATTAGCCACTTTGCGAAACTTTTTACTATCTTTTGTCCGATACTGTATATCAAAACAGGATACAACTGAACCTGTGAGACAACTTAGTATGGTAGATGCACGAATTCAACCCGATTATCCTCTGCAACCGACTAAAATTAGGAATACGGTATGATTTTGAAAAACTTAAATAATCGCTGGTTCAATCAGCTTTGAGTATATTAAATAATGTTTTAAAAATTTTATTTTTAAAACATTTTTTGCTAATTATAGCGTCAAAATGATTTTTCTATATATTTGAGAATGGCTTATTTCGCCATTTTAATTACTCTATAATATAGGAAGATGAAAAACCAGATGATCGGAGTAAAGTCTATAGTTTGGATTATGATAAAGATGCTCTTTTGGGACGCGGTTCTCACGGAACAGTTGTTTATAAGTTAGTTGATAATTTATCATTTTACATTGAAGCACTATTTGTAAACATCACGCTTATGCATAATCTACCTAAACTTTAAAAAAATTGAATTGGTAATTTCTCAAATTTACATTTAAAAATCAATTACTTTCAATTTTATTGATATTACTGAATTGATAATACTCATACATAAAATCACAACGTTACACGACTCTTCTTTTCTCTTTTCTCTTCTCGCCCGTTGCATACAGCGTAAAAGGGGAAGAAAAGTACGTTGTGAAAATGTTTATGCAAGCGTATGATACCATATTCTCTAATTTAAAGGCATTACTAATTGAAGGGTATATCTAAGAATGATCCTCTAAAATGCCAGAACTATACATTCCCAGCTCAGACCATTTGAAAAAGCATTTTATAATTTCATATGACGCGTAAATATTCAATATACTATTGATTTGATGTTATTATGATGATTAGAAATGAGTTATGGGAGATTGAAAATTTTGATTTTTTAAAAATTAGAACGATTGAAAAATAGAGGAACATGCTCTTCAGTTAGTGAGAATGTGGAAAATGGTTTTTCGTTACTCATTTAAATTATAACGGAATCATTTAGGGGAAAATTTGGCAAGCGAGTTGTTGCAGTTAAAATTGTACCACCCACGTTGAAAGATGCCTACCATATGTAAGTTTTGAAAAGTTAATAAATTCAATTCTTATTTAGGGTCAAGAGAGAGGAAACAAATCTGGGAATTTCGGATAGACATCCAAATATTATAAGATATTTTTATAAGGTATAGATGAAATATGATCTTAATTAGAGGTCGCAAGTGAATTTTGTAAAATAGAAGCACTGATCATGAGAACTATATTTTTTAACTCAGTATGGTGCGTGGATCTTAAATCTTCCTTAAATTTTTTAATCCGGCGCTTCTGCTAAATGTTAGATTTTTGAGTCCTAATCAGAAGCGAACGGTTTGCTGATGTTGGTGCCAAATGTTGATATCGATCATTTTTGACCGATACTTGGTGTTAATGTTGGTAGCGAAAATTTAGGCACGAAAGCGCACTTTACCGCTAAACCATCTGTGCCAAATGTTATTCTATCCATTATTCAAATTATCCATGCGAAAAAGACTAAGAAAACTTTTTTTAAAGTGATAAAAATGATAAAATTCGAAAAGTAACGCAAGCCTCTTCTTTTTCTTTCTTTCACTATCTCACATTCTCTAAATAATTCGCATAATTATGCTTTTCTGCAATATATTTCTTCATTTATGGCGATTTCTATCACCAATGTTGTTATCGTTGACTCGCAGAAAATATCGAAAATAAGAAAACCAGAGAAAACAGTCTGTATGGTACGCTAAACATCTTCACCGTGCAGGGTATTTTCGCGAGTAAATGAAGAATATCTTTATGCTAATTCATGTGAATTTGATTTTAAGTTATCAGTTTTTTACGCGCCAATAATTATTTTCAGAAGGAAGACCATTTGCAGTACTCTTATCTAGCTTTGGAATTATGCGAAGGATCATTGGAAGATTATGTTGCAAAAGAAGTTTTTCGTGAAAGAATGAAAATTGGAGACGTCGAAATTCTCAAACAGACTACAGAAGGACTCAAGTATCTGCATTCAAAGGGCATTGGTAAATTTAATGAGAAAATCCTTTATAAGAATAAATGTCTGTATAAATCAAACTATTAGAAAAGAGTGAGAACGAGTGATCCGCCGATCATGTTGATTTTTTATATGGTTTGCTCAGTTTTTGATGCTAATTCTCATGCAGTAGTTTATTTTTCGCAAAAATATGCCTGGGTGGGGTTATGGAAATTTTTAATCTTGGCAGACCCGATCTAGGCATACGCCTCAAAAATTCTTGAAGTGGCATGTCTGATTCCGAGATAATGATCTAATAAAAGAACTCATAAATGTATTTTCCACGAATTTGTGCTATGGAAAAATTGTTTTCAATTGTTCGCTGATATCACACTTAAATAATTAATATTTCAGCCCATCGAGACCTCAAGCCTCATAATATCCTGATCGCAGAAGACAATAATGAGCATCGTGTAGTGCTGGCTGATTTTGGAATAAGTAAATATATCAAGCCGGATATAAATGCGACAGCCTCCGCTTTTACATTTGACCAAATCGGAACTATTGGATGGTCAGCCCCAGAGGCTATTGTACAATTTGAAGAGACTGTTGTACCATCTGCAGAGGCTGCTGTATCACCTGAGAGAGAGATAAGAATATATTTTCTTTATTCAACCGCAGACGATGTTTCGCTATGTCAAAGAATTATTTTAGAATTTTCCCTTGGATATATTCTCGCTTGGTTGCCTATATTATTATGTTTTAACAAAAGGTAGTCATCCGTTTGGAGACAAAAATCCATATACTAGGGTACGCAAATATACATTATTTTCAAACACATTGTTGTTATGATGTTTAAAATGACGCATAATTTGTAATTTGAAGCTGTCATCAGATATGTTATATCACGATTTAAAAAAAATATAAATGTAATCTGGCAAGAATAATTAATATGCCATATAATGTTTCTTAAAATAGTAGTGCATCTTTTTTATTTACCAAACTTTTAATATCATTTATGGATCAACACATTTTCGTAATACATTTACGGACACAAGTATTTATAGGTTGTAAATATTGACAAAGGAGACTATAACTTGGATAATATGAATAAACTACCAGGTAAGAATCTCTCTTGTATCTAGAGGCCGCAAATGCATTGAAAGTCTTGAAATTTATTCATCGAACAGTTTTTAATATTACTTTCCAGCCAGAAAAATAAGCATTTTTCATCGAATTCAGACATATTTTGTGTTGCGGATAGAAAACTTGGTCAATTTTTCTGACACTAATTTTAGATATTGCACTAAATAACTTGCATAATTGGGATAATTATCTTTGAAAGAGATGATTCAATATGGGCATCAATTGATAGAAAATTTAATTTCTAGAAACTTTGTAGTTGATCCCTTTCATTATGAGTATTAGTTTTCACGTAAAAATTGTTAAAGTGTATGAAGAAATGAGTATCGAGGCTTTGAAAATGTTACGAGGTTGGCAAGATAATACAAAATATTAGTTTTTAATGGTATATCACTCACGAATCAGTCATTTCACTTTCAATACTCATTTGCGGTCTCTAATTATATCATTTATCCTCGTAAAAAATTGAAACTCTAATATGAATTCTTTTATATTTTTAATGAATTTTGAAATATTTCTAATAGAAAATATTGATATTATGACTTCTTATCATGATTGCTAAATTTTGATTAAGCAGTTAAGGTAGGAAATCAATGATTATTTTTAAAATAATATAACAGAATTTTGATTTAATAATTTTTGATTAAAGAGAAGTAACCAGTTGTTAACTTCGATTATGGCATAGCGGAACATTCTAAGAATAACTATTTAATTTATGACAATTATAATGGTTTAGATGCGGATACAGCAAAGCCATTAATAGAGAAAATGATATCACATCTTCCGAAGGATCGTCCCACAATTGATGAAATTCATAAGCATCCATTTTTTTGGGATACAAAGAAAAGAATTGACTTTATTCACGTAATTTTTAATAACTAGAATATCCTAACAAATTCGTAAAGAATTTAAATATACTCTTCAGGCATGCCATGATCGACTTCCTCCACTGAATAATACTAATACTGACCCACTTATTATCGATCTTGAGAAGAATAAATCAACTGTCATCAAAAACGATTGGTGGAATGAGTTATCTGTGCCACTACAAAATGGTGCTTTATTCACTCTTTAATAGGATGTAGCGCAAAACTTTTTGGCGCGACTCTATTATCTAATCAACCCAATTGGGATTTTTAAAAATTTGCAGAATTTTTTCCTCTGACAAGGGAACCTTGAGAAGCAGTAATTGCCAAATTGGCTGATTTTTTCAGGATAGGGATTTTCGAGAGCTCTGATCACGAATCTCTTATTAAAAAGTGCATGGAAGTCTTTTTGACTTTACGTTATACAAAATTGATTTAAATCGCTTTCAAACTTCGAATTTCTCATATTCTCCCATTTCCACACGTTATTTCATCCAATGCAGACATGATTGGTGGTATAAGGGTGAGTTCAGACTCTTCTATCGCTAGCAATAGCAAAACGAAATAGTCTGAAGAAAAGACAATATTTCCTTTCTCTCCACTATTTCGTTTTGCTATTGCTAGCACTAGCAGAATCTGAACGCCCCCTAATGGTCAAGGAGGCTTCTATTGCACTTTTGGATAACGAATTCCTGATCAGGGCTTTAAATACGTCTACCCTGAAAAAAGAAAATTTAACGGTTAACACTTCTGAAAGCTCGCTTATAAATCTCTTTTAACAAATATTCAATAATAACTTCCATAATCCTTTTCGTACTATTTACTAAATTCTATGATTTTGAAGAGAAAAAATTCTCAATCTTATTTTCATTATTATTTTAATAATCATCACTGGTTATTATTCAAACAATAATTTGTTGTCATATATGCCAATTATCGAACTTCAAAAACTAGAAATGTCGTAAGGAAGATCATGAATTAAATTTTATTATAAAAATTATGAAAACTCTAAAACATCGAAAATTTCTTTAAATATTTCGTAAAGTTTATTACGATATTTTGTATATTAGACGACGAATTATGTCACATTTCATTACATCAGTTAAATATTCTCACGAATTATATTTTAGATCTTAATTCTAGAAGGAATAAGAAAGGAATACTTCTATATGATACTGCATCTGTACGCGACTTGTTGCGAACCATTCGAAATAAAGAGCAACATAGTAATGAATGGAGTAATGATCTAAAGAAAGAATTTGTTGGTCCTGATGCACCTAAGTTCTGGGATTATTTTGCATCCAGATTTCCTCAGGTAGATTCTTAAGATAACTCACTAGAATAGTAAATAATTTAATTTTAGCTTTTCATGCACGTATATGAGACGATGAAACAGTGTGCAAAGGAGAAAGAATTCTCGAAATATTATTGATAACGATAAATCTCCATTTCATTTTTTACATAAATTTGTTTAGTTAAAAACTGCTTTATATGAATATTTTTGAGCTAATTTCAAATATTCGCTTATTATTCTAATTATGTCTTTAACTTTTCACTAATTATTAAAGATTTATTTTCTAAATATTTACGCCGATAAAATCTTTTTTTTTTATCAAATATCACATACTCAAATAAATGACAATGAAGAAAACCCATACCTAAATGAAAAATCTGCAAATATGCATATTCTAAGGAAAAGTAGCATTACTTTCTGACATAGAATAAGTAAATTTGGTATGAGGAACATTTTGGATAGCATAATGCTCATAAGGATTGAGCAGATATTTATTCTACCTTTAATGATTTTTACAGAGATAGGAATGAATAATTAGAAATAAAATGAAATCAGAGAGAGATAATAACGAATATTTCAGTTCAAATCGATTTATAAAGATAGGATATTTATTTATTTGCAAAAAACAAAAGAAACAATTTTCCAATAAATTGAAATGTCAAAATTCAATTGGCTCATGAGAATCAATTACAAAAAATCAACAACGATATCGTTAAAAATCCAAACAAATTTCATTGGATAAAATAAAGAATTTCAAAAAGGGATAGGCTTCAACCTGTATTTAAACTCGGGCACCTCTCATGCTTAAATGGGTTTGAATTTTTAGGCTCTAGATAGGTATAATTTCAAAACTTCGAGTTTTTGGACCAATACTTCAAAATGATCTTCTTTTAGCCTGCCTACACCCGTAAAATGCTGATAAAACAAAGTTTGAGACTATTCAAAAAGTTAAGGAATGCATAATTATGACGAATAACAGTGAGTCTGAATGAAGATAGGAAATTCTTTTGAGTATTATAGATAATGTTGCAGCATAAAACACTTATTTATCATGCAATGTCTAAATTTAGAAAATGTATCAAACCATTGTATTGGTCAATAATTTCTTCTCAACCTTCTGATAAAATTTCGTCTATTTTTCTCTAAGCTAATAAACCGATGAATACCTATGATATGATGATAGTTAGGATTTTACTCAATTATTAGGTAACGAGACAATGGCTTGTTGTTAATCCAAATTAAAATGGAAAACTTTGAATTTATTGAAGGGTAGAAAGAAATTATTGGCAAACCAAATATTGAAGCTAATAAGAAAACAAATTCGAAAAAAATGGATTGAGAAAAATCTGACGTCAGTGAATAAGGAATACTGTGTCAGAGTCATCAATGTTTACGTCTCGCTCAAAAGGGTCCGTGTTTCGGAGATAATTTTTTTAGGGGATCATTGTATTCAAGGATGATCAATTGTTGAGAGGAGTATAAATGTCTGCTTATCAGACAGAAGGCTTGCACTCTCCATCAGCGCAGGCATTTTTTTGAAGAGACAGTCTTCCGCTTCGCTATTTTATGCTCTTCATTTCCTAACATTTTGCAGAAATTCGACTCTTTCAGATTTTGACAATCAAATAAAAATGCCGTCATGGTATTTGATTTTTCCGTTGATCGTGCTGACTGCAGTCCAAGCCAAATTTCACTTCCTCGACAAATCCGAATGCAAAGACCTCGAATTCTGCAATGATCGAGGCCTTTGCTGGAATGACTACCCCAGAATACCTGAGGCACACTGCCTCTGTATGAATTCCTATGAAGGAGACAAATGCGAAAAAGGTTGGCATATTCATTCGACAATCAATAAATATACAGTACACTCGAATAAGATAACACGAGTTGAACGAGTTTTTTTGTTAAATTATTCTTTTTAGAATTTTGATTCCAACTCATTCTTATTTTGATTTAGCGATTTACGCATCTAAAATGTAGTCCATAATCAAAAACAACGATATAATTTACCATTATATTTGAAAGATTAAATTAAATAAGGAAATGTGATTTGAATATTTTAATTAAAGTAAGGAGAACTAAACAAGTTATTTTTAGTTCGACCAGATCACGATAGAGCAATGGTCAAATCTGCCCCAAAACCTATCAGAGCCCATCGAATTTTGAAGGCAATCAAAGATAGACAAACGCATACAGTAAGACAAGAACGGCAGAGAGCAACAATGGATGAGTAGAATCTAAACTTCTTTGAGGGTTTATTCAAACTGTGATTGCATTAAACGGATATTAAATCAATAAATCTAAAGTTAATAAAGTCCCTGCTGAATTTTAACTTATTAAAGATGCTCAAGATTTTTCAAGAGTTATACCATGTATTAATGCAGGATTGTAATCATATAAGGCAATAAACATCATGTCATCTGATTGAAATTAAAATTATCTAATAATTTAAGAGAAATTTATAATCGAGCGCGGCAAACACTTTCTGGCCAACCCAATATTTAGTTTTGATATTTATCTGCTTCAGGTGTGTACAAAACGAATTTGCGTTAAAATGCGTAAGATTTTCTTAAAAATAATCCATTTCGACAACTTTTTATAGCATATGCAAGAAACAGTTCAGCATCTATTCTAAAAGAAGAATTTTTCGAGAAGGATGGACACGCGTTTGTTTAAAATAAATATTTTTGCGTTAATTTCACGGTGCGTTAAATTTGATTTAGAATCTTTTAAAAATTATCCGTTCATCTATTTTCGAAAAACCCTTCTTGAAATAGATATGAAAATCTTCACTCAACATATGCTAAAATGAAATAATTAAAATACGAATAATTTTTAAAACTCTTAATGAATTTTAACATAAAACGTTTGTACAGCTCTGATTGGCATTCGGGCAACTAGTTCGAATAATTAATTTACGATCATAATCATCGTTTTGGTGCATTATGTCATACTGCTGTATGTATAGTTAGAGATGCAAAATGGCAAGAAGGATAATCACAAGGAAAATGCACATTAATTTTACACTTTTCAATATATAGCTTTATTGTAATTTCGATTAAAATTATTAAGTGTGGATAGAAACATATTAGCATGATTGTTTCAGATAAATTATCATTATTCAAGAAAGCAATGAAAGAAATATTGAACTAGGAATGTTGAACATTCACGTCTCATAACTTAGTTTATTCTTCTTAGGATTTCCTAAAATTTAATTCATAATAATCTAGCCCATAATCAAAAGCATGATGGCGAATTAAATCAGAATCTGCCATGCTGACCAATTTATTTCTTTTACTTTCTTCGAATGTAATAAAATTTCAAATTTTCAATATTACTACCTAATTTTTACATTTTATTTCATAATTATTGGCCATGGATTAGTCAAAAATTAGAAATTCTCGCGAATTTTTGACCCCCTGTACTAGGTATCGTATAGATACCGGAACCGGCGCTTTTCTTATTTTTCCCCTTTGTTTACACTCTCTCACCCTAAAACCCGTGCCTATGCGGTGCCTAATACAGAGGGCCCATTATCTAATTATTCTGTCACTCAAACTGAAAAAATGATATCACTCTACTCAGCAATATTAACATTTTTTGGTATTAAAAGTTCTTAAGTTCATTTATGAATTTAAAAATTTCGCAATCTGTAGCCGAATTCTTTGCATAAAAGTTCGTCATCCAAGCTCACCATCGAAAGATTTTTGATTGGCAATCCAAAAAAAAATTGGACGAGGACCCATGTGATAATCAAGCGTTTAAAATACAAGGAAAGCTAAAGTATTTCTACCTAATTTTTAGTTCATAAGGATCAGCTGGACATGAATGACGACCTTATATTTAAAAAAAAATAATAATAATAAACCAATAATCCTTGTAAATCGTGTTTGATTGGGATCTAATAAATTTGGATGGCGAGCTCGTCATCCGATTGGAAGATGATTGTGAGGTGGAAGTAGTGTGCGAAACTGAGAAAAAGATGCCAACCCAAAAAGTTTAGTTACAACGTTTTCGGATGACGAACTTTTATGCAAAGAATTCGGCTACCGATTCCCCGGGGTGACGAAAGATTTCAAATCGGATTTCGATTCTGAAATTTCAAAGTTCTAATTCCGCATACCCCTGTTAGAAATCTAGTGATTCCTTTGAAATTTGCTCCTCTGATAAACATGATTTTCACTTGAGATTCCTAAACTACCAAAGATTTTTTGTTCATCTTTTCAAAGTCGTGACTTCTCAACTTGTCAAGTCAATTCGTTCCCCTTTCTCTCTGTCTCTGTCGAGTCTTGATTGTTTATCGTTGAATGTGAGGAATCCTCGGGGAGTTTGAACTTGGACTCAGGATCGGTCTGGCCAAAATGAATAATGGAATGACTGGAAATATAACGAACTGAGCTGAGAATTTATTTGAAACATTCAAAAATAAGAGTCAAGAAAAACAAATTCGCAATGAGAAATGAGAATGAAGAGGAAGAAGTGAAAAAGTGGAAATCTGACCGATTTGTCAAATGACGTAGACGAAGCGCGTTTACTCGAATAGAATGAACAATTCACGGGATTAGACTTGATCTTGGACAGAATAGCGACACTAACTTTCAAAGTTTCGAGAAGAGTTCAATGTGAATAAATTCTGGTTTGATTTAGATATAGTAGAGTTTAGTATATGCTCCTACAATCGCACTCAGTGACATTTGAAAATTTCAACTTTGCATTTAGAAGTCAAATATGCCAAGTCTATCAGGATCTGAATTTTGAATGTTCATGTTTGAAATGACAATTTTTACTCAGAAAAAATAGTGAGAATGCAGAATCATTTATTATGGCAAACGATCGCAATAGATTTGTGAACTCTAGCATATTTGGCACCGTTTCGTTGATCCTTTCATCTGTGCGCAAACAAGCATTTTCTCCATAGGCTGGTACTAAAAGATTAACTTTGGTTGTTCTCGTTCGATTCGGGTATGAAGAATGGGGCAATCGGCCTCTGGGGAGACATCGCTGCTGCGGCAAGGCAATGAAAATCTGAACTAACCGAGAATTCCCCTGGTTTGAATGGCACTGGCAAAAAGACGTCGTCTGACATCTTATTCTGACGAAGAATTGCCTCTGTCGAATTGTTTAGTCGCGCTCTGCTTTGCTCCGATTCTGCCCAGCTGCTCTGCTATAGATCATTCTGTTCATATCAGGTTACGGTAACTGTCGGAGAATTCGAACATTTCTTCTGCATAGAAACGTTTAGAATTGAAACGTGATCTCTGAACGCCGACTTTGAAGCGAATATGCTTTCGGCAAAGCCACGGGGAGTTCACCAACAGATTTATTTATTTTGCAAAAGTGGAAACGCTATTTTTGGAATGTTACGTAGCTGAATCCTCGAGGATTTTCATTCTGATCGTTTCATCTTTTGCTCTTGGAAACTTTTTTCATATGCCTTTTCTGTCATTCTGAATCGATTGGTTTAGTACTTATGAATCCCTTTCCATCGTGACTTCCTTCAGAATTCCCACAGTCATCTCCTCTTCGATCCATCTGTCTGCAGCTCTAAATTCGTATATTCCCAACTTTGCTCCCCTTTCCTTCATTCAGTTCTGATTTACTTTCTCACGCAGCTTACTCTTCCACATTTTATCCGTCCTCCAATCCTAGCTTGTCCTTGTTTTCCCCATGTTCCTCTTCATTCGATTCATAAATCTCCCCCAAATATTCCAACAAGTTCATTTATTTCTGTATGTACTTCGAAACTATAATTTCTGACGTGTGTGGATTTAGTTCTGCAATGCCATTTTATTTCTTCTTCTTCTTCTTCTTCTTCTTCTTCTTCTTCTTCTTCTTCTTCTTCTTCTTCTTCTTCTTCTTCTTCTTCTTCTTCTTCTTCTTCTTCTTCTTCTTCTTCTTCTTCTTCTTCTTCTTCTTCTTCTTCTTCTTCTTCTTCTTCTTCTTCTTCTTCTTCTTCTTCTTCTTCTTCTTCTTCTTCTTCTTCTTCTTCTTCTCAACCCTTTGCACATTAATTTAAAAGAAACAATGAATAGTTTACATTTTGAGATGGCAACGTGCGCATTATGTGAAAATATTTACAAGTGGGTTGTTGTTTGAATTAAGCGGGGAGAAGAGATTGAAGAGTTGAAAAGCGAGCGACGAGCTCGCATCCAATAAACATAGAAGGACACTGAACTGATGTGTAGAAAGAGCCACTTCTAGATCTGGGGGAATTCCATTTTAGGAATAATGATTCAACCTTTCACAACGCATTATTTTTGGCGCGAAGATGAGCCGTTGAAGAGCACCCTCACAATTATCTCTCCCTCCATTAAATTTCTGTAGCCGCATCAAAAATATCTCCTTCCACTTCTAATTCTGTCTCTGAATGCAACGACTCCTTTGGCCAGCTTAGCTCCCGTCTTCATTCGTTAATTATCTCTGAATCTTTGCAAATCACTTCCTTCTCGTGCATTGCTCTTCTTCTGATTGGCTTTCGCAGACTATAATTCTTTTAGATTGCTGGTTGCGTTTCAGAATGAGTTGCTTTATTTTTTCTTCCTGATTTAATAATCTGCATGTCATTTCAAATAAAATCTAAGGGTCTTGGTAGGTCAAAGATTTTTCTTAGCAGATGCAGATGCCATAATTTCAGAAGAAAACTAAATTGCTTCATTTTCAAACATTCCTCAAAGCGCTGTCATCATAGGCTTCACTTGATCTTCTCTCTTCCATGTTTTCTGGAATCTCAAAATTATTGTGCCGCTAATAATTCACTTATAGCTTTGCTATCTACTTATCTACGTGACTGACTCTCTTGTTGCACATTCCTATCGTTTTTATTCGATTGAAGAAGGTGTTTCCTAGATCTGGTTTTCATTGTCAGCACATCTATTTTCTTAAACAATTGAAATTACCCTTTGCCATGTCTGGTCACTTCATGACCTTTTCCTTCATCGTATTTCTATGAAACCTACAAAATTAGTCTGATTGGTTTGTTTTGTGGGTCAAAATGCCATCATGAGAGGAGTGAGCTGGTCGATCAGTGGACTGCGAGTGCCTTGGGCGTTCGTAAATGGAAGGAAGAGCATTGTGAGTTTATGGGCCAAACACCACTCCGTCTCCTCTCCCCTCGCTTCCTTCCCTTCCAGTCACATTTCCATCTCTGTTCTTCTCTGATTTTGCTCCTCGAATTTTCATTATCCATATTTCCTCAAAACGTTTATTTCGTCGTCCGAGTGTTTGACTATAATCTTTTAAATCTGTTCATTGCACGTATTCATTCATTCCATCACCTTTGCTCACTGAACCACTGCCAGAGTCATTTCTAGTCTGACAATGAGACTCCAGATTCAGACTCACTTCATTTCCTATGGTATTTTTTGGACAGAGCTTCGATTCTTTGTTTTCAGCAGTTCAGCAAAGCAAGGGCTACATTTTTGGCAGATATTATTGGAATAGAACTTCTAAGATGCATTGTCTTCACTCATTTTTCTTAATCTTGACAATTTTTAATTGCTCCACTACTTCCGTAAGCAGTCCTGTTTTTGTTTTGAAGCATTTAATTACATGTATCCTTTTCTGATGAACAGAGATTCTAGCAATAACGCAAATTTATGGTTTGATTGACATGAAGAAAATTAAAAAAAGGAAAAAAACCCCTACTAAAATTAGTTGTTGCATCTTGTGAATTTCACGATATAATGCTCTTTAACAGCGGGAACAACGCTTTTAATTTATGCATTTCCATTGTATGAGTTTACAAATACTATGAATATGCCATATCTTGATGCTAATGGAATTTAGAAGAACATTCAAAATAAAGGTTTTAAAAAATCGATATCCAAAGGATTACGATTATCGATTTTTGCTTTTTCCTCGCCTTTCGCGTGCCGTTTGTTAAAAAAGACACATGAGAAAGTGGGTTTCTAATTGATAATTAATCCACACTATTTCAAAGCATCCCCCTGTTTTGAAACATTATTGACGAACGCTTTTTTTTATTTCTCTGAGTGTGAACGAGAATGGACAGTTTTCAATATTCCTCGTGCGAATTGGGAATGGAATAGAAAGGTCATCGTGAATATTTTCGATCTTTTGATCAGATGGCTCGAAGGCGCGATAGGCTAATGAATAATCCAGTCGTCTGATGCTTTTTCGGCACCATTCTTTGTTTTGCCGATTTCTAGTTTCGGTTATTTTTCGGATTTTCTTTTATGCTTTTCACACCAACTCTGTCGATCTGTGGGAAAGTGACTCTATCGAGAAAATACGCGTGGAGGACATTTTCCATTTTATTCGGTTCCTAGGAGAATCCCTCGAATAGGAAATGAGTTGGGAGGGCAGGACGGGGCGGGAGAAATGGGAATGGAGAAGAAGGAGTGAAGTTGGAGGGGGAGGGGATCGATGTGGTGAAAATTCGACTTGAAGGAAACTGAGGCTGATTTGACTTTGACAGGTACAGAGGCAATGAGAAGATGGCAATAAATGGGCTGTAGAGATAAAGGGAGGATTAGAGGGGGCCGAACTGACAACACATGCAGAGCGGATTCGACTGGCCAATTGCTCAGCTCCGGCAGACGGCTGTCGCTTCACTCACACAGACCTACTCCTTCACCTAATTTTACATTCATTCTTTCCCTTTTTGTACCGACTTTCATCAAATATCGCCCCCCTTCCATCGTGTTTCCCCTTCCTCTGCACGATAATAGAATTCTGTTTCGAATAGCTTGTTTTCGTTCGGAATTTCTGCAGTCAGTCGACTTGCTTACATCACGATTTATTTTTATCGGCCCTCGCATCGTCAATGGCAAGGTGCATTCGAACTCATTTGCACTCGATCTACTAGGGAAGGAGTCTATTGTCTCTGAAGTGAGTTGACTTTGACTCGATGGGGTGCAATGACTCGGTTAGCTTTCTTTACGAGAAGGAAGCAGAAAGGACAGGAAGGAAAGCGAATCAGGAAGACGATAGCTCGGAAAATCATCGTTAGGAGAAAAGCACTAGAAGCTACAAGTGACTAGCTGACGAAGAGAATTCAATTGCACAGATCTCTGGCCTTTCATTGAACATTCCACCAGAATACCTGCAGACCTGAGCAATTATACAATCTATTTGCTCATTGAAATGCCACTGCCCACTCCATTATTATTCATTTCTTCCCAATTCGTCTATTTCAGTCTATTTTCGTTTATTGTCTGCTCTTCTAGGCATCTCCACGCGACTAGATTTCGAGAAATTGTATCGCGCAATTTCCGATTGTCGACGTCGAATTTTTGCATAAAACTGTCAATTTATTCTAGTTCTGCAGAAGTTTGAAGTTCATTGAAAGTTTCCCCTATGATGAAATAATTTGAAAATGATGAAATGCGAGATAATTGAAGTTTATTTTCTCTATTGAAAGTGAGACTAAAAGTCATCGACCCGTTTTGAGTTGTTTATTTGAAACACGCAACCCACGTTTTCTTCCAAAGATAGGAAATTTGTCTTGTTATTGGGCGATTTCGAATGTTTTGAAGTCTAGAGTTAGTGCATCGAGCAAAAAAAGAACGTGCTAGTCCGGAATTCGAGGGAGTCGTTCTCTCCTCTCCCTCTCTCCCCTTTTGTTCTCCTCGTTTCTTTCCGGTCTCCAAATTATTCCGAGACTTTCCGGAGATGGAGAACGTGTCTTTTTTGGCTCTGATTCTCCGAAACATCACGAGATTTCTGTTGAGATAACTCCCAAAAGGCGTACACATTTTGATCTACAAAAACTCAAAAATAACAAAAGACCGCTTGCGAAGTCCGAAAGCGTTTTTTCCACATATTTTAATTGTGGAATGGGTCCATCGAAAGGCGCTTAGCACGCATATTTTGTGCAGCGGAAAAGATTGAATTGGATTGAATCGAGGTTTAAATGAAAGGATAAATAAGCGAAAGATTTTTGTTGATCAAATGGTGAAAAATTGCATGGAATTGATCATTTTGGCAAAGTTTCTGGATTTAATGACTAGGTTTTCTCTATAAATGTAGTGTGGTTGTGCTTCTTCAGCTTCAGTGCTTCATATAAGGCTAATTCGCCTTTCTTCCCTCGATTTCTTCCATTGTTGCTCCATTAATTACAAAGTGCCTTCCTTATAAGAAAAAAAAAGCAACAGAGTTCCTCGAATTGAAAAGGAAGTTATAAATCGAGACACGAAAAGACCCTTTCTTTTATTTGTCGAGTCCTACGCATATTCACTCAATCAGACAGCCTGGGAATATTCTCATTTCCATGCTTTATTCTATCAAATTTTAAAGGTCGTTTTCTAACTTTTAATTTCCCACTA
Organism: Diploscapter coronatus; assembly: GCA_964036155.1. Taxonomy (NCBI): domain Eukaryota; kingdom Metazoa; phylum Nematoda; class Chromadorea; order Rhabditida; family Rhabditidae; genus Diploscapter; species Diploscapter coronatus. Next base: position 19,122,516 of record OZ038423.1, on the reverse strand, counting down.
CATGTGTATCTCCTCTTTTAGCGCTTTCTTCTCATCGGTCTGTTTTGCTCGTCTATTTCGGGGAAAAATATGATTTTGTTCTGAATTCGCGTTCTGCATCTAGGCGCATCTGATTTTGATAGCTGACGTAAATTCTTCATCATCGATTCTTTTCTGGCTCTAAACCAGAAAACTGACTAAAACGCACAAATTAATGGCTGCTAATAATCTAAAAATTTCTCTTTGCATTTGTTCTTCATTCTTTGCTCGATTTTGTCATCCCTCAATTTATTGGAGTTTTTCATATTCCAACAGAGTGCGAACACGTGGGGAGTTTGAATGGAGAAAGGCAGAGAAATGGAAGGCAATCAGAGCCATCAAAAGATGGCAGAAAATGTCACAACTCCTCTATTTTCCCTATTTAATATTTTGCTTGAATGACTTCAATTCAACATGGCAAGCAGGAGGAAACTTCATCGACAATTGAAAATTCAAGCAAAGGAAATGCATCTCGTAAAAAACGAGAAAAATTGGATAATTGGTACTTGAAGCAGAGCAGCCAGTCTATAATATAATACTTCCTTATAAGAATAAGCAAGCGTGTGTGTGTGTGTGCCTCATTTCCTCATTTATTTATTGTTTATCCCGATATCTTCAGGACATTTCTGGACATTATATTTTCGAAAAAAGCCTGTCCGCGTATTCTGTGCTGTCTTTATTGAATATGTTCATAAATTTCTGCGAAGATTTAATTTAGCAAACGTGTGATCTTTCAATATTCGATGAAGTTGACTCGAAAACTTAATTATGGCAGTTAGGTGTAAAATAGCAATGAGTAGAGTGAGAAAGGGAGTGAACAGAAGTAAGGCATCAGAGATTTGACTGGAAAGGCAAGGCAAGGCAAGACAAGGCAAACAGCAACAACAAACAGCTCAGGTTGGATTTATCGGTTCGGAATCTGAATCTCTGCGTCTGAGCGAGCACATCCTCCTCGTCGCCTCCTTCTGATTCCAGCCTCGTCACGCTCCCCTCACCCCCATTCCTGCCCAGTAAAAAGCAGGACAGAATTAAGCAGCTTTCATCCACTACTTTTCCCGTTCCTCTATTTTAGTCATTTGCTCATTCAAGCTGTGTGCTTCACCTTTGGTTATGAAGTCAGTCATTATGCGATCAAACTATCTTGTAAATGCATTTCTAAAATTTCTCAGTCATTATTGAAAATAGATCCGCTAGAGCGCGTAGGATTATGATAAAAATACCCAATAAATGCTATCTATGACAATAGACTTTCCAAGTATCTGACACTTTTTGATATCTGATATGAAGATCATCGAATTTGGAATTTTGAAAGAACGATAACCAAGAATTTGATAGCATTCGGGATAGAACAAATGCGTTAATTGTTAGGTGCGTTCGTGAACTCTTATTTATGAAATCAAAACTGGCTGTCTCACTATTAGCTATCTAGTTACGTAGAAGTGCGAAACGGAAACGGAAAACATCGAAGAGAAAAAAGACGGAGAGTGCTAATTCAGTAGGAGAAAAGTGCGAAAGACAATCAGAGAGAGAGAGAGAGGCGAGTCTTTGTGAGAGCAGTTGGCAACTATACATTCTCTAACTCAAGCTTCTTCCTCATTTCTTCATTCCTTCGACCACACTTCTCCGGTTATCATCATTTATCTTGTGTATCTTTCATCTTTATCGTGGCCAAGTCACAATCAGCAGTTATCTTCTTCATTTTTGTCTTGTCCTGACTGCTCTACCTCTTCCTTCTTTCAGCTACATTCATCCCTTCTCTTCCCATTTCTTTGCTTGGTTTCATGGTTTGATTTAGCTCTCCAATTCGTGCATATTTTTAGTCGTTTTTTCGAATATTTCATCTTGCCCGACTCGGCGCAAGAATAAGGGAATTGTGCGCAGAGATGTCCAGAGCCCCCGAGCGAATGATGTATTCGTGCATAGAAGTAGGCCAAAATTCATCACAACAAAGATTTGCTTCTTCTTTTTTTTCTTCGAATCAGAAGCTTGTCGGACTCTCTTGGCAAAAAAACTTCACTGAATAGGCATGCGACTTTGGGCTCGCAAATAGTCCAAATCGATCTCTGGATTCATCTAAAATTCCAAATTTCGTCCCCGGTTTTCTGTTGCTTGCAGGGAGCAGATTTGACACGCAGATTCTTTGCAATTAGTCAGTTATTTTGCATGATTCGTTCTTGAAAGTCGCGTGAGAACAGATTCATTTCTTTCTAGTCTTTCAGAAATGAAATATGCAATTCATTTCTGACGCTCCTCGATGATGCAAATAGAGAAATATTGAGTTCGTTAGAGTTTCTTCTTCATATCTGGGTTTATCAAAGCGAGCTAAACTCTAGTTAAAGAAATTATCAGTTTGGTTAATCTAATGGTAAAGTTTACAATAAGGTCGATAAAAATGCTCATAATTTCGTCAAAGTTGAAGTACTCAATTTAAGAAGAAAAAAAAAAAGTAATGAAAATTTATTCTCGTACCTAATAATAAATTCTGAGCTAATCAATATTTAAAAATAGTTTTATCCCTTCATTTCCGCTGAAGGATAACCTACAAATTTCAATAGATTGGCTGTGCTTCGTCGTCTGTTCAATTGTGCATCAATAGTATGACCGGCTGTTTGATTGTTCATTTCTTCCTCTCCCTGCATTCTTTGAATCATCCCAAGCAGCTTTTGATGTCCTTACTGTGCGTGGTGAATATCTGCATCCTGCATGCCCCCTCAGTTCAGTTGCATCTCCTTCGTCCCTTCCCTCTGCTCTTCTAGGTAATTGCTCTATCTGCTCTCTTTATGCTTGTCTTTGCACCTTTCTTCGTGTCATGTTTTCATCTGATTATTCTTCCTGTCTCAATTTCACATTATCCGAATAATGCTCGTTTCTCGACTAATTGTTCACATTTCGTTTTCCATTTCGCTCCTTTCATTTGATCTGTTCGGTCTTATTTTAACGCCACTGAATTGCATTTCAAAGTTTCGTTTTCGAAGAGTTTTATCTTTGTTCACGAACAAAATCTAAAATAGATTTTTATTTCGACATTTTTTCGCGAAAACCTTGACTTTGTTTCTTCCTTGAATAGCTAAAAATGGTTTATTTTCAGACATCTGCCTAAAAAATGGCATACACTTCAACAGTACCTTCCATGCCATTCACAGTGTCTGTCAGGCTGCAGCAACAGGAATCCATTCCTGCCACTTCCTCGTATGTCAGCAATTTCTCGACCATCTACAGCACACTTTCTGCCCTGGCAACAGATACAGTCACCTCGACACTGAGTACGTCAAGCGAAGAATTCCCTATTTCCAATGACAGCGGTGCGGTCAATGACAGTCTCTCGGAAATACTGCAGGACGGGTAGGTTGATCTTCATACATCTATGCTATCAATTGAAGTGGCATCTTGTCTATTGTTGTTAGATCTAGGCATTATTTTGAAATATCTCAGCAATTGAGACAAATCGAATCGATCGAATGAAGAATGATGTGCAAAGTCGTCCCTCTCTTCTCGACAAACTGCTTTATTTCTGCTTTGCTTTGATCGCCGATCATCATCCCTCTTTCCTTGCAATTTCACTTAACATTTTCATTCTCATTCTCATTAAATTCGTTCACTGAGAGTGTCAGCATCAAAACAAATGCTCCTCACTAACTGCCAGCCAGCCAGTTCATAGATAATCCTTCTGATAGCGTCTGCTTCTGTCTGAACTGAGTGGGGCTTTCCTCCCTTTCTTTTCCCACTCCCCCTTCCCATTTCTCAGCTCCTTTCCTTTTTTGTCACTCCTCCTCTTTTCTTCCCTCTCCTTGCGCATCTCCTTCTGCACCTCCGTCTGCGAAGTTTCATCTCATTTCGTGTGTCCTCTTCGAAATTTTTTCCTTGTTTCACTTTTAGAGTCGAAAAATTCAATCTGAATTCGTAGTTTTCAAGTCGACACGAATTTACACTTCTCTAATGCAAATTACGCAAAGTGGCAGCGTCTTTCCTCGATTGAATTTGCATCGATCGAGTGTAACAGTGTCTCCATTCCGAAGCCTCAAATCATGCATCTTTACTTCCGTTTCTTACAAAAAAAATAACAAGCGGGCATCGGATTTCGGGGTGCTCAGACGAAGGGGGTTCGATGTAAAAATTTCTAACCTCCTAACCCCGAAAAGAACCCGGCGAAAACCGCTCGAATTTCGAAGTCAGAGGCGTTTGATTTCGCATAACTAGAAAATTGTGAAAATTGCTTTCTGGTTAGCTTCGAAATCAATCCAATAGTATTGTTAAAAACCGATTAGCTGACAAGGGAATCTTTTAGAGTCGCGTGGAATTTGGGATAAAATTAGGTGCATCTTAGAGGGCAAAAAGACCTGAGTGGATTGATGTAAATGTATCAACAGAAATGAATATCCATAGCAGGTGACTAACTTGTACAACCAATTTCTTGTATTGAAAATTGTATGTATGTTGTATGCTAATTTCTGCAATATGTGTTGTATTGGAAAGTTTGCTGAAAATAGACCACCTGCTAAGGATATTCATTTCTTTTGAAAAAATTACATCAATCCACTCGAGATGTTGTGCTCTTTCAAATGCATCTATTTTCATTCGAAAACTTCACAGGACCCTGAAGAGGCTTTCTTGTGAGATGAAATAAGTGTCAAACATTTGAAAAGTAAGAAAAGCGTATATCGTTAGAGCTAACCTTCACGCTAATTTCAATATTAGTCATACATTTGTCATATTCAAGTTCGTGTCATTTATTTTTCCAAATTGGTCGATCTTTAGCAAAATTATAATTTAAAATGTATCGTGAATGCCTCTAAAACATGCGGTAATCGAACTGTGCTCAAATGTCAATTCAATTCGCCCCTGTCTAATCTCGGTTAAATGAAATTGAAACGGGTAAAAAGTAGTAGATACCCAGAAGGGGATTAGATCTGCATATCTGAGTAAAAATATTTGAGAGAATAACTAACATTTAAAAGAACACGTCCCATACTCATGTGTAAGCTTTTCCTTGCCATTTTCTCTATTATGATGTAATGCTGTAGCAGGTATCAGAACATTTTGATAGATAATATGTGCATCAAGATGGTAGATCCCAATCCCTTCTAGACGTCTACAAACTTATACCAATTTCCTACTTTCATTTTACCCAGATCGGGCAGGGACAAATTGGATTAGCATTGGAGCGCATTGGGCTTTATGGCAGATTTTGGAGGCATTCACGATACCATTTATATTTATACAAATTCAGAGAAATAAGCTAACAAGTTTTAGGATGCACCAGGCGGCCTGCTCCTTCCACCACACACCACAAAACTACCTAATAATTTTTGTATTCATTGTTATTTTTCTACTTTCGGTCATAGGAAACCTCCTCGTCATTCTTGTTATTATTCAGGTTTGTACATTTATCGATTACTTTTCAAACTGACGTATTTATTTCAGCAACGTGCCATGCGTTCAATAACGAACATTTATTTGATGAATTTGGCAGTTACCGATCTGCTACTCTCTGTAGTTTGTATGCCGCCTACACTTGGTAAGATATTTTCACCATTACTTGTTGCAGAGTCAGTAGAACTTTGATATCATTATTATCATCATAGCTTTGTTTACATTTGCCAATACGGAATATGAGTTTTCATCAAACTTTAAATTTTCGACATTTTGAATTGCAGCTGAATTATTGGATTTTTTCAGAAGTCTAAATTCAGTTAAGGATGACAATAGACATAATATCACATGATGAAGATCATGTGACGAAAAGTTATAATTTAAAAAATAATTTCGATTATTGCATCTCGAAAGTTTCAATACGAGATTCAGTCCTTTTCCATTGATATCAAGTGAAATTCAGATGATATTTTGTATTTTCAGTGGGCATGGTGATACAGTGTTGGCCGTTCGGCGATTTCGCCTGTCGACTTCTGGCCTATTTGCAGCGTATGTCATCATGGTTTCATCAATAATTAGCTTATTTCCAATATTTCAGCAGCAGTGGTGTCTGCCTCTGCATACACCCTGGCAGTTATCGCGTTCGAAAGGTACATTTTCCCACACAAATTCAGTATTCTAAATATCAACGTATTCACTTTTCAGATACTTCGCGATCTGCCGACCCCTGCATTCCCGAATTTGGCAGACCAGGTGAATTTCAGACTTTATTTCTGTTCCTCACTTTCAGTTGGAATAACAAAGAAAAACGTTCTTTTTCTTTGCTTTGTTCGTTTCTTGGACGACCAACTGCTAATTTGTCTCTGCTTCGAGGAATTTGTCACAAAGCAAGGAGAGGGCAAGTGACAGAGGACAGAGTGACAGGCAGGGAGACGGAACATGTGAATATGCAGAAAAGGGGAAGAGCAGGGCAGGCCAGAATGGAAACAGCTCTTCGATCCCCCATAGGAGTGGAGGCAAGGAGCAGGGCTTAAACAGGACAAATTAAGCATAGAGGGCAGAAATAGGGGAAGACGTAAGCAAAAAAGACGGAAAGGTTAGGAATAAAAGGTAGAAAAGGGAGGAAGTGCGCATGGAAGGATGAAGAAGCAATGGCGACAAAGCAGATAAATGCATTAATCCTGGTCGAAATCGAATTGCACTAATGCGATAAACCTTGTCTGCAAAATACAAAGTTATCTCAAATTGTGTCTAAAGTTTGGGTCTGTTAAATGGAAGCGGAGAAACTATAGTTTACTGAATAGTTATGCCGAATGATTTCAGATCCCACGCCTATCTGATGATTTCGTGTGTGTGGATGATTGCTTTTCTCGCCAACATCCAAATTCTCTTCCAATTCGAGCAGAAGAAGAACGGAGACAGTATCGGATGCATCAACACTTCTGAGGTCTACTACGCCTTTCTTAATCAGGTAAGATTTACTGTATTATTTCTAAAATTTATCCTCATACTTCCTCTCAATATTTGAGATCTGCTAAAGAAATCAATAATTTAACATTGGTATTAAATCTGGGCAGCAGAGGTGTCCAAGATTCGATTTTTCTGGGACGGTAGCAGATAAATTCTGGACACCCCTGCTAGGCAGATTTTCGACTTGAACGATAAATTATCGGAAATAGGGGTCGCGTATTTTTTCTATAGAAACTTTATACATAGGAAGTTCACACAGAATATTGAGCTAAATTCCTACCTAGATCTAATTATCATGTAAAATTTCTTTTCAATCTTTATTCAAACGATGACATCTAATCGATTACTCTTTTTCGATTCTTCTCCTTTCTTTCTCCTGCAAAGGATCTATGCGAAATGTAATGAGCTAAGCGAATCCGATTCTGAATCTGAATCTCAGCGACATTTTCGAGTGATTTGATTTGCGACGTATCGAGGGTGAAAAGAGGAAAGGGGGAATTTGGAGGAAACCGGGCGCGTGAGCAGAAGAATACGGATGAAGGAATAAGAGAGTGCGAGGGCAGAAAGAGGAGGATGGATGTCATAGGCTGAACCTTTCATTCATAAGGATATAGTGATAAAAATCCTAGAAATAGAACTTGTTTACAGTTTTGATTTTAAAGTTTACACAATGTATGAAAAAGATTAATAAAACTTCTTGCATTAAAGGAGCACACTTATGGGATTATCTTTATTCCTTTGCTATGTAGTTCTAATGTTTTCATAAAAATGCTTTTATATCTGTTGCAAGAGGCGTTCAAAAATCAAGTATATCACTAATCCTAATCCGAGGCTTTATATCCTGTTTGATTTGAGATCTACATGACAGTAGTGCTGTTGGTGATTCCCTTGCTCGTCATGACGATCCTGTATGGCCAAGTGATCTGCTCGTTACATCAGGGCATTCGACTCGACATCGCGGCTGTCGAGAGCTCGATTGTCGAGAATGACAGTGGGTTGAATGGGCTCAACAACAACAATTTCGACAATAACAACACCACAAACCCGCTCATTGCTAATGCAAATTCCACACAGAGAAGTAAGCTTGAATATTCATATAATTAAAAAAAAAACGATTTACTCAATTAAAATAATTATATACTTTTCTTATCATTGAATGACCATCACACGATTTTAATCCTGTACTTTTCCCCATAATACTATTTATGACAACAATTTGTTGACAGCTGAGAGAGAACAACAATTAAAGTTCATCTAACTTGAAAAGTGAACTACTATCGAAGTCCAGAACTCGCTGATGAATAGTCATGTGAATTACTGACTCATAATCAATCAATGTTCATGTTATCTTCTCATTCTCATTTTCTTCATGTCCCGCTTTCAGGCTCTCCTGTGTCAGATCAAAAGCTCTCCGTTTTGCAAAAACTGCAACAGAAACTTCATCTCAACGTGAAAGAGAAACCCAAGAGGAAGTGAGTAAAGCACAGATAAAAAAAAATTAACAAAACAAACTATTTAGACTGTCACAAATGACAATAACCGGGCACAGAAGGAGTGAGACATCGATGTTGGAGGCTTCACTTCGTTCAACCCACCATCACAAGAATATGGTCGCCAAAAAGAGGGTTATCAAGTAAGTGTTTTCTAATGTAAAATTGAGAAACATGAAAAGTCGAATTCCTAATTGGAAATAAAGGGGACGGTTTTGATTCAATAGCAAAATTTCCCGAATATTGAGTTAGTTGGTCAGAGATTTCTTGATTTTATGTTTCTAATTACAAATATTTGCTACATCTTAATATAATAATTTTTGTTACCAACTTTCGCACATGAGATAACTCTTGAAGAAACCTCGGCAAAATCTTAGAGTATCATTAACAAATCCCCAGATTCAGCACAGAATAATTTCTGATCAATACAATACATGTCAGACAAAATCTCTCAAGACCAAAAATTCATTTACCAATTTAGCATGCTGATTGTGATAGTGATTATCTTCTTCATCTGCTGGACGCCCAATTACATATTCTGGCTGATCGTCATCACAAACGATGCATTCCCGGTATTTTCATGGCTTCATTCATTAATTTGCTTCCTCATTTCAGATATTAAAAATGGACATTTGGAATGCAGACTGGAACACGTTCTTCACAGTGCTCACTTACTTGTCCTCCTGCACAAATCCAATCACTTACTGCTTCTTGAATCAAAAATTCCGACAGGCCGTCTATGCACTGTTTGGTCGGAAGAAGATCCTCAGGCAACATTTCCAGAAGGTACGTTACAATGGAAAGTATTCCTTTTTTAAATCATTAGAGTAGCATTTTAAAGAATCAACTTTTCACGAACTAATATTTAAGACAGCAGCAGCAGAGCCAGATTAACATTGTAATTATTGATTTCATTGTTTCGATTTACAAAGTCTTTGGTCATTATGACATTCGAACTCGTGAACTGTCAGCCATAGATTAACCTTCTCGTAGATTAACTAGATTAAGCAATAGAAATCAGTGACAAGACAGAATTTAGTTTTTGAAAATAAACTAAAGAGACATTTTGTCTGATCACTGAATAGCATGCTATCTAATTCGGGTCTCTGATGGGCTTTTATTCATTAGATCTACTTGCCAATGATTCGGGACAAGAGCCTCTACACATCGCAGCAATTCAGTGGTCCGATCACCTTCTCCTCTCTGAGAAATGTCGAGAAAATACAAGTTGCAAGGTGCTTTTTACAAGCTATCACTTACATGCCAACATTATTGTTTGACTCCAACGAAGTGGCATAAAATTGACTTTCTCCAAAGAATGCAAAATTTATTGGATTTTAAAAATCCTTATTTCACATGGTCTTTTGTTGTATGAGATTTTGGAATAGCGATAACGTATTGAATGTGAAAAAAATTAGAGAAGTGGCCAATTTTACAATTTGGAGAATGCCCATTGTCATACCATTTCTTTAGAGGCAAGCGATAAACTATCTGTGATTTTCTTCCTTTCCTTTCACTTCTGGAAGAGCCATCTTCACTTTATGGAAAATCAGGGATAATTTTTCTAGCGTAAAAATGATCGAAATTTTACAATTTCTTTCAGTTTTTCCACATAAATTTCGATCATTCTTCTAATCAACCTAATGTAAAACTTTAACTTCGGGGCTATTTAATCGCATGATAACTAACTTCAAAGACTCCTAAAATTGTCTGAATTTAGCTAGCAAAGTTTTACACCGAAAATAGCTATTATCGTAAATTTGTATAGATACCCTTTTAGAAGAAATGCAGTTTTATGGGAATTAATTGTCATCAAGCTTAAACACATGGTTTAGGTCGATATCATCGAGCTACAATCAACAACGAGTTGTGGCCGCTGAGCCGAAAGATTTAAATAAATCTAAATCGGTAAATATTTGAAATGCCGTAAATTTAAATCTAAAGTATTTTCTAGTAGTTTTTTTTTCACGCGAAAGAATGGCTAGAATAATTTAACCGTATTAGGGCGCGTTCGTACTTTTTGACATCGTGTCAATGTCAAGCGATTTTATGTGTAAATTCATAATATCGATGTCAAAAAGTATAAATGCGCTCTTAGAAATACTTATTTTTAGATTCACTCAGCATTGTCTAGTCGTAGCAAAACCATCGATGCAGAATATTGCGACATTTGAAATGCTGAACGATGAATTGCAAAGTTCAACTTTCAACTGCTACAAATCGGGTGAGAAATGCAGGCATTTTCATGCAAAGAATTTGACAAGCCATACGGTTACATTATTTCTCATGATTTTTTCAAGAATCTATCTGATTACTTGATCTGTTCTATCGCCTTTTGTATGATGATTAATGTGCAACAGTTCATTCTCATTCACGGGTTTGTTTTTGCTTCTTTTTGCCAACTATGTCGAATTCATGATTCTTCTGAAACTGGCCAATATGAACCTGAGAACTCGTGGATTTTTCCTCGAACATTTATAGAGCGAGTGAAAATCTCATCTGTTCCAAATTTGTAGTGCTGGATAGTCATATTGGCATAAGAATGATTCGTGCATATGTACCTGGCCATATTGTAGATTTTTGTTGAATCAACATTTTCGCGCAATCTTTGCACAATTCTAGTCGGTATTTTCACGGGTGAAACTTGTGTAAGGAAATAAATAATTTTAATTTTCTAAAACTCCTAAACTACATAACAATTGAAATTAAAAAAACCCTAAACAAGCAACAAGAGTTTCTATGCTTCCTTCCCTAGCTTCTTATTGACAATATCGATGATTTCCTTATTGAACAGTCGGATTCTCTGATATCTCTCTCGCAAAACGGGATTCTTCTCCTCGGGAGGTCTCAAATTCCGTATCGGAATATTTCTGAAAAGTTATGAATATTCTCTTGGAGATTTTCTTAATCCCTACTTTCGGAGTGCGTATTCCCAATCTTGCATCATCCAACAGTCGTACAGAATGTTGTAGACGGCTGTCAGAGTGAGAAATTTATTGCCAGATTGCCATCTGAAATAAATAGCAAGTTTAACTTTTTTTTCTGAAAGAAGAATTTTTTCATATTGTCAATGATCAATGTCTTGAGATGAAATAAATGATGCGCACAAATTCGAATATGTAAAGTGCATTGCGTATTTACAAATAATCGTCTACTTCATTCCTTGAATACGATGTAGTATGTGATGTGAAGTCTGCTGCAAACTACGCGCTAATTACGGTGCATCAAAAGCCCATGCCATTTATTTCGTTTCAAGTAACCGGTCATTGACAGTATTTTTTTTTTGAAAAATTCGAACTAGAAGAAAACTAACTGAACGTATTTATCGATGGGCAATTTCCTGCACTCGATCCAGTCCTGCTCTGCAGCGACTCTCGACGCATCTGGGGGAATGTGCGGCTCTCTCACTCTGTCCACTATCCCTCCGATTATGTACGTCTGCAAATCATTCTAAATTTCGATAGACGTATATTTTTCTGCTGAATAATCTAATTCTAGTGTACATTCATATTTCATATTTTTGGTAGAACTTCATGGGAATTTATATGGTCAACTGAACATACGAGACAAAGTTTTAGCTCACTTCATTTAGTCATCTCTCGTAGAGTACAATTTAATCAATTTTCTTACATGATCATCTTCAATTTTCTCCAATTCAGCCTCGACATGCGGACTCAAGTAGATCATCTTCTTCTGTGGATACATCTGTCTGTAGGCGTGCAGATCGGGAAGAATCGCAGGGCCGAGATTAGAAGGAGAGGAAACCGTTAGTAATTGCCTGAAAATTAACCATAATTTAAGAAAAGTTTCCAGAAGTCTCGCCTCTTCTTGATCTGCCCAATTCTCGGAGATGTGTCATCGAGATTGGCGAAGAAGAGAGGCCAGGGTATACTGAAATTGCTTTTACTTGAAGCAGAAAAACAATGAATAAATTCCCACGATTTTTCTCGATTTTCGACGTGCATAAAGGTCATTTGACTGGCAGTGAGATTGAGTGCTCTGTTCGTGAGCTTTGGCAGGAAACGGCAGTCCACGATTATGTTCGGCGTTTCGTTCATCAACCTTGACAACTTTAAAGGAAGCTTTTTCTTCACTTTGAAATGTACCTGTATGCAGAAATCATTCTCCAGCTTTCGAACTCGTTTTGTCGTCTCACTGAATTGAAACAATCATAATGGATGAAAGAAGGAAGACTGCATGATCTTCGTAATTTGTACATCATACAGTGGCGGGTAAAAGTTTGGAACAATTGTGATTATGAATCGAGCTTGGGATGTTTACGTATCGCGAACCAATTTGAATGAAACCTGGAAGGAATTGGAAAATCAGTGGGAAGTAAATGTGCGGAAAATTGCATTCAATTTGATAAAAGGTAATTGTTCTCCACCAGGTTTTAGTCATAATCATAGGTGTCCCTAATGTTTGTCTACCACTGTATATCAAAGAAAAAATATCGATAAATTAAATGAATAGAGTGAACGCAAATCATACCGAGAAACCCAGGAGTGCTGAAGATGAGGTCGATGAATTCCTTCTGTCCATTTGAAGAAGTCTCTGCCGCTTTCATCCCCATTCTCTCTAATTTCTGCAATTTCTTCGCTTCCTTCTTCCTTTCATCGAGTTGTTTTCGTTTCTCTCTTTGTCGTAGAAAAGTGATTTGTTCGAGCCGTTGTTTTCTGAAAACAATTAGAGCTGTTTACAAAATTAATAGAAAAACTCACGTAGTTTCGCACTCCAACAGGTCCTTCCAATCTTTGTCGCTGATATTTTCAGGAAAATATTCAGTGAGACGAGAGAATAACTGAAAAATTGCACTCTGAATGATGAAGATCAAAAAGATAAGTATCCTGCTCTTTCTGTAAAATATTTACAAAAAAAAACTAACCTCGATTTCCTTCTGAATCCTGTCGAGTTTCTGCCGTTCTCCTTCGTCAAGATTGTCAACGAATTTGACAGATGGCAGTCCGACAGCTCGAGCAGCTCTCCACACGACTGGCTGTATTGGAGTCTCTGCAATGACCAGGTTATTACGTCGGGAAATTACAGTAATCCTTCATCGCTCACTTTTGGGCCTAATCAGCCGTCTCACGTACCATCGAGTATAGCTGATCACGTTCTCGAGTTTCTCCATCAAGTTTGGGAAAAAATCTGAACATGGGCTTAAAAATTAAATTTGGTGAAAAGATTCCAAAATATTCCTTGCTTATGAATAGCATTCATTGGGTTTCATCATCATAAAATTTCATAGATTTTTATTTCTCAAAAATTAACAACAAAAACAAAATAACAAGATTTTTCCCCAATAACTAAAAAAAAAGTAGCTGAAATTCACTCCTCCATTTGTTCATCTCCTTGCTTTTCCTTGGGAGGCGCAGCTTCGACCTGCAGTTTGAAATGCTTGACAGAGAGCAGTCTCTTCAGTGCTGCTGACTCTTTCAGATTCTTCGATGGAACCTGAAAATTCCCATAGGAATGCTACTCCACAAATTTGCATACTTTAGCCGTAATTTCTCCATTTTGTCTGTCTTCAACAATGGGAGTCGAGTGCACAATTCCTCGCAGAGTTCGTTTCGATTCTGCTCTCTGCAGCAGCTGTTTTGGATATCCTGAATACTCTCATTTTACAGAAATATCTTCTAGATAAAAGATGAAAATTTTTCGAGCTCCATAGAGGCAAAAGTTTGGCTTGTATTGCAAGGAAAAATTCGCCAAGTGATAATAGGTTAGAAAGTTTTTTTAAAAGTATTCCTATAAAACATGCAACTCCTCCGATGTTAATCACGAATAAGTTAAATTTTAGATGAGAACGATTAGATTTTATTCATTTAATGACATTTCATGATTACAAAAGGCAAAAATCTTGCCAGTCTGTTCCTGTAGGAAATATTCAAGAAATAGTTTACCAGAAATGAACTGCCTTGCATCATCAGATCCGACTTCCCACAACTGCAACATGTTCATCGCGTCGATTGGGGCTCTCAAGTCGATCAGTGATTCTGCCTGAAAGGAATCTAAACTCCTAACTTCCAAACTTATTCACTTCGTACCTGACTCGTGAAGACGATTCCTTTTTTCTTCAATGTGTAAATCAGTTGACGACCGTTGGAAAAGACCTAAAATGACTCAAATTAGGCAAATTTTTAAATGGTAAATGACGAAATGTCGTGCTAGCGACGAGAGGAGGAATAATATCTAAAATATTCTTACCCTTTGTCTGTCAACCCGATCAGTGAGCGCAGATGCATAGGCCAACTCGAAACAGATTCCCTCAGTCTGACAGACCTGCATTATCTTCTTCTTTCCGAACCACGAAATCTGAAAAAATAAACGAATTCAAGTTATTTAGCTAAAAATCAACCTTATTATCCGCCTGTTGATAAGTGATGATGTCGATGAGATCGGACTTCTTCGAAATGGAGGTAAGGATCGCTTCATTAGCAGGCCGCACTGCGATCAAATCGAAACTCTGAAAATATAAACAAATTCTGACGAAAAATAACGTCGATATTTGGCCAGAGAAATTGTTTGGATTAATCGAGTTCCAGAGCTCCCAGAATAAAATCATTCGAGCAAAAGAAATCTACCTTTGTATGTTTGGAAATGAATATCTGCGTGAGGATATCGGGATCGCTGAGGGTGAACGTGAGACGACTAAAGGGGAATAATCGTAATAGAGATAGTACGCTTTCTTCCAACCTGTACTGCCTGAATCGCTTGCCAGATTTCTCGAATCCACTCAAATCTAGTTGACTTTCATCCACCAGAAAAGGACTCGGAATGCGATTCAGGGATTCCTGAAATCGAAAATTAGAACGGAACTAGCAAGAATTAATTTTTCGGGAAAGTCGAAATCCGAATTGAAGGTTGTTTCGCTCGCTTCAACGGAAAAGCATGTCATTCAACATTTCATTCTTTTGAATTTCCCGAAAAAGAGTCTCAACTCAAGTAAACATTCTAATTTACCGTGAGATTTTTCTTTCCTCTCTTCTTCTTTTTGGTTGGCGGTTCTTCAGTGGAAGCAGATGCATCGAGTTCGCTCAAATTGAGACGATTCTGAATACTTTGAATTGCAAGAAGTCAATAATACATTTTCAGGCAATGTTTAGCAAATTGCTTTCTAAAATTTTCTCAAAGTTAATTCTTGTGATTTTTCAAAATTCGGCAATTTATAAATGACGAGATGACGGGTCCTATACATATAACGAATAAGGAAGGAAGGAAAGTAGGGAAAGGATATTTAATCGTCATTCCGTCATTAACGAGTTGTCTTAATATTTTAAATAGACATTTCTAGTTTCGGAATTCATCATATCCTAATTTAAAAATTGACACGGATAAAAATCGCACCATTTCATCAGTGACGGAAATATCTCCAACGTCAATGTTGATGGCCACGCAGTCGTAGCCCATTCGAATTGCACGCTTAACGAGGGACAATGTTCTGCAATTTGTATTTTTGCAGTTTAAGAAAAAAAAGTGAAAGAATATGCACATAAATATTCTTGACTCACTTTTCAGAATTTCCCGAGTGTTGAATGTTGAGATCAGCATATTGGAAAGCCTTGGATGATATGGGTCCTTCCAACACGTCGTCTCTCGAGGCTGCTGACATTCTGAATTTAGATTTGCCAATTTTAAATTTATCCCTTCAAAAACAAACAAATAGGCATTGGACTTTAGAGATTATGAAGCTCTACTGCAGTTTCCAAATCAAAAACTGATAAAATTTTATTTATCACAAAATGTCAAATTGTAAATATCAACTGGAATATGGAATATATCGCAAGAACAATCTCTTCTACCCATAGGATAAAACAATCGTGTTGTAACTCGAAATAAGTATACTGTAAGTGAACTTGGCATGAAAGAGGAAAGTTAGCTACCAATTTATCAAACAAATAGAAAAATATTTGAAAAAAATAAATCACTTCATAAAATCCCATTCATAGTTGAACTCGTGTCTATAAATTCTAGAATATTTGGATGTAAAAGATTTAGCCGGTTACTTCTCGCTGTTTAGATTGGCTCAGCAGGCAGCAGCTTGGCGCGACACTCGCCGAATCCAATTCTGAGTCCGTTCTTCTCACAATACCCGGTCAGATTCACCTGGAATTTTAATAATTAGTGAAAGATTGATAGCAATATATTGCATTCTCATCCAGGCAAGAATGTCTAGTCAACTGAGACCATTATCAGTCTTTTATAGCAAACTAAGTTGATCTATTGTTCATTTATAAAAATTAATTCGTTCGTTTCAACAATTTCTTCTTCAAACCTTGATTTCCTTTCAAATAATTCGGTCTTCAAATTCCTCGCAGGTTCATTGTCGAAGAAATAGTCATACCTCATCTCCGTCGGCGATGAATTTCCTGGTGGCCTCTCCAACCTGAACAGTCTTGGCTCCTCTCCAGGACAGTTCCAGCATCGAGCCGTAAGAGCCCTCATCCGGGCCGGAAACCGTTCCTGATCCGAGCAGATCACCCGCTCGCATGTTGCAGCCGTTCACGCAGTGATGAGCCAGCTGCTGTTTCAGAGTCCAATACAGGTACTGAAATTTGCAAATTGCAATCATCAATGGAAATTTGTCTTGTTATTTATCGAAATCAATTCCTACCTTGAAGTTAGTCTTGCAAACTTCGTGGTCTTTGGAATCTCCCTCTGGTTTGATAGTCACTCCCAGGTTAATGTCGAAAGTGTATGGGTTAGGGTGACGCAAATAGGAGGGAGGAACAGGGTCCTGCAAAACCGGAATAATTTGAATAGTTATTTCTTCGGAGAATTTTAAAACCTTCAAATTCGATATTTTGTGAGGAGAAAGTTCAGAGAAGTAGGTTTAAAAGTTTGGAAGATTATTTCAGTACTTTTGTGTTCTTCTATCAGCGAATGCTAATTAAAACCGTCCCTACCTGATTCATGTCGTCGACGATGAAGGGCTTCAAAGCCTCCATGGAAACGATCCAGGGAGAAATGGTGGTGCCGAAGTTCTTTGCCAGGAACGGACCAAGAGGGACATATTCCCAGGCCTGAATGTCTCTCGCACTCCAGTCATTCATCAGAACCATTCCGAAGATATGATCCTCCACCTTTTCAATTGGAATTCTGCAATCAAATTATAAAAGGTTTTCGAAAAAAGGCATTACCTTTCTCCGAGCTTGTTCTCTGTTCCACCCACGAAGAAGGCCATTTCGAGTTCGAAATCAACCAGTTTCGAAGGACCGTAGATGGGCTGGTCGACTGAAAATCACAAGTAAAAATTAGAATAAATTGGAAAACAAAACTTTCAGTTATTGGATTGCAAATGATTTGTTAGATTCTGTAGCAGAATATCAACGAAAAATAGTAGAAATTATCGTCTAACCTACTATAACAGAAATTTGAGATGATACTAACCTCCTTCAGGCTTGGTCTGTCCGCAAGGTCTTCTGACGGGATGTCCAGATGGGATGATGGAAGAGGCTCTGCCGTGATAACCAACCGGGAGCCATTTCCTGGAAATCATTGGATATTTTTCTACTTTTTGTTTAGCTTCTAACCAATTGGGCATGAGAGCATTCTCTTTGCCTCTGAACATGATTCCCACATTAGTTGCGTGGTAGATCGACGAGTAGAAGTCGGTGTAGTCGCCTAGAAAAGAGTCAACTGTTGCCTTTCTTTGAAACGTCTGAAGTAACTTACCAATGGAAGCAGGCAAGTGCATCGTGGCCTCGTTCTGTGAAACGAGGGCTTTGGATCTAAAAATAGAGCATTTTTCTTTTCAAACTTTAGCCATGAAAAACCTCAGATCGTTGTTCCCCTTGATTACATCGCAGTCATCCGACAGAAGCTGCTGGATTTTCGCACGAGCCTCCAACCAAGCAGCACGGGGCAGGGCCATGAAGGCATTCAGGGTTTCCTGGATAAGCAAAATGGATTTCTCATTCCACGCCAATATGGCATCATCTTTTGCAAGCGTCATGCTTTACAGAATAGAAAATATGGCAAGATAAAGAAATTTATCGTTTAATGAAAACATTTTGCTGGCAGATACAAGCTACCATCCGAATCGTAAATTCAAAAATCTCAATAAGTTATTGGTCCCTACCTCCTTGAAAACGTTCTGATGAGCCTTGAGATTAGGTCCGTCGAAGAGATGAGCGATGGCCGACAGATCGAGAATTTGATCCCCGATTGCTACTCCGATGCGACGACGCTCCTGAACAAGAAAGCTAGAATAAGTCTGGAAAATTCCTATTCTTACATTTCCTTTGGTGGAGAAGACTCCATAGGGACAGTTCTCAAGAGGGAAATCTGATCCGGCTGCTACGTTCACGAACGACTTCATTTCGCCTTGAAAATTTTGGAATTGTGAAAATGTCAAATTGAAAACTCGAAGATATTTCAACGCTAAAGAACGTTACAGTTGAATCAAAAACGGCGATAAGTAACTGCAAAAATAACGGTTTATTCGATAAAACTTAATCCAGAGATCTCTTATCTCGTTCAGCAAGTTCAAATAGTTGAGGGAATGTTAAATAACTTAAAAGTTCAATGGGGACACCATTTTTCTATCCAAGCTTAGCGGCATAAATGGCATCCTTCGTGAGAATGAAGAGAGCCTCGTCAGCTGCATAAATGCCTTGAATCGAAGTGTCGTGTTTCTTCATCTCGAATGCATCCTCCTGTCGCTTCAGACTTATCACCTTAAATTTGTCATGAATAAAAAATCGAAATAAATAAAACTCTACCTGTTGCTTGGCAATCTCCTTCACGGCAGTGTTAGTCCTTCTATTTCGCAGATCTAAAATCAAGCTATTTAGTTCAAAAGGCTTAATCAGTATAGGGTTGAGATGAGAAATGCCAACTATAAATGGGGAAAGTTCAAAATGACGATATGAAAGCATGGACAGTTAAGAATATAGGGAAAATGATGAAATTAAGAGAAAAGTTTAGAAAAAGGAATGTAATGTCATGCTGCTTATATTGTAGTTTCTTATAACTTCGAGTTTTGCAGACTACATTGGAGTGATGGTTTCTTTCAATCTATGCGTTTGAGTAATTGCCTTGTTTACCTGTGCTGACGGCAGTAGCCTGCCAATAGACGAATGCATGATTGTTGTTCTCTGCGATAACTGCGTAAGTACCAGAAGGAGAGGCTGATGAAAACTTGCGCAATTGCTTCGAAGCCTGAAATCATCAGAAATTACAAGAAAACAATCGAATAAATGATGACAATTCGGATATTTTTGGAGAATGAGTGAATTGATACGAACAAATTTGATGTGGGGAGATGAAAAAATAGAATGGGAAAGTGATATGGCAGAACAGAAACGAAAGAGAGTGGATTGCAGGTGAGTGATAGAGATAAGAGAAGGGAAGAGAGAGAGCAAGGTCATTTATGAGAAACATTGCCATATTTCAACGACAAACAAACAAATGATAGAATGGAAATAAAAAGCAATCAATTAAAAACCAACCTGCACATATCCAAATGCATTGAATGTCTTGATGTGGACTGGCTTGCCTGAATTTACAACAACTTAAATGAAGCCTCAAAGAAATGCTTACCATCGTTGAGACTCCAGAGAACTCCATCGACATCGTGGCGAAGACAGATTCCTGCAGGTTGACCCACTCGTCGATCCACAAACAGAAGTTGGTGACCCGTGATATCAGCCTGAAATGAAATTTCCTCTCTAATTTATTGCCTCTTCCTTCTCTCGCTTTGGGACAAACGTAAGGACTTGTGGAATAAAATACTCGTAGCTCAGGATGAGTCTTGCGTCACTCAACAACTTTATAGTTTTATCCTAACTCACAAATACCTGCTTAATGACAGTCTGATTGTCTCCGTTCAGCCAGTACATGGTCTGCAATTCGTCATCGATCTGCATGTCGCACTCTTCCAACTGATCCGCATTGAAATTCTCCTTGGCTCCAGAAGCGCCCATTGCCTTAAACCAACACAAGCTTAGCTTATTTTAAATTTCGGAGTTTTCTTTGTTAGCGACACTACACTTCTCAGAATATAACTGCCCTAGCCTTATAAATGATCCATCTCCCGAACTGGTTGAACTTTCGAAGAAATTGGGAACTTTACTAGACCAGAATCGTAACCTTCTTGTCGCTGGTGAATCTCTCGAGCAGATCAGCAGCCTGTGCGATGACCTCAGGATCAGGCTCGAATCTACCCCGTTTATCTCCAGCCACCAACTCGTCCCATCTGTCGTCGGCAAACGTCTTGAACAATGTCAACTCCAACCTGAAATTCAAGATGGCAACACTGTTATTTTTCCGCTGTGAAACGAAGATAAATTTGGTCTATTTTTGAACAATTAACCAGGTTTTTAAAGCTATTCCATAGAACTGGCATGCGCATTAGACTATGAAGACTGACATCATTTTCTGATCGGAAACAGTCCAGATGCAGTCATTCGGCTTCACGGATCCACCCAACTTGCCCCCGAGGAGAACGATATCGCCGATCGAAAGGAGAATCGTTTGAACTCCAATCTGATGAATAGTCCATTTTGAAGAGATAATTTTCAATCTTTCTTTTTACCTGAAACTTGATATCTTCCTTTTTGACGTGCTCTCCCAATGCAAATGTCACGGTAATTTCATCATCTTTAACTTTCCAGAAATAGACAGGGTTTGTGATTTCTGAAGAAACAATTGGGCATTCTTTTCTTTTCGGCCGTGAATTATTTATCTCCTAATATCCTTTCATTTCATAGGAGAGAAAGATATTTTTTCCACGAAGAAAATCTTTTGAACCCGATAACAAACAAGAAAAGTTTGTGGAAAAACAATACCAACCTCCTTCAGCATCGGCATCCTTCATATCGATATCCTTGACCAGTTCGCGCTGCTTCAATCCAGCCGAGTCTCCAATCACTTCCGGGTGCTTAGAGCCAATCGAAATCACGTTCTCGCATTTCGCATCCAAAGTGCACATCTCAAAATTGTGGCATTTATGGGCTTTCTATTTTTAATCTCACCTCGACATGTCCTTTCTGAGAAATTGTTCGAACCCTCGACGTGGAAATGTTGCCTTCAGGGTCAACTGAAAATATTCTTGTAAATCGTTTTGAAAACGAAAAAGAAAGTCAACCTGCCAATGTGAGCCAGAAGATGAGATTGTAGAAGGGAGGTTCCTTAGTTTCCTTGTGCTGTAACTGCTCCTTCTCCTCCTTCGATTTCTCCCTCACAGTCTGCAGCAGCAAGTGCACGTGTTCATCCACGAGTTTGCCATCCACCAGCATGAAGCCGTTACCTTCCACAACACTCACATCCACAGAGTGCATTTTCTGAATCAAGAATGATTTAATTCCAGATAAGATTTGATCGCACTTCTTTGGAGTTTATAAACAGCAATTCCGGATCTCATAACGATTTCGAAAAAAGTTAAATATAAAATGAAAGTTCGAATTTTAAAAAACTTCGGGCGTGTGTAGATTTATCCCGTTTTTCACAATTGTCCCTCTTTGGAAAAATGAGATAAATCTATGCAAGCAAGTGGGATAAAACCACATATATACACCAAAAATTTCAATTCCATCCTGAACTTGATCATAAACTTAAATAAAAGAAAACGAAAAACTCATACCTTCCAGGGTTCATCAGAACTCGCATCTCGCATATAGATCGAGAGCGAGGTCTTGCCATCCGAAACTGCGACGAGACGATCGTTGACGAAGAGAACGGTGGGTGGGAGCGAGAAATCGGAAGAGACAGACACATCGATGGATGTGAGGGCAGGGGGCGATTGCTGCCAGGACAGAGTCTGTAAATACAAGCATGGCAATAAATGAGCCAAGGAAAAATTCAAAATTAAAATTTAACTTCAATTACAATCTTCTAGGAATGTTCAAATGCTTGATGCAGAGTTGAACGACCTACATTGCAATTGTAGGTCACTCGAACAATGCCTCCGCTAGAAGTGATTATGTAGAAGTTGAAAACGCCATCCTTCGATGTGGTTTCGTCGAAGAAAATGCAGTTGGCCTGGGCGAAGATTTTCAAATGCTGGATGGAAAATTGAGCACTCGATGGATCGAGCACATGTGTTTCGGCACCTGCAAACGAAAAATAGATGTTACTGAGTTCCGGTAAATCTTGTAAGAAAGAGAAAAATCGAGTTCTGATGGTGGTATTTAACAGAAGCGATTTATAAAGATTTGCTATGTCAAGATCTGAATCTGTGGAATTCCGCACTGCAGCTAACGATGAATAACGCACAAAGACAGGCGAGGTGAAAGGGTTTGCAGAAATGAGATAGCACAGTGGCAGACAAGGAAAAGATGAAAATCGGAGAAATAGTGCTGGGTTTCCTTGCCGCTCAGTTTCTGGAAAACCAGAATTTTTCATGCAAATTTTCCAACTATAGAATTTCCAGACTTGAGGCTGCCGCAACTTACAATAATACCGAAATTTAAAAATTTCGCTTTGTTCGAGCAGCGCAAATTCAAAAACACTAAATGCACGAATATCTGAAATCAGGCATCATTGTAAGTTGGAGTTGATCACGCTGAGCACGATTCTGGAGTCAGAATGCAAGAAATTCAATAAGAGTCACTCGGAAACCCAGAAACCGAGCGACAAGAAACAAGTGCGCAATTTGTTGTTATTTTAATGTGCACAACGACTGTAGACATCAGCGTGATTCACATGGATTTTCAAAATATACATAGAAGTTTATTATCTGTTCTAAAAGGGATTCCAACCTTTCAATTCAAGTTCCTTGAGAGACAGGGGGTCGAGAGACAGCTTGTATCCATCGAAATTCGCGTCCAGCAGGGTCTGCTCCACCTTCAGATCCAGCAGCTCCTTTTCTTCACTCATTTCTAAAGCCTAAATCTTGCGATTAAAATTCCTAAAACCAAAAATCTCGATTCAGATATTCACGAGCATATGTTGTCTACATTTGTTCGTAGAAAATATGGTAACACAATCGAATCGTCAAATCAACTGCTTTATCATTGAAAAACGCCCTTAAATTTGTTACGATAAAACAATAAAAGGAAGAATCACATTAGAAAACAGCCGGTGTGGAAAATTTTGATGAAAAGGAGAAAGGAATGAAGGATTTGAAAGTGAAACAGAGGGAAGCAGCTCGTGAAGTTGCCCTCGAAGGTGGGGAAAATTGCACGCCACTACAAATGACTGAGGAGTGATAATGATGATAAGACGAGGAAGGGGATTATCAACTGTACCGCATTCGGAAAGTTTCTCAGCAACGATAAACCATTTATGATGATAGGATATCCGTTGCAGGTCAATTCTCTCCAAAACGGTAAACTGTGGCAATGTAATTTTCACGAAAAAAGTGAAATTTGTGTGGTTTCTGAGAAGAGCGGACAAAAGGAATGAGGGAGGAGGGCACAATCTGAAGGTGAACAAGCTGATATCTCATTGAATAAGCACGCCTAGAATAATCCTCGTCTGAAAGTGAAAATGAAATTGAGAGTTAAACAACTGAATGAATGAATTGAATACTTGTATCTGAAAATCAATCAACTCCAATCAATAAGATAAAACAAACAATGAAGCCGAAGCCAATAAATAAATTAGGCAGATATACCAGAATGAAGGATGGATGAAAATCTAGCAAAAGAGAACAATAGAAAAATCAGACTCGAAATTTTTAATTTAAAAATTTAGAGATTTAAGGAGAAAAAGAGAAATGAGAATTAAAGATAAAGAACAATAGTTTAAAAACATTGGAAGAAAAGCCCCGTGTAGCAGACACACGAAAAGTGCACAGAAAAAAACCAAACGAATTGGCTAATTTATGGAAAGTGGAAAATGGAATTGGAAGAAGTAAGAGAAGGGTCTAACAAGTGATTGATGTGGAGAATCCCTTCCCGATCTGCCTATCTCCTCATCCTCTAATAGCCGATGGACTCGAGGTACGTTGTCAGCTTCTCGACCGCGTTGCGCACGTCTGCAGAGACTTGGTTCTCTCCTTCGTACACTGCGATCAGCACCGCTGAAAAAAAAACAATTAAAAAGTCGAAATTTTAATGCATAAATTTGTTCTGATTGAAGCAAAATGAGTAAAGAATTGTTCGTCTATATCGAAAAGTCATTATGAAGGAAAAACTAAAATCACTCTATCAATATAAAGTTCTGCTAAAATAGTTTCAGCGAGTCCTAACGAATCAAACTTCTAAAAATGCCCTATTCTTCGTGAAGAATAAAACAAATTTTGAAAATTCTGCAAAGCATACACAACCATCCCTGAGCCTAATAAGTGAACAATATTTCAAGTTGGTGCTTGATTATCTACTTTTAAAATAAAGAAAGAAGCAGAATACATATTCAGATATGTTCAAAATTCGATTTTTCCGAGACGGGGACAGGTTCTTTTCAAAAATTGGGAGTGCATGTAGATTTATCTCAAAAGGTTGAAAATGTAGACTTATACTTTTCTATTCTCGATTAAAATCCAGTAGGATACATCTACACGCATCCAAAAAAATTGGAAATAAGTAGCATCATTCAATGGACACTTGGCCATTTTTCTTTCATTCCAAAAATGACATTTTTATTAGCTGATTATTACTCGTTTTCGTTTTTTTTCTAGATTTGAGGCGCATTCACTGCCAAAGAATACCTTAGAGTATTATCGGATAGCAGACTTAAAACTTTTTATTTTTTTTATTTGGCAATGGCAACCGCGTTGTAGCGCATTCGCGAACATCCCTACCGCAACTGCACCGCAGTTGGGCTGGAAAAGTTTCAAGTCTAGTTGATATATCTTGCGATTGTAACCCTCGTTGAATTTCGAGATCTCTACAAATCACTACTTTTTTACAGAGTCAATTCAATTCGATTTGATTTGATTTTAGTCGTCAACTTAAGAAATTTCATAAAGAGCTGTGAACACGTACCGCTCTTGGATTTGGCGGCGAAGAATCCACTTTTATCCTTCTTTCCGAAGATGAGGTTGGGCTCTGTGCGGGGAACGATGTAGTGGATGCCCTGCAATTCAACACATCACTATATGGGGGTCTTAATCGAATCGTCCAACCTCCAGATCGGCTCCGGTGCTGGGGACGGAATCGATGTTGTTGAACAGGCTCACGAACGTCTTCAGCTCGGAATCCGTCGCCTGAAATTCCAATTTCTTCGATTTCCTGGATAGTGATATTTATCTCTTCCTCACATCTCATAAATCCTTCCCAACACAAACAGACCAACACTTTGCCCTCTCTGTCGCATATCTGCTTATCTGATTTATCCCCCCGCTGCATTGCAATTATCTCGATTGCTGCAGGCAGTTTCTCGTCCCTTCTTCTCCTCTCCTTCCCTCGAGAACGAACACCTTTCCCCTGTTTAGTGACAGTCAAGGTCAAGCAACGCAATCATCCCCCTTATTTTTTTTTCTATTTCTATTCACTTTCTCGTAACTCAGAAAATCAATTATTCTGTTTTCAAAACTCTTCAACCTTTGTTCGCATCGAAGACTGGACTCATATCTGACACTGAAAATCGACTCAAGTCCCAGAAAAATGCTCAACTTATACCTAGCTTCAACGTTGCAATTTTTAAAAATAAATTTTCAGTTGGCGCAAAAATGTTGTACATCTATTTGATGAGTGCCTAATGAAGATAGGAACACAAAATATACGCCACGGGATCATAAAGTGGAGTGATAAGAGTTTCACTTCTTCTGGCAGTTAGCTAGCTTTTCGAATAATCAAAAATTCATCAAATAATCGATATTGTTCTGTCGATGACTAATGATCGAGAAGTATAATATGACTACATAGGCAGAATAAATGCTATTCGTGATCTGTTTAAATCGCTGATTAAGTAATATTTTTGAAAGTTAACCCACTTCAGTCATCACCCGCATTCGCGTTTGGAAAAGTTTACCAGCAATCGAAAAAAAAATGCTGATAAACAAAGAAAGAAAAAAGTAGGTGCAAGGTTTGTCGCGAATCTCCCCTTCCCCATCCTATTTTCAAATAATTTTGTCCGTTCCCATCCCCCCAATTTCTAATTTCTTTTTTTCTGTACAGATATGGAAAAGAATGCCAATTTTTGGCTCGCTCTCAACCCATCCGATTTGTCCGTCATGGCGCAAATTTGAGGTTGTGTTCAATTTTGAAATTGCCACCCTCCCTAGTCCCATAAAAATCAAGTTTGTCTGGCAAAGTCTGTGAGCGAACATTCCGAGATTTCGATATTTCTAAGTCCAAATACAAATAATTGCGTACCTTGAACATGCTGCCGCCCTCAGTCCTGGCCCAGATGGACCCGTCGAGTCCCACGATGGCAGCCCGTTTGATGGCCTGCGAGCCTCCAGTCAGCGAGTTGATGTACGCGTCCCAGCCTGCCATTTTTCCAGACAGCTATTGTTCAAATTGGCTGCTTCTCGAACTGAAAACGCAAAATAAGAAATTCGAGACAAATCAATGAATTCCACGAAAACGCACAAATCGGATCGAATAAACATGACAAATCATCATTCGTTGTTGAAAGGAAGATATTTTTGACAGAACCAAATTTTCAAAACATACGCGCACACACAGAAAGAATGAATGTTGTATAGAAAGAAGCAGAAGCAAACTTGATGAATCACTGCAAATTGAAGGATTGATGAAAAGAAGGAGAGAAATGGAATAGATCGGGCAAAATAAAACAATGACACAATACTGAAGATGGAGAGCGAGTTTAGTCATCGCCAGAAAAGAATAACAGGGTTGATTGATTGATTGATTGGATCGAGTTAGTCACGACTGGGACGGAGTTCGGTTGCAAGTGAACTAGTGACAAAGTGACAGACACAGAAAATAGAGACAAATCGATAGAGTTCTAGAAAATGGAGGATGGAGAATAGGGAATGGGCTGAGAGGAGGCAAATATTTGTGTTGAAATGGACTAGGCCATGGGCTGTCTGCCTGCCACTGGCCCCGTGTGCTTGTTTACTGCAAAAACGAACAGAACATGGCGTTTTGTCGATTGCGCCTAAAATCGAACGGACTATGGAGAGGACCTAAAGACCCAGAGAAAAAGGAACAGAATAAGAAAAAGACTGTCCGATCGCAAATCGATATTAGGAGAGAAGGGACGGAGAGAGGGAGGGAAACAAAGAAAGAGGGCGCGAAAGAGAATGAGAAATGGAATGGAATGGAAGGGGGAAGGGGAGGGAAAGGGAATGAACGAGTGGAGTAGTGAAAGAGGAGGGAGTCAAAGGACAGTCGAGGCAAGGGAAGGGACGGGCACCAATACTCGACTCACTGTCTGTCTTCCTCCCTCTCCCCCTTCCTTCTTTCGCTTCTTCGAGACTCAACTCGCACTGCAACACAGCAACACTGCACTGTATTGCGCGCTGCACACTGCGCACTCACCGCTTTCGGATTCAGATTAACAAGGAAAACCAGCAAATGGACACAAAGACGCAAAAGATGCAAGCACAAACAGCCACAAATCGAATCAGAATCGAAAGAAACACAAAACGACATGACATGACGTGCAATCCCCGATCTCATCGAAACAGTGGAATTGACGATGCAGCAAGTCAGAAAGCTATTGAGAGGAAATGGCGAAGATAAGTGTCATGTTCATTTTGAAAGTAATCCCATGAACTGCCTTCTTCTGATTTGAAGAGAACATTCGTTAGAAACGATCATTCCGAAACACCCACCACGAATTGCTGTCAAATACTCGAAAGATTGAAAACAAACAGAAAAAGTGCAAGTAAAAACAAGAAAACTAGCTGGGCCAAATGATGAGAATTTCAAATGATCTTAGGGGCGGAGCGAGTTGATGAAAACCAGAAATGCGCGGCAGGGTCGTGGACTTGAAGAGGAAGAGGCAGGGGCATAAAAATCGATTGAAAAATAGAAAATGAACCGAAATATAGTCGGAAAGCGGGAATAAATAATGAGAGTTGGGTGAAGAAATCGAAGAAGTGCGAATGAAAATAGACGCAGGTTTCGTAACAGATGGTAGTGAAGGTGATGCAGTGCAGGGCAGGGTCCTAGAGGGAGTGAATGACTCATTCATTCTGGCGAAGCGAAGAGGAGGGGGAAGGAAAGGGGAAGGACTGCCAAGCCAGGGGCTGTCCCTCCAAATGTCCACTCTCTATGGCAAGAGGAAAGTCCTAATGAGGACGAGAGAAGATGGATGGATTTGGGATCGAGATTCGAGGAATGATGAATGAAACACACTGGCAAAAAGTGATAGATCGGACAGTTTGACCGTTTTGCACTGCCTACTAATGGAAGATATCTCGCACTTAGCAATCACAATCATTCCCACACTACTAATGCATTTCAATAATGACTAAAAAGCCGAAAAGTTGAGAAGACGAATATTTCATAACTCATACCATTGACTGCGAGAGGAGAGAGAGGTAGAAGCATAATGAGATCATCGATGGAGAGATGGAGAGGAGGGCAAGGATGCTTAGTCCGTGTCTGGAAGCTGGAGGAGAAGGCTAATAGCGACTGAATGCTGAATGCAGATTCTCCAAACAATTGACTAACTGGCCTGACTGCCTAAATGCAGACTTGGCGAGTGAATGGCTACCGCAATTCCCCTCTTTTCCCTGCCTAGATCCACCCTCCCCTCCCTCTTTCGATACTTCGTAATAGGAAATTCTATACCCAAGCAAGGCATGTGGAACAGCAACAGAAACAATGAACAACCTAATCCAGTTACTTCCAGCTAATTCAGCAATGGTTCAATCAATTCTACTACGCAATCTCTAATAATGCAAACTTGCAGAGACCAAATCCGATATAGAGATCTGGCAGGGAAATAGGAATGCTTGAATAACAGAAAAATTTTAATTTTAAAAATCAGACAAAAGGGAAAAGGAAAGCGAAAGGGACGCAACGCCGCCTGAAATATTTCTTCGCGATACATATATTTTAGGAATAAAGAAGACGTGATTTGCCTCCGTCAATGAAGATGACTGAAAAGGGAAGTGCACAGGTCGGAAATCGCAAATCTTGACGAAACTTTTCAAATCGAGGTTTTCAACGACGGGGATCACGATGGTGGAGTCGAAAAGTGCTAAATAGAAACCTGGAAACCGATGAAAATCGTCGATTCTTCACTTGCATGAGCGAATTTGCAAAATTAGCTTACATTTTTGAAAGTGATTTTGCTCATTTCTCACACAAAATACGAGTGGAAAACGACCTAAAATTCCCTGATTCCAGCTTCCTATTTAACACTTTTTGACCTCACCATCGTGATCCCCCCGTTATTGAAAACTTCTGTTTCGTCAAGATTTATGATTTCCTATCTGTGCACTTCTCCTGTGAGTGACAGCAGAATGACGAAGTTTTCGAATGCGCGACAAAATTGGAAAAATCTGAAGATGTGCTGCTCGCTTGCACCACACTAGCAAAATCGAACGGTGGTGTGGGACCTCCGGAAGAACATGAAAATCAATAATTCGGAAAAAAAATCACGAAAACTAAAAACAGAAAGGAAAGAAATGAAACTGCAATTGGCCAAAATGAAACACACGTTTAACACTTTGCAAAATTCGCGCGTGAATTTTCATCACTCATGCACGGCGATTTTTTGCTAACAGTAAAAGAAAGGGCGGAATCTTGAAGAGTGCAGAAACGCAGAGTTGACAATTGTAGCTTTCGCCTTGCGATGTGCCATTTTGTTCTGCACTTGCGCATCGTTATAGGTTTAGCGTATGAAACAGTCTGGTTTAGGTTTTTGCTATTTTTCTTTCTCGATAATTTCCTAACTACCGTCATTTTTCCAGAATATATCTGCAAAGACTCATAAATGTTAGCTCTTCTGAATAAAAATCTTGTTTTTTTCTCGAATATTATGCTCAAATTCTTTAGGAAAACCATGCTGGTAATTCGCCTAATGTAAAGGCGAGAGAAGATGCGATTAAAACACTGTATAAATGAAGGGAATGAAATTTGAAGGTAATTTTTTAAATAAAATTTTTAGCCCTTTTAGACATTCGCGATGAAAAAAATTGATTTAAAAATAAATTTATTCTTCAAGAAAACAAGTCCTAACAAAAATAAATAAGAGAACAAAATTTTCACTTCATGAGAATAGAATATCTAGCAGACTTGGGACCTTTTTAATTTGGCCGCCGCACCGCAGTTGCGGTGGAAGAGCCCCAAGTCTGACATATAGTCGAAAAAATAGACAATTTACATGAAAGAACTGATAAATATTACCGGTATCATTTTCAGGATTTAGATGATAGGTAATGGGATTTGATATACCCATAACCCTCTCTAGCGAATTGAAGCATCAGGCCTGAGTTCGTAGGCACTTTTGCCGCGCTGGTTTTCCGTCTGAAAATAAAGGAGCTCATAAATCCCATTTCATATATTCTAGATCAAGACTGTTGACGGAGCCGATCGAGATCGGGTCCGAAAGAAAGAAGTCGGGTCGGGACCATCAGGGGTTATCAATAATTCTTTTCTTTTCCTTCACCTCGACACATTTTTTCTCGCGTATTGTCGGTTGTTTCTCTTTCTAAATCTTTTCTGCAACTCCGTGTACTCGTCGAGGTCGAGAAAAATCTACCCCACCAATAGCTCCGTCTTAGATTTTAACAATATATTTTGAAATTCGCATATACAATTTTAAATAGTGGGATTTCGTATAGTTCTTTAATCTCTCACCAATTTGATGCACATCTGCGCGTCCTGAGTGTCCATGCCGAGTTTGATCTGTTGATTCATCGGATTGCCATGCAGGGGTCCGGCCACGAAAAAGCCCATTCTGGAAGAGAATATTTTTATTTCTTTTTTTGTAAAAAATCGAATTCAGAAAACGAATATTTAAAGAAAATATTGAATTAATTTCTGAATGAATACAGTCTCTTCAAAATCATATTTTATATTTTTGAAAAAATATGATTTTCCAAAAGAAATTCGATATCGTACCCGCAAAGCCTGAGCATCATCTGCCTGATTGTAGTGCAGTTGATCGGCTCGATGGACTCGATTTGTGTGCAGAGCAGACGGTAGCTCGAATAGAGGCGCGAGAACATCACCTCCTCGCTTCCAGTCGCTTGGATCTGGAAAATATCAGTTACAGTAATCTCAAAAATAAAGAATTACTCAAGTTATTGTATCTTCGAACTTGAAATTTGATATTTTGGGAATTCAATTTATTTTTTGCAAATTTCAAGGAAAAAATGGGAGATCGTTGAATTTTTTTCTTAAATTCACAGTAACTCTAAAATGTCAAGATTATTGGACTTTAAGAACAAAGAAAGCCTACTGTAGAAACAGCAGCCTTGAAGAGTGCGAGCTGATGTCTCGAAAGCAGTTTGCATAGATCGACTCGGGCTGAGTTCTGCAGCTCGGTTCGGACTTTCGCCACGTGCTCCATTTCCACCGTCTAAATCAAATTCAATTTTCTTTTCTAAATTTCACTTTAATTTTGTATCTGGTTTCAAAAATTCTTTTCGACCATAACACTCGATCTAAAAATCGTACCTTGTCGCCCTTCTCGATCGCCAATTCGCAGGCCCTTCTCAGGATCTCCAACGCTTTTCTCAAATCACCAGTGGTTGAGGCGACCTAAAGAAGAAATGTTTGAAAGCAGTGATTTCTTTTTTAGTTTTCTTTATTTTAGAGAAAAATAAAAGATTACCGATCTGCATGCCAACTGCACCGCCTTTTCATTGATTTCGTCGCAGCCTTCGAGCCGGGCCTGGAAATATATAAAATGGATTTAAAAAAGATGACAAAATGAGCACCGTTACTGTAGAAAATTTGAAGGGAAAAAGAACTACTGTTGAATTTATCAAAATCAACAAGACTATAGCAGAACATAGAAATAGTTGGATTATACTGTCGAATGTTGCAAATTTCATGACATTTACAAAACTCCATACCATAACAATCTTTTCGATCTGATCGTGCTCGTAAGGCTGGAAGATGAGTCTGTTGGAGCCGAGTCTGCTTGCATTGCGGTTGGTCAGAACTCGCTCAGGGAAGTCCAGTGTGTTGGCGATCGCGATGATGGAGACTCGAGATTCAGGCAGGGACGACCAGTTCAGAATCGCGTAGATGATCTGGAACGATTTCTTTTTTTAAATCTAAATTTTTTATACACTTAACTCTGAAGAAATGATATGTATGGTTAGAAAAGTGTTTGAAGAAAGTTTCTTCAAGTTAAAAAATAAAACTTTTTTTCTTATTTTTGAAAGAAAAAATAAACAAAATTCTGACATCCTGCTTCTTGTTGCAGAGCTGGTCGAATTCGTCGACGAGAATGAGGACGGGTAGTCGCTTTCCATCGGCCATCGCGAATTTCGCATCCAGCATTTTGCGCGCGTTCACCGCGGAGACGTTCTTCTTCACACCCGTCAGACTGGAATTACCTTTTCATTTCAAAGATCCTATCTTTCCAAAAATATCTTTTTTAAAAAAATTTATTTGTCTTTTCAAAATATGTACCTTTCAAAAACTCGATTTTTTTTCTAAATTAACATTTTTAGGAGTCTTTTCTTATTTTTATAAAATGAAGAAACTCTCCAACCTCTTGTAGATGTCCACAAACACCTGTCTCTGATTTAGGTACTGCATGCCATTGACGGTAATGTATTTGAATTTTGAACAGTCGCCCGAATTCTGCAGCGATTTTGCGACCTAGAAGACTTTCATTGACTTTTTCTTCAAGGATAAAAAAGTACCGCTTCAACAGTAGTAGTTTTCCCTGTGCCTGGCACGCCGCTGATGTACATGGCCATGGACTCTGAGCCGGGCTCGGCCGCTTGGCGGATGAACCTCAAAGGAGATTTCATATATCCATGGATTCAGAAATTCGAATTTTGTTATTTTATAAAAGTTTTGGAAAACATCTCAAATTGAAAAGTTTGAAAATTGCTCTACTTCGAAATGTTCTCTAAACCTTTCATTCTCTTTATATATTCCTAGATTTGATAAAACCGGATATCATATCTTGCTATTCATAGTTGTGATGAAAGTTTAAAATTAAATTTACGAGTTTGAAGTAAACTCCATTTCAAAATTCTCTCACCTTTTTCATCTTTCTTCATAAACTATGGATTTAAAAATCTGGACTTTTCAGCATTCCCAATACCAATCAGTTATCAATGGTAGTCGAAAAAAGCAAATCAGTTCTATTGCGTTGGCCGATCGGTAGTAAATTTTGAGAAAAACCAATCGGTATTCATTTGGTACTACTTGGTTGTATCCTTGTATTGTTGACTATTACTAGCTTCATATCAATTGGCCTTTTCAAAAAGTGCTATCAGTCAATTGGCGCACTAATGCTCTCTAGTTTTTTTTTTAGATTAAATTGATAATTGATTGGTATTGGAAATGCTGATTTAAAAATATATTTTTGAAATCAAATCTTACTGCTCAATGGCAGCGGACTCCTCCTCTCTGCAGGGCATATTCTCGGGCACAGCTGAGAAGTGCAGTCTGGAAAAGGCCCTCTCGATTGGCAGCTCCTTCTTCTGCTTCGGCTCGTACCCGATCAGAGACAGTTTGATCCTGATTTTGAGCGGCTCCAGCATCTCTATCCTGTTGGTGGATTTGTTCGGGTCGATCTGAAATAAAAATCTACTTGTACTCTTTTCGAATTTTCCCCAGAAAAAATATTAAAGAAAGCTTCTGTTCATCCAGAGCCAGCGTGATACTTTTATCTAAAATTGTGATATTCCTAAGAAAGTCTTTTAAAAGTAATTTTTTAACTAAAAGGAATACTTTTCGAAGTATCTGTCTCCAATTTGGCTAATCTTGAACCACGGGGGTATCCCCTGACGCTGATCACGAACCTAAAATCAGAAAGTGCTAATGTACAACCGTTTGGACAGAAAATCCCGAAAATCGTTACAGGAAAGGGGGAAATTACAAGTTAGCACACATATTTCATATGGAGTATGGCGGGTTTTTTGGAATTTCCTGTCAGAACGTTGCACGTCAGCACTAACTTCAGATCTGTGATCGGCGTCACAAAATACACGTGGTGCAAAAATCAACCAAATCGGAGACCGATATTTCAGAATGCGTCCTTGTAAGGAAAAAAAACTAACGTTTTCCTTATCATCGTCCAGAGTGAGTTTGGTGAATCTTCTCGTGGGCGGGGATCTGTCCGATTTTGCAGGCGATTTGACAACTTTGGTCGCGGGGTTGAAGAGCGACTTTCTGGCTGCCTGTCTTTTGGGGCGGCCTCGCGCATCGCTTTGGCTCTGACTCGCTTGCGGAGGCGAGTCGATCTGAAATTTTTCTTTCCTTTTTCTTCTGAAAGAAGATTCGTTACTCCTTCTCAAGCTATTAGGGTTAGGAATTTCAGATTGTTTTTCTTCTAAGAAACCATTTATTTAGTTTGTTTTTTAATTCTCACCGCAAGATTATTTAATGCTTTTGCCAGTTTCGTCCCAGGCGTCTGCTGACCATTTTTAGCGATATTTTGCTGCACTGAAATTTGAAGATTTTTTTTTAGAAACAAAACAAACAAATTTACCGTTGTGAATAGTGGACTCTCCAAGTACCTTGCGACTTCTCGACGCTCGAGGAGACATTTCTGAAATTTTTTAAGATCTAAATTTGGAAAATTGAATAAAATAACGAAAAGAGGAAATTCGAACAACACGTTTTACCGCCAAAATAAAGAACGAATGGCTGTCTTTCTCTCCTTTTCGCGGGCTATTTCTTTTCCCTGCCACAGCTATCTCCCTCTCGCTCTTTTTTACTATACAATTCCCTCAATAAAAATATAAATTTGAATATTTCGAAATGTAAAGAAGTAGTACGAAAAAAAACAAGAGAGATTACAATATTTAGGGATTTCTAAATCCCTTTTTCAAGCTAGTCAACTATTTCGGGTAATTTTTACATATTCGAAAATTGTGATACAAGACGAGTTGAACCATGTAAAATTTATGAAGATAGCTCAATATTTTTGCCATTTTTAGGCTTTGAAGAAAGTTATGCTCATATTAAAGCATGAGCTCTAGTTCAACAAAAGTTCGTGCTAAAAGACTAAAAACACCACCACAGAAGTTCGTTCTTGTCTTCATTTATCGAAGCGAGTTCTTTCCTTGAATATTTCCTTCGACTTTAGATCGGTATTAATTTATGACCTAGTTTAGCTAAAGTCTAACTGCTTGGAAACTTACAAAAATGGACAATTCCTTAATGAGATCTTACCAATAAATGTCAGTTTGAATTTTTAAGGGTGTTTTTTGCAAAATAATGAGCAGCAGATGTTAATTATAATGGTTTGACGATAGGAAAACGCCTGATTAATTCTAGAGAAACTATCATTTTTTGAACTGACAAACAAATCTTAACGCAGGTGCAATTTTAATTATCTGAAAAATCTATCTTCTAATCTCGCACCTTCTGCAGCTTTTATATAAAAATTTAATAAAGTTTCGCAAGATATAGGGCGGGGCATAACTGGAGTGCTGAAACTGAAGCTGCACAAAATTATAAGTTAGGTGAGTCCTATAAATACGAAGCTGATTGCCTAAGCAACATCTTACACTGTTACTTGATTCGTTTCAAGTTTGCAATTTTTGTTTCGAAAGCGCTACTCTTTCTAAATCGTACTGTATTGAAATCATTTTCTCAAATTGTTATTCTACGGATTTACTATTGTCATTAGAGAAACAGGTCTCAGAATCGAATGTCTTGGTGCGATAAACCTACGCCTAATGCAACGGATTATGAATTTTGTGAAGGTGAATGAATTTTTCAGTTTACTTATTCTTACATACCATTTTGCATTGCTTTTTTTATGAACCTTGGTAACGATTTACTATTTCAGAAATTTTAACATCAGATTCATTACTTTACCAATTCATCGTTGCGTGCAAAGCTATCATACTTCATGGAAGCGAACTAGATACAGGTTAGTTAAATAGTTTATATCGATGTTATCTTCAAAAAATAAACTCATCTATAGGGCTTCAAATCCTGACCATTTTGTATAACATCGCATTAATTCCGGTTTTTATCGGCACATTTGTGATATATCGGTTATTTCGGAAACGTGAAACTTTTTCACAATTCGAAAAATTAATACTCAACTTACTCGCTCTACATATACTCCATTTTATCTATTCATTGACAATTGTAAGTTTTATGCTATTTTTATGGTGTAATTTTCAATATATACATTGAAACAGGATAGTACTTTAGAATTCGCTTGATATCTATCGTCAAACTTGGCACTTTTGCTGCCAAGATAACTTACACAGGGTAACGTAATTTAAAATTTTAGCCACATGTATCAATCAATATTTATCTACAGTTCAAACGAATCGTTTAAAATATCATCTACGTTGCTACAGAAAGTATCGACATTTTGTGAAATAGTATGGATCGTGTTATTGTAGTTTTCCATACATTATTTCGCCATAATGTCTCCACTTTTCTATCGCAACCTTTCCAAAAAAAACTATAAATGCCATCGTATTTTAAATTTATTTGACATATAAAGTTGACTTAAATCTAATATAGTTAAAATTTTGCATTGACAGCTAACAAATGGAATTGTAGGAATTAGTGGTTGATTTCCTTGTTATTGTTCGAGAGGGTTTGTTAATGATGCCCATAAGATTGGTTTCGACTGCAGTTATGATACATAGAGCTAGGACATTTTCACTGTTAGAAATTCTTCCACATGCATGTCAGTTTTGATACAAAATGATTCAATTTAGTAACCGTAGCGAAAAAATAACTCGGCTATTTACCATTATATTTCGGATATTGCTCGGCTTTTATATATTTTGCTGTACCGCCCAACTAATTTATGCTACAATTTCCTGGTTCAACGAATATCAAATTGTTGATATGCAATTATATGTAACGGCTCTTTATCCATGGAATGTAAGTTAAACGAATATTATAAAAATGATTAATGTCAATTATATAGATAATTTTAGCATTTTTACTCTATACTAGCTCCAGTCATAGCAAGTTATGCTCAGGCGATTGTTAGCATGGCTGCGTTTAATTGTCTAAAGCGGCGTTTTGATTCGTATCGCAATCTGAGCCCAAGTGCAAGAAATTCGGAACAACGCTTAAATCAATGCCTAATGGCGTATGTAAGTTATCTCGGTCAATTTTGCATCATATTATTTTGAAAATGAATATGTATAACGTTTAGATTTTATGCGAAGCGGTATTAGTTAATTTAGTTCTTGTCCAATTATACGATTTATGTTTTGTTTGGGACAACCAGAAACAGGAATATATAGGTAGGGTATTCCCTTAATCTTTTTAACTTTGATATCTTACACATCCTGTACAAAATTAATTATTTTTCGTTGTAATAATTGTTCCATATGTAATGAGTCTGTTAAGAGGACGAATCTGTGTAAATAATTGATTTCTTAAATCTGGTTAATACATCAAATCACACATTCGTTTATATTTATAGCCAATCTCTGGTTCAAAATGCCGAGATTCGATATATTTTGAAAGCTCTTACCCAAAAGAACGATGATATCGAAAGAGTTTTGAAACAATGAAAATTGCTCATGATTAAACGAAAAATAGCATAAATTAACTAGTTTCATAGCTTCAAAGAGGTTTGAGAGAACTTACTAGACTATTTTAGATACACGTTTGATCGCTGGTGGATCTTTGTTAGGGAATGTAATATATAATATACGAGTAAGTATTATTAATAAAAAATTGTCATATTAACTAGCAAAAGAAATGAAAAGGCCTGTTTTACCAGCATATATCCTGAAAATGTGCGCTGAGAAATCCTAAAGGAACGTTCGAAATGGTGAATCCTTCGACCTTACCATTATTTATGTAAACGATAATCATTTTTGTGTCGGATAAGAGGCACATGAATGCTACTTTGAATTTTTGAGAATAGAACTCGGCTAATCGTGCTTTAAGGAACTAAAATACCCCTTTCGCGTTATGTGCTTAGAAAGAGCAACTGTAAAATTAGGAATTGTTTCATGAATAAACCTTGAGCAGTATACTTTTCTAGCATAAGAAATGGATCCACACTAGAATAAGTTAAATTTTCTACCAAGAAAGCATTAAAAAATTTTCAGAACGTTTCTGGCACTATTTCCATAAATGGACCATGCTTCCAAATAATTATCCTGTTTTTCTTAGTGAGAGGATTGATCAAGGTAGTTTATGTACATGTGCATATAAAAGAAAAGGAACAATTTTAGACGAACAACACTACTGTATCGCCGACTAATAAAAGATTAGTTAAAGTTATTAAAGCTACACCTCATGGTCCCGAAGCAACTGCATCCAAATAGTATTTTATTATCACAGGCCAACAGACTGATCTGAAGTTATGGTCAAATATGAAAAGACGTTCCATACGTATAGGCAAAGTTTGTACAGCTCAAGACTGCTTAGTTCTTTTTTTACTTGAATTTATTTATTTATTCATTTTACTTTGTTAATTCAAATGCATTCCGAAAAGTTGTCTATTTATAACTAAATAAACGGTTCATTTTTGATAACTTATGTTCCCTAATTTCAAACCATCTGCAGCAGATTGCTATTAGTTGTGTCAACCTGACTTTAGTCTATAATTTTGTAGGTTATCTACAACGGTAAAAACTTATGACTCTTTATTTAAAAATGTGTCTGAAGATCTTCAGTCGTCGAGATATGTAATTTATTCATGTGCTCCTTTTCTGACTTTGGTAAACGGAAGTCATTCTGAATATGATATTAGTTTTAAGAATTGTGATCATACAGCTGCTTCTAAAAATGAACATTCCAATTGCAATTTTGAAGCTCGAATGCCTAGGCTATGTCCCGATATAAATAACTTTGGCAGTTCGATTACTGTAGAATAAATAAAATCGAAAATATCTCGTCCGAAACTCATGTTTTCAGACTTGTCCTGATGTGAAATCAGCAAGTGCTTGTTTGACGCACTTGGATAACACGGAATTCTGATAGCTCGTGCTTCTTTTTGAAAAGTCATACTTTTTGAGGAAAGAAGTGCGACTTCGAAGCTGGGGATTCTTACAATTAGATGATCATCGTGTATCTGTATCTTCTAGGTGGCAAATTCAATAGAAAAATGAAAAAAACGAAGAATTAAAATAATTCTATATAAAATTTTTTTTATGTCTAATAATCAAATGAAGCGCAAATCAGTGCATATCAAAAGCGATGCAAATCTTCAGTGATAACGAAAAAATCCTGTGATCTCTTTTCAAATTACGCGCAATGCGCATTTGTTCGCATTGCACATTTCATTTCATTTTGCGGTAACATTTCGAAATTTGATTTTTTTAGTTTCTTCTGATTTGTTGAAGGACTTTCGATGATGTCAGAAGGATACATGGAAAATGGAATGGAAGAGGACGGAGAGGGCAGCAGCGAAAGCAATGAGGACATGGATGTCGTGGCCGAATCTGATCATGAACAGCAGGAAGAAGATGGTGAGAAATCGATTCTTATTATTTTTATTTTCACGGCCTGTCAAGCGGTGCATAGGACAATTTTTTAGCTTCTTTAGAACTGTTTCTATTCTCACTTGCTTTCAAAAGCTTCAACTGCCTTACTGACCATTTTCGAAACTTTCGTACAAATTCTCAACCTCACCAAATTGTAGTTTCTTTGTTAGAAAGTTCGTCCGTTTGGAAATTTATCTCATTTTCCTTCTTCCCGAAATTTTCACATCAAAAGTTGGTCAATTTTTCAAATTTGGCTATTTTTCAAAATTATCTACGGTCTGGTTGATGTTCTTTGTCAGCTAGAACTTTCCCCAATTCCAATGAATGTTTCCAATCAAATAGATGTGCTGCATTTCAGAGAAGAGCTCGAGCAGCGACAGTCAGCCGAACGATGTAGAGCCTGCCATTCCTTTTCCCATCCCCATTCCTATTTCCACTCCCTCTGTCTCTGACCCAACTCCAACTGGATTCTTTGGATTCCGCACTGCAGGCTCTAGAGCCACAGTAACTGTGTCTTCCGATGCATTGCTGGCTGTGAAGAGCAGGTGGAATACAGGCACTGGCGAGGGGGCTGAGCAGAAGGAGAATCACAGTGCAAGTGCAGATGGATGGGGGATTAGGGACGAGCAAGAGGAGAGAATTCCTAAAAGAATGAAGGTATGTGAATTGTACATTTCCCCTGATATTTTTCAACATCTTTTTTCATTTCTCTACATTTCTAATAGTGAATTGTTGTCATAGATCGGCAAAATAAGACAAAAGAGGTGACGCTCAAAATTTGAAAACAGTGAGATTAGTATACTCAGTATGCCGATAGTTTGGCGATTTTTTAGACCTTCGAGTTTAAATTTTGACCAAAATAGTCAAAATTGTGCAATGCATACCTAGTTTATTCAAATTCGGACAGGATTAATCTACCTTCTCAATTTATCGGTCTTTGATAACGCATTGCGTTGCATCTGAAATTTATCTCTATTTTTGCAGGGAAAAAGATGATTTCAAGTGGTTCAAAAGTCATATTTCAGAAAGAGAGCGAGTCCTGGGACGATGAAGAAGTTGTGATTACGAAGAGCAGAACTGAATCGCAGATGGATGAAGAAGAAGGGCAGGGACAGGCAGAGGAGGGGAGTGACTGGCAGAGTGAAGAACGGAAAAGACGGAACGAGGTCAGATTTGTTAAGAGTCGCCTGAAACTCTTCCTTATCTTTATTAATCAAAGATCTGAAATGTAAAAGTTCGATTTTTAAAATTTAAAGTTTGTTTTTAACAAATTCGGTCTTGATTTCTTTAGAGTTCTCAGCTTAATCTCCGATATTAGATTCGAAAATTTTCAGCTTAAAGTTTTGTACTGCAGTATCTTCCTGATTGAAATATCATACGAGCCCTGCAAATTTGGTCTTCCTAGAAACATGTTCTACTGTTGAATGTTAGTGGCATTTCCCTTCGCTCACTATGAGAGGATGAGGAAGAAATGGAAGAGGCGCTAGCAATAGAGTGGTTCTAGGAGAGCCAGATTTGTGAAGCGCATGGCATAACCATATTTTCTGCAGGAAGAAGATGAAATGTGGGAGAAAGAGGAGGACTCGATTGTGATGAATAGTGATAAGCCATCGCAGGAACAGGAGAGGATGGATGACATGCAGCGAGAGCAGCCAGAACTGCAGGAGAACGATGATGAGGATGAGCAGCCGGGGTGAGATGTTCGGAAATCTACTTTCAATAAAAAATATCTTTTAAAAATTTGTCTGCATTCATCAACTTTACGAAAACACAAACTATTCTGAAAAAGAACCGATTATTAAAAATATAATAAAGAAAAGTTTCTCGATTAAAAAATCGTTTCCAGAATGAGTCAGTCCGGCTTCATGACTGGCAAAAAGCGAAAACTACTGGTGAAGGACGAGAAGATAGAGGCTTTTCGCGAGAAGATGCGTCGGATAGAGGCTGATGAGGAGAAGAAGCAGACCAGTGAAATGAGGTGAGTAATTTTTAAATGGCTTTCTATAATCTCCGTCTGCACTTCAACTATACTCATTTGTAATCTCACTCCACTTTTTAGGGGAGTATTGAGAGGGGTTAGGGGAAAAGAAAGAATAGAATATGTTTACAAATTGATGTGACAGAGAGCAGGGGTGCACGAAGTTTCTATTCGAAAATTTTCGAAGTCGAAGTTCGTGCACCCTGGTAAAAGATCTCCTGTATTCCACACCCACATTTTTCTTTTCCCCTACCTCCTTCTCGTATTTTCTTCTCAAAAAGTGGGCGTGGAATACAAATGGGTGTGAAACACAGAAAGTTCTGGTGGAGAGTGGGTAGATCGTAGGAGGTCTTAAAAGAAAACTACTGAACCTTTCAAATGTTCAGATTGAAACCAATGTTCCAGTCCCCGACTCCGACTCCAATGTCCTCCTGCACTACAACTTCGACATTCGCCTCCCCTGTGTCCCCTGCCTCGTCTTCCTTCATCTCCCCAAAGACTGAGCTGTGCGCTTTTGCGGGAGTGACCATGCTGTCTCAATTCAAGTCCCCCGTGCTTCTAAGTCGACCTCAATTCAAACCTCCCAGATTCAAATCTCCTCTCGCCACACAGGCCTCGCCTAATGGTAAGTAAGTGGGAAGGGGCGTTGAGAATTTCAATTTCCGAATGAAAAATTGGCAGACCAATTCCTTAAGAAATCTCCTAAATTCTCTTTGTCTCGGTGTGAAAATCAACTCTTGATCGTAAAATAATGCATACAAAGCCTCGAAATAGTAGTTTGGAGTTGTTGCAGGAAATTCTCCTAGTTACCTCTCGCAGCTGCTGCCAAACAGCCCGAACAAGAGCCCGTCCCCCTCTCGATCACCCTCCCCGATCTTCACCCCAATTCGCATTCTGGCTAGTCGAACTGGATCTAAAGTTGGTTAGTATTTTTATTTCTGAGTTTGAACAGGCAGGCTAGTCAAAGGAACTGAAACTAGAACTGATCTAGTCGATAAAGTTGATTACTTGGATATCAAGCATGCTCTGTGATACCCTATTCTCATTAATATTTCAAAATCCCAGATGATGCAATCTTGAATGAACTTTAGAAA
Organism: Diploscapter coronatus; assembly: GCA_964036155.1. Taxonomy (NCBI): domain Eukaryota; kingdom Metazoa; phylum Nematoda; class Chromadorea; order Rhabditida; family Rhabditidae; genus Diploscapter; species Diploscapter coronatus. Next base: position 19,079,715 of record OZ038423.1, on the reverse strand, counting down.
TTGAATAGCAACGAACAAAATGACTTTTCTCAAGCAGAACTTGATTTATTTTTCAATTTCACAATTTGAGAATGAGGTTCGAAATTTCTAATTCTCGAGTTAGGACATCGTTATTTCAAGCCACATCTCGAATTTCCTGCACCAATTTCTAGAATCTTTAGAATTAAAAGGGTAAATCTTTTCAGATATATTGGCAGCGATAAAGGAAGTGCTGCTGCGCGCGGACGGCTCTCGCAAAGTTTGGCTGATCGACGTTTCTCAGGTTTGAAGAGCTCGTTACTTGACAAACAGTGGCAATCAAGGGTTTGGAACAATTCTAGTTATGAATGAAGCCTGGTAACCGAATTATCGTGAATCCATCTCGATGAAATTTGTACACATGTTTTCTACACTAAACTGAATTCTTGCCAGGTTTTATTCAATTTGGATCATGATAATTATCTCTACCGACCGCACTCGTAATCATAATTTCTCCAAACTTGTGACTGCACTGTAGCTATTCATTCCATTTGCAGTCAATTGTGGACGTGGAGCTGCATTCCGGCCAAGGTCCTTCTTCCCTGCACCCTCTCCAAATATTCTACATCAAACATGCTCTTGTCGTATACGAGAAAGGTTGAATTCTTTTACAATACGTTTATTTCTTTCTGAATATTGCATATAAGAAACGAACACAATTGCATATTTATTCGCTTCGGAAAAGAACGTAAATTTTGTAAGCTTCTAAAATCTAATTAACTGAATCATAGAACGAGGTAAAATATACGAGTGGAAAGAATAAGAGAACTCATCACATCCTGCAGTTTGATCAAAACCCCAAAGATTCTTTATATTCATGATATTGGATAGTGAAAGAACCTCGAACATTTTTCACTTTAAAATGAACGACAAGAAAAAGTTCAAGCTTTCTGGTGAATTCCAAAAGTTGTGAGTACTTTCCTCCCAAGCGCTATTTCTTCTTTTCTTTCTATTCCCCGTTTTGAAAGGAACGTACTCGCTTTTGGGAGGATTGTAGTTGCCTCAAATCTTCGGGAAGAATGTACTCATATCCTATTTCAAATAACCCATGTTTATTTACAGCAAGAATTCAATAATAAAATGATCTAATTTGAGGTGTAGTGCGTCTGGATCTGTCAGAAGCGGAGTTCCAGACGGACGTGGATTGTCTGCAGCGGAAACGACTTCAAGAGCTCTGTCTTCTCAAACCCATCATCTGATTTACTTCATTTTCACTCCAATTCCAGATTAGAATGTCCACATTTTCCCAATATTATTTACTCGGTAGAATTTTAGCATTTACAGTGGCGAGCAGAAGTTTGGAACCGAACTTGCTCACCACTACATATTTGATTAAACCGGTGCTTCTTTGTAACAGTTTTAGAGGGTTGAATTTTGAGTTTCCGTGTCAATTCATGAGTTCTGGTGCATCTTAGCAGAGTCGATCACAATCAGTCAATGTCATTCGAGCAGCATTTGCAATACATTATTGATAAAGTTTTCTTCTGTAAAATTAGCAAGTCCCAAAATTAGTGGAATCGATTATGCTGGTTTGACGAGGCGTGGCGAGGCTGAATTCTCTCTGCTTGTTTCTGTTCGTGCTGTTTTCAGTGCAACTTTTCCTGCCAATCAGCTGCTAGATGGGTGCCTCGATGACAGACAGAGGCAAATTTGATTCAGATTAGTTCATGATAATTGACCCTACTAGACTCTTTCCACAATCATAATTTTTCGCTGCAATTGTAGATGGAAGGTTAAGAATCAATAGCTAATCTCAGAATTTCAAACTTCTAAAGTTGTATTTCATTTTAGATTCGCAGAAGGATTGGATGCGCCGCCTAAAGACTTTGATCTGATTGCCGATAACTGCAAAATCATTAAAAACCTTTGAGAAGGTTTAAAATAAAATATTCTGACGGATGTCTTCTATGGATCTGCAAATCTGGTCAAAGACAGCGAAGAATTGAACGAGTAGATGGTTTTTAGATCTCATGAAAAGTAATTTGTTCCAATCAATTTTAGCATCTTTTATTGCGAAATAAAAAAAAACAATAACAAATAAAATTTAACGACTAACCCTAGAGAACTAGAATGTAAATTGTACAAACCAACTGAAGACGATTATCTCTTTTGCCCGATGGCGAATGGATCGAGTCCTTCCTCCTCCTGCTCTTCTTCTCCTTCCTCGAGTTCGTGAACTTTATCGATTTTCTTCGTGAACCTTGAAATGTGCACAGATGGGCCGTAATTCCAAGCTTCAACCTGCAATTATCAGTCGTAGATGGACTTGAGTGTTTTATTAGGGTGCGCGTTCTTACTTCTTTACATAAAATATTAGGAATTGAAAAAAAAAAACGTTAATTTACAAAAATTGATACCTACCTTGACAGGGATCTCCTCTCCGTATAAATCCAAAATCGCTTCAGGGTTAGCTTCGTCGTAGATCGAATTGCTGTAGGCTTTGGGGTCTTCCTAAATATTCAAGATCAAAATGAATCAGAAGAGGATTAGATGAACCTGTTTGATGAGTGGAGTGAACATGCGAAACTCGGGGTCGATGCAAGGAGTGAGCTTGGCGCGAGTCGGCACTGAATCTGTTGCCACACCGCGCTTGGCTGCCTCTTTCTTTGCCAACATTACCTGAAATTTGGTCAAATATCATGTGTCGAATTAGTCTCACAAATTGAACACATTCAGATTCAAAAACAGTGAGAATAAAGTCTGTCCAAATTTTTCTTAAAAAAGAACTTTTTGCTTGACGTTAGTATTCGGTGCTGCAAAGAGCGCGTACACCATCTAGAAAATCTTGATCAGACTTCCCGAAGTTGACCCGCCGAAAAAGTGTATCGTATTGAGAGAGAACAAGAGCATGTCTTCTTTTTTCTCTAGAAACGATGCGCTATTTTTCTCCCGGTCAATTTGCAGATTTTGCGGGCCGAATTTTGAGAAGTCTGTTCTTGATCCAACCAAAAATGAACGTGGTCCTTCTCGTTCATTAAAGTAAGAAAGTCGAAAATGAGACAACGCTCACTTTTGATTTGTGCAGCATTTTCTAAATGTAGCGCGTCCATTTCAACGCCGAATATTACCGGTGAACACGATACTAGTTGGCTTTTTAATAGGAGAAAGTTATGAATATTTTAACGAATGTTGTATCCAGATCTGTAGAATTGTCTAATCTTCATCACAACAAATGAAATAGAATAATCTCTAGAATGGTGACTTGCACATACCTGAACGGGTGGAAGAGGGAATGTCTTGGGAAAAACGACGTTCTTCATCGGCTGCTCACATTTTGTGAATGTTGGTTCTTCATGTCTGAAAATCCCGAAATTCTCCGATTTCATTAAAAAATATCAGACTTGTGAATGAGTCTCCAGTCACTGCGATTGAGATTGTCAGCGAACTCGTACAGACCGAGACTCTTTCCCCGGTACGTCCACTCCCCGAACAGACGGCCTCCAAACAGCCAACGGTCCATGTGAGGTTCCGCCTATACAAAGGAGAAAAATGGCTACATTTTAAATTCAGAAGGGTGTAAATTTTGATTCGAGATCAGGCGTGTGCGTGGAAGTTTTCTATGCATGCTTCAAAACGTTGATCAGAAATCTCTAGATAAATATCCGAGATGGAAATTACAGACGCTCCTGATCGAAATGAAATATTTTTACTAAAAAAATAAAATCTGAACTTTTCATTTTTCAAATGTCCTTTGTAAAGTTTCTTCAAACTCACCCGAACAACGCGTATGTAGGAGGGCTGCGTCGGCCACTTGCGACCCCATTCGCTCTTCGTCACGATTCTGCCCACACCGAACTGGAATTGCGAGAAATCATTCGATGTTCACTCCAATTAAAAAAAAAGCTTCCAACCCCACGAAGCTGTGCGAGAATTTCCCAAAGGAAGTGGCCCTTTGCGTTGATGTCGTAGTTGCCCACGAAGCGCAGATTCTTCGCTGCCATCTGAATCGAGGAAAATAAACAGCTCGCGAAAAATCAGTTAAAAATGAAAAATTACAACAAACGAGCGAAATTCACCTGCACAAATTCTAACCGTCGCTTTTGAAGGTTCGTTGGTGCCCCATTTCGTTCAAAATTTTTATTTTTATCGATTTTTCGTGATTTTTTTTCGAATTTATTTTCTGGGAAGTGATAGATGGTGTAAATTCTCACGATCCATGTTGCCCCCAACTCGTCGGAATGTTCGAGAAGTCATCTATCAACTTATGAATCGATTTTTCTTCTTGTCAAATTTCTCCCAATTTTATTTCTTTCGCGATTGTTTTCTCATTCTAATTCTAGAAGTGGCCTATGCTACTAATCAATTTTTGGAACGATAGGTCTAACTCAATATAGTTTTGAACATCAGAATCAGTATAAAATCGATTTTTCAGCTTCGACAAAACCTTCTCTTTTTTCTATTTATTCGTAAATTTTCGAATGCTTTGCGAGGAAAGAACTATTTGCTTCAGATCAGATGGCGAATTTGATGTTTGGAAAGAAGGACAAAGAGGGTGCGTCGGCCAAGGAAGAGCGATTCGAGATCCAGCTGGAGTTGTTCAAACCGGGTGCAAAGACCTATCCTCAATTCGACTTCCGCAAAGAATGCAAGAAGCAATTGGTCTGTTCTATTTCTTGATTTGTCAGCGGATATTCGAACAGACTTATAAAATTTGAAATTTTGACACGCACCCGCATACCCTAAACACATACCTGTCTCAATCCTCGTATTCTCTTAACTTTCGTACCCCATCCAGCCTGAATCCGAAAATAACTATAACGGTCCAAAAACAACTCGCGGGTGTGGGCTTTTATTTACAAATCTGTTATTCAACAAAATTGATAGTACCAAGAAGAAATTGTTTTGTCGAGATTTTTCTCTTGTCACGCTTTTCTCGATAATTCTTTTTCGATCAATATTTGAAAGATTTAACCAGTTACAAACCCAGAATCAATATAATTTAATTCAATTTATCAATTTCAGGGTTCTACAGCGAAGAGTCTGTACGATTTCGAAGGCACGTCTGGAATTTCCTACTCGACTGAGCTGGAAATCGTCAAGAGACTCGAGAAGAAATACGTTAGTTTCATTTCTCTTTGAAAAACTCTCTATAATCGACTAGTTCCTGAAATTCGAAGTTGAAAGGAGAGAAATAGTGCGTATTAGAGAAGCTGAAACATTTGACTCTGTGCACTGCTTGACAGGCAATGAGAGTTATCGATTGTTATTGATGGATTGCAGGGAAAGAAGAACGTGAAGAACAAAGTGATTCCCTGGATCAACGACCGAGTCGTGGACAAGGGAGCTGGGTACGAGAAGGATGACTTCATCGATGATTCAGAGGATGTAAGTTCCTTTTAGTTATTGGCATAATATATTTTTCATATCAACTGTTCTTGCTCTTCTTGATAATTCATTTCTTTGCTATCATTTGGATGGGCAGAGAGCTCATCTCAATAATTGATGATTTTCGCAAAATATGCAGACGTTTTAGAAATAATTAATTTGATTCTTCTGCCATCCTCTATTCATCATCCTATAGCCCTCACTGTTATAATCGTCATCCTGTTGTAAATATTGCCCTGTTTATAAAATTAGTGCGAGCCATATAAGGCTAGGAGAAAGAGTAAGTTAGGGTATGGACTTGAAGTAATTAATACGGTAAGCGGATTAGCATGCCTTGCCTTATCTCCTAGCTTTGTACGACTAGCTTTCATCTTTCAAACGAAGTAAGTTTACAACAGGATGAGAATTATATAGGGTGATAAATGCAAGGGACCATTCTTCTTTCTACCAAACGTCAATTTTTACCTTGATAGTGACTCAATAACGGTTTCAGTACGACGAGATGGTGCCCTCCTCTGTGGACACAGCCCGAGGCGGTTTCTATGTGAACCGAGGGAAGTTGGAGTGGAAGGACAGGGATGTGCTGCAAATGTCCGAGGAGTCGTCGTCGAGTGACAGCGAGAGTGGGGAAGACGGGGAGGGCATCGATGACGACGAGCTGAAGGAGCTGAAGAATGATGCTGGGGACGATGTGAGCAAGCAACTCGGCAAGAGGAAGGTATTCAACTCTAAGTATTGCTTGCTTTTAAAATCTAACCGATTCCCAAATCATGCTTGAAATTTGGGAATTAAACAACGTCGTGAATATTTCGGAAATGCACATATTTTGTCTTCTACTCTATTGATTCTTCCATTAAATTTTTTAGAGAGCTGATAAAAATCGTTAATTTGCTAAATTGACTTTCATTTCTTGCATTTGCAAAATTAAATGCTTCGTTTTCCAGCCTCGCAAATCGACTGCGAACCCAGAATCGAGCAGTCCAACAGCTGCCTCCTCTAGTGCAGGTGCTCAGCCCCAGGCACAGCAGAAGGAGCTGAACAATGCCGACATTCAGATCATCATTCCTAATGCCAAGCAGCAACCACCTGCTGGTAGAAACATGTCATGATGATTCTGATTGCAAATGCCAACCATTTTCAGCCCCCAAAGCTGCCTCGGCTCCTCAGAAACGTCCAAATTCGGCAGCTAGCGGTGGAGCTGCAGACACTACAGATGCAAACCAGCAGAGGAGACTCGTTGGCGCTCCGCCCACTAAGGTATTAATTGAAGGTTTAGGCCAATTGAAAAGTTCCGGAATTTTATTAAATTCTCTAATTCTCTGAAAACAATTATTTCGATTTTTCAGAAGTTCGCAACGAGCGGCAGTCAGAACCAGAAGATGGCAAACGACATTAAGAAGAAGGCGATGAAGTCTGCGACTGCAACTGCCACCACTTCTGCTGCTGTGCTCGCCAAGAAACACGTCACGCAGCCTTCTCCCGGCAAGCCTGCGTATGACTTTTCTCTTTTTAGTCATACAATAAGTTATTTGAATTTAAGAATGATCATTTTCTAACTTGAATTCCTTTTTCATTATCTCAGAGAGAAATATCACGTGGAAAATGCGTTCGATAATTTTAAAACAAATTCTTGTATTAAAACGACTTGTTAGGTAACCGAGTAGTTTCTTTCTTCTTCTTCTTCCTCTTCTATTGAATCTCTTTTCAGAACGAACCCACTCGCTGCCTCTATGCAGTCTCAGCAGCAGAGTCTCGCTCTGGCCCTAGCCTCAATCATAACTAGTGGCTCCATGCCTGCCTCTGCCTCCTCGACACGAGCTCCTGCTTCCCTTCAGCAAACGCCTCCCCGTCCCACTGCAGGTTCTTCCTCCTCTTCCGTGCAGGCACTTTCCATGAACTCTTCCCCCGTCTCCTCACTCTCCCAGTTCAACTCATCCCCTCAGAAGAAACCCAAGGGCCTGCCTCCCTTCTCACAACAACTCACAAACCTCATTTCTGGCTTCGAGAGCAACACCCGCAACATGGGCGCAAAAAAGAAACTCAATTCCAGCCAATTGGATTTAGTCATTGGGTGAGCTATTTCCGATCTTTCTGCGATCATGAAATTATAGAACTCAACAAATTAACCCATTTCTTGCATGCCGGAGTCACTCTACCATGTTCATTAACGAAGAAAGAAACAAACGCAGTGCAAAGACAGCGTATGGAAATATGCGAAGTGGGCGGTGCGTAGCGCTACCGTACCGATTTCGAATTAATTTTCGATGATTAGACGTTTCGTGCACTTCTCTTCCTTTGCTCATGATTTTGAATAATTCTGGCATTGTCCAAAACATTGACGCACCACTAATTTTCTTCGCTAATGAACATGATAGCGTGGGAGTAGGGAAGAATCGTTCGAGTTTTACTTGAGAACCAAAAAGATATCGAAAGAAGTACTTTTACAATACACATACTTGTCAGACATTTATAACCCGTTTGCAGAATCCTAGATCAGGCAGTTTCTGATGGCTTCAGTCAGCACGAAAAGTCGCGTCTGCTCAACCAGATATCCGAGTACTGCGGCTATCAGAAGAACACGCTCTACTTGAAGGTCCAGAACAGAAGGGTCGGTTTTAATCGATTTGCGGGACTTGAATCCTGAAAATTTCAGAGTGAGAATTCAAAGAATCCAGATGCAAGTGCGAATAAGCAGTCGAGTCAGAGCACTGATGATGATGTGCAGATCGTGAGTTAATTCATTCGTTTATTGGTATTTATATTGTTGTGTTGAAAATTGCGGGTTGTTTTCCTCTTTTCAATCACCACGATGAAACAACTGGCAAGTAAACGTCCCCCGTACTTGTCAGTAGTTTATAGTTAGTAATTTTCAAATTACTTGAGCAGTACTGACCAGTACCCACCAGCTGTTTCGTTGCTGTAATGTGATATTCGAACAATCTGATTTTAAAGTTAACATTTGAATGTTCAGGTAGGAACAGTCAACAAGTCGGTCTCTTCCCAGTCCCAACCGATTGCTCCTCTCTCGACTTCCTCTACGCCTCCTGCAACCAATGCAATCAACCCAGCTGTGCCTCCCGAAGTCAAGCAGATGATGAACACAATTCTCAGCGCTGATGGATACAATCTCTTCAATCAATACTGCCCCAATTGGACTGAAAATCAGAAGAAGGTAGGCTATCGATTTATTCATCATACAGTTAAATTCTGAAATGCTCTGGTTTGTTAGGGCTAAAATATAGACGAACTTAAATTTATCGTGACTTGGAATATGTGTACCGTGTTCAAAATCATTCTTTTTCATTAAAATTGAGGATGTTTGTCAATATTTGGCATTACTGGACTTTTGAACAATTTGGTTTGCCAATTTTATCCTAAAGGATTAAATTGAAGCTCTAATTACCTTAGAATTCATTTTTAAAACTCATTATAATATTTTCAGGATGGCCAGAAAATGTTTGCCGTTGCCATCCAAAAGAACCCCACCTCTGGAAAGAGAATTCACGACAGAATCGTGGACAAAAAACCCCTCGACCATGCAGAATACCTCAGAATGATTGCTGAGTAAGTTCAATATTTCCATAAATTTCTCTGCATAACATTTTCCTCGCGATATCGCATGATCAGATGGGCCTGTTTAATGTCTTTGCTCTTTTACTTCTAGCTCTTCAAGAATAAGAACAGTAAAAAATCGTCAAGTGGTTTTGGTCTTCTGTATTCTTCACAAATGCATCATAGCTATCATTTGTAAAATTTCAGTTTCTCCCTATACTTTCTAGTCCTAAAGCCTGTTGAATTTAAAAATGATAGTCGTGATGGACTAGTGAATTGTATGGGATGCCAATAGGTTCCACTCCTACTAAATTTTGCAATAATACATAGACTCCACTTATTTTCAAAATGACAGTAGCAGATCATCAAATCTATTTGATTTCAGAGCAATCGGACAGAAGCCAGCCACATCAACAGCCCCTTCCACGTCTTCCAAACCTGCGGCTGGCCCTTCCAAGGCAACTATCACTCCTCAAATCCAGAAGGTATTTTTGCTTAAAACTGACTTCGAAAAGATTATTCCATTTATAGTCTGCTGTTCTCGCTTCTCCCAGTTCCAATTCTCCCCACGCAAAGACTTTGAGCCTCGTGGTTAGATTTGTGACGTTTTGACATGTAATGCAATTCTACATTTCAGCTCGACTCTGTCAATGAGAACTTGATCTTCATTGAAATCAATAAAGGTAACGTTTGAACGAATTAGCCATTTCAGTCATTACGTCCGCCAGACTACTGATAAAAATGGAAAATATCGAACTTTGAAGGTTTGAATGAAAGGTCATTTAGCTGGCGCACATACATGCACACTATTTGTCGATATTTCTCATTTTCATCAAGTAGTCAGACGTCCACAATATTTCTTTGTTTCAGAAGTGACCAATATTCTGGCCAACAATGAACGGAACTTTGAGGCTAAAAAGGCTATGTATGGAGTTTTTTCTAGTCTTTTTTACACTGAAATATGATTTTCAGTCAGCAAGCAGTTGGTGGAAGCGGCCCGAAGAAACCTCCGTTTGCAATTAGCGATAAACTCAGGTATGCAATTTGTAATAGATTATAGCATTTTTATGTTCATAATAATAACGTTTTTATTCGCTTTTTCCTTTCATCGTTGTGCCTATTTTGAAGGGGGCTCTTTTCATGAGTTATCCGAATTAAATACAAGCTTTCTGACCGAGGAATTTTTGATAATCAAGGGAAAGACGATTTGAATACTTTGAAAATCGCTCTCGAGTTTATCCCCCAAAAATTTTGATTTCGATTTGTTTAGAATAAGATTTGGAATGCGATTTTCGTCTGTTCCCCTACTGAAAACCCAGAGACTTTCTCGCAACGTTTTGACAATTCATATTTCAGCTGTCTGATCCAAGCTCTCGCCTTCGTGCACTGGAACAAAATCAAGGTATTCCCAATTTATAAAGAATGACAACTCCAACTTAATATTTCAGCCTCGATACAACGACGAGGCGAAGCGTCGCGAGGAGATGATCAAGCACGTCAACTTCAATCTCTATCCGAAACTCAGTCAGCACGTCTCCTTGGGGTAAAAGTTTTTCCCATCAATCTTGAATAATTTTTAGTTTTTCTTTGAAACCTGACCGAAATCAATGAGTTTTAGTGAGGTTTTCTTTTTAGCCCTGAAATTTTGAAAATTGAAGAAGGTAGATTTCATAAATGACAATTATCAGTCAAAATTTCAACCCACACCGAACTATTCATTATTACCTTCAAAATCATGTTCATTCTTTTATTTTCATGTGAAAACATTCAATTTCAGTCGAGTCTGGGCAGAAATCGGCAGCAGTTTCGACGAGTTGCGGCAGATCCTCATTTCGCCTGACATCAAGATCCAAATCGAGAAGGACAAGGTCGATTTGGCAGAGTAGGGCAATTGGGCGATTGGAGAATTGATTGAAGATTTGCAAATATTTCAGAATTCTGAAAAGGTCACTCAGCCAGAAGACCACCGACAAAGACAGCGTCATCAGGACAATTGGACAACTCGCCAATATGTCCAACAATTCGGTTGGTCATTGAATATTTTAACACTTTTTAACTGCAATGTATTATTGGCGAGCAAAAGTTGAGATAAAATACGAGTTTAGAATATGTCTAGTTGGCATACTTATCATGGATGAAACGATTGAAATTTTATGACATTCAAACACTAGTAAAATGAAAATCTGATAAATTCAAGATATATTGATTCATAAAATGTTGCTGTTAATCTAAAAAAAATCATTAAATGAATATCGATCACGCTTTTTATATAAGCAATGAAACCGCGCGTTTCAATCCAAAATGCCTGCTCAAATAAAACCCGAGTGCTTCCCGCTTTTCTTCTCTCTTCTTTTGATAAGCGAGAAAGGATATCGCTATTTTTTATTGAAGCAGAAGTTTCAGGGTTGGAACGCGACTTGTTTCATTGCTATTTGAAAAATGAACTCGACAATTCGATAAGAAGCAATTCCCAAAATTCTAGTTTGTTTTTTCAGTCGAAGCAATCTTCATCTGCCACCCCTCGCTTGTCCTCGACCACTCCCTCGTCCCTGCCCTCGTCAAGTCCGCTCTCCTCCCGCACGGCTCAGTCGCAACAGCCTCAGTCCTCCCAGCAGCGGCAGGTATTCAAGCATTCCAATCCTTCCCATTCCCTTTCTAAGCCCCGCTCGTTCGCTCGTTTGAGCGACGGCGCATCTCCTCACATGCCGCTCCAAAACAGAAATTACGCTAACAGCAACTCCAATAGTGCAAACACTTAGCTACCTTCTGAGTTTTGGCTTTAACAAAACGTTTTTCCTCACAATTATCAAAATCGTCAAAGCTAAAATTATTTTTATCTGATCGCTATAGTTCAGTCTTGACAAAGCGAATATTTTTATGAGACTTCACGAATGGTTTTTTCACATTTCACTTTGTAGCGAATGAATGATAATACCCATTTCATTCATTTTAAAGATTTAAAAAAAATCTTGAAAGAAATAAAATACGAATGAAATGGATATTTTTTCTATCTTCGATAACAATTTGGAAATCTCGTGGAATCGTGACATGAGCATGTCATATTCTTCTCTTGCAATATTTTGAATTTATGATTTTCATGAAGCCACGAGTTTTCCAAATGACTTCCTTAATCCGTTATTATTGTCGTGTGGTGATTCGGTTGGCATGTCTGCCGGGTTTTAAATTTCATTCCCTCATATGTTGTTGAGTAGAAATGAACGAGAGTCTCATACCTAAAGTTGTGCATTTGCGCGCCAGTTTCGCCGCAACCAACATGCAAGTGTCGAAGACGTCATAACTTTTGATAGGATTATCCATTTCGAAAACGGTAAAAAGTTGCAGAATCAGTAGAAATCGGGTTTTTATATGGACCAAATTTTATCTACCAGTCTTTTCATTTCAAAGCCCAATTGCGTCCTCTAAACAAATTTGACAATGTTGGGTACGATTTGGGGAACTGTTTACGCTCCCTAGATGCAAAACTTCCGTTCATTTTCACTCGACAATATTCTTTCCCTTACCTCCTTCTTTTCTCCAACTATTATCGTCTTACCAGGCATATTTGACATTCGGTTTCGATTTCGACTTCCAAAATATCAAATTTCAAATATTCCTGTTCTGCTCATTAATTTCTTTGGTTTTAGATATGGTAACAGTGGTGTCGGTACAACACCTAATGTAAATTGCGCATTTGAGTGTGAAGCGATGATGAAGTAGACTCAAATCCACAATTCATTTTTATCTCGTGCTCATTTTCCAGTATTGCGACACCCAGGGAAATCTGTTTCAGTTTTATCGGGAAATGTCTGTCTTGTGGAAAATAAACTCTTATTTGGATTTGAGAAGCGAGTTGAAGAGAGAGGCTGTAAGTGACAATGCACTTTGTTGATGTTCACAAGCTGGTACTAATTCACTCAATTTACCTGAGCACATTCATAATGCATTGGAAGTGTACGCATTCTCATTCCTACAGATTATTGTAATGTATTCAGAATCCGACCTCATCGACTGCAGCCAGTTCGAGTTCAGCATCAGCTACAGCTTTAAGTGCTCAGCAATTGAAACAAGGTTCAAATTGAACAATTTACAAATTAATCACAGGGCTAAATAGTTTCATATCGTTATGAGAGGACTTGTGAAAAGATTTTTTAATGGTGTTCAAAAGGGGACAGCAATTATCGAGAACCATTGATCGCGATATGAAGCTGCTTGTCAATATTCTGAACAGCTTTTTATGTGCTGAATTTTCAGCCCAAGACGCAATGCTCCAACTGATTGCGGGCAGTATGATGGCACAGACAGGGTCGGTCCCGACTACGGCTGCTGAACACATCAATCAGAGCCAGGTCGAAGTCATGAAGAAATTTCAGGTGTTAACACATTTTGGGAGTTCATTTATAGAAGGTCTTCATTACAGGAAGAAGCTTTACGTCTGCAAGCAGTTGATCGAGCCAAAATTCAGGCTGCAAAATTGGAGGAAGAGGTTACCTATTTTCTCTAGTTGAAGCCCCCCTCTAATAGAGGCTCTATCCTTCGAGTTCCAGATCTACCCATTAGCTAACTCAGATGATCATCGAAAGTGTTTTTATCCATTCGTTAGAGTATTTAAAGCATGTTTAATGTTGGTCCTAAGTTCCTACGATCATTAGATGAAAAGTTATGACGGTTTGAAAAAGTCTAATTTTTCGAAAATTGGGAGAGGGGGTTGAAAAATAGAAATCCCGGGGCTTCTATTAGAGAAAATAGGTAGATTTTTATAGAAAACCATTGCATGACAATTATGTTGTTCAGAGAAAACGCAAAGAAGCAGAAGAAAAGCGAATCGAGAAGGAAAAGGAGAAAGAGAGGGAGCGAGAAAGGGAGCGAGAGGAAGCCAGGAAGAAGAAGGAGGCTGAAAGACTGGAGAAGTTGAGGAAGAAAGAGGTAAGTAAGATCGGATATTTTTTCTTTTAGAAAACAAGTACCAGAAATGAAAATGAAACGAAATTTAAATTCCAATAATCTAAACCAATATTGATCACCAAAACGGAATCAATAATATCAAAAATCACTAAATTGTCGTTCATAAACAGTATGAATTTGAATCAGCTAAAGTCGGCAGATATTTTTCGTGAATGGCCTAAAATATTTTTTACAGGAAGAAAAGCAGAGAAAGGAGAAAGAGAAGCAGGAGCAATTGGAGGCTGCCCGGAAACAGAAGGAGGAACTCGAGAGAAAGGTAATTCAATGAGTTTTTTGTGTGAACTTATTTGTCAAACTTTAACAATGATTAGGCTGCTGCTGAAAAAGCGAAAATTATGGAAGAAGAAAGAAAACGGAAAGAAGCAGAGGAAGAACGGCTACGAATTATACGAATCAAACAGGTCGGTGGGGAGGGTTTTAAAATAATTTAGAAAACTTTTGAATATCTGTTTTGCATGGTAAATTTTAGGCGAAAGATCTTTCAAAATTTTCTATTCTATGATATTTGGAGATCCTATTTATTTTCAAATTGCAATTCAATGTCGTTAACTTGTCGTGCAGTTATCACGCGCAAGCTGATTTTGACCAATTCACAAATCATTACAACTTCTCTCATTTCTATCGTTTTTGTGTGAATTTAGATGCATTATTTGTAAGAAGTGAATTTAGCATAGGACATAATTTTGAAGAGCACATCGAAATTTTTCATCCCCTCTTTGAAAGACTCACTTCTTATAAATAACGTGCCCTAAATTAAGAGAAGTTGTGATGATAACTAATTCAGATTTGAACCAAAATACCATTGATTTATTGAATGATGAAGCTAGATTTGAATATGAATTGCAGGAAGAGGAGAAAGCCAGACAATTGCAGCAGAAACTACGAGAGGTTGTAACTGATTTGCATACTTTAGTTAGACATGACGAATTGGAGAGTCGAATCTATTTTCGGAAAATTTGAGATAACGAAATTTTGAATTATCGTTCTTCATTCTAATGAAGAGACAATTAAGGACAGTCTTTTGGCAAGTTCTCGAAAAGTAGACTCGTATAGAATTAAGATAATTAGTGAATTAGTGAACGATTTGTTGTGAATGTCGTTGTTTGACAGGAGGAGCAGGCAGCGGCCAGGCAATTGGAAGAGGAAGTCAGCATGTTCGATGATATCGACTCCTTTTTGCAGCTACATGAACAGGATGAGAATACAGTTGCAAGTGATGAAAATAGCAGACAGGTCTAATCATATTGAAAGTCAAAATGCATGCAAACTAGGTATTTGGATTGCTTGCATGTGCTTGTCTATCCTAACATTCTCGTATTCTGAAGTCATTTAAAAATTCAAGTTTTTAAGAAGTTAAAGAAAACGATATTAATTTTTCTAGTAGTTGGATAGATTTTCCTTTGTGCCTAAAATCTTTGCGGGGAATTTATAATGGGATTTTTTAGAAAATAGAAAATGTCGAATCAAAGCAACTTCAGGAGATAGCAGAAGAAGCATCAACTAGGATTTCGATGCAGGGAAACATGGGAAGTGCTGCAAACAGCCCACATCCGAGTCCTTGTTCTTCAAGTAAAGGGAGAAGGGACAGTCAGCAGAGCAGTCAGAGAATCCCCAAAGTGGAGAGGAATGTATCGATGGATGAAGGAACGGGGCGCAACACTGGCCAACTGCAGGGGACATTCAACTCACCAAATACCTCAACACAACCAAACTGGGGTAACATTTTTGATTGAATAAAAAGGTGGTATTAATCAACCAGGTCATCATAAAGTTGAGCTTTATCAGCTTTTGAATAAAAATCAGCTTTATTTTTGATTAGAAAAATTTCATAGGCAAAAATTTAGGCAGTAGCTACAACAGTCCAACCAAATCCATGGGAAACATCACTTCTCCAGTTCATTCAAATGTACCTGGATCTCCTTTATTTCAACAGCAACAAGCCAAACCAATGGGTAGTGAGATATTTTCCTAAAAATGACCATAAAAATGCGTTTAAGGGACAATTCCAAGAAGTCCTATTCAAAATCAGTCCTCGAATCAGAGCCAAACCCAGTCCTCGCCGATGACCCCTCCCATATTCAACGGCCCTGTCCAGCAGCTCTTCCACCAAGTAAAGCATTGATTTATTCTATACGCAATCGACTATCATTAGTTATTTGAAGTAGGTTGCTTTTGCAGTGTAGATCATAATTATAGCCCCACCGACCTGAAATTCCAAGAAAAATGTTACATAAATCTGTGTAACATCTTTACCGAAATTTTGAATGGAATGCTAAACTCGAGAACGGTTTTCTTTGAATCGAGAGCAAAATTTTATGCAATGTTGATTTTTCAATGAAATTTTAATCGATTTGTGATAGAATATTGAAGCTATAATATTAGCCCGGCCTGTAAAGTGGGATGCAAAATAAACAAACTGAAACAATAATAAATTTCTTTATTGCAGAGTTCGCCTCAAAATATACCAAAACAATCTCCTATGACGACAACCCGCAATATGCCCAATTCGTCTCCTGTTAATCAATACCAAAATCAACAACAACTCCAACAACAGCAGACTCAGAATCAACAACAGGTAGAAAATTATATTACAATTTACATTTTTTACACAAAAAGTAGAAAAATAACTTTAGCTATCACTCTTCTTACCATCCCACTCTTTTATAGCTACCATTTTACTTTTTTCTGATTAAATAGTGGTAGCTAAAAAAAGGGTAGAGTTTATGAGAATTAGCTAAAAGGAGTCAGAAAATGCATTAGTTTCACGAAGATCAGATGAATTGTGAGGTGAAAACGAAACATCAAATGTTGTGCGCCGTTGTAAAGATTTGTAACCAAGTGAAAATAGAATAATAGATTCTGTATTTCAGCATTTCCATGCAAGTTATCAGCAGAGTAGTCAAATTCCTACCTCGCCAGTCTTTCAGAATCAAAAGTAAGTGCTTGTAATATCTTGTAAATTATCATTTTAACTTTAGTGTGCCAACATCGCCTAATTTCATGAACCAGTCACCACCAGGCAGAGTTCCTGTGAATCAAATGAGCCAAAGGAATTCTCGACAGAATATGCAGAGTGCTCAAATGCAGATGCAGCAGGTACGTTTTTTTTTTCATTTTTCTTTAAGTTTGATTGAGATTTATCATAATTTCCTTCTGGAACTTTATAATTTGGCGCATGTATTATTTTATAGAATCATGCAATAATTAAATGATAGTCTGAACAGCGTTGATTACCAATAATAACGAACACAATTTGAAATATTTATATAATATTTGAAAGATCTAAATTCTGATTTTTTCATGAAACAATTGCGATGAAATTTTAACAATTATTGTTAGTCGATGCCCCATCTTCATGTCTCGAACATTTAAGAAGATTTATTTCAGTAATAATTTAGATATGAGGTATTTCAAAAAATTCTCAATTGTTCAAAACTTTTGTTATCCTCATGCCATTTTTACTATATTTTCATTCAGCCTTAACTTATACAACATGAGAACTCCTATTCAGAAGCTATGAAACATCGAAAATGAACCTTTAATCCATCTAAAATAAAACAATGATTTAGAACAATTTCATCCAACAGCAGAATCAGCAGCTGATTCACCAGCAACAGCAACAACAAATGATGCAGAGACAAGCTGCCTTGCAGAGAGAACAGGTCGAGAATTTTTATTTGAAACTGTTAGAGGCTCACTCTATTCCATCCACTATTTCTATCATCTCTCACCTTTCCCCCTAATCTCTCTCCTAGCAGTGCCGCCTAACGACACTGCTCATTCCATCTACAACTCTTCTCCCTCTTCTTTAGTAGTTATCTCTATTCCCTGACCATTAACAATTATTGATTGACCATTCTCCTCTTAATAGTCAGTCTACCCTCCTGCCTTCCTCTAGGACAGTCGGTCTTCCAATTCTTCTGAATTGTCTTTTCCCGACGTTGTACTAAATAAAAACTTGTACGAATACGAGTTCTGACTGACACCCCATCCGGGGAGTACAACAGAAACTTAAGGGAATAATCATATTTCTAGGCACTTAGAGCTCAACAGCAGGAACAGGAGCGAATTCAGCAACTTCAGCTTCAACAACAACAACAGCAACAGCAACAAGTGACATTATTATTTTGAAGAAATTTAGTAAAATTATGAAATTAGATGATACGAGCTCAGCAAGAGCAGGAAAGACTGCAGCAGATGCAGGCTCAACAACAAAGAAATGCTATCATTCAGCAGCAACAACAGCAGCAACAGCAATTCGCTCAGCAAATGCAGAATAATATGGTAGATTGAAGATACCCTGTACTTCCTACCAATTTTCTCGTTTCTTATTTTCTCTATTTCCGCGCTCTCACGCCTTTTCCCAGAGACATCTAGCTAAAAACGGAATGTAATAACAAGCAACTTTGGCATAATAGTAGTGAGCTGAGTGTGAGCAAATCAGCCGGCAAAGGTTTCGACTTTCTCTATTAGGAAAATTTTTGGCAGTTTGCTTCAAATGCGAGAGGGCGTTTGAAAACGAGAAAAATTTGATGGGAAATACAGAACAGCTTTAGTTTAATCGACTAGAACTATAGGGAATGCAGCAGACCGCCGCCTACAATATGTTTGGAGGAGGAATGCAGCAAATGCAGCCAGGCCAGCAGCCTCTCCAACACCGACCTAATTTCAACAACCCTGGACCTGGGCAATTGTCCCACCAAAATCATCCACAACATCATCAAAGACATTTCTAAACACAACACCTAACACTGCCCATTTGTCATAATCCTAAGCATCAACGCATTGACATTTGTATCAAATACTGTCAATTCAAACTATGTAAAGGGGCCATACCACCATAAGTAATCCTACCAGCTGACGTATAATGCCAACAATCAGATCTCTGCCATTCTCCAATCAATTAAAGTGTTATATAACCGCCATGTAAGTACCTAATTGCCTAATTTATTTATTGACATCGAATAAACTATTAACAATAAATTTTACCGTAAGTATGTTTGGTTTTTAGTTATATGAGTTTGTGGATGGCTTCATCAAGTTCACTTTTAGTAATCGCTACCGACCATTTTAGCGTTTCTTTTCCACTTTTGCATTTGAAATAGCCGCCAGCTGCTCAATGAGTTGCATATTCAAATGGACAAGCCAAGGGTGTAAAACGAAATTGAAATGGGTCTTTACTTCATGAAAGAGATAGCTACATAAAAAGTAAAACTATAATGACACAAAGTATTATAATAAACACTCATCGAATTGTACGATTTCGATGACTTTATGACTTTCTACTCTCAGAAATCGATGCATCAGGGATGTACAAAGAAAATGCGCTAGTAAATGACTTTAACACAAAATGCACACGCAAACGCATATCCAAAATTAAATTTTTGTATACCCTGCTATGCATATTCGAGAATTTTTCGGTTTTTCGACTAACGTTTCAAATGAGAAATGTTGATGAGATTTTCGTTCACTCGTCGAGTGATAAATGCATAAAAGTGGAAGATTTCGTCGAAAAATCAAGCAATTCAATGTTCACTCTCGTTGCGAGATTACTTTCTAGTTTCTCATGTTCTTCCTCGAAAATACGATTTCCCTGAATGCCTAATCATGCATCCCCTGTTTATCTCTTTGTTCCTTCCCCTCCTACTTGCGTCCCTCCATCTCCAGTTGCTCCACTCCTCCTCTGCTACTCATTCGACTGCCCATTTACCTATCTTCGGCCAATCTTTTCGTTCCCTTCTATTTTTCCTCTTCTTTGCCCCATTTCCCCTTGCCTACCCTTCATTTCTCTATTTCTTCATTCTTCATTCATTTGGCATATTATATTCCGAGTAACTGCTTGCCTCACTTCCACTTCTTACGTTAAATTAATTTTCCTCAATTTCTGTTCCCTTTCTTTTTCCGTCTTCACATAGTTTCTCTCCTTTTTACGGAATAAAGTTTTGTGTTCTTTTCGTCTAAAACCGAAATCCTCAAACCTCAAAATAGGGCAAATTTGCACCGACGCTATTTTGGATTTCAGATACGTGAGCATCGAATACTTTTTCTCCTAATTTGTTGCACAAACATAGAGTTTCAATGATTTTCAAACCTAGCGAACATGTTCTCTTCTTTTTTGTCATAAAAATGAAATTATTGGATCATCTTGAAGTTCATTTGCGCTAAATTTTTCCCATAAGGCTAGACTGATTTCACTTATACTGATTAGTCATTTCTATCGTGAGAAAATACAAGTCCAATTTTCGTTTTTTTACACATACAAATTTCAATTTCCTTCTGGTACTCGATTAGATAAATTCCTTCGAACTTGAAAATCGGTAATTCTCTTTGCTCGAATTCCTCCCTAAATAATTTCTTTTAGCAAGAAACGAAGCTTGTCTAAATATAAGTTATACGAACGTTAGGTTTGTTTTTTCTGCGCTAGAATTCATCAAAACATTCGTGATTCTATGAAACTCTCAAATATCGCCGAAAATGTGTCCAGCTAGCTGGAGTCGTTAAATTTCATTCATGTTTTATTTAATGCGAAGTGATGGCCATGACAACGTGTACCTGCCTGCTCCACTTCTTCTCCTCCCCTTCTAAGTCTAAGGCCGTAATTATTTCAAACTGAACAAAACTTGAAATGAGTTTTTGAAATAATAGTCATTCTCTTCCGGTTCCACTTTCGTGATTTTTCTTTAGAATCCCAGACATTTTTTTTGTATATTTAGCTCAGATCGAAAATCCAAATGCCGAAGATTTAAATCTTGCATCGTAACCCAATTATTATTAGTCAGTTCATCTAAAGCTTGGCACACTCTTATGATTAGGTCCTCAAACTCCTCCCTTGCAAAATGCGTTTGTTAGAAACGTGCAAATTTGAAACTAAAAATTTGGGAAGGAAGTATTTAAAAGAAAAAAACCTCTATCTAATCGACGATAAAGCTGAAAAATGACCATTTACCAAAACTTATCGCAATTCAAAATATGCAATGTTTGCAGATTTTTTCACTACATTATCTTATAGTGAATCATCAACTGGTCTAGGAACTTGATAACCAATTATTTCGTGCACTTTTATGCTATTAGATGAGATGAAATGAAAACGAGTTTCTTCGTTTGCACGGAAGCTTAGCTAATAACGGAGCAAATAACGTCTCAGGAATATCCGAGATTTTCAGAAATTCTTTCTGTATTTTGAACTGCAAACATCTATTTTGATTTCTTTACATTTAATCTACCTGAATTGACCATCTTTATCTGCGTTTGGAATGTCTTCAGACATCCTTCTACTTCTGAATCTGTTCTCATTTGGCCGCATTCACAGCTCTCCCCGCTCGCTTTCATGCTTCATTTCTATGTATAATTAATGATCTGAGCTTGTGGCAATCGTCGAATATTTCAAAACGCCCGTTTAGAATAAGCTGAAGAAGAGAAGGAGGGAGAAGGAAAGCGGACAGACAACCTAATTCTCACATTCTCATTCTCATATTCCCACTTCTCATATCTTAGATTCTATAGGGCCCACTTTCTAAATTATACTCGTGGATTTTGGATATATTTCATCACTTTCCACATTGAGAATCGAGATATTCAACAAAATTGCATCCGTTTTCTCATATCCTCACGCCCTTTTAATCTCTACATGAGCTTTTCTTTTCTCAAGTAACATTTCTCAATGATACTTGCATCTCGAACATGAAATATCGACATTTCTTTACCTTCGAAGTGACTTCCGATTTTCATTTGACCTATGATTATCACGTGATTGCGTTAATTATCTCCTTCTAATTACAGTGTTATGCATGTCTCCTGCTTCCTTCGGCCTTCTGCTGTATCTAATAGCCACCTGCCTGGCTGATGACTATCAATGGACTTATGACGAGGAAGCATTTGGAGGTGAAATTGCATTACAGTAATCGATGACTAAAATATCAAACCTGAAGTCGAGAATTTTTCATAAGCTCTCTCGAAATGATGGTCACGCAAAATGCAAGTCCTGGAAGGCATGATTTTAAAAACTAGATGGATGACTAATTAGTTTCCTATTTAGCAAATTCAAAAGCGTTTTTTGTGTAAAATTTTAAGTCGGTTTTACCGTTTATAAGATAAATAGAACCAAACCATCGAGTAGTAAAAAGCTCCCCATATATTGTAATAAAAGCATAGTTAATGAGTTATCGTTTTGATTTGAGGTCCTTCATTCTGGGGTCTGCTCAACAAGGACTGGGTCATGTGCAAGAGTGGCAGGCTTCAGTCTCCGATCGATATTCGGCCAGAATATCTCCTATTCGACCCAAATATCAAGCCTGTTCATCTGGATAGGATAAATGTATGAGTTATCAAATGATCCACTGGCAACCACTCGATCATGCCCATTAACAAACCAAGACCTTTTGCCCGCCACTGTATAGTAATTGATAGAAGCGTTATTCTGCTTCGAGCCAAAAAGAAAATAACAGATTTCAATTGTGAAGAAAAATCGTCTCGTTTATCAATCTGGAAATTCATTATGAAGAAATTGATAAAAATTTAGGCGATGGCAGAATTCGTGAATACGGGTCAAATGCCTCGGGTTCGCATTGGCAACAACCACAAGAAGCCCGCCGTGAATATGACTGGAGGACCTTTCAATGGATACAGATATCGGTTGGCAAAATTGCACTGACAAAACGAAAACGATACGAATTTTCAGTCTTCAAAGAATCGACATTCATATGGGAAAGGGGGATGTAAACGGGAGTGAGCATACCATAAATGGAAAACGATTTCCTATGGAAGTAATCATACTTTCAACGAAGTTTCAAAAATTTCGTTATGTTTTCAGCTGCAATTACTCGCGTACAATTCTGACCTCTACACCAATTTCTCTTCCGCATCTAAGTCTCCTCATGGAATTGCAGGAATATCCATTCTTGTTGATGTTAGAAGCATATTTTTTCAAGTGTTTTTTTTTCGATTTCAGATAGGCTCTGAAACGACTGAAGAATTGCTCAAACTCACAATTGCTACTTCATCGATTATGTATCGAAGTGAGAAGACGACAGGCAAAATAGAGAAAGAAGAGAAATTATAGAACAGCGACAAATTCTGACTGAAATCGAACCGTGGAAATTGCTGCCGTACACTCGCGACTACGTGACTTATGAGGGAAGCATGACTTCTCCTGGCTGCGAGGAGACTGTTCTATGGATCATCATAAATCAGCCTATACATATAGCCAAGGAGCATGTAGGAAATTCTCTTCTATTGCTAGGAAAATAGTAACTTACAGTACTTTGAATGGGAAAAGCTGCTAAAATCTCCAGTGAATCAACCGCAGGACGAAACTTTGGCGCCTAATTTCAGGCAGACTCATCCCTTCCATGCACGACTACTTCGTACAAACATTAATCATAAACGGAAGGTCTGTAGAATGATCTTTCCATAAATTGGAAATATTTTTAGCAAACTGCTGAATGCAAAATGCCTTTGCCGAAAATGTTCTACAAAACTCGCGGAATAACTGAGGATGGAGAGGAAATCAGGAAGGCTGTGAATCATCACAAGAGAAGACATGCACGTCACCACAATGAGGAACTCCCATTCGACGTACATTCGCTCGACTCTTTAGATTCAGTTCAGGAATTATCCAAGTTTTGATATCACTCCACCTACGGAACGTTTCAAAATTCATTTCAACCAAGTAGAACTGGAATATTCCTGTTTATGTTTGGTAAAGGGTCGAAATATTTGGCTAAATTTTCAACCATTCTATTCAACAATTAACCACTTCGATTGACATTATTGTTACCTACTTGAAGATTTCAAATAGATCACTTACGAGCCATACAAGACTATCCTAGACAAAACCACTCATTCTTGATTTCATTTCGATTACGCTCAATTTATCGTCGATTTCAATAGAACTTTCGAAAAATCGAATTTATTCCGTTTGCGCGAGAATTCACAAATCAGAGGTTTATTGACTTTTCATTTCGAAAATCATCTACACATCGAAAGAGAAAATAGAGGGAAAGAGACAGAAAAAATATCTTTAGATTTTTACAAAAGAAGTCGATTGTTGTCTTAAGGACACGAACTTATTCTACTGGATATCTAAAAGAGATGTGCGCATTTGAGCACTTGTGCACTTCGTTTCTACCTGCAGTTGAGTCTCCCTCACCCCGTTTAGTGGTGGTCGTCGTGGCCGTGCACCTCGCGCTCTGCCTCGAAGCCCACTCCAGGCACCCATTGCTCCGCCTTGTTATGAAACAGAGTGTGGTTGCCTGAATTCAATCATTCACTCTTTTTAATTTAATTTTGTAGAAAAATTGAAGAGTTAAATATGCTTGTCCGAGTTTTTGAAGATCATTAATAATATCACAAAGTAATGTATTTAGAAACTCATGAAGCATTTTAGTAGACTTGACTGTACTACTTTTACTAATTGCCTTTCTGATGATGACTCAAACTGAAAACACCTAGAATTATCGCTTACATAAAAAAGCCGAAATAATGTCATAAAAAGAACCATCTAGACATCACATTTGGCTGATTTGTAATGAGATGACAAAAATTTAGGGTTCAGTCAATCTTAAATGTGAAAATATTGTATCAGTTAGATTTAGTACAATGCGGATGATAATACGTAATAACGTGTGGAGAAAGTACGCAGAGTGATACAGATTAGTCATCGATTTTCAATGCAACTTCTATGTCTGCGAAATCTTACCTGCGTACTTTTTTCACGTGATATTGAATATATTCATTCACACCTTACTTCATTAGATTAACGCAATAACTTTAGGTTAACCTAAGTTTTTTTCTTTCATAAACTTCTAAAAAGTAAAAAATGGTCAAAATAAAAAAACTAACCGTCTCCCCAGGGGAAGGGGCGATTTCTCACGGTCAAATACGGGTACTCAACGTACTCTGGGCGTGCGTGGGTGCTGAAAATGTTTTAAAGATTTATTCCAATAGAATTTAGTATATCTCAGTCATTATCTCGAGGAATTCTCAATTTTAAGAGTTATTTGCAGTCTTGTTTGGAGAAATTCGATTTAGGTCAATTATCTCGTCTGATCTATGGGTATTTCAGGGGTGTATGTCACTGTGAACCAAAGATTCTGGTGCACAATGACCGTTCCTCATTTCAAGGGAATTGACCTAGGAGAAAAATCCTAAAATTACATACTGGTGGTCTTTGTGATCGGCGTAAGCCGTGTACATAGTAAGGGCGAGGCAGGGGACCGAGGCCACGTAGAAGATTTTCTTCCAGGTTGTGCCCGTCGCTGAATTATTAGTGATTCGTTTTAGACGTTCGGGAACAAACGTTTCACGAATTTGATAATGTTATATTCTATTTTGTGAGCTTCTTCTGCCGACTTCATAAAGCCTGCTTGAAATAGACTAGACTTGCAACTTTTGGAAAAACAGTTAACCACATAAAACGAGATAGCGCATATTTTCGACGGGAAGGGTATGTCTTCTTTTCTTCCCTCAAAATAGGCACTATTCCGTTCATGCAGCTAATTACGGTTCGAAAAGTTGCAAATCTGAAATAGACCGTACAGATTCTCACAGCTCATAGATAGATTAACAAGAAAAAGAAAGCTTTGCATCACAACTGAGGTGAGGTGGCCAAATTTAGGAAAAAAAAGCCCCAAGTCTGTTGAAAAGGAATGGCTTCTTGGAAAAAAACCAAATAATGATTGAGAAAAACGACTCACCGTCGGCGTGCTTCATTCCCCCGATGTAGCTGTCCTTGAAGTTCTCGAAGTTGTTGCCGTGGTAGAAACCGCCCGAGGAGCTGCGCTTCGAGGTGGCGATCACTTGGCGAGAGGCCACTGGGGCCAAACGGGACATCGACATTTTGCTGAAAAAAGAAAATATGGTATACTCCCAGTTTAAGTGTACTAACGCCAAACGACTCGAGAAGTACATATATTTATAGGGATAATCGAGGGAGTAGAATTTGAGTATGAGATTCAGGAGTATGGGTGAAGTAGACATAGGCTGCTACCATCCCAAAATTACTCCGTTTTAGTAATAGGTTTAGGGTAGGTTTATGCTGCTTCATTCTCTATGAATAAGGCTAGGGCAGATCGAAAGCTAGGTCTCGATTTAACGAACAAGGGTAGGCGGAACGGTACCAGGATTTTTCCTATTTTAAATTTAGTTTTTCGCAACTAGGGCTGATTTTTTACTAAAATGGGTATCATATTCGGATTCTACGCACTCGATTACCCCTATAAATATATGCATTTCCCGAATCGTTTGACGTTAGCACACTTGAACTGGGAATATTCCGAAAATATTTTCGAGGAAAATTGTCGGCTCCCTCAGAGCATTTATATTCCAGATAACGTTGAAAATGGATTCAGAATTATAGGTGGAATTCCAACAAAACAGGAGTGATAAAAACAAGAAAAGGTCTGGAAGAATTCGGGAAAATAGGTGATACGTGCGAAACGGACGGATGCTTGGGACATTGATACAACGCGGCAAGCAACTAGGTCGCTGCTAAAGACAGCACAATACGACCGCGCAAATCGACAGAAAATGGCAGGTTTTGAAGAAAAAATCAGCGGACTTAAAAACGATTTGACAAGGGAGTTATCAACATAGGAACTCGTAGATCTTGATGAAACTTTCTATACGGGGGCTTTCAATAACGGCGATCACGATTGTGAAATCAAAAAGTACAAAATAGGGACCTGGAAGTAGGAAATTGGTGAAAATCCCCTTTTCTTTACTTCTGCTTGCAAGCTTGCATACATTTTTGACAGGCGAACTTGATCATTTCTCATACAAAATACGAATGAAAAAACAGCTAAAATGTTTCTAGCTTCAGGCCCCTATTTTGCACTTTTTGACTTGACCATCGTGATCGCCGTCATTGAGAACCCCCGTATAGGGAAGTTTCATTATGATCTATGAGTTCCTATGTTGGCGACCTGTGAATTTGATTCTTGACAGGAAAAAACTAGCAAGTCTGAAAAAATTTAAGAAAAACCAAGAAATAAAAAAATCGAGTGAACTGATCGAAAATTGGAAATGAGAATCGTTCGCGTGTTGCAAGTGGTTGCTTTTTTCCTCACGCATACATTTCGTTCATTTTCCCGTTTTTATTTTTCGTACTTTTATTTTTTCACATAAATTTAATAATATACTAGATAAGGATTTAACTCGACCGAGGGGTATACGTCATTGCGCATCAAAGTACGTAATTATGCATAAAAATCCTTGGTGTGTAACGACGTGTACCCGCCGGCAGAGTTAAGCTCTTATTTGCCTTTTTTAGTATAATATGGCAATATCATAAGCACTTTTGTCCCTTCCATGCTTTATCATGTTATGAGTGTTTATAAGATGTTAGAGAGTTCTTTGCCGACAGTCTTGCTGATTCATATTAGCTCGCTTTATAGCACGAAGAAAGTGCTGATAAACATTGATTGAATTCGAAGTCAACCAAGTTCAGTCGAAATGAGTGGTGAACCTATGCCAACTTCTACAAATTCTCTTTCCAAACCCGTAAGTTGAAGTTCAAATTTAATTTTCTGTGATGAATTACTTTTTCTAGATGATAACATTTTATCAGAAATTTTTAGCAACTACCATCATTTGTTGAAATGCTTGGTGCTTCACAAAAGAATATCATCAACGGCTTATGGAATGCGGATCATTTGTCTATTTCCGATAAAATTGACAGCATCGATTCAATTTCGAAAGATATGCCTAGAGAAGCACGAGCAGAATATAGAAAATGGCGTTTTCTAATAGACCGATCGAGGGTAAGCCAAGAAGCATCTTTATCAATAAGAAATGCCAGCGAAATTTTAGATGCCAGACTTCTACGATTCCCAAAATAAGGAGATCAAGATGATAATCACCGCAATATTCAAAGAGTTTACTGATTTAGGTAATGCAAATACATCTGAAACTACTATTTCATGAGTTTAGAAGAATTTGCTCGAATCATAATGAGCATAAAGGCATCGTTGAATAACCCAGATGTTTTCGACAAATGGATGGAGAATGAAGAAATCGAGTTCAAGGAACCTCCAATTCAGGAAGATACGAAAAAGGTATCGACTTCTCAATCGTCAAATTATCATGTAAGGTTGATTACGTTTTCCGAATTTTCACTTTTGCTAACAGGTTTTTCGTCAATCGAATTCGTGATCATGATTTTTGAATGCATCCAAACGATTGAAAATTGTCCAAAATCATCATTTCCCGTTCATTAGAAAAAAGGGAACGGCAAGGATCACTAAAGAAACAGCAGTGATGAATGAAAATGGGTTCATTTCTTGTTTCAATGTTAAAATAATGCATCCAAATTTCTATTTTATAACGGGAAAACGCAAAATCGGTGCGATAGGGTCTCCCCATGCATGATTCCTGTCTAAAAAATAGCAAAAGGTTTCAATCCATCATAAACCGTTGGTGAATTTGATGAGGATGATCCAAAATGTCGTTTCTTTTTCATTTTGAAAATCTCATTACTGACATGAAAGTGATAATTTCAGAAAGAAACTGAAATCCCATTGATTAACAATACAATAAGTGAATTAGCTCGAAATATCAATAATTTGCAGATTGGTGGAGACAATTTACTCAATAATTCGCATAAAATTTTATTCTATCGTAAGAAATTATGTTGAAAGCTAAATAAGAGACTTTGAAACGATTCATAATAATTTAGTTTATTATCCAAATAATGGTGAAGAGGAAAGAAGGATATGCTTGTTCAATTCGCATAACTTTTCAGTCGAAGAGATTGCAAAATTCGACAATTATTATGAGTCCTATCAAGTAGCGACTACACAGAATAAAGTAAACTCTTATGTTCGTTATTTTGAATAATTTCGTATATTTCAGATTTTCGGAATTGACAAAGTAAAGAAATCATTCGAAATATATGACTTGGATACTCGACAGCTTTCAAGAGGTCTTATCAACTAATCCATGAATGATTGATTCAAAGAATTTTACAGGACCAGATCCTCCTGAATGGCGTAGTGATGCATCTGTGGGTTATTCCGAAGGCAAATTGTATTATTTGGGTGGATGGGATCCTAAAACAGAGAAAAATACGAATCGAGTTGATGTAAGAAGATCGAATGAAAGTCCATGAAATAATTTATTCAGATTTTAATAGATGGAAAATGGAAAACAGGACCTGCTTTTCCTCTTTCAATTAAATCTGCTCAAACAATAACATGTGATAAAATCTTATACGGTCACATTATAGCATATTCATTATTATAACTATGAATATTAAGTTATTGATGGATGGGGAAGTAAAAAGATATATCGATTATCCGATGACGAACGGGAATCGGTTGAAATCGGAGAGCTTCCAGAAGAACGGAGTTCTTTCGGAATTGCATCGTTAAATGGAAAAATTTACATTACTGGAGGAAAGAAGTCATTAATTTTGTATGATAAATAATGTATCATTATATATTTAGTAATAATGGAGTATTAAACTCCTGTCTGTGTTTCGACCCCTCATCTCCAGCTGATAGTCGAGTTTCTCGAATCGCTGATATGAATTATGGAAGACGTCATCATTCGCTCATTGTCGCTAACGGAAAATTGCATGCAATCGGAGGGTGAGCTGAGATTTTGCATATCTTTATACGAAATATTTGTTAACTTAGATTTCAAAAATCTTCCCATGTAAGTTTTTGTAATTTTATCGAGGAACACGACCCACAAACAGATGAATGGAGAATAATAAGAAAATTAAAATTTGAATAATGCCGTTTAATATCATGTAGCCCTTTTATTTGACATATTATATTTTCTGAGTGCTATTTTTATTCGACTACTATTAAAACTTTCAATACACATGATAAAGACAACTCTCGAAGACATTCAATAAAGACGCTGAGAAATTGCAACAGAAATAAATATTCTTTAAAATATTTTATTTAAAAAATTCTGTAACCAAATCCACTATTTATTCTCTAGTAATTTCAATTCGTTAATGAATTTCAAAGTAATTTTTCAAAATATACATCAGAAATAATTCATTGATTTTCTGTAAACAGTTATTGTTTGACACTCCGCATTCAGTTTGATTACACACCCCAGGAATGTATTTTTATCCCAGCATTTTATACATAATTCTGAAGCCCTTATATAGGGACACAATCGTATTATTTTAGTTTTTTTTATTTTCGACTAAAAAAATTGGTTTTTGGGTGAAAAATTGCCAATTTTTTCTTGAAAAATCGATTTAATGCTAATTTCGATTATTTTTAAGTCAAAATTTTCTGAAACATTTTTTTTTGTTGAAATCTCCATAGTCGATTTGTATAATTGGTATGAAAATTAAAATTAAAAAAAGGTGACTACAGAATTATATAGCCACAGTAATCTTCACTCTTTCATGTGAGTGGAAGCCACGCCCCTTTTGCACTATTTGATTTGCCCGCGAATGCTCGTTCATTTGAATCTCCCACTTCCTTCTGCTCTGCTTCTTGTTGGTTTTCGCTCGAAATTTCAAATTTTCTTCAAACATTTGAACTTGATCTTTGAATATTCATTTCCTCATTACTCGGCTCGTAAACCGCCATTCACAAGCTTTTCAAAAGGTCTTGCTTATTCTCGTCGTTCGGTCCAAACATTTTTCCCTTCCAAACAATCGCACTGATTCTGTTCATTTCAGCTTTGCGTTGTCGCCGACCTGATCGATCAATCAGCAACTCAGTCAATCAGTGCATCGGAATGACTGCGCAGATCATTACGGCCATGCTGGACAAGCTCGTCCACGAGCCCAAGCTCGACACCCTTCTCTCCATCTGCACGTGAGTTGGGAGTAAATGATAATGAAAAACTCAGCATTATATTCTCTATATATTTTCAGCCAGCTCGAAATTCTGGACAACTTTGCGCCAAAGAAGGACGAGGTGAAGTCGCTTTCGATGAAGGTGATCATGAGCGTGAACGACCGCATTCCGCAGCTGCAGGGCGAGGAGAATCTCCTCAGACTCTATCAGATCGTCGTAAGTCTGAATGACAATGAATTAATGAATTCGACGTTTCCATTATCTACGAAGTGATTTTGTAAAGAGGGTATCTGCGAGTCTGAACTATCTGACTCTGCGTCTCTACACTTTGGTCTCTCTTATTTCTCTCCCGTGGCGATGCATCGCGCTCGCAGCAGATATGCTTTCTCGTTTTCAATACAAACGTTCATCTCGTAGATAATATAGAGTACAAGGGGCCGACAAATTGCGAAAATGGTGTGGAATAAATTATAAAGATCATTCAATGAACCAATTTTCAGGGCAAGCACTCCAGAACGATGGGCGGCTCAGGAGTGATGGACAAACTGGACTCGCAGGGTCACTTCAACACATCGCTCAAATTTCACGTGATGTGGGCGGAGTCGAAGGCCAAACTGGGAGATGTGGCCGACTTCGAGAAGATCGTAGGACTCGCCAGGCACAGACTCGCTCATCTCGACAAGGATATCGTCGAATCCAGTCTCAAGTAAACAGAATTCTCCATGATATGAAGAGTTTCTGTATTGCAACTTCGATGAGAGTCACGCCCTAATCTCTTTTCTTTGAAATTCTAGCCTATGACTCGTTTTATCGAAGTTCTGAAACCGAGTTAGAGGAATTTCTATTTTGATTTTCAACATTATCGTCCCATTTCATTCTTGGCCGACAAGGTTAATTGTGACTGAATGAAGACGAATATGATCTTATCATTTTTAACGAATGAATGCAATAATGTTTGTTTCAGAGAGGTAGCTCAGGAATTCCTGCCCAACTGCCTGAATCTGTTCAGCACCGATGTCAGCGAGGAGACTGCAGTCATCTTCGGTCGCTCCGACAGGAATGCCAGAAAAAGCAGGCTTTCTTCCGCATTCCTCATAATCGATGCTTTGTTGCAGGTCGCCGTCGTTCTTCGGTTGCCTTTCTGCAGAAAGCGGCAGCGAGTTCGGCCGAACCGACCAAGTCTGATGAGCCGCGGCCCTCTGCCAACGACATCTTCGGAAAGAACAGTTAGTGCTATTGCATTCCGACTACTTTGCATCTCGAATAAAGCAATATCTAGCCGAGTCTTTTCTCTACACTTTTTCTCATTCCCTTTTTTGAAAGAACGAAAAGTAGTCGGATTACGAACATAGAATAATGAATGACAATAGAAAGGAAACAAGCTTGAGTATTAATTCGGAAAGATTAAGGCGAGAAATTAGTTCATCCTCTTTCTAAATCGACGGACTTTACAATTGGTAAAAAATATTTGGATTCAGCGAACACGAAAATCCGTCGCCTGTTGATCGACAGATCTGCAGATGGCTATGTGGGCATTTCGGCAGAGGAGTTCAGAGAGGCCATGCTCAAGGACCAGCAGGACATGAACTTCGAAAATCCGCAGCCCGAGGATATGGAGATCAGCTTCACCAAGGGTAGGCTGAAGTCGAACGGACTAATCTATGCCTTATTTTCGCCAAATATACTCCTGGTTTCCTCATTTCTCTCAAGGCGCTCTTTAACGCACGAACTGTCACCTCGTTTAACCGATGTAATAATGCCATTCATGAGATTTAAAAAAAGGATGTTTTTAGTGGAAAACATGATGCCAGCCCAGCCCCAGAATCAGCCATCTGCTCCTCTTCCGACTGATCCGATTCCTCAGCAGAAAAGACGCGGTCTGCAGGCTCTGTCCGAGAAGGAGGAGGAAGATCCCCAGGAGATGGGTGCTGACGGATCCAAGAAAATGCGATTCTTCTCCCCGGCAAAGCCTGTCGTTGCTGCCAGATTCCCTCAGACACAGACTAAGATTATCCGTAAGAAACATAGTAAACATTCATTTGAAGAAAAATTTACAACAATCTTTACTCGAAAAATAGTAACCAAATATCATCTTCACATCACGAAATATGACTAATTATTTCTATGTTTCAGCTCCGGAACCCGAGCCCGAATTGGACATGGACAGAATGCCTGCAGCTGCAGAGAAGCCGAATGCTGTGGCTTCGTCGACCTCGATCTCTGAGCACTACGCCAAGGCTGACTACGTCTTTTCCGAGACCATTAATGACAGGAAGAGTACGTTAAATTAAAATCCTGAAGATAGATACTGTTTTGTTCCTTGTTCCTTAATGCCAAAAGAATCTTTTCATTTCCATTTTCAACACTTGCCAGGTTAAAGAGAGAAAAATTATCCTTTTAAGATAAAATTTATGAATAAATGTTTTTATCTACGACTGAATTTTCAGTGAATCTGCTGTCGGAAGAGACGGACATCGCCCCGCCCACGACATTCGTTGCAGCCGCCGCTCCATTCGAGGTCTATGTCGATGAGGATAGCATCGACGATGCAGACGAGGAGAAGGGCAAAGAAGCAGAGACGGAGAAGATTCTTGGCAGAGGGAATGAGGAGAATGAGAAGGAGCAAAAGCAAAAGGAAGAGGAGATAGAATTGTTGGCTGAGAAAGCCTACAACAAGAAGTCGGACAAGGAAAAGTATGTAGTGGGAATTTAGAATTGAACTAATTCTGTGCTATCAGACACAGCATTTTCTGTTCAAACATTTCTCATCGTGAATTTTGATTTTTTTTTCCAGATTCATCGTTCCCCCACTGCCCCTTACCACAGAGACGAAGCGTCTGCCTCTGCGCGAGAAGATCGGCTCGCGAATTGAGACATCGACTCCCAAAAAGACGACTGAAGAGGACGATTCGAACATGGCCAGGATGCCTCCGCACAGACTGGGCGTGGCAAAGAAGACAGAAGCAGAGGCGACAGTGCAGGCGCAAAGCAAACAGCCGCCCACACAGAAACAGGCGGCAATGCAGATCCTGGCCAGCAGGGAGAAACCCGACTTCTGTGAGATTTTTCTTGAAACTGAATATGGTTTTGCAAAGTCTAAATAACAAACAAATGGATAAATAACTTTCGAAATGTAATTTTTTTTAAAAGAACAACTTTTTAATACAGATGTGAATTTTCAGTGGAAGATGACGACACAGTGATGGCAGGCTTTGCGATGATGGGCAACCCGTACAGAACCTCGTCAGGCATCATCACTTCCACTCCCGCTCTCGGCAAAATCGCCAACCCCACTCATGATGGTACGATTTGCTATCTAATTGCTAGATTATTTTGCCCAAAACTATCGATTTAATTGCAGATTTTCTGGCCGTTCCTGCGGATGACGATGAAGAGGAGTCCATGCAGGAAGAGGAATTGCTCTCCAGATACAAGCCCAAAGAAGAGCCCGTCGATACATTCAAGGCCTCTGGATTCATGCAGGTTGAAATTAGTGGAAATTAAATGAGAGAACCTACTTGCATGGATCCATTTTTAAAATTTCCCAATTCTTTTATTTATACTTTCAAAATATGATTTGTAAATTAAAACTAGAACACATGTAAGGAGAAAAAGAGTAACAATCGGCCCGGATATAGACATTTTTTATCCTAGTTTTGAGTTTTCTTCTATATTTCCATCTGCATCAAGGTATGTGGGATGTTCATAGGATCTATAATGCTTTAAAATGTGAATGCAAAGTTTAATGATGTTGTTTCTCATT
Organism: Diploscapter coronatus; assembly: GCA_964036155.1. Taxonomy (NCBI): domain Eukaryota; kingdom Metazoa; phylum Nematoda; class Chromadorea; order Rhabditida; family Rhabditidae; genus Diploscapter; species Diploscapter coronatus. Next base: position 19,045,329 of record OZ038423.1, on the reverse strand, counting down.
ATTAGGGAATATGATATTGTGCATTTATCAAACTCTTTTTCAGCGTCGCAGTCTGGCTGCATCCAAATTCAACCAAGGCGCAGCGCCTCGCACCTCGACCGCCCCGCCCATCAGAGCTCTGGAAGCGGATGTGAAGAAGAAGCTGACCTTGACAGAGAAGGAAGATGATAGAATGGTGGACGAAGATGAAGGGGACAGGAAAGAGGAAGATGCGAAGATGCAGGAAGAACCCGAGGATGACGAGGAGAATCCCCACGACACTACTGGAGTCGGATTGCCGTACGTCTTTAAGAAATCGGATTATTTGATTGCGGGAATACATGGCTATCAAGAGTTATTTCTTTGTTACCAATGCAGAATTATGAACTTCAAGGAAGTGTTCTTCACTACTCCAAAATCCATTGATAAAACGATCATTTCTGAAAATTGATTTACTGTATAATGCCTCTTCTAATTTTAGATCGGTAATAACCTCGACGATCAATCCATGGGCCCGTGAACTTCGTGACACGCTGCTGACTCAAGTGTCCAAACCGAGCAACCAGATCAATCACAAGGTTGGCAGAGATGAGAGGAAATGACAATGGCACATGCATGATGGTTGCAGGAAATGTGTCCGAAAGTGATGCAGCACAGACAGATCACCCTGGGCAGCAAGAAGTACGTCGTGCAGCAGCTGCTGGGAGAGGGAGGGTTCGCGAGGGTCTTCAAGGCGCAAGAACAACAGCCCGGAGGAAATATCCTCGCTGTCAAGGTTCGTGCAAAAAAATTTATATTGAAAATGAAATGAGAAAATTGGAAGATATTTTGAGTAACATAATTGTTCTTCTAAATGTCGTTCTTTCCTTCAAACTGGTCTATCTGATTACTTCTGTCGCAAATATTTGATGACTATTTTCTTATTCTCATTTGTTTCAGTACGAAGTGCCGAGCTGTGCCTGGGAGATGTACATTCTGAGCGAAGTGCGTGCCCGCATCAGTGCGCAGTATTCCAACATTCTGTCCTCCATCATGAAGGTCGCTATTTCTTCCTGCTTTTCCCTTTCAACAATGCATTTTCCAGGTCACAGAAGCGCACATCTTCACGAACGCCTCCCTGCTGTTCAACGAATATCTGCCTCTGGGGAATCTGCTCGATCTCACAAATAAACTCAATGACCCGAGGTTTGTTTGGAGTACCAAATCGAGAATTTGATAATTTCCATCATTCGCAAATTCATTTCATATCTTGGCACTTTATTTATAAAAAAAATCATTTACATAACCCAATGAAGGGCGAAGTATTGAAAGTGTTGCATAAATTAATGAACCCTTTCCAATGGGATTTATCTAGAGATCGCAAGTATTTTTTCAAATTCGATTTTTCTGGGATTTAGAGTTAGTAAAATTCTAGTCGGGCTCCTCAAATGCACAAATCAAAACAAAACTTTCAATTAGATTTTCCCATATTCAAATTTGAGTATTTGCGTTCTCTAGATTTATTCGATCTTTGCAACGTTCCTTTGATTGAACTCGCTTCTTCAACTTCCCGTTTGCTAGGCTCTAGCATTTAAACATTTTTTGTTTTTTGGAGGTGCAATATTTTCACTTGAGAAATACATCAGTTTTAGAAATGTCAGGGAAAAATAACTTGAATAAATGTTTCATTTTCCTTCCAGCTGGAGCACATCTCTGCTGATAGCGATTCACACGGCCAAGATCCTGCAAGCGGTACACTCGGCACAGATCATTCATGCGGATATCAAGCCCGACAACATCATGATCATCAGAAAGTCAGACATTGCATTTTAGTGACTACAACGTCTTCATTCGATTTTCTTTGACATGCAACACCTTTTTTCAGATTGGGGACAGACGAGTCCGTGGAAGACCTGCTTTGCCGCCCTCTGCTGCGTCTGATCGACTGGGGCCGAGCCATCGACATGATGTTCTTCGAGCAGGGCACCACATTCACTGGCAAGGCTGGCACTACTTCCTTCGACTGCCCAGAGATGCAGGTACAATCAATATTTAGATTGGATTATGAATTAATTTTTCTAATTCTGAAGTTTAAAAATAACTTTGATAATAATTTCGGATTCAATAATGTCGTTATTAGGTCTTACAAAAATGGCGAAAAGTTAAATCTCGAACAGAATTGCAACTTTTTCTAAAATTGCCAATCACAACCGAACCGTATTGCAACCCCGCGGTTGTGGTTATTTATTTGCAAGTCTGATTTCGAAGTGAAATAGAAATTTCGTAAAGACTATAACGACGATTTTTATTATTTTTTTTTTTCAAATAACTGTTTTGCAGTACGATCGCCCATGGACCTACCAGACGGATTACTTCGGTTTCGCGATGACAATCGGGACGTTCGTCTGTGGCAAGTACCCCGAGCTGATTGGGGAGCACCTCGGCTCCTTCTCTCTGTCTGCCAACATCAAACGGTAAATTGAAGCGGAAAAATGCAAACATGATCATTTTTCAGTCGCAACGTGGCCCGTCAAGTCATCCTGAATCAGTTCCAGAAATGCTGCAACATCGAGAGCTGCCAAAAATTGCCTGATTGGGAACACATCATTGAGGTATGAACTTTTGCTTGGAGTTTGAAAGTTTCATTGAGTTATTAGAGAAATAGCGAGGAAATTATTTCCTAATTTTGCAAGTTTGCAGGAAATGGTGTCGTTCTTCAAGGCTAATTTCGACCCGATCGAGTTCCGCGTAGCTGCAGGCCGCTTCAACCACTCGCTCCCTTCTGTCTGATGTCCTCCTCCAGCAGAGAGCGGGCCAGATCTTCCTATTTTCCCATTTCCCTTCTTCCTTTAACTCGCAACCATATCACTATTCTCAACAGTCACTTCCCTATCCCTCCATCTCGCGTCCGCCTTTATCTAAACTTACCAAGACAAATTTGATAAACCCTTTGCGAGTCTATTCAATATTTACATTTGATTTGGCAAAAATTACTTTCTTCGCTCTTATTTTATATCATCATTCATGCTTTAGTTTCTTTTTGAATTACCCAATTAAAAAATGATGCAAGTTGAGCAATGCTATCTTTATTCCGAGCCTCTTGATTTCAATTCATTTCCCCCATTTTCTTTGATTGCAATTTTGTAAGGTCTTTTTAAGCGATTACAAAAAGAGCGCAAGATCGTCTAATGCTATTTTTGGCAGCGTTTTTCCTTCCACATTTCTTTAGGGGAGAGCATTTGGAAAAGTAGAGAAAAACTAACGCCGTGCGCTATTTCTTGTGGCTCTTAGTTTCACTAAAAATTACAAGTATCAATTGATTCTGCCACAAAATTCCCATAATTTCCCGAATTCACACCTGTATCTATTCTCGAACCTCTAATTTTTCCCGCAACTCTCTACAAGTAATGTCCGGATGAGGATTATTACCTTTTTCAAAACGTTTATTCATTCATTCGTCTATTGGTGATGTCGATTCTTGAAAAAGATAAAATTTATTCTTGTAGACATTCGAAAATTCTTGCAAAGAGCTCACCTGACGTCATGGACTTCTTGGCTAATTTCTCACTGAAGGGGCTTTTAGATGTCCTGCTCACGAATTCGAAGTCAAAGAGTTTAACCGTGATCTTCCTAAGCTTGGAACCCATAAAACTTATACAGTAGAGATGCTTGAAAAATAGTGTATGCTAATTTCAATTTTACATGTCATTTTCACACGTTTTATGACTTCTTTCTGGATATCCAAGAACAGGAAAGTCAGAGTTACAATTTTAGTTCAGATTTGATCAGAACATCTGAAAGCTCTCATTGATGAAAAATTAACAAGAAATGCAGTATAACATTTGACGAGCTCCTCTTTTTAATGATTTTGTAAAAAGTATATCTCAAGCTCACCCCCACTGTAACAAGCTTCTAACTCTGAATTCATTTCACACAGACCTAGAGAGCACTTTCGTCAGGCGAAAAAACGATGAAAACATTGACCCGAAAGAACGACAAGAATTAAATGCAAATGAATAAAATATACAATATCGCCTTGTCCAATAACAACTTCACATCATAAAAATTCTATCTCATTGTTCGTATTCATGTTTGTTCGATTTTAGCTTTCATAAAACAGACAAATCTCGATATTATTTTAGATAAATTTTGAACTAAGATTGCCGAGACAAATCCTATGATAGGTTGTTAAAAAAACACCTGATATAAATTGAAATTCACAAAAAAAATTTAATTTCTTCCTTGGTAACCGAATATTTTTTGCTGTTTAATTTCGCCATTAGAAACTTCTTATTAAAAAATTGATTCTATTATCAAAACAACGAGTTCGAACTAAAATCGCTAAACTTTCTTTGATTTTATATAGTTCGATATAATAATAATGTATATTTGCCCAACCAAATATATGGATCCCGACGATGTGTATGAACATTTTGATCAAGTTGGCGTTAGCGCGGAACTCTGCGAGAGTATATTCAGCATTTTTCACTTAAATCATTACAAAATTTTCGCATATTAGTGACATATTATATAATAATACCAATTTTTAATTTAATGTATTTTGCAAAATATTAGAAGCTAAAAATCTTATGCGTGAATTTTACAGATAGAATTTTCCTAGGTTATGTCGAATCCACTACACACTATGGTGCATTTTTCATCTTCTTTATACATTACCCACTCAGTAAGTAAGACATTTTGTATCTGAAAACCTTTCTTTTAAATTATTAGTTCTTTTTTTTTATTAAATTCAACATATGTATACTTTTAGCAATGCCTAGTGAAGAGGATCATGTTAGCGTATATGCCGAATTCTTTTTGATATATTTATTAGGACTAATTCTATTGATATTTGGAATACGAGCGATTACGATATTAATGAAGAAATCGACAAGCTTTTCAACATTTGAAAAACAGTTGCTATCGCTATTAATATTGAAATGTGTCTATGCGTTGATTTATATCATTATTGTGAGTTGATTGTTTCAGACATAACTCCATGTGTATTTTAGGTATATTATTATCGTTATCTACTTATGAAAGACATGTGTTGTATGTATAGGGATGACGCATGGGTAAACATTACTTTTTATACATATATGACACGTTCTTCGTAAAAATCGAGTTTTTTATAAAGGGGGGTGGTACCCAAGAAGTTGACCCTCGAGTTTCGAGTTGATTTTTCGTCCCTGGGGGTTTTCGACTACGCTGATTACGGATATGACGGTTAAAACTCGATCCGACCACTTGTTCCGCCTGTTCTGGAAGGTCCGCATACGGTAGTTCCGAAAAATTCTATTTTCGTTATTCGGTATGGGAAAAATTCAAATTTGGTATCAAAATGCTCGGAGAGACCATCTGAACACGATTCTGAAAAGACCTCGTCGAAACGACACCGAATAAGGAAGTTATGATGAACATAGTGAAATACATGGAAAATGTCATATCGATGTTTCGCTTCTTTTAATTTTTATTTTTTTAAAAGCCCCAGGTTCCGTGAGTTATTTATACCAGAAAGTAGCCCAGGTCTTCTAGTTTCTGGAACACTTGACCGTTTTCCTATAGACTGCCCGCTAGCGGAGAAATGCCATTTCTTCAAAGAGTTGTCATTACTCATTTTTGCCTAGTTTGATTTCAAAAATTCATATCTTCCTATATTTTACACTAAATTTCATGATTATTTTTTTATTTTGTAGATCTTGAGTAGGAGAATAAATTCTAAATATAAAGAAAATTTTTAGAAATTAATTTTGGCGGGAGAAATTAGCCTAAGTTACTCTATATACCCGTACTGTGTTTACAAGGGTAATGTGAGTTAAAGTTGGAATTTTCAATAAAATCTTGTAGAGCTCTTCAAATTGAACAAATTGTATCCAGAACTTATTTTAGAATGTACACACACAGAGAGATATGAATTTTTGAAATTTACTGCCCTAAAGGCACTTTGCAATAATTGGTCATCGAACTTTAAAAAATTCTGGAGCTCATACCAATGTGAATTCGAGGTCGGTCCTGAAACAAATTTGTTCACCATGTCATTCTACACAACATACTGGAAGGACGAATTTTTCCAACGTCATTTACGCGTAAACCCAGGACAGGTTGAAAGGTGTGCAATTATGGCGCAAATAAGTGCGCATTTCTGCAGAAATCGTTATTCAAAAAAATTATCTTTTGGTGTCTGATAAACTGAATATCAATAGTAATCAAACAAAAAAAGAATCATGGAATTTGGTTTAGAATTATGGAAGTTATGAATTTTTCAAATCAAACTAGGCAAAAATGAGTAATGACAACTCTTTGAAGAAATGGCATTTCTCCGCTAGCGGGCAGTCTATAGGAAAACGGTCAAGTGTTCCAGAAACTAGAAGACCTGGGCTACTTTCTGGTATAAATAACTCACGGAACCTGGGGCTTTTAAAAAAATAAAAATTAAAAGAAGCGAAACATCGATATGACATTTTCCATGTATTTCACTATGTTCATCATAACTTCCTTATTCGGTGTCGTTTCGACGAGGTCTTTTCAGAATCGTGTTCAGATGGTCTCTCCGAGCATTTTGATACCAAATTTGAATTTTTCCCATACCGAATAACGAAAATAGAATTTTTCGGAACTACCGTATGCGGACCTTCCAGAACAGGCGGAACAAGTGGTCGGATCGGGTTTTAACCGTCATATTCGTCATCAGCGTAGTCGAAAACCCCCAGGGACGAAAAATCAGCTCGAAACTCGAGGGTCAACTTCTTGGGTACCACCCCATACTCGATTCTTACGAAGAACGTGTCATAAGTCATTGACCTAACACGAATTGGATTTAAGCTCTATATTTTTGATAATATATTCATAGGTTGAAGGTAGTCAAATCATACAATATTTATCTCATAAGTTTTTTTTGTAATGCAGAAAAGTATGAAAAGTTTGAGCCTGATTCCATTTGATTTGGTAGGATTTTGACCCCTTTCCTAGTCACGATCTACTCAACAGTGACCGAATGCGAGACTTTGATTCGGAAACCCTCTTTTACTTGATTCTCTAATTTCACTTACAGAAAAAATACGCTGACTTCCAAAGCGTGTTTATTTCATGTCGAGAGAAGTGGTAATGAGATGAGTTTGAGATCAAATGAAAAATGAGATTTTTGGGGAAATGTTAATTTTGTGGATGAGAAATTCTGCCCATACAATAATTTGAAAAAAAAAAGTATTATTACTCGATCCCTAACTTTGTTCTGCTCATCTATTGGTGTATTTTATATTGTTCAGATTTATCACTTAATGATTACGTCATTGGAATTGATGATTACAAGTGTGGTCAAATTTGTATCCTGTGCAATGGCAGTTCAACGAGCGAGGGCATTTTCTGAGTATGAATATAAATTCAGACCTAGGGAGGATTTAAGTCAAAATAGTCCTGCGACCTAAACCCATAAGATTTTTTAAAAATGTTTTCTCTCTAGCTTGAAATTTTCAAAAAATATTCCGGGGAGAATTTTGAATTCATAATTATGATTTCGTTTTACGATTTCCCCCGTCTATTTTTGAGTATGACTTAAATTCTTCCTAAATCTGTATAAATTTCATTAATCTTTCAAAAATTATTTTAGTAAACCAAATGATCGAACCACAAGCCTTAACAAATGCATATTCGTTGCTTCAATGATAATTATTACGTTCATTTATTGCTTTATGGATGCAAAAATCCTTTATCGCATCATATTTGTTGGCAATGAGCCATATAAGAATCGTAGAAAGGAATTGAATGATCTGAAGCGTCAAGTGCATCAATTAGGTGCAGAACTACAGCAGGATGATTATTGGAATATTATGATGCTCGATGATTTAGTCGAATCTATGTGGTACTATGTAAGAAAATCCATATCAGAGGTGTTCAGAATTTGAATCTTTAAAATTTCGAAATCGAAATTGAAATTCCAAAACCCCAGAAGTCGAAATTTTTCGTAATCGGAATTCAGAACACCCCTGACCAATATGACATTTTGAATTATACTTTCAATCAGGATGAATATAATTTCAAATTCAGATCACTCATGTTCAAGGCCTGACGCTTGTGATAATAAATGGAATATTAATTCCGATTTTAATCTGGAGTGCCGTTTATCTATTGAAGAAGCTCAAGCGACAGCTTAGCAAAATATCGAAGAATCTGAGGATAAGGGAAAATGGTTTGAATCGACGGTTGATAGCTCATGTAGAAAATTTGCATGAAATATTTCCTATAAATGTGGATATTATTTCAGACAATTGTTGAAGTAGTCATCTATTTTTTTGGAATGATTGCGTACCTGCCTTCGAACACTGACAATCAAAATTATCTTTATGTAAGAATATTCATAAAAGGCAAAATGAGAACCACAAGACGATCATGACATGAAACATGACAAAATAGCAGCGGAAGGCAATTAATAAAAGTAGTGAATAAAAAATTCAATAGTTTTTGTTTACTACTTACTACCCTCGTTTTTCCACAAGTTGTAACTTTTTCTATCTTCCTGTACTCCCTCATTCATAAATCTCTCGTTAGAAAAAGCTACAAATTGTGGGAAAACGGAAGTATCTATTAGTTACTATTATTAATTGCCATAGGGGAAATAAACACTTCCCTGACTTCACGCACCCTATTTTGCTCAAGTCTCGCATCATGATGTCGCAAGGTTTCCATATAGCCCTTCAAAATTAAATGAGTTTTTAAAGTGAATTTAGAAATACGTATCTTATATTACAATGTATGGCCCGAACATTCAGTTTGTGACACTATATTTCCTGACTAGAAGTGCAATTCAGGTAGAATAGTGCAATTTTTAATAATTATGATATTTATCTACAGTTCCCATTGAATTTTAGCGATTAGAAGTTCAAAATCGTGAAAAATCGAAGACGAAAAATATCGCGGTGAAGACTTTGGCACGAAAGCCAGACAAAAATCAAATCCAGAGAAATCGAGTTTATAACATCGCGATACCGAATAACTGATAATATTGTCTGATAGATGGAAAATTTACTTCTTTTGTTTAATAAACTCACGGATATTTTGGGTTTATTATTCCACTTCGATTTTTTACATTCAAATTTGTTTATTTGAATTTTCTCTAGATTTTGCAAATACGTTTTTGATTTCAAGAAATACATATTTTGCAGGTGAATATTTTGATTAGTTTTGAGAAAGTTATTTCTATAAAAAAGCAAAATATCGACACGAAAATTCCTACCCACCATATCACAAACTGAAATGATAATATTCTCTTAATATAAAATACACACAATAAAAATGCATTTGTGTTCGCATAAATCAACACTGAGAGCAGCGCACCCTCGAAACACCCCCGGAACACCCTGAAATGGCGCGCGCCATTTCAGGGTGCGATGCTCTCAGTGGCTATTCGTTCCATTTCCGTCCATGAAAACAGCGCATCATTTGGGCAAAATGAACAGACCTGCGTACTTTCTTTCTCTCTCTTCAAAATTTCGGAATTTCGTTATTTTTATCTGGAAAATTTCTAATTCTCTAGATTCTTCTTCAAATGCTACTCTTCCCTCTTCAAATAATCACTGACATTTGTAAAAAAAAATGACGAATATAAGAAATCTTCAGAAAAACTGCACATGGTTGAATTTTTCTTGTGATTTTATATCAACGTTTTTCTGACTAGACTTGTACATTTTCTTATTTACTTCTTCTAACCATCTCATACAGGTCCTAGTTGTGTAGGAATTATTTAGGGAATAATTATTACACCTACATTTTCTTTCTGCCTAAAGTGCTATTTTATCGGTCATTAGTATTGTCCATTGTAAATGACGTGACCGTCGCCAGTGCCCTTCGCACCTTCTAAGCTCCACCCCCTACTTTTTTCTTTTCCCTCTTGTGTCTAAAGACGTGGTGACATGGTGACGTGATATCTTTTCGCGAAGGGCACTGGCGATGGACTCGTCATTCACAATGGGTTCTCTAGCACATCCATCCGCTAGCCCACTCAAATTTTACCTCTTTTAAGTGCTAAATCGCACCTTTTTTCATCATTTTGGATTTTAGCCATATTTTTTACTTGAATGATGATTGAGGATATTAGCATTTAGTTATGGAGCAGATTTAAGGCGACCGATTTTTGAGCCTTTATTTATAAAAGTTGTCGTATATTGATTTGATAACATGTTCAGCTTCCAGGACCAAATCTATAAGAAACGGTTGAGATATATTTGATTCATATGAATTTTTATTAGAGGAAATTATGCTTCATTTTATATTGACTGACTGATAAAAGATAGAATTTATTTGAATTATTAATTGTGAAACATTTATTTTGAATTGCAGCTTCATTCTACTTGGCATACATGCCGTCCTCCCCTTTGCTCTCCCCCGCGGACCTGGACCGTCTGTTCGTGCGCGATCAGATCGCCATCTTCAAAACCCATCTCAAAACCTTCCAAGCCCATCTCGAAATCTTGTCCAAGCTACTCCACAAGTCAGTTATTCTTGAAAACCCTGAAAAAGGCGTGTTTCAAATTCTAGGCAAATATGTAAATTTTACTTTTTCGAAAATGCAACGTTTGAAATTTATATTAGACTCGAAGGAATTCTCAATTTTCAGTTTTTAAATGCTTGTAAAAGTAAGATTACCAAATATTTGAGAATCTCTAAAACCATACAACCAGACATTAAAGTATTTGATACTGACACTGCAGTGTCAGTGTCGCAAAAATGGGATCAATTTTAATGTCTGGTTTTCACATTAGCTTAACAATTTCCTTTTTCAGGCAAGACCATCACTCTGAAAGTCGAAGCCTCGGACACGATGAAGAACGTCAAGGCCAAGATTCCGAACAAGGTGAGCGAATTTTTAAACATTTTCGAACTAATTCACTTCATTTTTCAGGAGGGAATCCCGTCGGACCAGCAGCGCTTGATCTTCGCCGTCAATCAGTTGGAGTGCAGACGGACTCAGTCAACCGTCGTGTGAGTGTTTATTGATGATTTTTGAGAGAAATTTGGAGAAAATAGGATTTTTAACGAGACTCCCCTAAACTTGTCAAACTTAAAATCAATCAACTATAAAACGTATGTTTATCAATAAAATTTGTAGAAATGGCGACGAATATTCCTTTCTATTCTTGGAGGTCTCACCCTGGCATTTATTTTATTTGGATCTATTTTTGCCTGTGATTTTTACTTCCTCGGACACTTGCAGTACCCTATTGAAACTCTAATACGTGCTGTAATTTTTATTATTACATCATCCTACCTTATTAACGGAGCGTTGAAGCGACGTGAGTTAAGACAAGCTATTAAACACTATCAAGTCAATGACAAAACTTTAATGCATCCCTAGTTTCTCTAGTTTAGCTTGTAATCTTTTCACATTAAATTTCCTCCATTTGGTTAATTGGGTCGAGTTAATATGCGCTTTCGTCGGTTCTTTGTTCTTGTTGATCGCTTTGTAACTGTAGTTTAGGGCATATTTTAATATAATTCACCTTACCAAATAATTGCATATCTCATCCTCGATCTCTATAAATACCTCACACTATCAGTTAAATGTTTTCGCTCACATCTTTGGTCTACCTCCTAGCCTCGACGCAGCACTTACTTCGTCTACATCTTTGTGGGTAGCAGTACTCAATTACTGTAACTTTTTTTTTTTTTTTTTTTTAAATTCCTAAACTGAATCTTCTTGTTATTACTATTGTCGAATTTGTTGTTTCCATCTTTTTTAACTTATTTTATTTTCTGAGAAGACATTTTCCACCCTGATTGATGGGTATTTTTGTGCAAAACTCGGCACACTTCACATTTCTCCTCTTGTTTTAAAACTAGATTATCGCTAAATAGCGACCTAATTTCATTTAAATTGGCATAGAGCACCATATCGATCAATATTCTATTCCCTCAAGACGAGATGTTTTTATTCACTTTTTCTTTAAACCGTTATGCTCTCTTTCCTTTCCGCCCTTACTCACCGGCTATGACAGAATCATTTAGATCTCTCAGTCTGTCTTTCACATCTTCATTATTTTATTTTTATGACTTCATTTTTATTTATTTTTCCTTTGTTTTAAATAAATGGTTTAAGACGCATTCTTTGAGTAACTCGAACAAAATATAAAGAGTGGTCGGACAACTGCAAAAGTGTCTCGGACCCGAACCAAACTTATATGGTGGATACATCCATGGGCCCTAATCACAAAAATTAGGTTTTTAGGTCCCGCCCCCAAAAGTGGGCGGAGCTAGGTGGGGGTCAAAGTCGAGCATGTTCGCGATTTGACACTCGTCAGGGAGCACAAAGAACCAATCGATAGCATTTGAATATCGCACAGTTAATCGATGGTCGTTTGCTCAATGACGTCGATCTCATTACCCAATCATCGACAATGGTGCAGGCAGAAATTGTGCTGTCCAATGACGGATCTGGCAAGTTGGAGAAGGAGATTCGTGGTTAGTAGGGCATTTCTACTCGACGGAGAAGTCGTTGAATTCTTTAGAAGTGATCGTTCGTTGATACCCAAGTTTCCACTTGCAGACATGGAAGTAGACGAGTCGACGAAGGTGCTGGACTTCACTCGTCGTCGCATTCTGCGTGTCTGGCACTTCGAGCCCTGTCAGAATCTCAGGTTAGTAAACTGGGATATAGATTGTAAATGAAAATGGAAGTTATTCAGGCCTAATTGTTCAGATCGCTAACGATGCGCTGGAATCTGATCAAGAAGATCGAGAATTTGGACTGTCTCGGCTCCACGCTCACCAAACTCAATCTCTACGATAATCAGGTAGGCTCGGTCAAGAGCAAGAGCATACTCTTTGAAGAATCCTAGTTTTTAATCTTTAGATCGAGAAAATGGAGAATTTGAAATCGCTGGTCAACTTGACCTCGCTCGATCTTTCCTACAATCGGATGAGCAAAATCGAAGGTTTGACATTCGAATAATTTATGGTCTTTGTAAACTGAATTTTGAGGATTTTATGATGAAGTTCAGCTTTAATTTTTCAATGAAGATGATGAAATTTCGAATATTCCGAAAATAAATTAAATTTGTATGAAATTCGCATTAATTTCTCATTATTCAGGCCTCGAAACACTGACCAAGCTGAAGGAGCTGCATCTCGTCCACAACAAATTGACGGTCATTGAGGGCCTTCATACGGTAGATGGGAAGATTTATGCGACCAGGTCATAGAAACGAATTTCAGTTGACGGAGTTGGAATATCTCGAGCTGGGGGACAACAGGATCAAGAAGATCGGAGGGCTCGAGAACAACACCAAACTCAAGCGACTCTTCCTCGGGGCTAACCAGATTCGCAAGATCGAAGGTAGGCACAAATTTCTGTCCATTGAATATTTTCTTCATGAAATGATAAGATTTTTCAAGAAATGAAATGTTATTTCTATAAATTATTGAAAAATCTACTATTTCCCGTTATTTTGTAAAAAAAAAGTACAGTCGTGCTTTAAAGTTTTGCATCATCCGCTAGTTTCGTTCTGCCTGTTCACCTAGTTGTGGCACAACGATCCTATTGAAAAATTTGCTCATACATTGATGTGACCAAATCATGAACGTATTTCAATTTTAATCGATTTGATAAACAGGAATTAGGTGGACCAGCAGTATATAAATTAGTGGGCGATGCAAAAGCTTTGAAAGCTGTTGTATTACAATTTACGTTCTTGTATATTCAGGGCTGAACAGTCATCCCGATTTGTACGAGCTGAGTATGCCTGGAAACGCGATCACAGAGATCGAAGGCCTCGAAAATCTGCCCAAACTTCGCTTTCTCTCCATCGCTCAGAACGGCATTCGAGTCGTCAAAGGGTAGCTTCTTCAATCATTGATAACTTATTCAGTCTTCGTTAGTAACGCGAGAAAATGCAGTCACGGGAAGAAACAAATCTTTTAATTATCTTCATTAGACACGATATCTCGCTGAAAGATATCGTGTAAAACCTCTAATTGAAGTCCACCCCAAAATGGCAGAATTATCCAATACCCATCTCAAAGCATCTTATAGTGTTTCTATACATTATTTGGAGTGTATAGAATATGTGTTATTTCTGATTCGAAATTTCTGCGGTCATCAGGTGGGAAGTTATGATGGTTTGAAATTTTCGATTTTCCACAAATTGGACCTCTGAAAATAGAAGCCCATGGGTTTCAATTAGAGATTTTACGGTACAAGACAATTTCAAATGCCTACATATCTCCTCTATGATCGAATAACCGTTTTTACCAGGACTGCGGAATTTCGACTCAATTCCTAGCATCCCTGATTTTTACGCGTCGATAACAATATCTTCTGAAACATGCATTGATTTATGAAGCCATTTCATCTGAGGCATGAAAAATGTCGTCACATCTCCAGAATATTCTATAAATGTACTCATCTACAATCCGATGTTATGTCTAATTCAGATTGGAGAATCAGTCGGAGCTAATAAATTTGGATCTGAACGACAATCTGATCGAGAAATTGGAGAATTTGGACCAGCTGCAGTCGCTCACTGATTTGATGATTCGCAAGAATAAGGTGAAATATTTTCTTCATAATTGTTGACGACAAATTTCATCCACATTTCAGATCTCTGACTGGCAGAACGTCAAGGTGTTGCAGTCGCTGAAGAAGCTCAATGCGATCGTCTTGGAAATGAATCCCATTTACAGGTAGGATTTTGTTTTCTAGACTACAATATTATTTTCTGGTGAACGTGAAAAATATGCTTTATCGAAAAATGAAGTAGTTATTATTACGGTAATCTGAAAAGTAATTACAATAGTTTCATCCTTGCGTATGAAATAGTAAAAATGAAGATGTTTTCTCTACCAACTCCCAACCTATTTCGTATGCAAAGATGCAACTACTTTTAAATTGTTGTTATTATTCTAATTTACATAAAAAATGTCATTTTTATACCATTATTTTTCAGCAGTGAACATTTCTACAAAAACCGCATTCGCAAGATCCTGCCAAACGTGTGTTTCATCGACGGTCTTCCTGTTGGCTGGGTTTCGGGAGATCCCTATCAAGCCCTGCCTGCTTCCTTCTATTCCATTTTCGAAAGCAGAAATATCGAACGGGTTTAAGGTTAGCCAGGCTTTTTTAACGTAGGACGGAAAACATTATAATCCGGTCTCTTTTCTATCAATATCCAATTTCAAGAAAAAGCATCTCTATTCTACACATCTTCCACAAGAAATCTCAAAATGTCAATTTCATTTCTTCGTGTCACCAATGAATAAATATTGCTTGAAGAAATTATTTTTATACTAAAAAGGAAGAGACACAGATGGACTAATTTTAACATAGTTTTGAATGTATAGCTTAACAAAATTAACCATAAGACAATCATATGCAAATGAGTTTACTCCATTGTTCCCCAAGTGATAGATTGCTGAAGGGGGCGAGACGCGTATTCGCAAAGAGCGCAATATGAAACACACTGTGCAGAGACGCAGAGCGCAGTGGTTAATCTCGCGGGTACCCCTTCCTCCTCTCTCTGCAATCTGTAATTTGGGGAACAATAGAGAGTCTCACCTTAAATATTGATATCGAAACAAATCTCTAAACATATTGAGAACAGAATGAAGGAAGAGGAGCTTTGGGCGCATTTGCATCCTTCTTCATGTGTGGATTATTTGAGATTCGACTTTGTTGATTTCTTCGGTGCAGGTTTCTTTTCTGTTTGAGCGGGTTTTGCATTTGGCTTAGGTTGTGCAGGAGTAGAATCCGTCGAAGTCGGGTTTTTCTTGACGATTTGTATGCACTTCCCTGGATCTCCCGATGGCTTGAGACATTCGCGAATTTCTGACAGAGGCATTTGCATGGTGATTAGCTAAAGTAACTATTTAAACAAAAATATTTAATTGAAAGCGATATACCTTTTTATCGTCCTGTCTTTGAAACAGCATTTCACCTTCAAAATCAACCAATCCATACTTTCGAGCCCTCAACAACATGCCGACTAGTTTATCAGAAATGGAGGAATAGATGCGGAATAGCTTTCCGAATTCGATATATTTATGAGGTTCCTCTCCTCCAGACGCATTTTGAGAAATGATTTCGCACAGGTAAATAATTTCATTACAAACCTCAACACTCGCCTAAAATTAAATTGTTAAAGCTTTAGAGATTTTGAAGACTACTTTCATCCCTCGTGCCTCCGTTTGGCTTCCAGTAGGAGGTCGTCCATAATCTGTTGCTTCTTTATCAACTTTTTGAATGGAATACGTATCCGAATATGGATTTCTAAAGAAAATATTATAAAAAATCTGATAAAGAAAGTATTGGGGTGCGAAAGGTTCTGCGGCATTCTATTTTTGAGGAGGACGGTCCTTATTCGCCAAAGTGAATTGTTATTCAGCTAAGCTTTTGGTTAATAAAGATGACAGTTTCGAATCCACGCCGAATATACATTTATCATGAAATACACGAATACGATCATACAAGACTTTCATTAATCCAATTTGTTACTTTTTCAAGGATGCATCTTTCTGTTCAGCTATGGCATTGAATTTATTGACATTATTCATCAGCGATCCCTTTTGAACTGCTTTCTGTGCGAGTATTCGATCCATCTTTAATCGAGCTGAAAATTATGATAATGATATAATCAGAAACAGGAAAATTCTCGTACCGAAATGTCAGAAGAAGAAGAAGCACGTCGAAGTCGACTGGCTCGAATGAGGAGAGGAGCAGTTATCAGAAGAAAAGAAGTCTCTGGCAGAATGATAATATAACTGAGCGGAACAATGAGCAGAAGAGGGAAAGAGACTGATTGTTGCTAGAATTGTTAGGATATGAGCAGATGAAGCGAGGGAATGAGCTGGAAGAGAGTCAAAGTCAAAGTTCTGCCTCTCGCTGTAAAATTTACGTGGCTTGAGGTTACCCTCCCTCTTTTCTCCTTCTCTTATTTCAACTTTTTATCTTTATCCCTTCTTCTCGACAACACATTTCACTCTGTTCATGTCGATTTTCAATTGACGTTTTCATGCATTGCATGTGATATGTATTTGAAATTTTCTTCGATTTATTCATAATCTAACTAAAATTATGTTCAGCACGTATTTTACACGAATGAATATCTGAGTGATTTGGATTATTGAGCCCGTAATTTCAGGAGTGGAACGCGTATTCGCGAAGGACGCAATATGAAATACACGATGCAGAGACGCAGAGCGCAGTGGTTAATCTCGCGGATACCCCTTCTCCCTCCTTCTGCAGTCTATCATTTGAGAGACATTAGAGAGTATCTCACCTTAAATATTGATATCGAAACAAATCTCTAAACATATTGAGAACAGAATGAAGGAGGAGGAGCTTTGGGCGCATTTGCATCCTTCTTCATGTGCGGATTATTTGACAGATTCGAATTTGTTGATTTTTTCGGTGCAGGTTTCTTTTCTGCACTTTCTGCTTGTGTAGGTTTTGCATTCGACTTAGGTTGTGCAGGAGTAGAATCCGTCGAAGTCGGGTTTTTCCTGACAATTTGTATGCAATTCTTTGGATCTCCTGATGGCTTGAGACATTCGCGAATTTCCGCCAGAGACATTTGCATAGTGATTAGCTGAAGTATTTATTTAACGAAAATAAGCGCTTGAAAGAGATGTACCTTTTTATCGTCCTGTCTTTGATACAACATTTCACCTTCAAAATCAACCAATCCATACTTTCGAGCCCTCAACAACATGCCGACTAGTTTATCAGAAATGAAGGAATAGATGTAGAATAGCTTTCCGAATTCGATATATTTATGAGGCTCCTCTCCAGACGCATTTTGAGAAATGACTTCGCATAGATAAAGAACTTCATTACAAACATGAACACTCGCCTAAAAATTAGCAATTGCTAAAGTTTTAGAGATTTTGAAGACTACTTTAATCCCTCGTGCCTCTGTTCTGCTTCCAGTAGGAGGTCGTCCATAATCTGTTGCTTCTTTATCAAATTGTTGAACAGAATACGTATCCGAATATGGATTTCTAAAGAAAATGTGATAAAGGGAGTATTGGGGTGAGAAAAGGTTCTGCGAGGTGCTATTTTTGAGGAGGGCTGTCTTCAAACACCAAAACTTTTGGTGAATAAAGATGACAGTTTCTAATCTCTTCTGCAATAATTTTGACGCGATTTTCTTTGATAAGCGAGAGATAGTAGACAAAGAAACCGTATGAAAATGGGACGCCAGAAGTACATTTGGCTGAAATCGAGAGTATGAAGAGACAGAAATTGATATCGAAAAAATCTTTAGACATCCATCATGATCCCTAGTTAGCAGATTTTGACGCACGCCGAATATAATTTCATCATGAAATATGCAAGCACAATCATACAGGGCTTTCATCAACCCGATTTTTTTACTTTTTCAAGGATGCATCTGTCTGTTCAGCCATAGCATTGAATTTATTGACACTATCCATCAGCGATCCCTTTCGAGCTGCTTTCTGTGCGAGTATTCGATTCATCTTTAATCGAGCTGAAAATTATTACAATGATATCGACATTATTTCTTTTAACAAGCTGCATATCATATAAGCTATCAACACACATCAAAGAGGGTATTTGGAAGCAATGACATCATCAGAACACAGGAAAATTCTCGTACCGAAATGTGAGAAGAAGTACGCCGAAGTCGATTGGCTCGAATGAGGAGAGAGCAGTTATCAGAAGGGAAGAATCCTCTGGCAGAGTGATAATGTGACTGAGTGAAAGAATGAGCAGAAAGAAAGAGAACGAGACTGATTGTTGTTAGGATTGTTAGGATATGAGCAGATGAAGCGAGGGAATGAGCTGGAAGAGTCAAGATTCCGCCGCTCGCTGTAAAATGTGTGTGTGGCTTGAGGTTATCCTCCCTCTTTTCTTCTCTTATTTCAACCTTTATCTTTATCCCTTCTTCTCGACAACACATTTCACTTTGTTCATGTCGATTTTCAATCGACGTTTTCATGCATTGCATGTGATATTTGAAATTTTCTTCGATTTATTCATAATCCGACTAAAATTATGTTTGGCACGTATTTTACACTAATATTTAAGTGATTTGGATTATCGAACACGTAATTTCACCATCATAATCAATCTGAGATGAATTGGTTATTTCTTCTTCTTTTCCTCGAAGAACAATCTGCTCGGAGAGGGCAAGAATCGTTCTCCTTTGCTCTCCTTTGCATAGGCCTCTTTAAACGCAGCGAAATCGAACTGTGTCGGAATGATCTTGGTCTCCTCCTCGGTGAAGTTGCGCATGATCTCGGCCCCGTTTGCGTGGTCGATATCAGTCAGATCTAATGTGATCACCTCCTCGCCAATAACCAGAGATAAAGCTGATAGCAGGAGGAAATACTGAAACAATTATTATCATTTAACTTTTTTCGTTTGAAGCAGTTTTATCCAGTTCATTACCATTTAGAAATTAGAAACATTTTTTCCATTCATGGACACATAGTAAAACTTGTCATAGAAAGCTATTATTTTAATCCGTTTTGGAATAAAACATATTTGGTTTGGTAAAATTCGAATAAAATAATTTCAAATTAATGATATCTCAAAGGTTTTTTTTTATTTTTATATTGTCGCTTTCATCAAGAATGAAATTTAATGTTTACCTTCATCATTTTGGAATTTATACAATTCCCTTTAGATTGGACTTTAGAAATAGAATAGCTAAGCGAGCGACAAATGAGATCTTGAAGGTTTGCGAGTGCTGAAAATGGAAAATAAACTTATTGTCCGAGAAAATTGACCTCCTTTTTATGGAGAAAACGACAACAGTTAAAGAATCAATGACTCAAAACAATAAGTCTGGAATCACGTTTGGAGAATCAAATTATCTGCAAAGATAAAACCAACGACGAAATAAACGCATTCAACTCCACTTCGTGATTCGTAGAAAATTATCAATGAAGGAAAATATAGTTCAAAATTATGAGAAACGATATTTTACGAAAGAAATGCAATGAAATCATCTGTAATTTTTGGTAGAACAATGGTAGAAATGATAAATGAACGAATGAAACTTGGAAGACCAAAAGAGTGCCTGTGGACGAGCTAATTCTGATTGATTCGATGATACAAAAACTGACAAATACAGGCAAACACAGGAAACACATGATGATCTCCTTAGCTGCAGTCAATGAAGGATGCATTTTCTGACTCTTTCCTTCTCACAACTCAAAACTGTCTTAGTTTTCCTAAATTGACGCTTTTTTAATCCTATAAAAATGAAGATTAGCAAAGAAAAATTGATTTGTCGGACAGAAAAAAGGAAAGGAGAAGTAAGGTCACACGATCAGAACCGAACAAATTCTTCTCTTCGGAATTGGAATCGGAAAGGGGAGTCGACTCAGAACGAGAGCGACACGGAAAGTTACCGAGAAAAACTTACAACTATCAAAAATATTTTCACTTCTCTCAACTATTTTTTCTTGTAAACGAGAAGTTTATTT
Organism: Diploscapter coronatus; assembly: GCA_964036155.1. Taxonomy (NCBI): domain Eukaryota; kingdom Metazoa; phylum Nematoda; class Chromadorea; order Rhabditida; family Rhabditidae; genus Diploscapter; species Diploscapter coronatus. The sequence goes on along the minus strand of OZ038423.1, from coordinate 19,024,932 downwards.
CAATTAAAACATGAAATAGATACCCCAAATGTATTTATAAAATTAGTCAGAAATTGTCCATTTATTCTGGAAGTGAAGCGCTTGCTTCTGTTTTGTCAAAACGTGTTTCTCTAAACTACACTCAAATCAAATGCTTTCTTATAAAATGGTGATTACTTGTATCTTGATAAACTGTCAAAACTCGTTCGCGAGTACAATGTTTTTCAATCTGTGGAAATATCGCATTGGTTATTTACCTCTTATATTTATTTGGATATTTTTGCAAGAAAAAATTAATCGATTAATTTCAGCAAAATACAAACAAAATCGAATAATTTGTGTCATTTTGTGAGCATGATCACAGAGGAAAATTTTAGAAAAAGAAATAGGAGAACAAGCACAGAAAGTTTTCAATTTTCATATGAATTTGAGCTCTAGTTTGGCATAAAACTCACAACCAAATCCAAATGAAACTAAAAATGCACCGAAGTAACATAATACCGAAATAAAGGCAGGTTAATTTTCTAATTTGGATAAATCAGTCAATTACAAGAAAAACGATAAGACAATATGGCAATTATTTTGGCCCTATGTTTGTGAGACGCTACAAGACAAGTGTGCAGTAATGCGTTCGCATGTTGAAACCGGAAGCACCTGACTATGAGTAGCAAGGTCATTTACTTTTGCATGACATCGGGTAGAGGAGAAATACGAATTCAGGATGAATTATTTGCATGACTGCACAAATCTATGATTACAAAACAAAGCTCTATCAGAATTAGAAACTTGAGCATAGATCACTTCAAACGTTCTGATAAATTATTTACAGGATTTGATGTAAATCAACGAAACTGATTAGGTATTTGTAAATGATATTGAGCTGATTAGAATGTTATGCCAAAATGGATTTGTAAAAATCTCAAATATTGGTTTAATGATTATCAAAACAAACAAAATATGAATTAATTTACATTTTTTTTTTCAGAAAAAAAAATATCTTTTCATATAACCGACAAGGGAAGCTCCTATGTGGGAATTTTCCTTGTGAAATCTTAGAATTTGGCAGATCAGCCTTCTGATCAGCTCAATAATTTGTAGGATGACTATTGTGCTTGTTGAAAATTATCATTAACAATGCACATTAGGAATGAAAATTATTCCTGTGTCAAAAACAAAAAAAAAGCGCGCAAGTTTTCAAAACCAAAACAAGTTGATCTTCATAGACAAAATTTACAGATTATTGCTCCTGGACGGGAATCATCAGAGGGCCATCCTCTTTCCTCCGATAAGTGAAAACGAAGACGGAAATGAGAGTTGTGATGATCTGTAGAACGATAACTCCAAGCATGCAGATACCGAATACCATCATTGTAAAATCGAGTCGATCCCAGACTGCAGAAGAACAGGTTGGCTGAAAATGGGGGTTTTTAAGAAGAAAAGCTCTTATCTTTTCACTTACCGCATTTTGGAAACATTGCGGATTCGGATATCCTTCGACTCCGCAACAATTGTATCGGAAGTTGAACGCCTGCACATCGATTGTGTTCAGATTGTACGACCAATAGACATAGTCCTTCACTGTTCGTCTTACCTAATAATTACCGAGATTTAGAATAATTATTTCGAGAATTATTACATCTTTTCGCTTGACGAGTACAGCGATTCCAACGGCAATTTCTAACAAAATTAGAAAGACCATTGCAACGAAATATGGGACCTGAAATAATCGAAGACGTGATGCAATAGTTTCCCAGTTACTGTTGCGACCAAAAGTATCTGGCTATAAATAAATTGCTATAGTCTGGCTTTAACACTTTTAGAATGATAAAATCTTGAGTTTCACTACTTGATGATCACTATATTGTGCAAATTTCTTCGCTGTTGAATCGTTACAAATGTTCAGACCGGACATGCAAAACTTTATGAATAGCCGTATACTTTTGCTCGTTACTCTTTATGTCTAACCAGAAGGAATCGACTGTTAGCAGCAGCTCCTAACAATCCAGTCAAGCCCAAAATGGCGCATGCAATCGCGAATCCTATTATCACCCAGAATACCACTGTTATCTGAAATAAATTCATGGAAATTACTTGCGATATTTGAGCGCTTCATAATTTCTTGATACTGTGTTGATAAAGAGATATCAAGAAGAGAAGTAAAGGTGAAAATATTTCGAGTTATATTTCCTCAGATAGGTATAATGGTCAGCAAACGCTTGGAACCGGACATAATTTTTAAAATGAAGTGTAAAATAATTCTTCATGGTCGATATTCTTGAAATTTGGGAGATTTGTAACAGGAACGAGCGGTATGATTTTAATTATAATTTTTAAAAATTAACAGACCATTTGAAAAAAAAAACCTTTCTGGAATAGATGCAGAATTGTATCCTACATGTGCTATAAAAAGAATTTTCGAAAAGTATCAACGGATGATTTAAAAAATATATATATAATGAAAATCATACTGCTCGTCCCTGATTTGTAAGCCCTAGTTTCATTGCTTCATGGCATGTGTGTCAAAGTTCAGAATGATTCGTTCAAGAGAATCGGTTCACACTACTTTTTAAAATTGAAGCCTGGTTTCAATCTTTTGCTAGCCACTGTATGATACCATTTAGATTTTCTAGGTAACTTATTGCACGAATATCCTTCAGAAGTAGACACTTTTTGATAGAAAAATTTTGATTTGTGGCAAAAAAATGATCGGATAAGTCTATAATTGCTAAGTTCTGAATACCCCCGTTCGCATGTCCCTTTTGATATCCCTCAGCGGTTCTTCATCTCCATCGTATTTGATGTCCCTTCTCAAGTCGTGCTCAAAGTTGTTATCCAGTCGAATCCACAAGGCTAGAGCAATAACTGTCAATGCTACTAGCTAAAATATAAAATCATTCAAAAATTAACAATTTCAAAAGATCTTACCAACATAGCCAAGTTCATGAGAAAGACAATAACTCGTGAGAAAGTAACGCAACAACCCATTTTGCTGCCAGACTGCTGAAAACTGCTGTGTTGACTGTCGGAAAGGGAGAAATTATCACGGGAAGACATCGAATAGATGGGTGGATGGATGACGATGCAATGTAGGGGAGATTACTTATCGCCAGATGCAGAAAGTGCAGATGGAAGGTGGAAGGGCAAATGCATGGATTTCGGTAAAGAGGCAAATTGAGTTAGAGAGTGTAAAGGAAGAATATGCGAAAAGAGATAAACGAGGCAGAAAGACAAAAAGCAGACAGAGACATACGAAAATATAGCTGCTGAATGCGGAAAATGCGCAGTTTGGGTTGAGGAGTAGAAACGAGCTGTGCAAACAATGCATGATTAGGAAATGGGCAAAACGAGCAGAGTTGCACGAGATAGAGGTGGAAATTTGGCAACGGCTCTGGATCGAGCCAGGCAGGGAACATTAACCACTAACTAAAGACGGGGATTTTTAGACAGAATTATTTACTTTGTTTACAAACCGATTGGTCTCTAACGCACTCGCATAAGGCCACAAATACGTGCTGCATGACTATACGATTTGCTAATGAGCTAAACTACACCCGAAAAGGTCCACTCGATCCAGGAAACTTATCAAGATATTATTGTTAGTATCATGCAAAGACTAAAAATAGATGTGTGTTTGCATTATTTCGGTTCCCTTATTCTTTAGAGCGCGAACTTCTCTAACAAAATGACGGAAATTTTAACATGAACATTTTGTTCTCGACTTTTTCTATGGCAAAGATGATCAAAGACCACATTTTTAGGCTAACTAAGAAATGTCGTAACTTCGAGATAGAAAATATTGTATGAATGAAAATAATAATGAATTCTGAATAAGGGAAGTGCCACGATGCTTTTTAATTGATGTCACGATATTTCCCATATGCCAATTTTCAGGCATAAAAATTTGCTAATAATACAAAACTATCAAATTACAAATATGCAACAAAGGACCTGTTATGCTATCATTATGAATACGTTAGAGAAATTGAACGGTAACGGAAGTTATACAATAAATGAGAAATAATAGGAGAATGTGAGCAATGTGGCGGCGATTCACGAACCGGCAGCCAAACTCTTGACAGAAATGTGCAAACCTACGTTAACCATACAATTCAGGCAAATAATGGGTGCAACGCAATTCCTATCATTCAAGCAATTCTCTTACTAAAATCAATATTGTAAAATTATCTGAGGTTTTAGGTAGGTACTAAAGTATACAGTAAGCAAATATTGACGTGATCATTATGCATTCCGCGAAACTGCGTCAAATATGGTTTCGAGACTAGAAAAATTATGAAATTTCAAAGCGAAAATGTATTTGACGTCGAATTTTTTATCCGCGTGTTTGGTACTTGGAATGCAACCTGATAGTTGACACTCAAGAAATGACAAAAATAGAGAAGACTTCTGTAGAGGGAAGAGAGAAAGAGAAACATGCCGGAGGGCACGTAAATGAGTAGAGAGAGAAGACGATGAAGAGAAAGCAGAGAGACAAAGAGCGAATTTAGACGCCCTGCGCAAAGAGCAAAGTGACGATATTTGCTTGGAGCAACTTCTACAGACAACACAGAGGGAGTCCTGATTGAGATGCGGTGCCGAAGACAATCTGACTGGTTGGGGAGGGAGGCAGATTAGAGAAGTTGGAGACTGAAAGATATGAAATGTGCGATAATCCAGATATCAAAGAAAATCTAACAATCAAGAAAAAGTGCGCAATTCCGACTGATATCGAAAATTATATTGACACACAAATTTGAAAAATAGATGATCCGTGAAACTTTTAATTTTGCAGATGAATTTAACAAAGAAAATTTGATAGGTACGTCAGAATTTCGCAAGTGCTCCGTTGGGTAGGCAAAATTATGAGAGCTTTGAAATCGAACAAAAAGAGAAAAGAGACTAACATGTGAACGCAGAAAGGCAGCGGAGCGGTGAAATGACTCATGTTTACCGGGTAGAAAAATAAAGAAAACGGAAAAAGAACCGGGTAAATGGTACTGAAGTAGGGAAGACGGGAGAGAATCCGAGAAACTCGTCAAGAGACTGGAAGGCGAAGAGGAGAGGAGAAAAGGGGTTAGCGACCTCGAGCAAACAGGCAACAGGCAAAACTGTCCTCCCCGCTATGACGCACCGTACTCAGATAATGAAATTCAATAAATATACAGTCAAGTTGCAGATAATGTTGATTCATTATTATCTAAGATTGAAGAGAAAACTGAAGAAATAAAGAGGGTTAAAATTCGCATTCTGTATCTTTACTAATGAAATGACAATGTTATTAACACATAGAGAGAAAATATGATCAGTGATCTTAGTTTATGTGTTTTATTAAAAATTTTAAATTGATCGAATGTTTATTCCAAATATGAAAGAATAACACCTGAGTTAAAATGGAAAATGTTCAAATGAATATTAATAAAAAAGGCTTAGATTTGATGATAAATTGCAAATGAAGAAAATTACCAACTGCCTGATGATAATAACACATGGACTGAGCAAATCGAAAGGATTCAACTTTCGATGTTCGAAATAAATGAAAGCATAAAAAATTGAATAAATGAATATATCAAATAACGACCTAGCTGATGGAAATGAATTCTTTCATTAATTCAGTATGAAATGATACATGGAATTTTTCTTAATCTTATGAAATATGAAATCGAGAAGAGACGATTAAAAATAATCAATCTGTATAAATTCAAATAAAAACCTTCTCGATTTCAAGATATAAAAATGAAAAATACCAGGAAAAGATATCATACCAGATAAGGCAATTTAGCACATTGACCGTTGAGTGTCGAGTGTCGATGATGATTCGTCGTTAATGAACTCCCGTAAGTCAACCTGGGAACAAGGCTCTTTGTCAAACCAATTGGCAGTGTGACTATTCTGAAACGAATAAATAATTCGAATTGAATCGTTGTGCTGTGCTATTTTCCTTCTGGCGTTTCAGAATTTCTCATCGGATATGCTCATGAAAGTGTAAAATAGGAATTGAAACTGTGACGACATGAGATATTGTCAATGACCGACTACTTGAAAGAAAATAAATGACGCGCATTATTGATGCACAGGAATATTAGTGTGTTATTTTCAGTAGACTTTGCGACAATTCATTGATTCAAGGAATGACTTTGGCGACCGTTTGAAAATATGGGATGCACACACTTTGAATTTTTAAATTTGTGCTCATTTATAATTGGTCTGCACAATAGAAAAAAGCGATCTTTGATCATATTACCACCCATTTCATTCACGTTTAACATGCTCCCGAAAACTCCAATCAAACTATGTGAGGTACCGAGAAAATATGAGCCAAAACAGAGTGATATTTATGACTGACTGACTTACCCCAAAACCCCCCAATGAATTTCCCATCCCTCCTCTTCATGTGTCCCTGCTGGCAGAGCTTCTCGAGTCTGTCGATGCCCGCACTCCGGTCGGCTTCCATCTCGATTTGCCACTCCTGCAGCAGCAGATTGGCGTAGACTGGCTCTTCGAAATATCTAAATTTTGTCATTATTATAACGTTTTCTTTTTTCCGTCGATTTTTAACTAACGAAATTGTTAGCCGTATTCGGATAGGTTGAAAATGCAAACTTCTTCAGTCACTTTTACAATATGTAAAAGAGAATATAAATGGCACGCTGAAATAGAAACGAATCCAAGGTCGCTGCTATTAGTTCATTACTAAATAACCCGGAACTAAATATTCTCGAGCTCGGCTACATCATTTCTTTACATTTCTCAACGATATTTGTACCATGCAAAAGAAAATGACTAATGACTATATCATACTTCAAATAATGAGCTGAGCGGGCGATAGGAAAGAGCAGTCGGAAGTCGCCGCACCGGAGTCGCTCGTCCTCGAACTCGACGAGCATCCGGGCATCTTCTGGAGTGAGTCGCTTCAGAATCTTTGGGTCCAATTCCTGACTCTCCGAATAGGCATCTATCCAGAGTCTTTCCTTCTAAAAGATAATTTTGAAGAATAAATGCGAGAAGGTCTAATCTACCAGAATCTGATCAGCAGTTTTCGGCCAGTTTCTAGGCCGCGTACTGTAATCGGCCTCGTCCAACATTTCGTTACTGCAAAGTTTATTTGATTATCTAATATTATGAAATGGCTATCTCTCCCGTTTACTTTCAGAATTTCATTTAAAAATATTTGCACCTAAAGTATTACCTCGGTGGAACGTAAATCCCAGCCATGTTGAGAACATCTTTGGCTAAAGGAGCCTTTACAGAAACATCGAGAGGAGTGCCAGAATGCAAAGACGGAGAGATATTCACCTGAAACTTGCAAATTTGAAGAGAATGAGCGTTGATTTTGAAGGAAATACCTCCAAAAGCCACGGCTTCAGATCTTCATCCAGCAAAATATCAACACCGAAAAGCTCGTGGCAAATAAACCTGAAACGAGATAGTAAGCAAAGCACGAATCTGATGAAAGTTCCAATGAAAATCTTATTTGCCAAATGTCAATAGAATATGGAGGGATTAAATGAACAAGCAGAAGTGACTCGCCCGTGTCTGATGTGCTTGATCATGTGATCGCGGATAGGCTTCTCGCACGCAATGAACGCCTTTACAATCGTGTCTTCGATCCTGTCTCGAATTGATGGCCAATCGATTCCCTGCAGAAAGAATACCTTGCATTTGAATAGCTTGAGGTTTTTGTTTAATAAATTGTCTAATTTAACATCGTTGCAAACATTAAAATGAACAGTTTGTATTGGTATGCATATGATCAGGACATTGAATTTTTCAATAGTATTTCTAAAAAAATCAACTGTGAAGGTTTATCGAAATGCAAAGAAGAAAGTGCCTAATCCCTACCTCGTTTTCAAAGTATTTTGCCAGATACGACAGAGTCCACTTAGGTACCGGTGATTCGGAAACTCCGTCTTTCTCAGCCAACTTATTTATGCTGAAATATTGCCATGAAAGTCGCATTTAGATAGGGAAAAACTACCTGTAATTAGTCAAGTGCATGTACTTGTTGGACACTGTCGAGAGATTCTTGGAATATCTGAAAGATAGATTTGATAATTAAATATAAGGAGTGGGTAGCAAGTTGAAAACATTCGCAAATTGTGTTTTCTTTCGATTGAAGTATTGGACTAGAAATCAAAACACAACGTTTCTTTGAATCAGAATAATTTTGTCCTAAACTTACTAGGAATTTATAGAGGGGAGAGTAGCAATGAAATCGAAAGTCAATAGCCTTTTTTTTTTCAAATTATGATATTTTGCACATTATGCAGATTAAAGTGAAACATACGGCACACTGGCAAATCTGACGAGTCCCTCTTCGTAGATGTAGATGCGCAGAGGTTCGAGAGAAGGCACGTAGACGTAGAAACGGAGGTCGAATTTGGCGCTGTTGATCGTCAAAGGGCGGGAGACGTAACTTAAGATAATTCTTTGAATAATGGCGTCATTAGACTCCAAATGAAGTAAACTCTAAGAAGTGCATATAATAATTGGAATTGACATTCAAAAACTCAGGATAAGGATTCCGTTTCGGACTAAGTCGCTATTTAAAAACATACTGTTGTGCGATCATCTGCGTCTTGGTCTGTTGCAGCTGCCCTTTCGTGGGAATCTCCTTCATCTTCCTCGTCACCGATATTCCTGTCCCGCGAGCCGAGGCTGGCTGAAATTCATCGATTTTACACTTGTGTTTTGAATTATAAGTGCTTCATGATGAAGATCAGCTTTTGTCAATATTTAATGAAATATTTCAAAAAGATTGAAAGATTTTTCTTCGGGAAAATGAACCTTTATCTATAGATTTTAATTTAAAGTGTTGAAACATATTATTAACTAAAAGAGCAATCATACCGGTTTCATAATGACGTGATTCTTTGGATCTGCCCGTATGTATTCCAGGAGCTCCTCTCGTTCATCCGGCAGGATGTACGTCGTCGGAATGATGTTGTACTCCTCCTCACCAAATCTAAAAGATAAACACCTTTGCATCATATTAGCAAGAAAATTCCCACCTGTCAATCTGTCTCTTGATGTGCATCCAGAGTCTGTCTTTCCTGCCAATGTGGAAAGCCCCTGGATAGTGGTTGACCTTCTGATATGGATGCAGTGATTTGTATTGGGCACTCTTCAAATGCCTTCCCCAATAACCCACATAAAACAGGGATTCGTCAACTACCTGAAACAAAAATAGCATATTAGGTTGAAAGATAAGTATTTTTCGATGCCACAGAACTTTTGAAGAAATTTTCATATAAATGTGTTATGTGTGAATCAACTCTATCAAATTATCACAATCCTAAATCCATTTCTTCCGTTTATCAAAATGCTTGAATGGAAAAAATTGGATTAAATCCAATAATTCGAGCAAATAATAGATGAAAAGTTACCGTGAAATGGCTGACAGCCAGTGAATGTCTCATTACAATCGGCAGCAGCGAATTGTAGCACCAGGTCAATCGAGAAGAGATTTTTTTGTTTGGCTTCGTCACCTGAATTTGTTGCCTTTTGGTAGATCATTTCACAAATCTCATTCATTATTCATGAATTATTGTGTGACTTAACTTTCGAGTCTTTGATAGAAAATTGGCATCGTATGCGTGAGTTAAGAAAAAGTTGATCTTCGTCATAAATTGGAAATTCGCTCTTGAATTTGAAAATTATTCATCTCTCTATTTTCCCAGGATTTTCACGAATCAACAATGTCAAAAATCGATCTTTTCAGAATAATAATATTGGGTTATTTTGTAATTTTCTGTCATTATACTTAGTGTCCGCAAACACAATGATGCTATTTTTCGCTCGCTGGAAATTTATATTCGACAAATTGTTAGTGAATTAACTGTTTTCTCCAATTCTTTCGCCAGAAAGTGAAAATGTACAAAAATGCCCTTTTGGAATCGATGGCAGACATAATAGGGCTCAGGTAGATGAACAACTATCCCGAACTTGTTCTGCTCGCACGTAACATGAGCAAAGAGAGTAATAAAAAGTGAAATTCGAACTATTCAAACAGTCGAAATTATGTATGCAAGTTAAAAAAAGTAGAATGCGTGTTCACACATCGAATTAGTTTTCATAGAGTTTTTATGTGAAAATAAGCTCGAAAAATGCTTAATGGTCTCATCATCTAAGTTACACCAAGACCTATTTGCTTGTATGGTTTTTACCCCGAAACTGATAACATGACAAATGTATTTGTGGGGCCTAATTGTACTGGCAGACTTTCTTGACATATGAACGAAAATCTTTCAGAAACTTAGAAATTTAATTTAAAAAAAAACTAAATTATGGCAATATTATGAAGCAATCTAATGATTTTCGAGAAAATGTTCAGTCATTAAAATATAGGAATCCTTACCTTAGTTCCCTTGGTATAGAATTTGATTGTTGATGGAACGCCAGTGAAGAGACTGGCGTGAAGGAATGGTTGGGGGTCCTTGGAATTCTGCGAGGACGATGCAGAAGGCAGACCATCGTTGATGGAACAGAGATGGGAAGAGGGACCAGATGGGGCAGATCGAGTCTTGGCCAGGCACGACGACACCAGCTCGGTTAATCCACACATTCCCTCATCTGCAAACCATAAATTGATTTTATCTCATAATTTAAAATCAAACGATTCTATGAACAAGCTGAATAAATATGAGAAAGTCCGTTTTATGACAATTCTGATTCACACACGAAATGGAAAATCGCGAAATTATGAAATAGCAGACCGATAAAATATCTCATCGTCCTAGACTATAAATGGCATAATCATAATCTATCGCAATTTTCATTTAGAAACGCCGCAATAAATTCCAAATTGCTATCCCTAGGATTACAAATGAAAATGGAATGAATGAAATTTAAAGAAGAGCAAAGAATTTGAAGTGTTCCAGTTTTGTTAGGAGAATGCCAGTGATTGTTGTAGATTGTGCTGCGAGTTCGTGGCTTCAACCATTCTTTGAGTCCTTTCCTTCCTCCCTCGCTCTTTCTCTTTCTCTTCTTCCTTCAAATCCCTTATTCTTCCACTTTTTCGCTTTCAGTATCCAATTTCTATCTTTTCACTCATCATTCACTTGTTCTACGTAAGAAATTAAAAATAGATGCATGTGCGAAAATATAAGGAAAATATCAACCAATCCATCAATCATTTTTGATTTTCGAGATTTAAATTTAGAAAAGTAAAGGTAGACTTGTTGAGAGAGAGGGAGTCAAAGGAGTCATCCAAATGCAAATAATTATACTCGAATAGAAGCTGGCAGAGGAAAAGAGAGTAAATGCCCGAGGCGTGAATTTCTAATTGCGTCTTCCCATGTCTGGCCGTGTTTGGCCTGCCTTTCCACGCAGTTTCGCTTGCAAACCGGACATTTTGTCTCTCCGCGACGGCCATTATCATTCTTCATAAATGTGAAATACGACATAAAAACGACCAAACACGAAAATTGCACGTTTTGTTGGGAAAACTATAGAAATAGCATATGAAAATGCGCATAGCTCATATTTGTACCTCCAGAAAATCAATCAAAAGATGATCAACGAGGGGGAATCGTTTCCACGTCGCAAAGCAAATCGAAAAACGATTCACCGATAATTCCCGCTTTTGAAAATCAAATAATCGTTGCATAAACCGATTTGCAGAGGAAAATGCGGAGATTTGCGTGAAATGGCGAAACAATATTGAAGATGATTCGCGGGTAAAGGGCAGAAAAGAAGCATGAAACATAGACAACATAGACGCTTTCTCGCAATGCATTGTGATACCTAACGAGTTTGCAGCCAAAAAGCAAATACTACAAAACGAACAGAAACTGAAACAAGGCAGGTTGAAAGGGGTAAAAGGGCATGGCTATTTGACAGAACAAATGAAATCATCGTGAGAAGATGTTTGAACGACGAAATAGACATTCGTATGGAAAGAGTAGGAAAAACGCCTGGCCTATCCCGATTTCGCGTTTCTCGTCTAAATGCCTGATTTCGAGTGCTAAATCGTGTTACGCGAGTACATAACGCAAAGCCTGTTTACAGAAACAAGTAAGTCCTCTGCACTGACTCAAACTGAATAGATGAACTGGGAATGAGGCTGATATTGCATTTTCCCAGGCAGACAGACACACCTCACATAACCAAATATACATTTCGAAAGGAAATTAGAAAGAAGATGAAAACAATCAGTCTCAGGCAGAAGGGAAGAAGAAAGAAGAGGGCGTAATGATATTTCCCAAATATTTCCTTTGCGGGCAAATGAGAAGAGAGCTATAATAATAAAGAAGAGCAAATAGCCTGGCCTGCAATCTCTGTTTCTGTCAAAGTATTCGCCATTCACCAGCTGCCATTATCTTCCTTTCTCTTTATTTCTTCGCTTCTCCATTTTTCATGTGTATCCTTCAACTTTGCAGATTGCAGGTATCCCTTCCTTCCCCTCTCTCTCTGCTTCATAGAATAACTTCCCTATATCAGCAGAGAGATGATTACTCACTCAAAGCACAGCTCACAAGCAACAGACAGGTAAACGAAACAACTGCTTGAGAGCACGAGAGTAAAGCACTGTACAGGAAGATAGACGAGGAGTAGAGATTCGATTCTGAATCACAAATAAGCAGGAAATGAATAGAATCTATTCTCTTCAAAAGACCCTTTAGAAATATTGTGGAATCTTCGAAAGCTGCAAAGGAAAAAGGAGATATACAAACACCAAATATAGAAGTGAGAATATCGAACAAAAATTTAATGAAATTCTCCAAAATAAGTCTGGGGATCTAGAGCTCTGCACAGAAAGGACTGAGAAGGGGAAAAGGGCCGAGTTTTATTTGGGGAACAGCAATTTTAAGCCATCGGCTCAGCCCTCTTCTCATTTTAATTTCCCAATTTCTCATCTCCTTCCCTTTCTCTTCCCCTCAAATTCTCCTTTACCCACTCACAACTTCTCCAAAATAGGCAGGCCACATAAATTGCGGGTGATTTGTCACGAAGAAAGCCGACAAATTTCGAACTTGGGGCATCAAGCTGGGGGAGGGAAGAAAAGAAAGGATAGAAGAGGAAAACTCACGGCTCAGACAACACGAGGATAAGCTTAGGGCTTGTGGAGGCTAGCTTAACATTTTGAAATTCGGAGGGTTTTTGAAGCTGCAAGGGAAATTACGGTGAGCATTGAGCGGGGATTTTATCAGCGATTGAATTTTAGTCGAAAGGAGGATAGAAATAGAATTTGATTGGGAATTCGGCATTCAGCATTCAGCAGCGGCGGTAGAAGAAACGAACGCGCAGCAATTCTTCTCCTCTCCCCAAGCAGCTCGACTCTGTTTTGCCATTTGCCTTCCTCCTTCTCTTTTCTTCTTTTCACAGATAACCAACCATAGCCTGAGGCAATCTTCTCTAGCATGGACAAAGAGGCATGAAAATGAGAAATAGTGCGCAATTCCCAGTGGAAAAGAAGCAGAAAAAGTAGAAGAGAGAAGGAAGACTAAAAGCAGCATTTCATTTCTTTAAAACTCCCTGAATTTTTTTCCCTATTTTGCTACGCCATTTTAACCTCGAGTGCTCGTTAAATTGGAGAGAAAAGAAGGAACGCATCTGTGAGAGGAAGAGGGGGAATTCGCAACGTTCAATTGGCGATTCAGTATTTCAAGAAAAATCTATGAATAAAAACATGAGATGAAAATGACTTACTGTCAGTAGGAGTGTCTGGAGTGGACGAGCCGACTTCCGAATTGTTCACTGTGGAGGAAGCCGAGGAAGGCCGGCCTGAATCTGTATCCGCCACTTCGACCAGGGCTGCGATTCGTGCCATTCTGCAAATTCGAGTTCATTATTTTTCAATCTGAATTCTTCGAATGACATGAAATAGAGTGAGGAATATTTTCTCGAGAAAATCTGTACGATAATTGGTCCATTCGCGACTTCTTAGCATAGCAACTAAAATAGAAAGGAGATGAAGAATAAAAAAGGAAGGGGAGGAAAAAGGGTGGAAGAGTGAATAATAAGGAGCTTAGAGCTTGAAGACTGGCATAGTCAATTCAGTCTGCCAATACACAGACATAGACAGATGCAGATGCAGATGCAAAAGCAGGAGAAAGAATACGTAAGGATGAGAGGATGTGCCCTTCCCTCTGCTCTCTCCTCACTTCCCATTCTCTCCTCTTCCAGATTTCAAGTGCCGTCGGCAACAAGTCCACATAAAAAGTGTGGATGAAATGAAAATGTGCAAACATAAACTGCTCCAGGGATATTTGCGCTAGTACAATTATAACTCGCGACCTTCAATGCGTGTAGGCTAATTAAAAATCTTATCGGGTTTGAAAGTTTCTACGATGCTTGCGATAATTTAAACGATCGAGAATGAGATTTCCCTCGTGACTTTTTTCTTTCGCAAGACGAAAAATAAATTTACCTCTTGATTGTCCGCAGATTAGTTCCAACAGGAAAATCGCCGTGCCTCGACGACCGAGCGAATGATGCAGATTTCCGTGGAATCTGCGATTAGAAAGTTAATTTAATGGAAATACAAAAAAAAAATAGATTAGAAAATGAATGAAACGTGGAATTTCCGGCTTGTGTCTGAACAGAACAGATTTTAGGTTTGCTCGAGGCAAGGAAATGTGTAATATCAAAAGGAAAGCAGAAGAATGGAAAGGAAGAGTAAGAAGGGGGAGGTAGAAAAGAGCAAATCAGCGCAGTTGCTCTGAAGCCACTCGTAAAAAGATATAGCTCAAATAAACATAAACATAAAACAAAACAACACATATTCTGTAAAAATATGCCAATGCTATCTAACATTTCGAAAATCGAAATAGTTCACTACACAAGATTGAAATTTATTCTGACACGAATTATGCACAGCGAAGTCGAATTAAATAAACTAAAGAATAAGTTAAATTGAGATCATTACGATATGAAGATCAGTGTAACCTGGCTGATTAGAGAAAGTTGATTAATTGTTACGAATTCCCAAATTCTGCTCCAATTCAGACCGTTTTTGTTGTACTTTCTGGTAGATGTATCTGAAATTGTTCCCTCTCAGATAGATATGTTAACTATATTCTCGATAAAAATTTCCGACTTTAAAAAGGAAATGCATACGGCACTGAATCATTTTTCTTCAGACCTAGTGAAGTTTTTTCAAGGGTTCTTGTATAATTGGCAGCAGATCACGATAGCCAATTTATAGAATTCACCAAAGTTTAGAGCTAGAGAGTGCAGGGAAAAGAGAGCATTGGTGGATTTTACAAATTGGTGTTGGCCATGGACTAACTACATATACAGAGGCCCTTTTCAAGTTGGCTTCAATTCAACCACCAAAAATCATACACAAACCTGAAGACTCCTTCCTCAATATCAGGCGCGAAATACGCTTCCACTCTCCGTTCTGCTTCTGTTTCGCCTTGGAATTCTGTCATCACCTGAATATTTTATCCGTAATCTTGGAGGCACAAAATATTGCATGTATACCTTCAACGTAAGAATGAAGAAATAGAATGTAAACAGAGATTATAGTAAATTTGCTTTTTCTCTTCATATTTTCAACCATCCCGATTTCAGACTCGACAATAATCTACGGAATTCTAATGGACTGACCTGCAAATCCTGACTCTGACTCATGACCCAGTTGTCGATGAATTGGTGTGGATTGTCGGCAAATCGAATGTAGAAATCGCGCCGTATCTTCCATTCGTTTATCTAAATGTAGTCAGAATTACTTCTCGAGAATTTCTGAAGGGAAAAATTTAGACAGTATGGTCGAGATAGAAAATTTTGAGATTAAAGATAGGGAGAAAGAACTGTGTTTAATTCACTTTTCCCTTTTTTACAGAACAAATAGTCGATTGAAAACGACTACCTGTTCAACTATGTCGAATATCTTCTGGTCGAGAGATGCGATTTCCTGTTGATTCTGCTGCGAGTGGATGAACGACGCCATGTGCTGCTTCATTGGATCTTCCACTTCCACATCTGAAATTTGGAGGTTCCTTCTGGTAGCTTCAATAATATTCCTACCTATATCATAACAAGCGGTATTCTTCTCAGCACCTCCCTCGTTGTGCTGAATAACATGATTCAGGACGAGAGGGTCAGGCTGAGACAGAAGTTGATGCAGTCGCTGTGGGATTTCCATGAATCGAATCTTCTTGACTCCGAAGCACTGTTCGAGAAAAACGTCGCACATGATTGTGTCGCGATCATTTGGATCCTGCAGTTTGTGCGTTTTGATGTATTGCCATAGAGCCTCGATTATCTTTGGACGAGTTTCTGCTGCAACTCCGAGGACCTAAAATTCGAAATTTAAAAAATCTCAAAATAGCATCATATTCGCCGCCGGAAAGATCACGCCCTAATGCAAAATTAGTGTTTTTTCCTTGGAGCGCGCTCTTTCCAACGCCGAATTCCAGCGACGAGCTCGATAGTATTTTAGGTCGATAAAACAGTATTATGGTAATAGAGCGAATCCTCTCATATGATTTCAGTAACTTTCAAATTTTAACTCGTTCATACCTTAGCCAATCTCGGATGCAGTTTGAATTTCATTGGCTGATAGTCGAGCAGCAACAGAATCGTGCATTTCACAGGTCTGTCTCCCGGTCGCTTCACTTGGAATCCATCAGTTTCGTTTGTCGTCGGAGTTCTGTGCCATTCGACCAGATGATTGTCAGGACCGTAGATGTCCTTGTCAAGTTCAATTACCTGAAAATAATCGTCCAATTCAAATGACGATGCGATTTTTCTCACCAAACTCTTGAAGAAAGAGCTGAACTTCTTCTTGGAGATGGGTCTGCTCGCGGCGGCAGCAGTCACTGCACTGCCACTGCCTCCATTGGCATTGCCAGTCCCGTTTCCATTCTGCGGAATGTCGTCCAGCAATCTGCCCTCCACTCTCAATTCCCACATCGGCGTCGTCCCTTCATCCCCTTCTCTTTCGGGCTCTCTACCAGGCAGAAATGTGTGAGAAATGTAGATACGCAGACGACGCTTGATCTTCTGTGGGCGTTTAAGAGTTTCCTAAATGGAAAATATCAATTTCATTATTTATTTCAAGATTATAAATCTCCATCAGAAGTCATTACAACAATCATAATTCAAGATCAGAATCAGGGGTATTCAGCTTTTTTTTTTTTTAAATTCAGAATCTAAATCGAAATTTCGAAACCCCCGATAAGAATTAACTTGCAATTTAAACTTAATTCGCATCGACCTCCAGTGAGATAATTTCACTCGGCGTTCAAATTGCGAACCAGCAAATTCAGAAATTTTCAATCCACATGGATCGGTATGGATCCGTTTGCATCGGCAAAAGCTGCGGATCCGCAATTCGCGACTACCGATTCACGCGGACCCGTGCGGATCAGCACAAATTACGCTGAGCAAAACTAACCTGAATATCGAGTTTCTTTCTTGAAATTGTAACATCCAGCTTCTGTTCATAGGCCAACAAATCCATGTATGCCTGAGATTCAGGAACGAGTTCACGAACCTAAACATTCATTTCGAAATTCATGTTTGATTGTTGTAATTTCTTACTTTAGGAGCAATGAGTTTGTCGATGTACCTCCTCTTCTTCTTGTTTGCCTGGATTCTGCCCGGCTGCTGCATTGCGAGATTCTGCATCATTTGGCCGGGCATCGGACGACGCACCGCGTGGGGCTGAGATGACTGGGGCATTCCCTGCTTAACAATATAAAATTAGAACATTCTGAGTAAAAAATCCTCTATCAAAAGTAAAAAATTCTTCAGAGATGAGTTTCTTTTCTTTCGAAAAATATTCGTCAAAAACATTCATAATTTCTCATTCAAATTATGAAAGTAAGAAAAGAAGAGGAGTGAATCTCTACAAAATTTGCCAGCTTGTTCGTGATCAGGAGTGATATGGGAAGTCGCTATCTGATATTTGGAAGTTCAATTCCGATACCGATTCTGAATGTGCCTGACTCCCAAATTTTTTCTCATGTACTTGAACTTTCAAAAAACAATGTTATCTTTTCTTCATAATACGTTGAATCTTACGGGTTGTTGCTGTTGATACCGATTAGCCATTGAAGTGAGAGAAACTGCCGGAGCTGCAGACCCGCGAGGCTGATGTTGCATCGCCTGAAATTGCGCAAAATTGGATGAAATTCGACTATTTTTATCGATCAAAGCGAATAGCCATTAGGCGAAATGAATAATCGCGAGATGAACGGTGAAAAACAATAAGTCCATCGTCGAGCAGTGAATATCCAAGGACACTGCGCTCAATTCAAAATTATCGATTGTCTGGCCGCCCGCACCGCTTCGCATTCCCCTCGCATCTCGCGCTCCAGCGTGACTTTCGTATATTTCTCTCCGTCCTCTCTCCATTCCCCCATTTTCTCCTTCCTCTCATTCTCATCTCCTCGCTCAACTCACTCGCCCTTGGACGGTTCTTTCAGGTCAGTTTTTGAGCTTATTTTTCTGGGTTTTTCGATCAAATTTTCGTAAAACTTTATTCCAAAATGCTGCCCGACCGATTGACGGTCATTTTCGCCAAATTCCTCCAAAAATTGAACATTTTGTGATTTCTGAGAATTTCGCAAAGGTAAAAATTAGTCAGCATTTGTTGATCTTTTTTGCGAATCTTTCGAAATCTCATCGATTTTATTGATTTTTTGTCGGACTTCTGAGTGATCAATTGCCCGACAAAATTTTCAAATGTTATTTTCCGTTCATTCTCCCAGACAACTTTTGACTAGATTTTCGAAAGTCCCCATGACGTCACGCTAATTTCAGAATCGGTCCTTGGCCCTGCTCAGCGGAGTGTTCGACATCGACTTTGGCTTCACAAGAAGCAGTCGTTCCGTCCTATTTTTCCAAATAAACTTTGTAAAGTCTCTTCCTTTTATTTGAGATTTTTAGATAACGAACCGATTGTTTTATTCGAATTGTTTCATGTTTCATGATTTTATGATTCAGAGAAGAAAAGAAAAGATTATTTTGTCGTCTTTGACACCAAATTAGATAGCGACACGGTTTTTTTTTTTAATTTGTCGACTCGAAAGCTGAAATTTAGTCCCTCCTTTCCGTACCCTAACCATTCTGTCTCCATGACTACTAAAAATCAGCCCCCTTCCTTATCATTCAATTCTCGAAGTGGCAAAATCGTCAGTGGCTTCAGACAAAACACAGCAATTCAATCGAGATTCACAGACCTTCAATAGTTTGCATGCAAGGCCAATTATTCGGATCTCGCTCAAATTCTGCCGATAAAGTTGTTCATTGGCTTTTATCTGATTCGAATTTCTCTCATTTCTCTTGTGAAACCAAGCTAATCTCGCATCTCAAATTTTGTCATCTCATTTCTCTTTTCCGTGTCAATTGCGTGTTACTTTGATTGTTTTATCGATTGATTCTCGGATAAGTTGTTCTGTTTTCAGTTAGTGATCGTCGAGTGTTGCAGCAGAGCACTGTTCATCTGCCACTTGACGCGTCGCTCTCTTCAGCCGTTTCTGAATACGATTCTCTGCAGCCGTGGAGTTGTGTTGTGGAGTTCTACGGGTGGATTGCTGCGCTTGAGATGCCCCATTCGAAAGAAGCAGTGAGTGCAGCCAACGAATACAGGTCAGTTCCCTAGTTGCGTGGAGTATCGATCAGTCTGTTTGACTGACTGATCGCGATTGGTCTCCCCTTCCCTCCTCCACTTCGTCTGCATTCATAACCTGTTTTCGCTTTCACCTCTCGATGCAATGCTTTTTGCCTGAATAGGAAAAAGCATCTATACTAGAGACAGAATGCAGTGGAGGAACTGACAGGGACTGCTATACAAAATGGCAGAAGGAGGAGTAAGAGTGCGGTTATTGTTAGCACTGCAAATGGCGTCAAAAGTGGAAACGAAAGTGAACTTGCAGAGCGACTTTGGACGAGCTGGTGAACAACAACAAGACGCAGATCAATCTGCTGACGATTCTGGCAGAGGACTACAGGGAACATGCTCCTGCCATTGTTGAGGCCATCGAGCAACAGATATTCAGGGTACGGTAGATTGCCTTTTTGATTCCAAGTGATTTGATTTAACTTGGAAAGGCTTAATAGATCAACATCATAGCAGTTAGACTTTATTAGTAGTAATTTTCATGCTATAGTTCGAAAAATTTATCAAACATGCGATTAGAGAAAAAGAAGATCGCATTACAATCTCAACAACACGTATGTAATATGACTACTTCCTTGTACTAATTTGACACTTTCAGGTGAAAAGCGAGCAGAAGCTGCCGGTAATGTACGTGGTAGACTCGATAATCAAGAACGTGCAGCCGTCCGATTACAGAGAGCTATTCGAGAAGATCATCATCAAACTCTTCCTCCATGTCTTCAAAGAGGTCTGCCTTTCATTGCATGAACTCAATCACTTATCATGTGATTTGCAGGGAGATGAGCGAGTCAGATCGTCCCTGTACAAGCTGCGCTGCACATGGCCAAGCATCTTCATCCCGTCAAAGCTCTATCAGCTCGACATGAAGGTACGCTGATATTAGTCATCAACAAGTAATCGACAAGCGTAGAAATACGAAACAAAATCTTTAATTCTTATCAATTTTCACGATCTTATAACTTGAGTAATTAGCTAACAAAGAAAATTCTCTGCTCTCTCTCCAGATACCTACTTACGAAAAACGTAATCTAGAGAAAAAAGTAGCGTTATAAAGTGGCTCAGCATTGCTAACGTATCATTTCAGATAAACATGGAGGACAACAACTGGCCGATAGTGAATCCGAAGCGACCGGGGCCTCCTCTGCCAGGGGTGTCGCAGCCGCCCTCCTCCTCAGCCCCGTCTGTGTCATCAGCTCGCCCTCCGGCCCGTTCCTCGGCCTCTGCCGACCACGCCAACCAGCAACATCAGGTGCCCACCACGCGAGTCTACGTTAATCCCAATTTCATCGCGCAGCAGGGCGACTCCGCAGGCACAGCTCAGGGCTCAGCCACTGCGTCTTCGGTATTTTCACATACAAATATTTACAGTTATTACATTGTTCTTTCGAAATTGCATAGTTTAATGATGTTTTGTCGCAAATCATATCTCACTAGATATTTATATTTAAAATCAGACAAAATAGAAATAAAATTTATTGGCGTTGTTACTCGTTGGGACACCACGAAACACATGACTCGTTTGCAAGACTGCTGATATGATCAACTTTCTTGCAATCATTATTCGGGTTGAAGCTCAAACGTTCTGAGCCCATTGTGTCCATTCATTGGATTATGGTCTCACAATTTCTAGCATTGAGATGATGTGGATATGAAGATTTCTCATCATTTAAAATGAGAGATGACCGAAATCGATCAAATAGTGGACTGGATATACACTGCTGCTAGCAGTTAGAATTATCACTAAAGAGAAATCTTATATCTCAGTGCAACCATAATCCAAACTCATGTCACTTAACTTTCTTTCTTACATTTTTCTTTTTATTAGTAGCTAGTCCCTTTGTTAGTAAATTTAAAAGTGGGACCATTTGTATTTTATTGCGTGCACTCAATCCTGCTTCTAAATTTCGCTTGAAGTTTTCTCCGATAAACCTTTTCAGAGCTTTTAATTTTGATAATTTTAGAAGGATAATGGAGTGGCTCCTGCAACGGCGAACCCACGAGATCCGAGACAAAATCGAGCAGGAAAAGCGGAGGACAAAAAGGAGAAAAAAGGAAGAAAAGCTGAAACGTCTGAACTGGGCGGTGGGAACAAAAAGGAACTGATGTAGGAAAGAAAAGAATCGGGATGAAGAATAAAGAATTCCGATCTGAACGAAAACTGAGAAATCACATTTCAATTTCAGAGACAAGCTGCTATCCTCGCCACACCCACTCGAGAAGATGGGAGGGGACTCGCCTGAGCCTCCACCCAAAATGGCCCGCATCGAGAAGTCTAGTGCAAATGCTCAGTTCGGCCCCGAACCACCTCCTGCTGCAGCCGCCATGAGGAATCTGGCCAAATCGGCCACGACCACTTCCACTCAGCAGTCTGGCGGGAAGAAGACTCTCCTCGTTGCTCCAAATACAGCCAATTCAGCTCCATCCACTTCGAGTTCTTCTACTGCTAAGGGTTTGTTTATTTATTGCTGCTACCTCATCATACTATCAATTTATTTTTAGGATCAAACAAGCGGAGATCGAATGAATTGCAGCAGAGCGGCAAAGAGTTCGGAGGGGGAGACAAAAAGAAGCCGTTCAAGCAGCAGCAGCATGGACATGGCACAAAGGACACGGACATGCGATCTGAGAATAAGTAAGCTGGAAAAGAGATAGAAAAAAACATTCAACAGAAACGGGCGTTTTTCCCCTTCTAATTTATGGGCAATCACGGATATTACTAATTGACATTTTAAAAAATTCAGGCGAGAGAAACGAGAGTAAGGGGGAAATTGGGGTAGGAGGGGATAAAATAGGCTAGGGGAAAATAGTGTTAGCCAGAGAGAATTTTATCGTCGGTTAGTAACAACCAATAAAGCAAATATATTTCAGATCTCCAGTTCAAATGACAGTGCACAAGACGGCAGAGTTGGGATCGCACGCCTTCGTCAATCCGACATCTGCAACCAATCCTCCCCAGCAACAGCAGCAGAAGGTGCAGCAAACCATTACTAAGACACCGCTTCTGTCTACAAATCGTGAGTTTATTCCCTCCTTGAAAATATCGAAATTTTTGGACGGTATGGTTTCTTTTGAGTAATTAATCTTTTTAGAGATGCTTTTGCACTGAATATTTTGACCATTCGACTACCTAAGATAAGAAATAATGTGTTTTTCTTACACGCGAAAATGAAGATGGAGTGGCGTGCATTTCATCCATGCACGCCGATTCATTGATGCTCTTTTTGCTATTTTTCTCTACACTTTCTATTGCAAAGCCGTGCGTCATTTTTCATTTGCATCAGGTATCGGACTTCGATAGTAAAGAATAAGTCGGCTCAAATGTTCCAAAAATGAATGAGCCGACGAAAAAAATACATTCGGTCAAATTCTGCCTCGTTTTCGACTGAAAATTTTAGAAATCGATGCTTCGACTTGTTTATCAGCGTTTAAAAGCCATATTTCTGTAATGATATAAGGATGGCCATAATGAGATGTTTAGATTTCGAGAAAAAAAATAGTAGAAAAGTTCAACTATTCAATATAACGACATTTCAGCAACGATGCCACCGAACGTGCTGGCTCAGATGGTGTTGCAGCCGCCTCCCTTGTCTGCGGTGAGCACGCAGCCAGCCACCAGCCTATCAGTCCCGTCTTCCCATCTGCAGTCCGCAGTCTCCATGCCTACCCCTGCCACTCATTCCCATGTTCCCCACCCTCACATTCCTACTCTCTTCCCTCCTCCTGTCAACTCCATCCATCAGCCTCCTTCAATCCCCGTCTCTACGATCACCACTGCAGGTAGTTCATTCATTTCATAAGCACTTAGAAAATGAATGTAAAGTACGAAAAGCTTTCAAGGCTGTAGATTTTTGCCTCCTGATTCAAAATTGAAGAAACGGGGAATTTCGAAATCTGATTTCTAATCCGATACGCGCTAGCAAGTTGAGTTCAACTCGAAGAAATTCGAGAAAGAGAGCTCGAGTAAAAGAAATTTTGAAATCCCTGGTAGAAATTTCAGCTAATAAAGCTGAAACGAAAAATATTTCTAATCTCAGGTCTCATTGGCCACTCTCCATTCGCCCCAGCCCCAGGTCTGTTCCTGCCGAACCTGTCTGCCAACCCATTGCTCAACATCGGCAACCCCCTCAACCTGGGCCTCCTCCCCCCCGCGGCCTTCATTCCCACAGTCAATATCACCAACCCGAATCTGCTCATTTCCTCCAATCCGCAGCTGCGGCCGCCACCGGTAAAAGCACTGGAATTCTCGTTTTATGCTAATTGTTATAACTCAGGTGATCACGAGTGACACAGTCAAATTGGAAGGCATCCCTGCCAACAACAGGATCTTCGTCGACGGAAAGGCACACGAGGTCATCTACGTCGACAACACGGCTGTCATCGAGAGGAATGGACTTCCACACAGGTATGATATAGTCTTTGCTTTTAAATAATAATGTCCAAAATGATCGATGAAGAGGCTTACACGACGGTCTTCTGAACAAATAATTGTTTTATCAAATTGACTGTAGATAATATTACGTGTGCTGAGATCTCAAGAAGTTCTAAGTTAAAATTCAAATAATTTTCGAAAACACAAGCACCCATTGCTTTAAGAATCTACTTCTCCGGTCCTCCCCGCGACATTCTGATCGACGGCGAGCGAGTGATGATGAAGTTCGGCGAGACGAAGACGGTGTTCATTGATGGACAGCCCCATCAACTCAGATTCGGGGCACCCAGCAGAGAGCTCTACATGGGTGATTTCCCGTTCAAAGGACAGTTTGGAGGTAAGAGATTCGAGAATTGAACAAGGAATGCCTGATATTGTTTTAAACATTTTCAAAGCCAATTTCAACGTCTTAAATTTCGACTGCGTAGTCTTTCCTTCCAAATATTCTTTTTTTCTTCTTTTCTCCACTTTAGGAGAAAAAATTACGCATCTCCAAAGTTCTAAATGCAAGTTGCTAAAAAAAAACTCTTCAAAGTCAACTTTTGTGCGCCCCTTCTTAATCAAACTATTCAAATAAGTCTTTACTGTGCAAAGAATACCCTCTCAAAAGTGAATAAGAAGATGTCTTTTCTCTCACTTTTCCTTAGTAAAACATTAATATCATTCAGGTCCTCCAATCATCGCCCATATCAACGGAATTCGTCACGAGATTCGCCTGACTGGCACTGCGCCGGAAGTGAAGATCGAGCCCGAGCCTGCCTATGATTTGGCCAGATTCCTCAACAAAATGAGGGAGGAGAGGCAGCAGCCTGTCATGGAACAACCCAAACAGAAACGTTAGTTTCATTTTAGAATTAAAAAAATGCTATTTGAAAATCACAAACATCCATTTCATGTGAAATGTGGTAAGGGACAGTTAGGGGCTTCCTGCATATGTCATCAGCTTTATTTGTCATTGGATAGGAAGGTGAGGGTATGTAGGAAAAGAGGAGAAATAAAAAAGAGCCGATGACATATACAGGGTGCCGCAGTTAGGAAATTGTGTAATGCAAAGTGAGTAAACGCTTTTCTGAATTTGACGAAACGTAAAAACTAGGAAATATTTCCCTTTTATTCACTATCCTTATCAATTACTATGGGTTCCAGTGTTATCGCGTTTCTTTAGATCCGAAAAAGCTTTTCGTTATTTCGCATTCCGTCATTCCGTCACGGTCTCAAATCCAAGTGACCGTAATCATGAATGATAGATAGAGATGTTTCAAATATCATTTCTCATTGATAGTAATTTTCAAATTGCCATTTTTCTAATAAAATAATTTCCAGCGGATGACTTGACTCAGCTGTTGACTCGACTGAAGCAGAGTGGTGCATTGAAGCTGCCTGTAGAGACAGTCAAGGGCAGGGAATCGGGCAGGGAGAGGTCTCCTGCTGCACAGGCTCCTTATGGGAATGACCTCAAGTCTGTCAAGAGAATCCAATTCTTTGATCACTCTGCATATTTCAGTCTGGGATCTCTGGAGCGAAGAAATATACCCAATGTTTCGTTCAAGGACTTCAACGCGCGCAGCATGGCCACTCTCAGGATGTAAGAGACTTTCTTTATGTTTCATAGCATCCCTAAGTGTAAATATGCCAAACCTTGGTTTGTGGTAGAATTGTTGCACAGAAATGTTATAAGGGAGATGTAAGTAACACTTTCGCGAAGAATAAATAAAATGAAGAATTTTCTAGCCAAAAAACGCAACACTTCATTGCCCAATATGAACATCTTGACAAACTGCATGGGCGCAAAAATTATGAGCTGATTTTAGGCATAAAACCGTTTTATTGAGTGTGTCATCTATCTAGACTAGGTTTTTCAGGGGATTTTGAATTTAAAGGGTACCTACTTCCCACTTTTTTGACTCCAAACTACCACATTTCTACCATAAACGCATTTTTGCAAGGGATGGAGCTTGGAGACTAATTTTATACTCAACTTTTATTCAACCTTACTTTCAGATATTTCGATTCCGTGATTGAAGATTTGCTGACGAAACGACATGATGTCTGCACGTACTGCGGACTTAGGATGGAACCTAAAGGTATAGAACTAGAAAATTTGGCATTGCTAATGACCGATTACTTGAGACAGACTAACGATCCACAATTAAAATATGCAAAGTACATTGCGTAATATCAAATAATCATCGAAATAATTCCCCGAATCGGTGAAATGTCGTCTGGCTGTTTGCAAACCCGCTAATCTGTTATTCAAACTAAAGGGAATATTTGAGGTGAAAAGTGGAATCGTCACATGGATTGGCACGTGCAGCAGAATCTGAACAAAGTGGCCGACACAACCAGGCAGAGGAAGTGGTTCAAACCAGTTGAGGTGAGGAGATGAATGAATTGAAAAAGGAAATGATTGACTTTGTAGGAGATATTCAAGGAATGCGAAGAAGGGGAGAAGATGGAGGAGGAGCTTGACAAGACAGGTAGGGAACTTAAAGAAATTAAATGAGGGAGAATATGTATTTTCAGTGAAGAAAACAGTCAAACCATCCACAATCGGGTCGAGTGCCACTGACAACAAGGTAATGAATTTATATTTCTGTTTTTTTACCTGTCTTGAATCTACTTTTCTGGTATTTCAAAATTAGATTTCGAATTTCATATTTTTTATTCATGTGGACAGATCTATTTAATTCATTTTTGCTATTTTTAAAACCAAACTCTTACCGATTCACTTCTACGTGTCCCTATCATAATTATATAACAGAAAATAAGCAATATTATAGACCAGAAATTAAATTATCTCAGCCCATGGCACGTCTTTCTTTCTTCTATTTAAAATTAGCGAATTCAAAAATTTCAATATTTTCAGGAATGTGCTGTGTGCGGGGAGAAGTTCGATGAGTACTTCGATGAAGAGCACGACGAGTGGAGATTCAGAAATGCCGTCGTCATCAACAATACGGTAAGTGAATCATTCGTGATTTGAAAATGACGTCGCATTTTTACGATGAAAAATCGATATGACAACCTTTGCTTATGAAGTCGAAAGGTAATTAGTTATCTTCAGGCTTACCACAAGGGCTGTGCTGCGGATGCGACTATACACCAGGGAGAAGACGGAGAGGGCAACATGGAGCCCGAAATCAACTCAAATTCTCCCTCTCAGGCGAATACGGTAAAGAGTGAAATGACCGAATTTTGAATTAGAGGCTTAGTCACTCGGTTAGAAATCATAGCTAGTTAGGGGATTAGTGAATTTGTCCAATCCCCTAACTTGACATGAGTTTCCTTGCTCACTTCTTTCATTCTGATCAAATCGTCGATAACCAAACTGTGCTCGTTAACTCGACCATCTGTGATATGACTTGTTCGTTCTCATTCTTATTCTTATTTTTCATACTTTAACAATGACATCTTAATGCAGACAAGTATTTCTCCTTCTTACTTCACCCAGAACAAACCAGAACATTTCGTATTTCCATTCGGGTTCACTCATTTTGTGTCTTTTTGCTATATTAGGGCGAGCATTTTAGTGTTTATTTTATTTGTATATCACTTTTCTTTTGATAGTTGCTGTAATTCTTTAGTCGTTTTGCAGGTCAAAATCATAGGGAAGATTACTAAATTTTCCAAACCTCAATTAAAAAATTACAAAAATAAATATTTTAAATTCGTCGCGTCAGTTTTTTATTATTATTTCCGCATTTTTTCGTGATTTTTATCGGTTGGTTGGAATAAACTTTTCGAACTTTCGTTTCGATTTTATTTTGATTTTTTTTGTAAACGATATTTTATTTGGTTCAATAAAGTTCTCAAAAATGTAATTACTTGTTGTCATTGATGAATACAAAGCAATTCAGTTTGTAACGGTGAAATATCTCTAAGAATTCCAACAAAGCCAAAATTATCAAGTGTTCAGGATGACAAATTTGGCATTGCTGGTCGAGACGAGCGCTCTTTCGTGGGGCAAATTGGGTGAGGAGCAGGGCAGAGATTCTCTGGCTGACGTCTTCAGGGCTGTGGTAGGTGTTTAAAAAAAGAACAATCACAGTATTCAGTATCCTTTGAATTTGTTTTCTTTTTCGAATTTTTATCTGACTCGAAATTCCTTGATCTTTGGAGAAATGGAAATTTATTTCAATTTCAAAAGATTTTACATCTTAATTCGCTTTGAACATTTTAAAATCCCATATCTTACGACTCTGAGAGTACTCTTTCAAATGTCATACTGTGACGTTTTAGACATCATTCTCGAATGCCTACATTTCCATGGCCTCTTCCAACAGACTGCAGCTGTTCGGATTCGCCAAAGGACTTCAGAAGAAGGTATGTTTGCAGTTGTATATTTTTACTAATATTTCTTATTTTAGCTGCTCTATGACTCGGGAAATTCTGACAGTCTGGACACTTCCCAGACAATTGTTGATGAACTGCGATCTGCACTGCGGACTTCTGCAGAATCTGATGATTTGACGGTTGGAGCTGCTCTCGCCCCCACTGTCGCTCAGGCTATGTGTTGTAAGATCTCTCTGGATTTTAATACTAACTAATTTTTAACCTTAAATGTCGTTATGCAACATGTTTTCCATGGCTTCTTGAAATATTTGATCAGTTTTGAGAGTACTCGTTGAAAGAATCTGAAGGGGTTTAAAGAAGACTGTTGGTAAAGAAGAAAAAACTTTAAAGTGATTGATTGAGATTCACAAAAAATTATATTTAATAAGGAAAAGTTCTGAAAATTTAGTTATTTCAGATTGGCGTCGGTTCCACTTTTCCTCCCAATCAAACAGCGCTCTGACAAACGGAGATCCAGACGAAGCAACGACTTCTGCCTTCGTGCCTGTCAACGACGACTCCACTGCCAGAGGCAGGATTCTGATCGTCGCCATGACTGTTGAATTCGGACATGAGCACAGTAGGCTTTTTTTCTCAAGTTTCAAAATATCTAATTCTTTTCACGTTTTAAACTATTTTTCAACCCAATTTATCAGTCCTCGGTTGATCATCGTAATCGTTTTTCTCTTCTCACTTTGCTCTCAAATCTGATGACAAATGAAGAGATCCGAATTAGTCATTTTGCAGGTGCTCTGATGAACTTGTTCTTTGCCGCAGCTAAACAGGACATTTGTGTAGATGTTATCGTTCTTGGTAACTCTTTTCTGTTCTTTTTTCAAATTTCAAGCTATTTATTTCAGGCGACAACTCCCCATTGTTGCAACAGGCCGCAGACATCACGGGCGGTCTCTACATCAGCATCGATCATCCCAAGTTTCTCGTGTCCAAAATGCTCGTAAGAAAATGATTACCTTGGAAAAGTGACATTTATTCTTTTTAGAATCACGCTCTTTTCCCGGCGGAATCGCGAAATCTCTTTCCGCAACCGGTGCTTACGGTAAGATATTTTCGTTCAATCTTGTTTGAAAAATGCTGGAATAATTTAGAACGTGGACTATCGAGCCTCGTGTGTGTGCCACAACGAGCTCGTTTCTAGCGGCTGGGTTTGCAGTGTCTGTCTGTCTGTTCTCTGTCAATTCATGCCCATCTGCAGGGCCTGCAAGTATGTTTTTTTTTTCAAATATTTTATATTTTGCACCTTTCTGAACTTGGGGCTGCGGATACTTTCCTCTGGGTGTATATCGTTGCGCACAAAAATGATAGCTGAACATTGTCAGAGTGAAATTCAACATTTGATTCATTTTGGAAATATGAGTTTCAAGTGTTTGAATGGCAATTCTGATTTATTTCTGTAAAATAAATGCATATCTTATTCACCTTACCCCTACCCTATCCAACCTATCCTTACCCTTGATCTTAACTAGCCCTCTACCCCTCCCAAGGCTAACCCTGTCACTATCCTTATCTTATACAAGTCCATTACTATTTTTCACGAAACTTTATAAATATATAATCTAGCCAGTCTCAAATATCCCCAATACTTAGGCAAGTAAATGAAATAGCAACTTGTACGATAACGATAAAATAATGCCATAAGATTAGGTCATGAAAGTAGTACAAAATCTAAGAAGCTGTTCACTAAGTGCAACGAACAAAAAGTTTTGTAAGATACACTTTGTGCGCAACGACTGTTTTCCCTTTCCCCTCACAAATGAAGTACTTTCCTCCCAAACGCTATTTCAACTTTCTTTCCTTTCCACGTTATAGTGGGAAAGTACTCATTTTTGGAAGTAAAACACTCGCTGTTCGAATTTTTCAAATTTTAGCACCGTTTTCAAAATCAGTGTTCCCCCAAAGAAGGCAATCAAACGGAAGAGAAAAGACGACTAATTTTCACATTGGTAGGAATTTTGTGATAAAATTTGTAGATCTCCGAACGAATATGAATTTATTGAAATAAATTTTAGTAATTTAACTGAACGACTATTTATTTTGTGGCACAGTAAGTGGAAAGGGTAAGGCAGGAAAATGAACCCATAGATAGGACCCAGATAAATAATAAATGCATAAATAAACCCAGTCCTAATGAGTATCTAGCGATTACTAAAACTTTACTTTGATCAAAATAATTACGAAACCTTCTTGCTATTTTCATGCTCGATCTGGTTTATGATGGTTCGACGTTTGTCTGCGAAATAGAAGAACAGCATGTTGCAGATGTGGATGGCGTAGCAGACGAGACAAATCACCTGCATCTGGATTAGATCTGAAACTTCAAATTTAATAGGAAACAAGAAAAAGGGGATTTCAATGTTTTCTAGTTAGTTTTTGATTAAAAGGATGTAGGCTTTGTTGATAAGCGCTTATTTATTTAGATGGAATCAGTTTGGTGGTTGTTGGTCAGGCCACTGCCCTACCTTTGCTAACAACCCCAGGCCTCTTATACGAATTAGTTGGTCATAACATAGGGAATATAGTTTAAGTGTGACTCAATTGCTAACCGATATTAGTTTTAGAAAAATGAGTCAATTATTAGATTAAAATTCCGACATACTGTAAGTCAAATAGGCAGAAACAGCGTTCAGCGTGATAGCAACGATGACACAAAGTCGGATGAGCAGAGGCGAATTGGAGAGCTGCAGAGCGGCCAGAGTCGAGTAGCCAAACACTCCGAACAAGGGATTGCGCTGCAAGATTAACCAGGAATAAACATCGCATAGAAAATGCTGTTTTTACCTGATTCAAGATACTGTCAGGTCCTAAGATGTGCTTGACGATTCCAAATCCTCGGCCGATGTCGTGACTCAGGGCTTTCGTGCAGGAAAGGTAGGATGAGATGTCGCAAGAGGCTTGGTATTTCGGATCAGCTTCGTGGCGAATTTCAACATAGAGTCCTGAGAGAAAATAATGAACAAAAATTGACTAAATATATGGATTCTCGTAAAACATTCAGGTGGCTTTTATCGATTAAAATGCACCGTAGATGGAAACGACGAATCCGACGATATTAACGATGAATGCCCTTCGACTCCAGACTCGCAGCTCTCGATACAGCGAACCGATTGAAGATTTGCCAGGTGCAGTGGCCATTTCGAATGAGTTGAACTGAATAATAGACTAAATAATCGTAGGAAAAATTTCAATCGCTAGTCTGTCCTAGAAATGATTAGAGAATAGACATTCAGAAGTCTGCTATTTCTCCCTTTATATACACGCACAATTATAGATAAGTGGCAAATCAGATTAAACTATAATTAGTTCTGTGCGATGTTTACATGTTGTTTCGATGATTGTTTCGATGATCAATATTAATTCATTTATTTTCTACTAGAATGTACTTTATTTAACTTTGCAATAACTAGTCGTAAAATTGAGCAACAAACTGAGACTTTGATTACTAGGTTGATCAGAGAATGTTTGGCAAAGGCATATCTAGCTAAATGACTAAATTCGTGTAAGGTACATATGTTATCGGAAACATCGTTTCATTTGCTCAGGATGAATATCTTGCAATTTAATAAATAACCATTTCATAAATTAATTGAAGCCTTGCAGTTACTTATGAACCCATGAGAATATGCAATAAAACGTGCAAAGAACTTTCTGACCGACCCAATATGACTATTGCGATACAATTATTAATTAGCACAATTAAAAATGAATTCATTCTCATAACTCAGAGAAAACGAGATCGGATTAAGAAATTATTGTGTCGAAATATCGAAGCTTTTAGCAGATCAAAATAATCATTACAAAATATTCTCTCGAGAAAAGATTTCTAGCGAACTACATACCTGAGAGTTTTATTTAAAAAAAACCCATAACTAATTAACCGATTTGGAATCTGATTTCGCTGAGTCAGAAGCATTTCCCGAATCTTCAGATCCATTCTCAAAATCTTTGATAGTGACTGTGCTAGGCTCTTTTGGTTTTGATTCTTCGTCCGAGTTTTTGACATGTTTATCATTTTCATTGTTAACTGTCGTCGAATTGTTCCCTTCATTGTTTTCCTCGTCCAACGCAACAGACCTTCCTGATAGTCGACCGTGCCAAGAACGTATACTTCGGGATACTTGATTTGCCTAGAATATGAGGTTCTTATGCAGATTTTGAAAATATAACGTACCCCATTTCTGACCATCTTCATCAGTTTATGATCGACCACAGTATTAATAATTGGATCGATAATCATCGCAGATAGAATTACAATTCCAGCTATGCTAGCGAGTATCTCGACTTCGACATACAATCGACTGTTCAGATATGTTTTGCAATAGCCTTTCTTCCCTTCGCCTAGAAAATAATTGCATTCATGATATCTCTGAGCCTTAACTTAAATACCTAAGGTACTGAGTCTTCTAAGGTTTGCTAATGCAACAATGCAAACGATCAGAACTGGAATGGATCCAAAAGCAAATGTGGCCATGTTTAATCCCAATCGCTTCATCGCCAATAAACTGATTTTGGCAGAATTTGATGACTAAAAAATTTTCTCACGTTATTCGACAATTAGAGGAAAAAATTGAATACCTGTCCATCTGTATGTCTATACATTAATCTATAGAGCATTATTATGTAGAGGAGTAGGACTGTCGAATAGCATATTGATAAACCAACGACTAAAATTAATTGCATAATTAGGCAATTATCTCAAAAATTACCGATAATTATAGCCAATGGTCTCTGGCATCCTTCATACGAACATTGAACTGGAGTCGTATCTGGAAAGAAGAATTAAAGGCTTTTTATACCACAAATGGGGCGATTTGTGTCAACTTACCAGGGTAGAACAACGTAGCTCCCCATAAGCCTATGCAAATCTGAAGTCAATTTTTAAATATTCGGTTTCATCTGCAACGATTACCGAAGACGCTAATGAGAGGAACCAAATGATTGCAACAGCGAAATAGCAGTGCTTCAATCTGAGCTCTGAACGATACCAGAATTGATGGCGTACTGCAACATAAAGGAGCAGAGTCAATCCGATATAGGTTCCTAGGATTAGATTTGTCAAATCAATTATCACGCAAAATATTATGAGTTCCGCAATAAATTTGCCAATTTATCGATAAATATTCCGATTCTGATTAGGGAATTTTTCAAGTGTGTTTCCGATTTAGTTTATTTTGCCACGGTAAAGGTATCTTATGATGCTAATGATAACGTAGAAAACTGCCTTCGAACGAGAAGAAATAGCGTGCTAAAACGAAAGATATAGGGAATGCTAATTTTGAATTCCAAACTTTCTCTAAATCTCTCAGTTTCGGATGATATTTCTTCGCGTCATAAAAAAATTTTCTTGGATCTACAGCGTGTAAACAGCCCATAGGATAAAAACGAACTTTAACATCTTGATCAGCGTCATAAAATACTCATACGGTGTGGAAATCAGCCTTACTAGAGGTGGGGACACATGCAAACTCCCCTAACCAGGAGTTTAGTATGATTACCTGTCACGCTCAAAAAATTACTAGCTCCAATTAGAAGAAATATCATGGCGCTTGTGTACCCGAAGCTATCTGCTTTCCAAGTAATTAACACGACGTATAGCAAAATTATAGCTAGAATTGTTGACAAAGTACGATAAATTAGAAATACATAGCGTTTACGATAGCTGAAATTATGGCGTTTGCAAAAATAGAAAAATTTTCAGTAGTACCTATGATCTTCAGTTATGTAGGCCCGTATTTGGATGACTAGATAAATTACATTGAGAATAAATGCAATGATTGACAGAACTATTGGTATAATCGCTAGAAAATATCGCCGGAATTCTTTTGCTCGATGAAGCTCCTAAGTTTCTCGTTTATAATTTTTTGAAAAACGTTTTAATTCACCCTAAGCAAAGTGCAGGGATCAGATCCATCAGTAATATTGCAGATTCCATATTTCCAATCCTTGGATGGATTGTAAATTGAGCAATTCTGGAAGAATGAAAAATCAACTAGTAAGGGAAGCTGTACTTCAACAATTCTACCTGAAACTGCAAAGGTGTTAATGTAAACACACCGAATTGGCCACCATAATAATTCATGTAATTCATTTTTATGTCATTTTACCGATTCAATTTTCAAATCAATGTGATTCCTAAAAATATATTTTAATTGAAATGAAGATAAAAATTTCAAGAACAAATGAACTAACGACGATATTTTATGTGCTGAATAATAACAAAAAACTGTTAATAATTTGATATAAGCGGCAAGTTATTGAACAGATTTGTCATCTAGTAAAAACAAACGATCATCTTTCGAAATGAGTCGCAAAAACATCCATACTGTTTATTATTAATGCTAGAAGAGTATTATTTCTATTTCGCAAGAATGCACAAATTTTCTGCTCTTCGCTTCTTTATCAATATCGTCGTCACTATCAATTCGAAATACTGACACATTGTTTGATTTTGGAAATGCCGTTTGACTCTCTCGAGGAGCAAATAATGCAATCTTAAATTACACCAAATATCAAGAATTGAATATTTGAAAATTCAAGGTGATTTCGAAGCTAAATCGGACGAATGCGTGGGTTGATGATAAGAAGTAAATTTCAAAATGATGAAATAAATTTTCTGCACATAAAATATACCTAATCATTTTCGAAACGTTAGGCAGTTCAAGTGATTATCATGATCAGGAGTACATAAAGTTTTTATTTGAAAATTTTCCAAGTCAAGGTTTCATCGCTTTCAAAATCTCGAAGTCGAAGACAAAGTTCTGCTTCTAAAATGTTCAAAGGCGAAATCGAAGTAGAAGTTGCCAACAATAAACCTCCTTAAAACCGAATCAAGCCGCGTGAACCCCTGATCATGATAATCTAATTATGCTCAATGATTGAATCAATCGATAGAAGTCGGGCATACGAAAAAGGAACGAGTAAATGCTGCTGAAGGTATGTTGTTGCGCGATTTGAACAGAAAACGCCCTTTATGGACACAGACTGGATGAGTAAGCAGCTGGGAATTACAGTGAAAAAGGAAAGGTAACAAAAAGAACGCTGTGAAATGAAAAAAAATGATGTAAAGATTCCAAATGAAGACGAAATGTTTGAATCAGATTGAAAGGAAATGAGGAGGAAACGTGAACATAAAACTGCTCAAGAGTCAACTATTTGAGCAGAATGTGCAAGTCACTGATACTGAATGGCTTAATAAAAGAGCATCTCGAAGCCAGGAAAAATTTAACACCATTTTTCGTTTTGATAAGAATAAGCTAGTGCGACATGTCCAAATAGAAAAGCGTAATTAACGCCTGAAATTTAAATGGCATCATACATACTAGATATTTCAAAGTACAGAATAATCTGAAAAAGAAGGGTACATATCACAATACTAAATCTCTTTCTAAATAAAAAAAACTTTTACTAAAAGGTAGATTTTCGAAATATTACATTTAAATGTGGCAAAGAGAATGAACATTTCCCTACTTCGAAACAGGAAATTAACGTCGTTTACAAGGGAGTCGTCAACATAGGAACTCACAAATCTTGATGTAACTTTCTACATGGAGGTTTTCGATATGACGCTGATCGCAATGGCGAAATCAAAAAGTGCAAAAGAGGGATCTGGAACTAGGGAATTTTTCGCTGTCTTTTACTAATATTTTTCGCGAGAAATGAGCAAACTCGCTTGCTAAAAATGTATGCAAATTTGCAAATTCGCAAAGCAGAAATGAAAAAGGATTTTCACCTATTTCCTGCTTTCAGGTCCCTATTTTGCACTTTTTGATGTGATCATCGCGATCGCCGTCAGTGAAAACTCTCGTGTGGAAAGTTTCATCAAGATCTATGAGTTCCTAGGTCGATAACTCCTTTGCTAGGCAAGTTGTCAGATCAAAAGAATCACTAATACTATCTCTAGCTGAACAAACTAATAGATAAAAGCGAAAAAGTGAAGTGATAAGGAGGAAAATGTGCACATCTCAAGTACTAGTTCTTTATCGAAATATCCGGTCATTGTTGAATAGAGCTAAAGAGAATCTATCTCGCGGAAAAAAAGATTATTACAGATCTATCACTTCGCTCTCAATCTGATCTATCAGAAGCGTCAGAGATTAATAAAATGCCTACTTTTTGAACTGAACTATGAGACAGGAAGAGCGGCGACTTTTGCAAGCATCACAAAAATACGCGGGCAGAATTGTTGAGTGGAAAGGTGGAAGGTGGAAGGGGGAAGGGAACGAGGAAGAGACTGCGCGCGAGGAATCGAGGGATGAGGCTTTAGGTCAAATCGATCAGCTACGAGAGGAAACGTGAGGGAAGCGGGAAAGTTGATTGCTAAGTTTGAATCATTGAGCAAACAATCAGTCCATCTCTGCATTTCAACTGCTCTTTGAACGGTTTATAGCAGTCTGCCTCTTTCTGTCCTATTCTGCCAAAATGCGACAATCTGTTTGTCTGTTTACTTGCAAAAGAGCTTCCCTTTCCATTCGAATCTGTACGTTTTGTCACCGATTTCTACGACACAAAGTAATATTATTATTTTTATGAAGTAATATTAATACTAATTTTATTCGAGAAAAAGAAACAACATTAAATCAACAAATTTCTAGTAACAAGAATGAATAGCTAATCTAATATTCTAGTCCGATTTATTCTGTTTCTGTAGAGCCTTCTGAGCATAAATATGATGAAGAACAATTCCTAAATGTCCAAAGTGAGTTATTTTGATAAATGACGAAATATTACCTGCAACGACGGACACGTTGATGGAATTGATGCTGGTCTTCTTGTGAGCCAGATTCGGAATGGACACGGCCACGTCGCACTGCTCGACCAGTTCCTCACTCACTCCCCGACCTTCGTCGCCTCAAATCAACAAAAATCATTGAATTTTAATAACTTTTCACTTATACTCATCAAAATAAAAATTAAAAATGCCCAATTAGAAAAAAATGTTGTGACCTATCTCATGATTTGTGAATATATGCAGAATATAGAAAAAAAACGACCTTAAAAAGAATAAAACGACTTACCCAAAATGAGTGCAGTTTTCTCAGTCGGTTTCCACTCGTGTAGAGGGATAGCATCAATTTTATTGGGTCTTCTCTGCGCGGATTCGCTATCACAAGTAATCACTATCTGTGCGTTGTTGTACTTCACGAACTGAAACATGTTTTGAACTAAATTGTTGGTTTAGTTCGAAGACTGAAACCTTGACGTAATTTTCGATGGTTTTGACCCGTCCGATTTTGAGATGCTCGATCGCCCCTGCAGATGCGCGCAGCATAGAGGGGGTTATTCTCTCGGGTCTGAACAGAAAATATTCTAAAATAGTTATATTTTGTTGTGTACGAAATATGGGAGGTCGGAAATAGGGGAGAAGTTACGATCTTAGACCAGTTTCCAGCTTTAACGTGTTATCTCGCCTTCCTAACACACTAAAAATAACCGTAGCCACTTTGTATTTTTCATACTTCGAAAAAAAAAACAATAAGGAAGTCTGATTTCAATTCTGAGCTCACAAGGAAAGTGCACAGGCTGGAACTCACAGATCTTGACGAAAACTTACCAAACAAAGCTTTTGATGAGGATGACGATGGTGAAGTCAAAAAAGTGCAAAAGAGGGGCTGGAAGCAAGGAATTGACTAAAAAAACCTTTTCATTTCCGTTTGCGAATTTGCAAATTTTCACGTGTTTGACAGGCGAAATTGTTGATTTATCACGAAAAATACTAGTAAAAGACAGTTCAAAATTTGCTAGTCCCAGATCCCTCTTTTGCACTTTTTGACTTCACCATCGTCATTCCCGTCATCGAAAACCCTTGTTTGGTAAGTTTCATTAAGATTTGTGAATTTCGATTTGCGCATTTCCCTTGTTAAGATAAATTAGCTTCGATCTTAAAACGTTCTAATTAAAATTCCGAGCAATTCTTCTTTAAACAATTTAATAATGACTTACCCTTTATCGTGGCAGTAAACGAGTTGATCAGCACCGAAGAAGTAGGCGCATCTGGCAATGGCGCCAATGTTTCCTGGGTCGAGGACCCCATCCAGGAAGACTGAAGTCGAGGCAAAATCTTCCAGCATCGCGTACTTCAAAGGATCCACATCCGCGCACACGCCCTGAAAATGATAATTAAATACATTGAAATTTACGATCATTTTTATTTTAAATTTCATGATTTTAGAAATTTGATCCTATTTTTATTCTTCTCCAACATACATATTTACTTTTCGCTAATAAGTGGTTATTGTGAAAAAGTGAGAAGGTATGTTCTGAAGTGCGAAAGCACACATTCGTTTCCGATGTTCAAAGAAATCTAACATGGAAAAAAGAAATAAATGAAAATTGCTTAATTCACATTGTGCAACTGGAATTGCGTGAGCTTGTCGAGC
This sequence comes from Diploscapter coronatus, assembly GCA_964036155.1. Taxonomy (NCBI): domain Eukaryota; kingdom Metazoa; phylum Nematoda; class Chromadorea; order Rhabditida; family Rhabditidae; genus Diploscapter; species Diploscapter coronatus. The sequence goes on along the minus strand of OZ038423.1, from coordinate 18,986,231 downwards.
TGCACGGCCTCTGCCGGGTAGATGTGAACGTGCTTCTGACCCGCCAATTCCAGTAGCTCTTTTATCGCTGTGTTCTCCTCTTTTCGCTCTCTGCAACTGTGTATTGTTTTGGTCAAATACTTAGAGATCTCTTACTTGACAGAATTCTTGATGTGCAGACTGTAGAAATGCCGTCTCCCTGCCCGCAGTGCTTCCAGAACTGGATAAATTCCATAGATCGCTTCGCCCTTGAATTTTGGCACTTTCACTTTGTTCCTGAAATGAGAAAATTTATTGAAAATTATAGGTAGCGTTTTAGCTTCTAAATTTTTGCCTTAAAACTACGTCTCTACCAAAAACGCATTTTTGCAAGAAGACAGATTGGAGACTAATTTTATGTTATCGACTTTCTTTTTCAAATTCAATTTGTTTAACAAAATGGTAACAGACGCAAAAGACACAAATCCAGATACGAATTCTTTATAATAAAATACTCACGTAATGTGTCTGACCTTCTCAGGTGGCTGCTTTGTCTTCTTTGCGATGTTGAAGAGTTGCGTTGTGCCTCCTGCTCTGCTCAATTCTGGCTCTGCTGCCACTGCACAAAACAATAAACGTGTAAAGCGCATTTCTGAAAGAAAATCGAGTATTTCTTTACGAATTAATAGATTTTCAGATATTGAACCGAATGAACTAGCAGTTCAGTAAAAATATGATCAAGTTATCACACAAATCATTTATCCAGGGAAAATAAAGCAAAATCAACAAAAATGCCATAACAATTGAGAAAAAAAACTATTTGTATTTGTGGAGAATCCTCATGGTATGCTCGATGATCTGCAGATACTTGGAGATTTCCTCCAAATCCGTCGAAGCCTCCAAATTGGCCGTGGCCCAATCGAGTTTCTTCTGTACGGCAGAAATTGCCTTCTTGCAAGACGCCAATGTAGGCTGAGTCTAGAATCAGAATATTATGAGTTTGAATACTCGATAGAAAATACATTTTAGGCATCGAAAGTGAGCCGGAGTTCATAGCCTACTTCTGAATTGTTTGCCAAGTCGCCATTCTTTTATTGCAATTTACATTTTTTTTTTTAAAAGACGCAATTTATGAAATTACTTGCTTCAATCTGGCATTTACTTGTAAGAGTGCTTTCACTTTTAGAATCCATGTCAATGTTAAGCGATTTTTAAGTGTAAACGATTATCATCGATATCAAGAGCATCAAATATTTACATTCAAAATCGCTTGAAACTGACGCGATGTCAAAAAGCATGTACGAACAATAAAAATAGAAGTTACTTTTCATTCTATTTAGTTTTATCTTGACAAGAACAAAAATGTTTATTTTACAGCTAATTTCGGTGAAGATGGAAAACCTACCTGATGTGGACCATAAGTGCGGACGACGTTGGCAACATCGGAGTTTGATTGAGGTCGTTGAGGAATGGAATAACTCGGAGCGGCTATCGAAGTTGAAGTCGAACTGCTAAAGGCCTGTCGATATGCGCCGTCGTCTTCAACTGGAAATTTTCTATTTTTTTTTCGAATTATTAAAAATTATTTACCCAAATCGTTGTTGGTCAACTTCCGTTTGTCCTGATATTCTTTGTAGACTTCGCATTGCACGCAGCGACGCACTCCATTCTTGTCTTCCATCAAAATTCCCTGAATTTGAACAATCTTATGATGAGAATGCGGAAATTTTTGCATCGAAATCAGGGGTATACGGAAACGCAAATGAAATTTTCAGACAAACTCTGCAGCAGTTTAGCAATCTTGGAATAATATTGGTGTTACAGGTGATCTCTTATAGGAAAATAAGCATAAAATAGGTTAAAGTTTGAAGGAAAAGTGACTCTCTTTTGCAAACTATTTTCGAAATTTCGTCGAATTTTGAGAAAACGAAGACGAACATGTAAATTGCTTCTCAGATATTCGAAGATGAAAACTATCGTACGTCGCCTAATCGAAATCTAACTCTCGCTTTTTAAAATATTATTTATTTCACAGAAAAATAGTTAAAGAAATTCGACTCCTGACATACCGCACACGTGTCGCAATAGGCGTCGAGCATGGTGTAGCCCTTCAGAAGCATTTCTCCCATTCTCTTCGACACTTCATCTCGAAATGCCGATTCAGCTCTGTTTAGCATTGAATCTTCTTCCTGGAATATTCATTCGTTTGCACAATCTGCAATGTTTGTTAACAAAGAAAGGCAGAGTTGCAATGTTTCGGAACATTACAAAATCATTCAAAATCTAGTGTTGCAGCGATATTCATGTGATTTTCACTAGCTGAAAGATACCTCATTATCAGTGAAATTGACTGTTCCATTTTTCTGCGACATTTCTTCGATGCGACGAGTCTGGAATAAGCAAAATCATTTGTTAAATATTGAGCTAATAATACCTGAGATATGGAAACCAAATTGGATGGTGAAGAGCTACTCGACTGCTTCCCTTCGAAAGGCTTATGACCCATATAACAAACCTAAAACGTAATTCAATTCGTCGTTCATTATTTGAACCATTTTCGAAAATATTTCATACGGTAGAAAACCATCGTTTTTAACGAAAATTTTAACTTTCATAATTCTAAACTTTTCATTTATTCTATTCAGTCGCATAAACTTTCAAGGCACCCAAAGTTTCATATGAAAGGAGGTGGGAATTGTTTTACAAAAAATACTTGAAAACAAGGCTATACATAATTTGACATTATGGAGAAAGTGTTCTATCATAAATTTACTTAATGACAAATATCACGGAGAATTTACCCGAAATTCGGCGAAGAAGGTAATTCAAGATAATTGGAAAAATCAAGTATTTGATTCGATGAATTATGAAATTGGTCACATAAAGTACAGCAATTTACATGAGCCGTTTTGAACGGTTATTGTTCATTCAAAATAGAAATGTTTCCCACTACAGAGGCTTGCTCCAGAATAATTGTTCCTCAGCCAATTGCAGCAGCAGCTCGTAGCATTCGCGAGTTGTTTGGCCTTCCGTGTTGAATGCAAATCTGCAAAGAAGTATTTCTGCTAGCGAAGGAAGTAGTAGTTTTATCATGATTTCGATGAAGAGAGCAGATTTCGCAAGAATCTGGATTTGTCCAAGAAATATAGAGGAAAGCAGGAAAAGACAGGTTGCAAAACTGCATTCATAGAGGAAAAAAGGTCTATTATATCATGAAGCATTTGCAAAACTATTTTTTTCTTTGAAAGCAAGATAAAATAAAGGACATTTTTTTTAAATGAGAAGGAAAGTCTACCTATGAAATGTGCCATCTTCGCAGACAGCAACAATGGACTGCATCGTCGAGGAAGTCGCTGCCAAAAATCCGATTCCGATTACTTTCGGTTCGATTGCAATCTGTGCACAGCTCCGCTTTTCGCCTTTCACCAATCCCACCTAGAATCGCCATTATTTGAAAGAAAATGCTTATCCTCAGACCTGCTGCAAGAACCCTTGTTTTGAGGCAGCATGATCATTTTCCCGAATCGCGAAGATGTGTATTGTGCCCTGAAAGGTGAGAAAACTGATGATTAAATTGATCATTTGAATGACCTTATCACTGGAACAGGCAAGGAAACTCGAGCAGGGAGAGAATTGCAGACAGTGCAGAGTGCAGTTGTCTGAGCCGCGACGACATTCCAGCAGACAGCGACGCGTGCGTATGTCAAAAACTCTAAAAATAGGGAGATTAGTCTAATTGTTTGAAATCAAAACAAGAGAAAGCCTACTGAAAACAATAGTCAAACTCATAACTTGAAGTATCGTCAACGATCCGTAAATATATCTCTGATATACAAATGCGCCTCAAATCTAATAACTGAAAATGAGCAATAAATAGCCCAATAGACACTTCTTTTATCAGGGAGTTAATAGAAGAAAATGTATTTTTTGCCGATTATTGGTTGTCTTTGGTTATTAGAATTGAAGCTTCCTGCATGCCACTGGCTGATCACTATCACTATTTGTATATATCATCCAATTTTATGGTAGGGAATGCAGGTAAGAATAAATGACAAACACAAATAGTGATGTTGTTCACCTGGTTACAAATAAAAGAAACTGGATTGCAGCGCATTTGTTTGTATCAGTAAAGTTTGCGGGGCGCTGACGATAATTGCTTGTAAAGCTAGAAAAGATTTCTATTTCTTTTACAGTTTCTGGTAGCAAATTTGGAAATGTTTTCAAGTTTCGCAATAAATATTTCAAGGTTCAACCTGATAACAGTTCCCTTGATGGATCCGGTGGCGAGAAGCGTTCCCTGATTATTGACAGCCAGCTCCGCCACCTCCGAGAGATGTGCGTCGATGGAGTTGGGCGAGATGGACTCCTTCTCCGTCACCGCTGTCACGTCCATTATTCGCACACTTCCCACCTGAAACTTGCAAATTAATGCAGAACGCTCCTTGCTTTTTTTGACCTTGAATCCAGGATAAGCAAGCATTTGTCCGGATCCATCGTTGTTGCTGCTCAGAGAGGCCAGCCCTGTCGGGTTTGCTCGGATATCCTCCGATCTAGAAATTAAGTACGAGGTAGAGAGCGCAGCAAACTTCGAGGCCTATGCCCTTTCTAAGTGTGTGTCCCTGCCTTGTTTCTTATTCAGGGAACGAGGTAGCTATTTTGAAAGAAAAAAATTGAAAAATACCTGATTAATCGGCAATTATTCCCGAACGCGAAAATGTGAATCTTGGTCTTCTGTACGATGATGAGTCGGGAATATGAGAGGAGAACGTTGAGAATGGGACCTCCTAAATGAGTTATTGAGATGAATTAATGCACAGCTAAATGGGAATAACCTGGAACAGTAACTTCGAAAACGATTTCCTTCTGCTTGGTGTCATAGATGAGTGCTGTATTGTTGGAATATTTGGTGCTGGAGCCTGCCCCGACAAAGACGAACACATTCGAGCGATGCAGCACTGTGCCGATGCGGGCTCGTCCAGTTACTTAAGTTAGAACAACAATAATCATTGTCTCTACAGAGTTGTCGATTTGCCAACTAGAAAATAAAAATGTCGAAAGAAAGGCAAAACGGAATTTCGAAACACCCGTCAAATTCGGGTGAACATGTGTCATTTTCCAGCAGTTAGCGGTTCATTTTGTTGGTAAAGAATAAACACTACAATTTTATATTTTGTGAGATTTATCATCAAGAGAATTTTCTAAAATTCAAAAAATACCGTCATTTTCGAGAGCTTTGAGGAGAACGAGTGGATTGGTGTTGAATATTCGGATTCCGCAGGCAGCAGCCACGCAGAACGCGTCCTGCTGCGAGTTGAAGCAGCAGTGATTGATCTTCGATGGAGTCGCCATCCGCCTGAATCGAAAATAGTTAAAATTCCGGAAAAATGCGGAACTGCGAAGTAAAAATTCGACGGTGTCTGATTGCAATCACATGCGTATTACTCTAGTTTTAGCCGAAAGATTATCGCGAAGCGTTTGAAAATTAACATAAATTTTTTTTTAAATCCTAATTTTTCTACTTGTTGACTTGAAAATGGTTGTTTTTGTTGAAATTTTGAAAGTCTATTGAAAAAAACAATTTTTCAAGAGATTAAAAGTAAACCGAATTTGGTATATTCCAAGTATATGGGTGCTAACGAGTTGGGCCATATAGAACAGGCATATATTGGTAATCGAGGGCGTAGAACTTGAATATGATGTTAGTTTTTATTCTAGAATATTCTAGAACAAGATACAAAACTCAATTTAGTAGAAGACTTCTCTTTCTAAAACGATCAATATTCGAAACATAAATATGAAAAAGTACCCACGCATCTATCGGCCTAAAGAGAATAAAATATTAGGTTGGTGCATAATTAGTGTCCCAATTTTTTCATCATTTATTATTTTTTAGTCAATAGGTGTGATCACTTGGCAAGTGTCGGATACTAGTAGCCAAGTGTCTAAGCTACCCATATACAAGTCTAGAATCACAGCGTCTGAGTTAGTTGGCACAGAAATGCGCTTTATGCTCATGGTCAGTTTCATATGGTCATCTTCTACGAGTAGCGATGCGGCTCCAACGCGGCGGCGGCGATCCAAAATATTATTAGAATGTTCGGCGAGGGCACAGCTTTCGAATGCACCGTCACTTGCTAGTCCAATCGCTTCGAGTCGGGAGATATGAGTTGTCAAAGCGGAGACCACCTTAGTCGCCCTTCATTCGTAAATGAGGACGAATTGCTGCGTGCTATTAAGGCGAATCCCGAAGCGGTCACTTGTGAATTGGCGACTACATTCAGATGTTGCTATTCCACCGTCATATGCCATCTCGACGATCTTGGCTACTACAGAGTCCTCGCTCGATGAATCCCCGACCGCCTCCCTGACTCCCAAAAATAGTGTCGAATGAACATCTGTCAGTCTCTTCTCCTCCACCCGCACTGCAAGGAGTTTCTCGAGGATCTGGTGATTGGAGATGATAGCTGGGTCCTCTACGATAACGCCACCCAACACGCTGTCTGGATCCCGCGCGGAGATGAGCCGCCAGCTGTTCCGAAGCCCGACCATCACTCACACAGGTTTCTCCCCTGCTGCTGGTGGGACACGAGAGGCATGCTGTACTGGAAGTTGCTGTCGTAAGGCATCACAGTCACCGCTTCCACTTACATCCATCAGCTCAAGAAACTTGCTCAAACTACCCGAGAAAATCAGCCAAGAAGTAAAAATGTCCACCCTTCCATGGCAATGACCGCCCTCATGTCGCAAAAGAGACGCAGAAAACGCTGGTGAACCTGGGCTGGGAGACGGTTCCCCACCCATTGTATTCTCCTGGCCTCGCGATTTCCAACTACCACCTGTTCCACCCTCCAAAACAGTTCCTGGCGAGTAAATCGTTCGCGAAGTATGAAGGCCCAAAATTGGCTCTCTCCGACTTTTTCGACTCCCAGCTGCCCGAGTTCTGGGCCAAAGGAATCAGTGATCTTCCCATTTGTTGGACTACTGTTGTTGATAACTTAGGTGATTATATCATTGATTGAAGCTAAGTAGAAATAAAGATATGAATAAAAATTTTCATGTCAATTTTTGGGACACTAATTATGCACCAACCTAATAGAAAAGGGTAGGGTTTGGATAATGTGATGGCACATTTTTCCTTACAGTATTTGCTATATAAGGTTTTTATTAAATTAAGTCTTGTAACTTGTTCTAGAATGTAAATAAACATCATCGAATTCCATGAATCGAAGCCATTCTCAGCGAAACTTGTGCCTATCCGGGCGGATGTCGGCACTTTTTTGCCGATCGACTCGGGTCCACTCGGATTGAATTCCCTATCTGGGCAGAGCGGCATACCGATAGGCAATTCACAGAATTGCCGACCCGCCCGGATCCGCCCGGATAGGCACAAGTTTCGCTGAGTGCTTGCTTCAGTGTGTAAACGTAGGACGTTTCGATAGGATAAGGTTCATTATTCCGTGAATTTGTACTTTTGCTCGATTTTTTTTATTTGCCTCACAAATTTACTAAAATTTCTATTAGTTTAAGTGAGTGATGGCTCTGCTGCTGCCGCTAGATGACAAGAGCGGCTATGTGTTTTGCAAGCAGTTCGGTTTCTTCTGCAAATCGCTCGTTCAGGCTGCCACTTCTGATGACGACGTAATCTTTTTCCTTCTATTTTTGTTGGTGAATTTTATTTTTAGGGAATAATAGACATGAAAGCGATAACAGAAGCAGTGCCGAGTGACAAGGAACAGCAGCAGAACGATAATTCCCGCGAAAAGACCGTTTTCGAGGTTGGTTTCAAGCAGGGTGTGCGAAATTTAAAAAAATCTGATTCGAAGTTACAATTGAAGATTAGTGAACTCATTCAGAATTAATTTTTCACAACCCGGAAATAAAATAGAAAATTTCCGGAGCTCGGAATAGGAATCGAAATTCCGCACATCCCATGTATCGAGCAAAAATCAAATTTTTAAAGAACCATTTCAGGCATTGTGCTGCGCTCTGTCGTGGAGAAAGGAATTTGTCGCAGTCGCCCTGTCGAGCAAGTTCATCATCGTGTTCAGAGCTGCTGATCGAACTGTCATTCGCGCCTTCCGAATTTCCCGATTTCCCACAGTCATTCTCTTCGACAAGGCAAAAATCTGCTAGAAATTGATGTCTGACTGATGAATTTCAGGACGACGAGCACGTGATTGTGTCCGATCGAGCTGGCCATGTGACGCGGTATTTGGCTATGAAAAGTCCGGAGAAAGTCGAGCAGCGACGCGAAATCACTGGTATTTCATACTGATTTTTACTACTGACTTTTTGTTGATACTCTATTTGAACAACTGGAAGGTAGAATAGAAGAATGTCTTTAAAAGTCGGAAGATAACTTTCGGCTCAGCCTTCTGTTCGCTCAATCCCACAGCCTACCCACACACACTTGTCTGGCCCACCCACTTTTCTTTTCTCCTACCTCCCTCCCATATTTCCCTATTCCTCTAAAAAGTGGGTACGCAATACAAGTGAGTGTGGCTAGACAATGGATATTCGAAACAAGGACGGTCCTTTGGGTCAGGGACGAGACGGAATTTCGGTTCTGATTTCAACACATTTCGAGATATTAATTCCGATTCCAACGAATTTTCGCGGTTCACATTTTGGTTCCGATTTTGCTTAATACCAATTCCGTCTTATCCTGACTTGGGCTAATATTTCCTTTTGTGCTTCGAATGAAGATGGGTGTTTTTGCAGGAGAATTGACGAATTACGAGGGAGAACCCCTGTCCGGAACCTTCTCGATGATTCTAGATTTGGCCCTGTCTCCTGATGGAAGGAAACTCGCTATGGCGGACAGGGACGAGAAAATCCGCGTCTCCAGATATCCGCAGGTTAAAGATCGTTTCCACAACCACAAATAAGCCTGTCCAAGATTCACTTTCTGGAGCTGAAACTAGTAGAATTTTTTTTAATTGGCTCGGGGATGGTTTTGATAATCTTTTATTGGAACGGGAGTGAACGGAAACGGATGATAACTCAAAGACGGTTCGAGAACGAATAAATTTGTACAAACCGGATCATAAACAATTCGTTCTTATTTCAGTGCTTTGTGATCGAAAATTTCTGCCTGGGCCACACTGAATTCGTCTCGACGATGGCCGTTCACGAAAACCGACTCTTCAGTTCGGGTTTGTGAATTTTCGCTGAAATATCGCTGCAGTTACTATATGACAAGGTCCAATAATTAGAGAATGGGATAGAAAATGAAAGCAAAGAATATTGTGAAAAAGAAAATCCTTTAATCTGCCATGACCAGTCAAGTAGTAGTTATCAAATATTAACACTATTGGATACATACGAGATTTAATTCAAGAACACTTGTCACAATTTCTAGCGGTATGTTTGACAATAAGTCGGACCACTCTTCAAAATATTGTTATGCAAATGAAGGAAGACCTAAGGAGAATTTGAGTCAGATGCAAGGAAAAAAAACCCAAGTGGTAGAAGAATCGCACAACCAAAATCATAAGCATGATATCATCAGGCGCGACGAAACTTCTTGAATCTTTCGGTTTAGAAATTAAACACGTGAAAAATATTATAGGGGTATTGTGCACAGTCATTCTTACTTAAGTCCTTCCTAATTCTGTTCAAATAATATTTGGTGTAGTTCTAGAATGAAAAACTTTCGTTTTTCCACGTTTCTCTTCTCGATACCCTCCTATGCGTCCCAGAATTTTCAGATATACTCATTTCTTTGCAGGAGGCGATGCAACGATCAAGGAATGGGACTATCAGACTGGTCAGTTGCTGAGGGAATCTGCACCGCTCAAACTGGCAGCTCAGAAGGGAGTCAAGCCGATCAGGAAAATCTTCCTCTTTTCTTTGGTTAGAGTACCCAAAAATCGATTTTCTTCGAACTTCATAATTTGCAGAGTGGCAAGCTGCATTTGGCCGCATTCAGCTACGAAATGAAAGTGATTTTCGTGATGGACGAGGGGAGTTTGGCAACGATTGCAGAAATCCCTCTGGACGATGTGCCTCTTCACGCGGCGCATTTCGAGGGATCCATTTTCCAAATCATCGCCAGGTTTTATTTTTGTAAATCCAATGAAATCGAATTTTTTAAAATTATTTTCAGAAATGGCATCTGCAGAATCTGCTGCGAAACTCGTTCCGTCGAGAAAGTCGAAACTTGCGCACAACTGCTCGAACTGCTGAAAGATGCTGCAGAGCCGATGCCCATTACGTACAAGAATGTCGCGTACAACAATGCCGAGCAGTATTTCGAAAGAAAAGTAATTGTTTTAATTATTGGCAAATAGAAATGAAAAACGAATGAAGCAAAACTGCATGTTCGTTTCCATAGTTAATGACTGCGTAATATGTACTTTTACATGTCGATTTTCGATTTATTTCATCTTTTCATTTGATTTTCAGAGGACAAAATTCGAGGAAATTGCGAAGGGAGATCGGACTCGCAAAGGGAAAAAGAAGAATTCGAATGGCAAACAGGACGCGCAGGGGATGGATGAGTCTGCCGAGTCCGTGCAGGCCTGAGCGGGGCTGTGGAAATGCGACGAACTGAAGGGGCGAAAGTGAGACATCTTCGTTATTTGTTATTCCTTTCTTGTTATGTTAATGTTATTTGAGATCGGAGATAAATTGTTATGATGACGAAATAATAGATTTTCTGAAAGGCTTTCGCACGATAATTGCAAAACTCTAGACTATCGAACAGATAAGCTTCTTTCGAGCAAGTCCATCCACACAAACGCACACTTGTAATCATGCACACCATTCAAATTCGGGTATGGATATAGAGATAGGGCCAAATAGACGAATAATCTCGGTCTAAAAATGCTCCACTTAACTGTCCACCATTTTGAAACCGAACATAGTCTACCTCCCTCTAAACCAACCCCTTTATAGGTAAATCGGAAGTTTATATAGGTGTGCGTGTGCGTGGGTGTTCGTACTTTCAAGAAACCAATAGCAACTAACACTTAGTTTAGCATGAATTTTCCGTGTAATTTCAGACTTTCAATATCTGATTGGATCTGCTGTTTTGGTTTTTCCGCATCGACTTCGTTTCTCCGATCCTCCGCCAAATCGTCTTCAACCTGTCTACAAAAACGGCTGTAAGTGTTTTTCATCGAGCTTTTCCTCGTTTTTCACTTTCGGATTTCACTCGTTCAATCGGGACAGTAAAAAGTGCGCGAATCCACTAATTCACTCGCATTCTTCCCCTATTTCCCTCTGCTTCATTAACTCTGTTCACACCTTTTCATTCCCCATCCTCCTCTGACTCTGTGGTTTGGTTGCAGTTCGTCTGATCATCAGTATTTTATATTTCATAATACTCGGGATCCTCATTCCTTTCATTTCCAAATCCATCATCCATCGATTCCTCTCTTCTTTTCCCATTCATTTCTTCTGAACAGCCGATTGGTTTCGCTCATTTCGATTTCTATTTCTATTTCATTCGATTCGATTCGTCTGTTGTTTGTTTAGCTGCGCGAACGACTCTCTTCTCCCCCAGCTCAACTTTTATTTAGGCGTCAAAATCGAGGATATCATTCATCCACTCTTTCCAATCCAAGTTTCAAATCCTCTTCCTGAAACAATTTCGCAATTTCTGAAATTCGATGCATGAATTCTGTCGTTTTCATCACTTTTCTTCACCTAATCCATCATTTTCTGCATTTCCTATTGTGTGGCTGACAAATTAATTGTCTCGTTTTTCATATCTTGGATAGGCGTGGTCAAGGTGGTTGTTATAAGCGAGATAGCGAATTAATGAATTGCTGATAGCGGTATGTTCTGTCGAATCTATCAGAATTTTTCACACCTCTTATTTCTTTCATTTTTCAAATTTTCGAAATTCTTCCAAATCAGACGTGTTTCTATATTTCGTTTCGTGCCGAGTATTTGTATTTTCCTTTTATAAAATTTCTTTCGCAGAGGATTTTTAAATCTTGATCTAGAACGATTCCAAATAACATCGCTCTGCCATCCTTCTGTTTTCTGTTTCGCGATTTATCTCAATCCCGTTTTCTATCTCAATTCTTACGATCCTATGTTTCTCCCGTCAAACTTGCCAGGTTCATTTTTCCATGTTTTCTGCTTCCATCGTACATTCCGAAGCATTGTTGTTTTGTATAGCTGATACAGTGGAAAAGTGAGCGAGTGAGTGGGAGCGAAAAAGTACGAATAGATGCAATCCTTGTGTCTTTCTGCTGAAAGCCAGTAGAGTCAGACGTGTTCATCTCTCTGTTCGAGATATGAGTATTGTTATGAAGCTGCAAGCTGAGAATGAAGACAAGGCGGACAGGTGTAAAAAGAAGGACAAGGGGAAAGTGAGAGGCTGGAAAGAAACACTGAATGACCACTAGAAAGTGGAAAATAACTGGAAAGATGAAGAGATGATTGACTGGCAAAATGGAAAGGGACGGGGAGTTGGAGGAAGATGGACAGCGAGAAAACCATTCAAGTGATCGAGGCGAAAAGACAAAAGATGAAAAAGCCATTTTACGAATTTCACACTTCACACTACGAATGCAGAATGCTGTATCAGTAGCATATCAATTATCATTCATCTGATCACTCGAAATTCTAGCTACTCCTCCCTCGTAAATTTCCTTGCCTCTATTGCCATTTTATTTTCACACTTTCTAAAGCTTTACCGAGTATTTTTAAACTTTTGTATAGGGGTTTTAAAAACCGAAATTCCTTTCAACTATATAGAGTTAATCAGCTGTGTTCTAGCATCAAAATAGATTGTTATCGAAAAACACTCTTTTATTAGGAGGTACTTAATCTAGCATAACCGCATAATTCACTGAATGCGATTAGTAAAAATCATCAAGAACTAAATCAGTTCACACTACTGATGCTGTTCAGATAAAATCTCCTTTATAACATTTTTGTGGCCCTTTGTCTTCTTTCTCACATTTTCATATTCTCCTTGACTGTTTTGTCCCTTCCCTATTCTTATCATTTTATTGTCTCTCTGCATCGCTGCATATTCATGTGCAGAACTGGACTGTATGGCTCTTCATAATATAGTCAGGCATAATATTAGTTATACAAAGGAAAGTGAAAATATACTAATTTTATGCTCTGTAACTGTCAACAACTCATGACGAAAATATAAATCTATTACCGACTAATTTTTCGAGGAAATATCATGGTCAATAGACCCCAAAATGTGAAGAGTACGTGTGTGTCGATTTACAAGGACGCCTATTTTGATGCTCTTCAAACGGACTTCTGAATGGGCTGACCTCTATTCCCTCCTGTCTGCATATGGATTTATCCCCTTTTCAGTGCAGCCATAATTGACAGTCTCTTTGCATAACCCATTGCTTGCGCCATGCGTCTTGGCGTATTACCCAACGCAACACAAGCAGAGCCCCGCCCCTTCCCCTCTCTCATTGCGGTTTGTCTGTCTGCGCTCTCCTCAGTCTTCTCACCCTTTCTTCTTCTCTGCTTCTTTTCCCTCCTTGTCTTCTATTCCGGGAGACAGACACGCATTCCCTTTCCCTTCCCCTTTCCCTCTCCTCCTGTGTCGAGTTTTGGTTTCGTTGCCAGCGGCTACCTCTTTGCACAACCTATTCTAGTGCAGGCCCATTCAGATTTACTCTCTGAATCCCAATATTTCGAAATCCCTTCCCAGTTTCTGATCAGAGATTCTGAGAAAAAGCCCTGAAAATGGGCGAAGAGGAGATGAATCCTGTAGTGAATTTTCTGCGCCGAGCCTGGTCCTGGATCAAGATCCGAGTCCTTTGGCTGGTCGATTTCTGCACGGGGGAGGATGAATTTGACAAGGACATCGAAGGTAGGCAAGACCAATCTAATTAGATCATTCCATTTGAATATACATTTCACATTTCTTTTTTGCATCCTTTTGTCTTCCATTTTTAAAATGACGGTTTTGCTGTGGTAATTTGTTTGAACTGTGACTACTTCCCGTATACGATTATTTCATAATTTCCTCCACTTGATGCAATGCAATGATTATTCAATTGTTGCAGGTCTAGTGCAATGCCTCTATTGACTTTTTTCATTTTGTCCTTGTAATTTTTCCTCCTTCAGAGAGTTTACTCTGATACCATTTTGTACCCATTACTCATCAGTTCATTTACTCATTTCCACTCGCAACATTTCACTTCCAGAAAGCGCGTCGATTTTTTCGTAGCGCAATGTCACTTTTGCGAAGTTCACTTTATTAATCGGCTTTTCGGCACGGTGAATTAGAAATTTCGCGTGAGAAGGAGACTGTAGAAACGAGGGGGCAGAAAGAAGCAGAAATGAGGGATAAGAAGATAGAGAGAGTGAGATAAGGAGAGGGCTGAAGAAGCAGAAATTTAGCGAGGGAGGTGGCAGAGAAGAGAATTTCTGCATGACATACTGAAGAAGCTGCCTGAAGCTATGAAGAAAAGAGGAATGAAAGAAGTTTGTTCCGTCTCTTTGTGTCACTCAGTCAGTCCGTGTCGGAAGACCCACGATCCGGCAAGCACGTTTGTATCTGCTTCTCACTCCTCTCTCTCTCTCTCTTTACCTTTCTCTCTCTGCACTTGATTCCAATGTGCCTCTCCTCTACAACAAAACATGAACATGATCGTCTTTTTGTTGCTTCTCAAAATACAACTCCTAAAATAATCCTCAATGCCAATAATAGACGGGTAGAGAAATTGAATGAGTAGGAAAGCAGAGGACAGAGAAGAGCTGGAGAGTCGGGTCGAGGCAAAGGACTGAGACGAGAAACCAGGTTATGGCCAGATTCAAAGACCATAAACCCACATTATGCTACTACTGTACTGCTGTGTTTACTTCAGATTATTTTGAGGCAACCTATCATGACAGAGGATCAATAGGATTTACGAGCTAATTTTATAGAGCAACTTTGTTGATGCTTTAAAACTCTCGTGAAAGTATTCAGCAAGAATTGATTTGTATATTTCGATATTGATAAGATTCTCGTTGGAATCCTCCGTCCAGTTTTTTGTGCATTTGCTTCTCAGCTTCTCACAACACTGCGCGTGTTTTCTCATGTTGACCTATGCACTTCATTTTGGAAGGAAGACAGGGAGATGGGGAGAGAAACGAAAGGAGAGAAGGGACATTTGCAGAGGCTCAGGTACTCTTGAACAGATGAGATGAACACATCTACAGGTAGGGAGGCAACGCAGTAGCGCCCTGGGGGACAACTATGCACTTATTGCCTCACTTCTCACTTCGACTTAAAATTACCTGTCTTCTTCGAGAAAAACAGCCCCTTCTCTTCGAATTGCCTTACTTTGTGACTTCTCGAAGTTAGTCAATCAGCCAGGCTGAACACACCAAATGTAATGTAAATTTACACAGAGCTACTCTCTGCGCGACCTCCAACTGATTGAAACCGAAAATCGGAAACTGCAGAGAACAAATCGACAAATCATGGAAAACGCGCGGCTTCTTGTCAGCGAATTTCAAGGCCGCGCGGAAATAGACGTTTCGACACTTTTATTGCGAATCGAAAGCTGAAAGCTAACTAGTAAATGGGATCGCGCAACTTGCAATGAATGGAGAAAAACTGCTCAAAATTTTGGAAGTGAAATGGAATGTAGAGTAAAGTCTTTCAGATCTCCTGTCTCCCATCATTTGCATCATTGACTGTCTGTCGGACAGCCAAACCACGCAGCATTCCTTTTTTAATTTCTCATTCATTTTTCATCTTCACTCTTTCATTCCTTTCTATTCTTTTCTATTCTTTTCATGCTGCCCTATTTTCACTCCCACACTTCCACTCCTTTTCTTCATTTCAATCCTCCGTAATACGCGTCTTTAAATTTGTAAAAGACCATGCGCGAACATAAAAATAAATATCTCGGTATTGAGATAGGAAAAAACGAAGAATGTTTTACTTTTCCGTGAAACCACAAACAGGATATTTTGATTGAAATTCAAAACAATTCGCAAGCCATTCCATATCAGTTTTGTCTATAAACCATGAGAATCAAGGGAATTCTGTCTGCAATGGCCTCGACAGAGGAAAACAAATTTAATCCAGTTGAATGGACGAATGATCGAGAGGCAATCCTTTGCCTGCAAATCCGAGAGTTTGAAATTGTGAATTCAATTTCATCGATCAATCAAAACTTATCACTTCGCACAAATAATCTAAAACTAATCCGCTATAAACAAGATGACTTTATCTGCAAGAAGATCGCTATTATGCATTAGATTCCGAAGACTCTTGTAAATGATGAACAAACATTCGAAACTATATAGATAACTTTTCGCATCTATCGCTCTATCATTATTTTTATCTGATTCGTCTAATCTTTTGGCAGAATTTATGAGAATTCAATAATGGGAATATACCAATTTTCAGACGTATTGAATAGTGATCATTTTATCTACGAATCATGATCAGATCATAAGTTCTCAATTTTTCTCGTCACTGAAAATTTAGAAATATCATATAACTAAAAATATTAAGTTGGTCAAAAAAGTTCCCTTTCAGATCTAATTCATGTCTTAGCTAATCTCATCCACTTATTTTTATCACCCCATTTGAAATTCTATCAGCTCAAGGTGCCTAAGGATTTCTGAAAATTGACAAAATTCCATCATTAGATACCATCTAAATTGAATTCACAAATATATGAAGAATAGCATACTGATATACTGAAGATTTTTTCTTATGCTCAGTCTACTTTATTCCGTGATTCACGACAAAATATCTACTTTTCGATGAACAAACCGACATCTTGCCTGAATTTTATGGTGCAATCATAATTGAATCAATTAAAAAGACGCAGCAATACATATGAATGTCTATCTCATATCATCATAAATCAATATTGCAATTGTTCACTTTCGCATCATCTCTGCAATCAATATTCATGTAAATTGGCTTCTTTTCGCCTGTTTCCTGCACAATGCTGCTTCCGTTTCGTTCCTTCGTTTTATTTAGCAAAAGGAACGTATCCTCCTTCTCTGCATCTATGTCTTTCGTTCCTTCACTCTCTAAACCCTTTTCATCTCTAATTCGCACTTTCTGTTTCTTTTATGAATCACTTCTCTCTTCTAGCACTTTTTCTTATTACTGAATTGAAAATGAAAATTGTATCATCAAGCGTCCAACAATACATATTTTCCATAAATTTCTCCACAAAATCAGCGCGATTCAGGGACTGAAGACATATTGAAATCGAAATTTTGTTGCAAAAATTCAGAAATGTAGAGATTGTCTTTCAGGAAAAATCTGAATTAGAAATCACAAAAATGACGATAATTGAAACTCCCTTCTACATTCTTGCGTTAGTTTTGGATAGAAACACATTTTAACACAAAATTGGGAGCAATGCATATTTAGAAGTGTGTATATTTAGGTTTTTACAGGAGCTTTTTCTTCTGAATTTTTGCTGATTTGATTCCGAGCTGCCCATAGATGTTGAAAAATCGTACCTGTACGTGCGCTAAATTCAAAATTTTCAAAACTTTACCCGTCTTAACTATGAATAAGTACAAATTTCCCATACGTATTTACCTATCTTCTTCTATAGTTATGGAAATAGTTTCGTACCTGTACCTTACCCATGGGTAGCTTTGAGTTTGATAATGAATGGGAAATTCCGAGGTCATCCGTTCAAATATTATGCATTGATCCAAACTTTTGTGTGCTATCATAATCTTCATATATAATAACAATAATAGCGACACAAGGAAAGCCTCGAAAAGTAATTTGTATTGGCATTGATGTCGTTGCCATTCTCATTTTTGTGACATTTTCACCGCCTACTAGTTCCATGATGAGATTTGTTTTCACTCGGAAATGGATATGCAAATGAGGAAAACAAGCAAAAAGCCAGAAGAATGGAAGGAGAAAGTGACAAATACAAGGAAAACAGATCTGCAGAAAGGGATAAAATGACATTGAGATTGATTCTTTACAAGTGCACCAGAAGACATTGTGATTCTATGCTTTCCCATTCACATGGACAAACCATTCCGACTAGGGGTGCACAAACGTCGATTTCGACTTCGAAAGCTTTCAAATCAAAACCTCGTACGCCCCTGACTCCAATACGACTACAAACAATCTGCTGGGATAAAATAATCGAACAGCATCGAGAAACAAGAAAGTCTTCTCATTGCACTTTTGATATCTCCACTATATTGCGACATACGGTGAATTAACTAGACTCATCTCTGATCCCACTTCAGGTTTTTATTCTCTCAAGTATTTGCCACCAACAATTATTAATAACATAGTAGTGCGTAGAACCAAATTAAGCCTCTAGTATGAAAACCATTACATGCGTGATTTTTGGTAGTAATAAATTTTAGCAATTTCATAAAATGACGAATAAGTTTGTTCTCAAAATGATTATTAAAATGTTTCATCGGGGTTGCGCAATTGGATCAAGAATGAGTCATCCTTCTCTCTTTTGGAATTTTCGACTCTCCATATCTGTCCCAATTTCTTTCTCTGTTTCTGTTTTTGCCATTTGTGCTCTTTTCTCGATTCGCGAATTTGGCAGTGGCAATTTATGTCGATTCACTCTGTCTCCCTTCCAGTTAACAGCCTTCTCTCCATCTCTCACTCATTGATCCCCCCTCCATTTCCAGTCTTGTATATTTCATAACAGCCCATTCCCTCTCCCTGCAGCGTTTCCCTTTCCCTTCGTTTGCAGTCAGCAGAACTGCGAACTGTTTCCATATTTGATCGAATCGATTTTTGTCCACTCCTTTCGAATCGTCACTTTCCACATCAAAAGGGGTGCCCGCTGTGCAGTTTTCCTTCCTGCATTTTGTGCTGACTCAAAGCGTTGCATGTTGTTTTCCTGCGCATTCGATTTGTGAGCCATCGCCAATAAGTCACTCAGTCAGTCAGTTATCTATCTATCGAAATGAATGAATGCCTCCTACGTTGTTATCAGACCAACTTTCCATGACCAAGTCTAGATCGCTTACTCATCCATTCACATGCTAATAGACGCTCTTTCTGTATTTAAAATTTCTACCCTTCTACAAAAGTAATACTATCAAGCTGAACTGATATCTTATTCTGCTCTAGCATTAGATTGAGATGAACATTTTGTCAGCTTTATACGACATCATAGACTACATAGCATATTTTGTAGGTTCTAATAAGTTAAATGAATGAATTAATGATCATATCATCATAGCATTTGGTTTCATAACTTTCTGTATAAACAACTAGTCTTTGAACATCTATCACTTCATGTAATCAATTCCTTACATTCAGCTCAATCTGTCTTCCAATTAGTAGTATCCGATCTGCATTCTCGCTCTGTCCAATGTCAATTCAATTTGGCAATTCATAGTCGTCAGTTTGGTTTCTCGTGTATTTGGCTCAATTTCAGTGCTCTGCTCCGTTTATGTCCTCCCTTTCCCTCGCCCTCCCCAGTCTGTTTCTCATGATCAACTCTCCCATTTCACTAATTGCATCCAGTTTCCTCTTTCCCTTTCCTTTCCAATTCTTTTCCATTTCTCTAGTTTTTCTAGAACTTGGAGCGATAAATTTATTTCATCCGCTCCCCTCGCACTCTCTTCCCATCTTCCAATCATTTCTGCCTGCTACCTGTCGCTGCCTCGAAGGCAATCCATCTAATTGTCAGTGGATCTCTCGATCGACTTCCTTTGTGATAAGCAATCGGCTATCAGATCTATCAGGTCATTTCCCCTCTCCCCACCCTTTCTCTTTCGCTCTGTCCATTTGCCCTGAAGATATCATATTTCCAATCTCCTCCAACTTCCATTGATTTGCTCCTCTATTCTCCGACAAATCACTCTCCTCTCTTTCGTCTTCATTCTTTTGGAAGCTCCTAAAGTTCCTTATTTTCTTTAGTTGTTTATAGAAAATAGGCTTAAAGTTGTCTCCTTCTCAAGAGAGTTTACAAATCTCAAATGCGCGAAAATGTGTTGACATTTTGCAATGCAGACTCAGCCCCACCACGCCTATTCTTCTTTCCCTTTTTACGGATCATTACACCTTTTCTATCTTCCTTTCCGAAGTTCTAGGCTATTTTTTCTGCTCGACTTTTCTTGAAAAATTAAAGTATGCTATCTGTAACTTATTATCAGTTCTGAATCATTTTGTCAAATCTTAACTGCAAAAATCTCATGATTTTCCTTCATCATTCCATTTCCGAGCAAGTGTACTTATAATTTCGAGAAAAAATCGGTGATTAAATTAGTGAATTTGGAATTGCAGGAATGGCCAGCAAGAAGTCGACTGCCACGGCGCCCAATGCGGGCGGACAGAATGTTGTTCATAAGGTTGGAGTCATGATTCATAAATACGTGAAAATTATCACGACAAATTGATTTTTAGGTAATCATGGTTGGCTCAGGAGGTGTCGGAAAATCCGCACTAACACTTCAGTTTATGTACGACGAGGTGATTATTTTTACTCGATTTTGACTAAATATTAGATTTGTTGAATTAAAAAATGATTATTTCATTCATAAAAATTAGTAATCGTGGGTGCGCCAAGTTCTGCAAATGTTATTTTCTTTATATTCTGATAGATATAACATTCTGGATCGAAATTACAAATCCCGTCAAGAATTATTCCGAAATTCATTGAAAAACTAACGAGTCAGCGAAAATCTAGAGATATTTCCAAAATTTTGGCATATACCCTGTAGTGAGATTTTTCTCTAAAAAATTTATTTCAGTTCGTAGAAGAGTACGAACCGACAAAAGCAGATTCGTACCGAAAGAAGGTAGTTTTGGATGGAGAGGAGTGCTCAATCGATATTCTCGACACAGCCGGACAGGAGGACTATTCGGCTATTCGGTTGGTACTTTTATTATTTCTTCCATTTTAATTAACTAAAAATACACGAATAGATAGATCATTTATTATGAGGATTAGAGTATTATTCTGATGATTAGTATCGACAGAATATTCTGTTAATGCACAGCTATTCACAGTCAGATAGATTTTAACGAAGACGGCACTTTTGAAATAATGTCTAAATTATTCTTACCCTTTCCAGAGACAATTACTATCGAAGTGGCGAAGGATTTATATGTGTGTTCTCGATTCTGGACATGGAGTCCTTCGATGCGACCAACGAGTTCAGGTACATTTGCATTTTCGATGACTAGTATCCAATTATTGAATGAACCTTCTAGTAGCTTCATTAACGATCATAGATTTGGAAAAAAACAACGGGTCGAATATCTGAACCTCTGAAGTAGTTTGAAAAAAATCATTACAAACAAAAAAAAAATAATTTTCTAAAACTTTGATTTTATTAATTTCTAAATGAGAACTGCTCAAAGCCACTATTCCATATCATTTTGGTCATGAAATTTTCATTTTCTACAGCCTCGAGTTTGAGTATAAAAGCTGCTCAGATTTTTGTCGCGCCCCGTATTTAAATAAAATCGACTCCTAACGGATTGTGAACTGAATATGTTCAGCTACTTTCACAGTTCTATCTACTTGTGCAGGATATTATTTTAAATTTGTATATTTTAGAGAGCAAATTCTTCGTGTGAAGAATTCAGACAGCTCTATTCCAATTGTCCTAGTCGGGAATAAGGCAGATATGAGGGATGAAAGGGTTGTCCCTATCGAACTCGCCAAGCAACGGTAAGTATTTTCTCACAATTTTGTGATAATTTTTAAGACTATTTAATTCATTTGAAATGAAAATATTCCAAATACACTACAAACTCGACTTTGTCCTGTAATTAAAACCTTACACCTCGGAGAAACTACTTTCTAGGATTTTTTGGTAGTTGCTATGAGTAAAGATAATGCTCAAAAAAGTAAATCTGCTATGCAGAATAGTTGAAATTTCGACAACTCACACATATTCCTGATTCGGTTAATTCCAAGTTTAACTCGGATGAAAACTTTAGAAGCAATAATATCTATGAGAGAAAGATGTTGATGAATATCATTAACAAAAATGTAAATTTCTTGATAACATTATCTTAATTTTAGCGCCGAGCAATGGGGCGTGCAGTACGTAGAGACGTCTGCAAAGCGTCGTGAGAACGTGGACAAAGTGTTCTACGATCTGATGAGGGATATAAAGAGAAGGAAAGTGGGCACTTTGCATCCAGATCAGATTGGGGATGCAGCTCAAATTAAAAGAAAGAAGAACAAAAAGAGCAAATGCACCATCCTTTGAGGAGGACAGGAAAATCGCAACCACGACAACCTGCTCAGGTCGCATATGTTACTGAATTAAGGGATTTACTCAAATCTATTATATCACTCTTCCTTCTTTCCAATCATTTTGAATCAACAAGTGCCTAGCTTTATTATATTTCTGAGAATATCAAATGCTTTGAAATCGAGTGGAGAAACAGGAGTTTAATTTTAAAAATTGCGATGTGTTTCTTATTCGTCATACAAGAAGGTATGCAAATGAAAACAGCATCGAGATTCTTGCACTCACTTCAATGCATCGATAATCTTCCATTCACATTTTCTGAATTTGGTATCGTGCATCTTTTTCTTATTCGGTACAATTAGAAAGTGCGCTCCAATGCACAAATCAAATCACGTGTAATAATCGTTCACAAACACTTCATCTTCTTTCACCAAAGATAGTGATTTTCATTAACATAATGTCCAAAAAAGTTACAATCCCTGAAAGGGAATGATGGAAAATGAGCGAAAAGCGAGGTGTTTGTGAGTGATTATTACTCGTGTTTCGATTTTCACATTGGGGCACACTCTAATTGTACCGAATAAGAAAGATATGCACGATAATAATTACCGAATATTCATAGTTAACACAATTCATATAACGAATTTGGTGGCTATTGAAAAACGAAAGTTGTTTTTCTCATCATTTTGATATATCGACTCAAAGTTGCCTTAATTTCAGCAATTCAATGTGAAGTTCTAGTGAATTACAATAATTCATTCAACTATTGTTTATTTTAATTCTTGAATTCCTGTTTGCTTCGGGTAAGATGCTAATTACATGATAACCTGACTGAATTCTCTGCTCTGCGCTCTGGCATCGTATTTTTCATTTATTCTCCTTCGTTTCTCGATGTATATTTATGCTGTTGTCTCGACGAATTTCAACCCGCCTTCATCTAATAGTCATGCATAATTTTGTGACAATTTTATTATCTTACGAAAAAGATGAAAATAAATTATTATTATTGTACAGAAATTCTTAGAAAAGCTATAAATGCGCATGCGCTTTGCTGCTGAATTAATACAAATTTATTTGCTACAGCTAAAAAATGAAATACGCAGAAATGAGAACGAACTTAATAAGTTTCACAATCTTACGATTAAAAATTAGATCAAATGTATTACAAAATAGAACAATCACGATGCTTAAAAATCGCAAATAACTAATTAAAATTTTTAAAATTGATGAATGGTTAAAACTATGATTGTGTGGGATGATCGAACATTGCAGAGAAAGGAATGGAAATAGGCGAGGATGAGATGAATTGATGCTGTTGTAAGAGGAATAAATAACTAGTTGCAATTAGATAAGATCAGATGGACGAGTAGCTAGTTAAAGAAATACGCCTGATAAACCAGAGAACATAGGAGTACAATCAATGAATTTGAGATTCAAAAAGGCAGAAGTTGCGGTCTAGTTCCAGGAATTGTTGCCTCCCCAACCCGATCCCGATCCATACCCTCCGCCCTGATAGTTGCCCGCACCAATGCCCATCTTCGGTCCAGGTCCAGACGAGCCTCCGCCTCCACTCTGCAATCATATTCGTAGCTGCTTCCATTCAAAATTAACTTCAGTCAGGACTCAACTGTTAACGAATCGTTACAACAGAAAAATATAAGCTAGCCTGTAACATTGTAACAGTCAATAGTTGGGTGTTAAAAATTTAACACACTGACGCTGCAAAGTGTATTACACGCCTGCAACAGTTTTCTTTTCACTGAATCGGAATGTTAAAATTGAAGAGTCTTCTGTAAACTGTCGTAGGTAATTCATTTTCTGCTGAGTTAAAATTCGACAACCGAGTTGAGTTTAAGCTGAAGAGCAAATTAGTTTACGAATATCGTACCTGTTGTCTGAAGAGTGCATAGAGATCCTCGTATCGTTCCCTCTCCCTCTGCAGCTCTCGCTTCAGTCCCTCGACCTCCTTCATCAGCTCCCCGTTTTTCCTCTCCAACTCAGTCACTCTCATCGGGTCCTCCCCCATTCTGGGTCTCTTTGCTTCGAAAGGCGGTTCCATCGGCGGGCCGGGTCTTCTTCCACCGTACCTAAAAATTGAAATATTCAAGGGGTAATCGGTACGAATTTAGCTAGAGACAGCATAATATCATAAAAGGATTTCTTAGCAAATATTCGAATTTGTATGTCTAAACACCGCCTATTCTTCGGACACGAGTTCTATAAGTTTCTTTTACCAGCTATTCTTATTAGCTTGGCTCCAGAAACGGACGCGATTTCGTTTCGTCCTTGTGCATTTTTGGAGAAAAATTAAACACTTCAATTCTGCTGCAGAAGAAAAAAATACAAAGCAAAAACCAACTTCTTTGCTCATTTAGAGAGAATGCTTGAAATATCCCTCTTTTCCTATCCCTGTAATATAGCTCTCAATGTTAATTCGTCATTTCAATCTTTCAAGATTTTTGAAGTTGAGGTATGATACAATATTGATCATTCTTACATTGGAGGAGGGTAGCCAGCAGGAGGACCACCGCCTCGCATAATAGGCATTTCACCTCCAGAAGGGGGAAGGCCTCGAGCACGGCGTTCACGTTCCTGCAAGTTCAACACTTAAACTGTGCAAGGTAAATCAATAAGAATAAGGTTATTTAGACAATGCACCACTACTTGTTTGGTACTTTCTATTGTTCCGCAGATCGGTGTTGCGCCTCCAGCCACTCTTCGTCTATGACCAGCAAGAGCGCGACACATCGGAACTAGGGAAAACTAAGACGGAACAGTGTGCCGAGTTGAAGAGTCATATAGTTAAGGCTCGCTGATCGTACATGCAGGGTGGCTAGGCAACACCGATTTGCGCGACAATTGAGAGCATACGATTCCAGAAAATAGTTGGAAAAGATACGAGGAAGAGAAAGAAACACTATTAGCGAGGCAATGTGTAAATGGCGTAATGACAGCATGATGCAATGCGAAATGACGAAATTGATAATAGCATCGAAAAAGGACCAATTCTGCCGTTTTGCGATATGTCTCAAATGCTAAAAGAACTGTTCGCTCTTTCTCGTTAACCACTTACGAGTTGCCAGATTAGGAAAGATAAAGCCGTGAAATAGAATTCTAGGCAGTTTCTAAATGACGACCGAAAGCATAAAATTTACTAAACGACTTTTTCTAGTGAAAAATGAAATGCGAGTTCATTATTTAGCGAAACTCAGATAGTCATTTCAAAGATCGTTTGAACTTGCGATTATATCCAATAGATTTGGTCTATTTTTTAAATGCAATATGAATTTACCTGTTCGACGTTCACGTGCCAGTAGCGACATCTCGCAGCTCCGCGAGCACATTTTCCTAAACTCAAAATATTAGTTGGATTCCTATCTTGCTTTCAAATCTGCAGCTACGCGAAAAGCAAGAGTTGCCAGAATTGGTATTACTTATGCTACTACTCTATTATATGCAAATTCCTGAAAGCAATTTTAGTCCTTACATTTCGCAAATATAGGATGAAAAAACTGCTTACTATTTTTGACGATAGATTATGTTAGTATTCTAAAAATTCTGTAAAATTTGCTAGAAGAGATTTAAAAAATATAATCCGTCTCAGAAAGATAATGAGCAGTTTTCTTTAACACATGGCAACTCTTTCTTGCGCCCGCTTGCTCTTTTTTGCTAGATAACTTTGGTATGCGTGGATCCAACTTACTAGAAACCTTTTAGTTAGCTGGAAATGAATAAATTAAGAGAAGCCTTGCCCTGTTGAAATTCTTTGCACAGCGGGATTCCGGCAATAGTGTCTGAATTCGAGACCGCAGCGATCGCACGAGCCAGGGGCAGCGTAACTTCGCGCGTGTGCTTTAACAGAGCCATTAGGACGATGATTCAGACAGTTCAATGATGCTTCCTTTCAGTCTTTACTTTTGAAGTACAAAAAGCGTCGACCATTTTGATGCACTTTTAAGTGAAGAAAATTGAAAATTTGCTGTCATCCTAACTTCAGATATCGCATTTTTCAACATTTTCTAATGATAAGAAATCTGAAGCTATGATCAAATATTTAACTTTTAGCAGGAGAAAGGTTGGTCGACTTTGATGTATGTTACCGATCACCGTCTAGATTGAATAGACTGAAAAGCACGCAAGCACCATAGCGGAGCAATGAATCATCAATGCTGAATGGAGAATGCAGAATCCACCTTGTATCTTTCGACCTCGTCGCGACTGGCGTGCACAAATCGGCAGTTTGAGCGCTGGCAGCCCCTATTCTGGAAAAACGGACGCATTTCATTGATTCTTCATTTTACTTCATTCGAATACATTTATGGTTATCTTTTCTTCTTGCTGCACGGCGCAGAGCGCGCATGAGAGAATGGGTGAAATCAAGAGCTGCAGCATATCATCTGCTCTGTTATCTTCATCTACATTTTCATTCTTTAATGCCAACGCGCTTCCGCGCAGAGAGGCGCATCAACTCTTCTCGGGGCATTGTTGTTGTTGAATATGAAGTTAATTTTCACTAGGCCTCTAATGTTTGAGAGTACTTTCTTCGCACTTTCCCTATGCACGTGAGGAAGGGACGACTGTAGAACTGCTATTTTGGGAGCAGAGCAGTACCCATCATCGTGTTTCGCAACTGTTTTCATGAAAAAATAGAAATGAGGAAGAAAGCACTCATATCACAGTCAAAAGCCTCAATTTCAACGCAAAAATGCCCGAGAAGATCTTAGCGATATCCATCGAAGAAAACAAGTAAAATTAACCTGGAAATCGATGCAGAAGTTGATCTGGTCGTCATTCCTGGGTTTGGCAGCCTCTGCAACACCTAACACTGTCGACTTTTCTGGATGATTTCCTAAGTCAAACCCGGTGGATGGTAGAATTTGCATCTGGATCCTCGATTGCAGATGTTCTTGAGGAAGTCCCTGCAGACGTCGTCCCTCTCGCCGCCACTCTTGCCCCCAGGTCCTCCGTTCTGATCCCCATTCTCGTTCTTCATGTTCTCGTCGCTCATCTGAAAATACGAAAGATTAGCGCACTATTTTCGAAAAGCAAAGCGTTTTCAACGAATTCGCGATTTATTTCAAATGCTATCGAAAAGTTAGAAGGAAGAACTGAATGGTAGCGTTAGGCTACGGTTTGGGATTTTTTAGTCCTCAGCGAATACGAATAGTTTAGTTTTTAGTCTGAGTATGAAAGGAAAAGTAAACCTTTGAGAAAAGCAGCAGTCCATTGCCGAAAAGCATGATTTGGGTGAGAATGGAGCGAAAATGAGGCAGTGCTGGACAATTGCTTTGAAATAGGAGATGCAAAGACGCAGCCCACTTGCGAGCGTCGATTGATTTGTCTCGCGTGTAAGACTCGCAGAGGAAAGAGTGAGAGAGGTCAGAGAGGAAAATTCGAGCGCGACGAGAGACGGAGAAAAACGCGCCTCCCTTCTGTCAATTTTCGGATTTTTAAAGTGGATTTCGCCTAATTCGTGCCATTTTCACGTTTTTTCTTGAATTTTTCGATTCTTAAAATTTTCTTCTAATCTCAGACTGAATACACAACCCAGCCACTCATTTGTAGCCTGAGAGCCGAGCAGTCAACTGACTGTCCTCAAACCAATACTGCGGTCAGATTGTTCAGGTGAGCTTGGCGCAGTTTGATTGAAAGTTATGCTTTTTATCTAATTCAGAGTATGAATTTTAGTTTTGGACAAATAAAATAAAGACAAAAAAGCAGAAATGGCGGATTTGAGAGGTAGACGAGTATTACAAAGGGAAAATTTTCTATAAAAATACGTTGAAAAAATAAAATAAAAAATGAGATAACTCATGAGAACAGTGATAATGATAAGTTGAATTGCAGAGGACATTCTTTTATTGACGGGCTGACACGACGTCAGTACATCCACAAAGACGAATTGGCTAGCCAGCAAATTGGGGCTGATTTCGGTTATGGCGCCAGCCGCACCGCTATCTGATAATCACCATCGAGAAGGTAGGGATGAACATTAGAATACAAATGACTGATAAAAACTGAATGAATGAATAAATAACTGACGATGGGGTTTTCCCAATTCATAGCAACCACTCGTCGCACTTGTCCAGGTCATGGTCAAGAGGATGGTTGAGCAAAGTGTTCATTTATTGATTTATTCGAAGGCTTCTAGCAAAATCCTATCGAAGAGCTTTATTGATTACGAGTGGCAGTGATTGAGATAATCGGGAAACGTTTAAAACTTGAAAGGGAAGGAAGTTGATTGCTGTAATGATAGAAAGAAAGTGCAGGCTCTAGAGCTCCTCTATAATGGAATAACTTGCAGCTCACTTATCGATGTCCGGTGAATCAGTGAAGTCGGTCCAACTGCTGCGTCACCACAGCTCCAGTCACCACAACGGACAGCACAACTCCATTCGCAAGCTGCGTCGCAACGTTCTCACGGAAATCCGACGTAAGAATTCGAAAATTTTACGAAAGTCTAAAGTTCAAAATTCCTGCACCTTTTAACTCCAGAAATGATTACTTTTCTTTACTGCGAAACCTTATCTATCGGTACATGAGTAAATGTCGCGATACTCAGCCGTCATTTGATATACCAACGCGCATTTTCCAGTCATTTTTATCGATCATTTTGCAAAGAAGATAATAATTAGACGAGAAAGTTCTATTATTTACTCGGCGAACATGAAAACTAGCGTTTTTACACTCGGAAAAAACGACAAAAATACTCATTGCACACTTTTGTATCGTTTCACCAATTTTTCATTTAGTTTCATTACAATCATGATAAGAAATTGTGTCAATTTTCATTCCATTTCTATCTTTGTTCGCGCAAAATATTATTTTCCATTAAATAATAGACTTTCAATGCCTTTCGACCTTCAATTTACCAATTCCAGGCTCGTCTGGTCGCGATTCCTCTGATTCGCACTTCTCACCCCGCGTGATTGTCAACGGCCATCGCAAACCATCCCGTTCCTCGATGGCGGCTTCTACCTCTGCCTCCTCTGCTGCAGCTGCAGATTCGACCGACGACGAGGACAGCGAGACACCCAAACGAGTCAGGAAGAATGGGGCACGACTCTCGACTTCTTCGCTCAGGAAAAGTGCCGCTAGCTTGAAATCAATTCGCTTCAAGCAGCAAAACTCGAAGGGTGAGTTGATTACACTGCTTTAAAATGGTAAAAGCTTACAAATACGAACTTGAAGCTATTCGTTGGAAACACGGAATTACAAACCTTATCCATTCGTATTTCGGAAATTTGAGTGTCTAGCCGCTTAGCGAACACGCAAGAGATTCACAATCGAGCAAATTTTGACAATTTAGCACGCTCATTCCTCATTTTTGTTCATTTTATTTGAACTCTCGTACATTTTCTCGGTTTTACGACCGTAACTTTTCATCAGAATATAAGTAAGACGCTTCTAAAGGATATGGCTTATTGTTCCGTGGAAAAGATCTTTTGAATTTACTAATTTATCGGTTTTCATCGTTCAAATCCATTGGTTGTTTCGAAATTTTGACCAACCGATGACATTTTTCGGCTGTTTTCGTATGTCTGCGATCAAAGCATACAGCTTTGTTGCCTGACCAAATCGGTTCATTGAGACACCGTTCTAGCGAATAGTTTTCATGTTTGTAGAAAAGAAAATTGAACAACTATCTCAAGATCTACATTTGCTATCTTACAGATGCAGCGATGGCTGCCGACTCGAATCTGGAAGAGGAGAATTCGGAAGAACTCGACGCGGCCGACTTCTCTGACGATGGGGACCGGTGCGGATCATCATTCTCCTTCTGTCAAAATTTACATAAAAATTTGCAGCTCATTTGACCACGCGAGTTCCGATGGAGATGAGGGAATGCCCAAATCTGTCAAGGACAAGAAGAAGTTTTACTACGTCAATACCAGTAAGAGTTTTACAAGTGAATTCAACACATCACATTTTACATCTTTTATTCGTTCACTTAACATTGAACTCGTGCACGAATTCTGCATTTTCAGCACAACCAAGAGGTAACAACGCGAGCGCTTCATCCTCCTATATCTTCTCATTCCGCTCTGAAATCTCCTCCAAGTCATCTTATATTTACCCTAGCTAGAACTTTTCCAGCTATTTATCGTATTTTACTTTCTTACAATTTCTAGGCTTTCATTTCCTATTGTAATTCCGGAATTTCATATGATCAATGAATGGATATTTTTGAATTTTAGATGGAAAGCCATCCGAGCTGTTTCGAACTGACCTGATAACTCGAGTGCGGAATGGGGAGTACAGCAGCGAGGACAGCGACGACGAAGCGCGTGCAGGACCTGGACTGATTCGACTCAACGACCACTGGAGGCCTGAGTGGGACCACGGAGTGCAGGTCGTCATGAACAGGACCGATCTCCCCCAGTTCAAGGTCGAGAAGAGCGATATCTCGCCTATCAAACGAACTCCTTTCGTCATGTAAGCAAATCTATTCGGTTTTTTCTATAGAATTTCCGCGTTACAAAATTGTTCAATAGAAAGTTAAAATCGTCATTTCATGAATTTCACGCACTGTAAATTGAATACCTTTTATTCACTTATCAAAGATGAGGATTCCTCGTTCAGACCCTCGAAATACATCGGCATAGCCCCCTCGTCGACAATCGAGTCAGACAATAGTCGCTACGTCTCGACTTCCACTCACCGACTCATTCGACCTCCGCCTCGCAGACTCTACGAAGGCGACAAGATAGACGAGATCTACCTCAGGAAGCTCAACGAGGTATTCTTTCCTAACCTTTAGTGGTGCTATTTTTAGTCTTCTAGCATAAGCTTGAATTTCCTTCAAAGCCTCGAAATATGGCAAGATAGCGAGAAATCCTCCATAGACTTTACATGGTTCAACTCGATTTTAACCAGTGTTCGAATATTTAAAAATGAACTCAAGTTCAAATAAAAAGAACGTCATTTTTCAGAATCGCTGCAATCTCGACCGTCCGACTGTGACATTCAGAGAGCTCTTAAACATCATGGAT
Source organism: Diploscapter coronatus (assembly GCA_964036155.1). NCBI lineage: Eukaryota > Metazoa > Nematoda > Chromadorea > Rhabditida > Rhabditidae > Diploscapter > Diploscapter coronatus. Next base: position 18,955,158 of record OZ038423.1, on the reverse strand, counting down.
GCACTTGAGGTCGACGCCTACAAGGTTTGACATTTATTTTTGAAAACTAGGCCTCAAGGAGCCAATCCTATGCTCCTCTATAAAGATATCATTTCTCAACGAACATTTTAGGAGATAAGGAAATTTTAAGAAAGCTGATATCTTTAATTTGATACGATTCATATTTTTAACACTCGACATCCATAAAATATAGTGAATCTTACCGAGAAGGGAAAGTAAGGTATTCTTTTACCCCCAATAAAGTGCGCTATTTTTCGCTCTGTCGAATTTCGAGTCAGATGTGAGAATGATAAGTTGAAAGTTGCAATTGCTTTTTCTGCGTGTTTCAATGTGCTCGATTTGCAGAACATCCACCAGCAACTTCTGGAGCCACTCAATTCGCCTGCCTCTCGCGACGATGACGTCATCAACGAGGAAGACGCTGCCTGCGACATCTGTCGTGGGGAGGATTCTGAAGACGGAGACGATCTGCTGTTCTGTGATGGATGCAATCTGTGCGTACATCTCTCCTGCTATGGACTTGAGGACTTGCCTCCCGATTCCTGGTACTGCGTGCGGTGCGAGTATGCATACGGTGAGAAATAGTTCTCAATTTTACATTTCGTTTGTCTTTGATAAACTATATAACAAGCTGTAAAAAGAAGAAAGAGAAAGCTTGATTTTTTCCAAGTTCCAAAGCAAGTTTGAAATTGAAGAGGATTGAAGCAATGAATTTTTGCAGTTTTTGATGAAATTCAGTTCAATTTTTAAACTATTTATTTGAAAACATAGCGTGGTTTTCAGGTGTGAATCCCCCTTGCGCCCTATGTCCAACAACAGGCGGGGCGATGAAGTCCTCGGGCGACAAATGGGTGCACATTGCCTGTGCGCTGTGGCTGCCGGAGTGCAGATTCGGAGATGTCGAGAAGAGGGACAGAATCACTGATCTGGACAAGATTCCCGATGAGAAGTGGCTCGCTAAGTAATCCCTTTAAATAAAAAAACTTTATACGCTTATTTTTAATGATTTTTTTTTTCGAAAAAAAAAAGCTTAAATCATCTGAGTTCCAATGATTTTAATGAACCAAAATCTGAAGAATTCTTCCTTTTTTAGATGCGTGATTTGCGATCTGCGCCAAGGCGCCTGCATAAAGTGCACAGCTCCAGGTTGCAAGGTATGGTTCCACGTGACGTGTGCCCTGCGCAGTGGATACGAGATGAGAATCGAACAATTCGCGGTAAATTTGCTCTTTCAATGATACTTGAAAGAATATTTTGCAGGATGCAACTCTGGATGGAGTGGACATGATCTCCCGCTGCCCGAAACATCGCACGGAGAGGAAGCAGAGCAACACATCCAGGGACAATGCAGAGCAGAGTGCGGTGAGAAACTTCCCGAATTATCGATTGATTTATTGACCCCCATTTGCAGAGCGCTTCGGATGATGAATCGGAGTCCAAGGCGAGCGAGTCTCTGAGAAAACTGGAGAGCGAATTCTATCTCTACGCCAACTACGAAGACGTTGCCAAGAGGTTTTGAAATTTCAGCCCTTTCTATTTGAGTGATTTACTTCCAGATTGCACTACGATCTGTTGATCGTGAGCGATGTGTACGAGTACTGGAAGCAGAAGCGAGAGTACTTCGGCAACACGCCACTTATCAAGAACGTCCATGACGACATTATCGTGAGTCTATCGTTCTTTCTAAAGAATGTTCATGATTTGGGTTTGCAGATCGAGTCGTCCCAGACTCCAATGCTGCACCTGCCTTCCTCTCCCATCTTCACTCCAAACGTCCCTACGAACACCCCAGTGCCTCTTCAGAGATTGAGAGCCTGTCTCGATAAAGTACGCTTTTAGCATTTTAATTGCATTATTCTTTTTACGAACAACTAAATTTAAAGAGATTTCATAATTTCTATTTCATCAGAATTGTTCAACTTATTTTTCTAGATTTTTTTTTAAAAAAACACCAGATTTTGAAATTAAATATTATCGGTAAAGAAAAATAGTGAGAGAGCATCTCAAATGGGTGATGGCCGTGAACTATCCAAGAGACGCTTTTCTTCAAATTAATTTGAAAAAATAATATTTCGAATTCGAGCAATGTTTATTCTTTCAGGAACGAAACATTCTGACGCTCCTAGTGCGTAGAGAGCGAGCCAAACTAGAGATGTTCCGAACGGAGAAGGCGCTCTGCGATAACATCTGGAGACAGACAATCGGCAGTCATCCACTCAGTCACAGGGCCATCGGACAACTCATTGCTCAGGCTAAGGTAGCAAATTTCGAGTGTTCTATAAATCTTCCCTACTTTTGTCAGTATCATATTTGATCTTTTTACGAAGTGCGATGTTCGCCATAATCGTTGCGTACCTTCTTATCAGAACAGATATGATTTCATCAAGCTTACCGAAACACGCAAAATGGCAGACATGAAATTAGGAAATTGTTCGAATTCTTTGAGGAAGATCAACTTTTCCACCTTATTCTGTAATGTTTAATTAATACATGCATTTTGGGCATTACTGATTTTGTCGAAGACGAAGATGTCAAATTTGACAACGAAATAGCGACTTTTCTCTTACATTTCTAATCTGACTAAGACTTTCGCGCAGCATGTCGTTGCAAATTCCAAATGCTTGACTTCTTCAGATGTTCATGGTCGAATCTGCCATTGCCGAAGCACAGCAAATGTCGCCTTTCGGGTCGAAGAAAAAGCAGAAAACTCCATCGCCTAGCAAACTGCCTGCCACTCCGCAGAAAAGGAAACACTCTCCTGAAAAACAGCACAAGGAAACACCCAAGAAACCTGCTTCGCCAGAAAAGGAGAAGTAAGAACAAACTTCATTGATTTGAGGCTAGACATGGTATAATGAGAGGCTTTGAAAAGTGCTCTTTTCCATGCTTAGACCCAGGGAGCACTTTTGTTAGACGAAGATAAAATATAGGGGTAGGTCTCAAGGTAAAGGGGTTTTCTGACGATCGTCTTCCGTAGGACTGTCTATTTTTTGAAATATTTGGGTGAAAAGTGAAATTGTCTGGTTCTAATCATCTTTCAACGGTTTGATTTTCAGAAAATCGAGCCCAAAGAAATCGCTGATCGATTCGCTGAAAAAATCAGTAAAGAGCCCACAGATATCGAAAACAGCCAACAAGAGTCCTACAGGCAACCAGACACCGAAGATAAAAGGCAGTGAAAGTGGGAAGAAGAAACAGAAACTGACAAACCTGACACCGACACAGAAGAATGGACAAAAGAAGCTACTGAAGAGTCCTGACAAGAAAAAGAAGATGAATGGAGAAAGGGGCAGAGACGACAGTTCGAGCACACCCATCAAAAAGCGACTAAGAAGGACGATGTGAGTGATCAGCCGCAATCAGCAATTCTCTTTAAATTATTTATGTTTCACCTATCACCTACTTATCTCCACACGCAAATAATCTCCTATCGTTATTATTGTTGTGTCTTGGGATGATACTAAAAAGTTACTTTGAAAAGAGTTGAATTGCGATAATTGAAATTATTAGCAAATGATATAAATTTTGCAGTTCAACTATTATTGATTGAAGAGAACGTGTCGATATCCAAAAATCGCGCTATTCGTTTCGTTTCCCTTCTACACGATTCGCTATATTTCGCTCCAAATTCGATTTCTAATTGCTGCATAAATATCGACTTTCTCCAATCAGCAATATCAAAATCATCTCAATTTTCATCCTATTTTCCGTTATAAGCATCTTTATAAGAATCTCAAAGTTCAAAACGTATCAAAATTCAAATTCAGAAAATTCTCGACTATTCCAAATGACGATTTTTTTGTCTTCCAAACTTATTCGTAGGGTCTTAGCTAATGCAATCGGTAAACGTTAATCTTAGATTTAGGCAAACATTTCCATTTTTCGTCTCGACAATTGTGTCTTTAACTTTTTTAATTTTTGCAGAATTTTCTCGAAAAGTTTCTAACTTCTAAAAACGACAAAAATCCTTGAGGGCCTGCGCTCGTAAAAATGTGTATGTTCTCTTCAAGACGTGTACTTCATTCAACATTATTCTTTTATTCGATCGTTTGCATATTTTCATCGTGTTGCATTTTCATATACCTGTTTTTGAAATTGTGTCCTTTCCCGTTCAATTTAAGTCGTGCCTCGTTGTTTCGTTATTTTGAATCTGACATCACTAAATGTTCTTTTTTGGAACAGCTTTATCTCTGCAAGAACCTTCTCTTTTCTAATACTTGTATCCCATACGTGCGATTTATCTATTCCCTTTGAATATTTTTGTTGAAAAATTCAGGTAAAAATAAACAAAAATTCCCATAAAATGTGTTATTCTATTGCGAAAGAAAGCATGAGAAGTTACGAAATCCTTCGAGAGATATCTGCTTGTTTGAATTGCTTTGGATAATTGCTGCTTGACTGCAGGAGCTATTGATTGATTAGTGCACTTCTTTGCAGACACAACTGGTCGATGGAAGGAGGAAGAAAGAGGGTGGAGGGAAGACTTGAGCAGACAATAAGATCATAAGCTGAGGGAGGATATTTTATCCGATCGATTTGCAGGTTCCTGATATTTTTGTTTGTTTCAAGAGCTAAAAATAGCCGAAACTTTCATTTTAATTATGGATACTTTTCTAAACTGTTATTTTACAGATCTAAACTCAATATGCGATGTTTCCGAATCGACCCCCGAATTTACCCGAATCGTTTGCATCGAGTTGGAATCGAAGGGAATACCCTCTTTTTGCAGGTCAGTCCCCCTTTTTACAACTTCTATTCCAGCCATTGCGAAATTTGCAGCAGCAGAAGAAAGAAAGGCTATTGGCTATTGCGAAATTCTTTCACCTCTGACAATGAGGAATGATAAATTGCTGCTCAGAAATGTATGAGCATGAAATGTGCAAATTCAGCCCTCTCTCCCGAATGCAGTTCAATTGTGGTCAGTTGACACATTGTTTCCCCAGAGCTGGAAATGTCTGTTCCATGTGAATATCGTCGAGCATTTCTACTCCCTGCCCTGCTGCTCTTACCAGTCAGCATATCTCTACGTTCTCGTCATTGCGATTAGGGTAATTTGGAAATAATGAGAAACAACTAAAAAATAATTGATCTTAGGAAGGAGAACGCCATGGAAGAGCTTCAATTTTCCGAGTCAATCGTGATACTAAACACAGCGAGGAGTTTAGGTGAGCCTAAATGGTTTTTTTTGTTGCATTTTTGACCAGTTAATAATAATCACCATTTGTAAAATTCACCTAATTTTATACTAAGGGATGAAGGAAAGAGGAGGACTCATAATTGTACAAACTGGTCACGATGAATTGACGAAAATACGAAATAAAAGGAAAGATTGGCATTTTAGGTTCGATGAAACAACGGAAGAGTTTCTGGATGTTCCATGGGAAACGGCAGAATTGACGTGCGGGAAAGACGAAAGTCTGCACATCTACGATAGAGCGATTGTGGCTGGACCCATTCCATTCTGGAACGTTATTTTTAACCACACAGTAAGATAGCATTTCACTTTTTGTCGAAGAAATCATTGATGTCTTCAGGATAACATGTTCTATCTACAGCGCAGTTTCGTGCCTGATCCAACGGGAATAAGGACGGATCGATTTCCGATTCTGTACGACGATCCGACAGAAAAGACATTCGTTCGGATGACGGCAAATAATTCGCTGACTGTCTTCAATGCGAAAGAGGAGAAATGGGAGGAATACTTTCCAATAGTCGGTTCTCGGATCAATGTAAGCTTATCATTTCCAAGTGAAAAAACATTTTAAAATGTGTTCAGTTAGCCTCGATCGCTTCGAAGGGGCTTCAGGAAACCATGTCCCGCACCGGGCACAGAGCAGGTGCTGTGATGTCGAATTTGTCGATTCACACGGACGGACCTGTTTGCATCGCGCGAGTCCTTCTTAACCATGCTCATCATTTCTACAGAATCACCTTAGGTTGGTTGTGTTCTCTTCGGTGAAATTATTTTAAAAAAATTGCAGATCACCAAAATAAAGAATTTTCGTGTGAGCCTAGAGGAGTCGTGGGGAGATTGTCAAATCAGAAGATGTACTACACAGTGGTCGGAGAGAAAATCGTCGCTATAATCGGTCTGAAGAATATTATAGTCGCTCCTTTACAGGTAGGATATTTTCTTACAAGGTTGATTATAATTTTAGGGGCACCTTTGCATTTTGACTGAATTGAATTTGATCGAATTATCCATATTTCATGCAATTTCCTTCTCGAATCAAAAATATAACTCGAGGTTTACATGCTCGTCATTTTGTTAGGAAAGTGTCGAAGAAGTTAATGTGCAAGAGATTTGGTATGCGTTGAGAATAAGTGCTAATATAGCTATGATTAGCCAACCAAGTAAAGAAATACCACAAGTATGTTAAGCCTCCAACACTGGCCGAGTGCTGCATCTGGGAGCTGCAGAAAATGAACAGTTGGGTGGATGAAAATGAAGGCAGATCCGGGGGACTCTCGCCCACAGAAATCAAGGACCTGCTCAAGAAGACATTCCAGAATTCTCAAAATCTACGAGAAATCATTTCCTATTCTGTCTGACGGTTAATTAATTAATTAAGTATCTTTTCTGCACACACACTAATTCACAAAAACAATAAAGTAAAAGTTGTTCTTATTGATCTCCACAGGAATAATTCAACAAGAATTCGAATAACAATAAACCTAATGTTAGCTCAGAATAAGCTAAATTTAGAAAGTGATAACCGTAAATGAAACTTAGAGAATTAGTTTAAAGGTCCAAAATGAAGACGTAGATTATCGGACGTCAAGTTTTCAGTACTTAGTCCTTTTAGAATTTTACGAATTAGTTTTTGAGAAAATGAAGACAAGCTAGTTCAATTTTACTCTTTGATTGCCTAGTCGAATTAGCTCCTTGCCATATTTTTCGTAGAGCTGACCGCCTTCTTGGAATGCAAGCGCAGGTTCTCTCATTGTCAATGCGATTCTCCTGCCGCGAACGTGATATGCCATTACTCCGTGCTTCCAATCGTATCTGCAAGAGAATGAAGTGGCTAATGAAAAGAAAGTCGAATATCTTTAGTTGACAAAGTGAACTCCTTGTTAATTAGGAAAAAAGTAAAAGCATGGCGAATTTGGAGTAAATAAAATTTTCCCATATCATGTTCGGATATTTTCCTATCTTCGCGATTTTTATTCTTTACAAATCGGATAAGTAAATAATAATTACCGTATACTGTCAGCCATGCATAGAAGAGAGCGATGAGGCATGAGAACATAGCACAATTGACGAGTCGACTCGTTCGTTAGTGTCATCACTGTCCCGTTTATCAAATTGATGCTGAAAAAAAAGATCTTGGAAATATGAGATTTGAAAAATTCATCATTGACGAGTAACGATGATTTGATAGAGAAAAGCAGGAAGAACTATAGATTTCATCCTGATTCTGAAAGTGATTAATCTCTACAGTGATTTTGATTATTTTTTAAAATAAAAACCAAGTTTCAGTCTTTATTAAGTAGGAATTTAAAACTTTCTGCTCTCTACCTGATGAGTCGATTGCCCCAAATCCACATGTCGTCTTGGTGCATTTCGATCCCACTCTTCTTGACCTCTTCGTATTCCAAATTGCACATTTCGTATGGGAAGTAATTGCCGAGTCGCTTCGCGTCGATCGAACGCATTTTCTCGAGCACAAAGTCCGCGTACTCAGGCATCCCTGAAGAAATCGAGTTGCTAGAGTTTTTATTTGTGCTTGAATTACTACTTTTGATATTTGATATATTGTGGTTTCAATATTTCATGACAGTGCCGAATACTAACCGAACTATATCACAGAAAGCGTATGAATAGCAGATAAAGATCTAGTAACTTTTCAAACCTCTACTTTTACATTTATGAGAAACGCTAAGATACTCTTTGTCAAGCATTACCTTCAAAATTGTCGGTTTTGACCTTGCGATGCTTGAAATTCACTTTCGGCCCGAAATCCTAAAATAAAATTTCTTAATGAAAGACATAAATGAAGATGAAATATACCTGCTTCCTTCTGCCTGACTGCGACACGGCCCATTCCACTTTGTCGATCATCTTCAGGATGTCTGTCTCTTCCTCTGTAGTCAGGAAATTCTCGACGAGCATCAGACCGTCCATTTCTATGCTCTCTGACGACCCAGCACATATTTCGTTGGTCGCTGAATTTTATCAATTCAAAAATTATCTATTTCAGTACTGTTTCAAACGACTTCATTTATTTCAAGCTTTCCTTCAGGAAATTTTATCTTTTCTCAAACAAAACTACGAATTAGATTTTTAGGAGTGGATAAACTCCTCTTTGGTTTCCTATGAAATTTACCGCCCGAACAACACCGCCATGTGTAAAGTTCTTCATCAAATTTTTCGTTTTCCCAAACTCCCCAATCTAATATTGGTGAATTTTACAGAAATTGCTTCTTCCTTCAGAATAACGACTGTCTACCTTTCCTGATATCTTCGAGTCCTGAGGTTGAGTTGAGTTGCGTGGCTCTGACGGCCCGTTTGAGTGTGTTCGAGTAGACGAACACAGCGAAGTCGGCATATTTGTCCTCCTCTATGCGCAACTTCCTGACTCGTTCAGAGGACAGACACATGGCACAGAATCGAATGCCCTTGCAACCGCAGGTTTGCGTCTGCAGCTCTGTCGATGCAGACGACTGCGAGGTCTGTGCTACCGGGGTCGTGTCTACCGTCATTCTGAAAGCGAATAAAATAAAAATCGCAAAAAATTGACGAGAAAAAAGCAAGCATTCACGTTTTTTACAGAGTACTTTCCGAAAATGGAATGAAGAAAGGGAGAGAGAGAGAGAGTGATGCTGCTGCAGGGCTGCAGACTGCGGGCTGATCACAAAGCAAATCGATATTCCCCGTTTTCATTCCCATTCCAATCCCATTTACCTGCATTCCCATTCCATTTTCCGCTTCCCTCCATCAACCCATATTTCATCATTTGCACTCCTGCCTGCTCCTTCAATCCTTATCATTCACCTTCACACCTGCCCCGGCCCCACTTCCAATTATCAGTTCAATGAGTTCACCGTTAATTTTCATTCGCTAACACTTGTTTTGGATTTTTCGTTTTACTTTTTCTACTGTCCACCAATCTTTTTCCCGAACTTGTTCATTTTCATGCTCAATCGATCGATTTGTGAAATTCTCAATCCGAGTGTGGTTGTGCCCTCGCAGTGCGTATCTGTTTCTGTTGAGTGTAGTGCAGTTTTCGCAATTACAATCCTCTATGTTCGTTCGTTCATTCATTCATAGCATAGAGCAATGTTTTTTGTCCTGGTGGTGCTGTTATATGCCTATTTCCTATTGCCAGGCAAGGGGCAGCTGTGTCTGTGTCGCCTTGTCCTCGTCCTCCCTCCCTGCGCCTTCTTCCTCCGCCTCACGTTCTCAGCTTTTTCTCTTCCCCTCGCCGATGATCATCTTTCGAGTAGTTTTTGTCTGCAGCAGCGCCACATTCTCTTCAGTTCTTGGCTCGGTCGCTGCGCGGCAAAGCAAGGAACAAAAGAATAGAGGCCGACATTTTCTCGTGCAGATTCGCAGCTCGTCCAGCTGTGCCGTGCAGAGCCATTCAATTCGTATAGACCAGTATATCAATTCTTTTTCCATTCACCATTTGACCACTTATAATTTTTTTTTTTTAATTTCACTCTTGTTCAGGCGAAAATTCGATTCATCTGGAGAACCTCTATCTAAATGATTCACATTCTCGTTCTGTTTGGTTTTATTTTTCCGTTTTTATTTATATCGACGCTCGGAAGTTTGCTCATTTTCTTAATTTTGCTGTTCACGAGTTTTTACGTTCAACCTCTGCGTTCAGTCATTCAGTCACAGGTCCTTCCTGTCTCGTCTTTCCAGCTTCAGCCTAAATGTGGTGTCTGTTTACCGCTGATTCATACCGCGAGAATGGGTGATAGTCCCCAAGTCATCAGGTCTGCAGACGCATACGCGTCATATTCAAGCAAATCGGTTTGTCATTCTTCCAATTCACTTCTCCATTTTCGTTTTCCAGTTCATTTCGACATAAGAAGTCGATTTTCAAAAACGCTTATACAAATAATGCTGTAGCTTATCAGCAAATTCATCCTGTTTTGCCAAAAGCGGAAAATTAACGACGAGCGAAATGGACAATAACTTGTGACTTCTTTTCAGTGAATAGCGCTTTTGTTTTCCATAACGAGCAGCATTTCGTGCTAAAGATTCTTTCCTCTTCCTATAGAAATTCCTCCGAACAATCGAATGAATTGAATTTTTCGAATTTCTGTGATTGTACTCTTTGAAAAGGGAACTTTATTCCTTATGAAAACATCATTTTGAGCAATATTTCTTTCATTATCTTATCATATCACGTGAATCTTATCAAGGTAATATTCGGTAGTCATTTGTGCACTGTTTTCCACTCTGCTAACTCGAATCGATTGGCAATTCTCTGCTCATCGATCCATTTCTCATTTTCCATTCAACTTTTCATTTTTCGACTGAATGTTCAATTTGTGACCTTGAATGATTGGTGCGATCAGATAATTTGCAGATTGCTTTCTTCTCTTCCAATCACAGTTTGACTTATCAGTTGCTTTCGCGAATTTGTTGCGTGTTATTCGTTATCGCTAATCACCGCAGATTAGGTACTTTTCTGGTGGACTTGCCTGTGACGAGATTTTCGACAATAGTCCAAGTCGAAACCACTACTCCTTGTTCTGTCTCAATCACTCTCAACCAATCTATCTGCTTTCTCACTCGCCCCCTATATTTTCCTCTTCACTATGTGACTCTGTTATCTTATCATTTATCTATGCTTTTATTGTTTTATTACTGTTTCATAGTTGACTGATTGCTTTGATTGCTCAAGCCCCACATTCCTTCAATTGTTGAGTCTCTCCTTCACAAACTTTTCTCGTGGTTTTCGTTCGTTTGTTTTCGAATTTGAATTTCGTATAATTTTTGCGGTTTTCAACTCATGCCTGTCATTTCCAGAACTGACCAGTTAACTACTGATTTGCACTGTGCTAGAACTGGACGACTTCTGGACCTGTGCCTAGTCAATCAAGCGACTCTCCTGCGTTCTATCCTGCTTGTCCATTCCTTGTCTGCAGCTGCCCTCCGTCAACTGCCCCCACTCCAGTTGCACTTCCCCTCGTCGTGCTGAATGCGTCGCGCTCGGTGGCGTATCTGTTTTGCCTCAGAAAAATCTCAGTCGAATCAGGCAGTCTTCACGGACTAATCAGCTATAATCGGTCGCAACGCGCAAGGCTGCATGACTCCCGCCGTCACTTCCCTCAAGCCTGGAGTTGTCAAGGTTGGTTTCGGAATGAAAGCCAATCTCAGAGCATAAACAAAGCGTAACAATTGCAGGACCCAGCCATAGCCGCTCTGTTCAGCAACAAAGACCCCGAATCGCGGTACGACGACCTCAAGGAAATCGGTCATGGATCGTTTGGGGCTGTTTACTTTGTAAGTCAAATGGTTTCTTATATCCTTCACTGAAAGCACATTCTTTACCACTACGAATTGGTTCTTTTCGGCGAAGCTTGTAATGAGTACCTTTCTCACAAACAAACACCATTCTCTCACTTATTTTCTGCCTATTTTTTTTTAGAAATAGTATTGAATTCTATGAGAATTGCTATAACGAATTTGTCCGAAGTAAAGTTTCGAAACCTTTTCATTGCAGGCATTTGACAAAGATCGAGGCGAGACAGTGGCCGTAAAGAAAATGAACTTTTCCGGGAAGCAGGCCAGTGAAAAGTGGACTGACATCGTCAAGGAGGTGTGATTTTCATGCGTTGACTAATTGTATTGCCGTTTTGCAGGTGACATTTCTGTCCAAGATCCGGCATCCCCACATCATCGAATACAAGGCCTGCTTTCTGAAGGAACAGACATGCTGGGTGAGAAATGATCGCTTTTGTCTTTCTTTCATAAGACTGTTTTAATAATTTAAATTATTGCAAAAGATAAAAGAGGACGAATATTAGTATGAGGAAAGTTGGTGTTGCATCTTCACGCAACTTCTTGCAAAATCATAGTATTCAGTTGGTGATGGAGTACTGCATCGGCTCTGCAGCAGATATAGTGGATGTGTTGCGGAAAGGCCTGAGGGAAGTGGAGATCGCAGAGATTGTGGCACAGACCCTCGAGGCCATAATCTATTTGCACTCGATGAGACGCATCCACAGGGACCTCAAAGCCGGCAACATTCTCCTGTCCGATTCCGCTATCATCAAATTAGGTATGACTGCTCTTCTTTGATATTTCTTATTTTTCTTCTATATTATCTTCATGAAGATAAGTTTTGTGAAAGTAGGTTCTCTAGATCGGAGAATGTTGGGTTCGAAATTAAAAATCTCGTTTTTTTTCTTTTACCTATGTACATAACCTTTTCCCTTCACTTCTATCCACTTTCTGAAAATTCGTCTGAAGCTTGTAGGAAAGGAAACGGAAAGTGATAATCTTTAGCTAAAACGGAATTTATACTTTCAATTTTATCAACCATCTTCATTTCTGATGAATTTTGCGACGAGGTTAACTTGCTCTGCTCTTTCATCTATTGCGTCTGAAATAATTTGATGTTGATGTGCTTTTCATTATGATGTTGTGAAATTTTAGCGGATTTCGGCTCTGCGTCCCTGACAGACCCCGCACAGACATTCATCGGCACCCCGTTCTTCATGGCCCCTGAAGTGATTCTCGCGATGGACGAGGGCCACTATTCCGATCGGGCCGACATCTGGTCGCTGGGAATCACCTGCATTGAATTGGGTTTGATTTTATAATTTAGTTTTTTTGTAAAAATTTACTATTAGGACAATGCCAAATTTAAACAGCTGTGTTTCTCACTTGTAAAATATCCATTCCGAGTTTCGCTATTTTTATTTTTTTCCAAAAATATCCTATCCATAGTTTGTGGAAAGGGAATATCTATACATTTCTAGCCGAGCGCCGTCCCCCTCTGTTCAGTATGAATGCCATGTCAGCCCTCTACCACATTGCTCAGAACGACCCGCCAATTTTAGCCCCAACTCCTCCTGATCAGTCTCCTTGGTATGCAATCTTTTCCTAATTTGAAAAGGAGTGACTCTTCCAGGTCTCAAAATTTCACCTCATTCATCGACAAATGTTTGCGCAAAGAAGCTCAAGAGCGGATGTCTGCGATGGAATGCAAAAATGTAAGGCTTTCATGAGTTATTGGAAAATGTAAGCGTGAATTAGTTACCTGGATGTGATAAAATATGCGCAATTCTTATCTACTATTATAATTCTTCATTGTTCATATTTGAGCACCCATTCATTGCTTGTTATCGGCCACGAGACACAATCGCAGAGCTGATTTGTCGGACGAAAGCGATGGTCCTCGAGTTGGACAATTTCCAATACAAGAAGATGCGGAAGTTGATGTATTTGGACGAGGCCGAGGGCAGAGACGGGGAGTGCAATGGAATGGGTGGACACGAGGATAACGATGATCACTCGGGGGATATGCTCTCGGCTGACAAAGGAGGTGGGGAAGGAATAGTCAACTCTAGCATTAATTTTGCGTTGTGAAATTCAGGCGATTCAACAAGTTCGCGCAGTGCGTCTCTGAAGAGTCTGACCTCGTTCCGCTCGATGCAGAGCAGTGGCGGCGCCAGTGGAATTGCTCATTCCAGTGAGTCTCTTGACTGATCATTCAATCACAATCGTTTCCCCCCTGCAGGCGGTTCGACTCGTCGCCCCCCAATTCCGAGTAGCATGCGGTCAGATCTGCAGACCAGCACGAGCAGTGGAGTCAGCAGTGGGGTAAAATATCGTTTTTTAAATGAGTAGAGTTGTTTAAATATATAGTTATTTAAATTAACTTGGTTTACCAGAAATGATTAGTTGAGCGAATATTGCAGTTTTGGGAAGGAAAAAATCTTTGAGAAATACAACTACTCGAAGAAACGTTATGGAATTAGGCAGCGATCTATTCGAAATTATTATTCACATCAATTATCTTTCAACTACCGGGGTTAAACAATGTATTTTAGGGTTCAACACTGATTCCGATCGGAAACGATAGAAATGAGAACGAGAATCACCGTGTGAGCGGCACTTCCAGCAGAGAAACGCGTCCGACCAGCCCGACTCCGCCCATCGCTGCTGAGAACCACAGTCGCAGGAATATCGATGTAAGCAGATTACTTTAATTAGCTTCCTGTAAACCTAGCCGACATAAATTTTGCCGGGAAACATATATCAAATTTAGTATCAATGAGTTGGGTTGGGTAAAAATAGCTTTACGGCAACTATTTCATCTATAAACCCCATTCCTCGGTTCTTCACATAAGAATTTTTCATAAGCTGAGTCTTTTCCGAGCCGATGTAGTGTGCTGCTTGTGGGATTTATAGCAAACCCCGTATTTCATTATTTTATTTTTTGTTGTGTTTTCATTTCCAAAAATCTGACTCGCAGACAAATGTTTGTTTATAATTTGTTACAGATGAAAAAGCTGCATGTTGAATTTTGAAAAGAACGAACGTGCAAACCGACTGAAAAATTAAAACAAACTACAAAATACCCTCTTATTTTGCTATTCAGGAGGAAGTCGCCACTCTCCGAAAGTCCAAATTCGCCACTCTGCGTTCAGCAAAACTCATTTCTAGAGAACAAGAAGAATACAGCAAGGTAGGAGAAATTAAAAATCATTTGAATTAAATATATGTGATATCATACAAAGTAAATATAGACAAAGCCTTCATGCTTTTGAAATTTACAATGTCAACTACTTATTTCCAGGAGAACAACATGTACGAGCAAATGAGTGGATACAAGCGACTCCGGCAACAACATCACAAGGAATTGCAGCAGGTAAAGTTGGAATGACAAGGAATAAGAAACGATGGGGAGAATTCAGTTGGAAGAACGGGCCAAAATGGACAAGGACTTGTTGCGGAGCAGGGAGGAGAAGGAACTCGAACAGCTCAGTATCACTTATGGAAAGGTAGACATTGTTGGATGATTACAAAGTTTTACCTGCTTTTTTCCTTTTTGAAATTACTTTGTCTTAACAGGAGATCTTCCCTAGGACCTGAAAATATCATTTCGATCTCAATTATTGAATTTTTATTGCAGCTCTGTATCAATTTACTTTCAGGAACGACAACGGCTTCGAGCAGCGCATCAATCAGAAACGGAAAAGAAGAAGAAAGAAGTGGAGGAAGGGGAGAAGAAACTGCGCAAGCAAGTGCAGGTAAAACTTACATTTTGTGGATTCGTCAGACGTTTCCTCAAGAAATTCAAACAAATCCCCTCTCCAAACGCAGATGAATCGGCAGAGCATCTGTCCATTTCTCCTCCTTACTCCCAGTCTTGTGAATCTTAAGATCTAAGTCCTACAAATCCTCGCAGAATAACGCGGACCCTCTACTGATTTCTCCAATAAATGCATTGAAATTTTTTATTATAGATTATTCTTGAAAAAGAGTGACTATTTCAGACCCGACAGCAACAAGAACTGCGTGCCTATGCCGCCCAACAGCTGAAGGAGTACAAGCATCAGAAGGAAATCGCCAAGGCTGTGAGTTATTTGATTGAATAAGAAGTTTGGAAGGGGTTGAATGTTTCCAGCAGCTGAAAGAACGTGGGCTGTCTCGAAGTCAGACAGAGACCTCGATCAAGGAAATCAAGGCTCAGCTCAACAGACACAAGTCCCACAACGAGGCTGCTTTTGAGGCAAAGCTCAGGAATGAAATGGATACTGAGGTTGGAGTTTTGGTTGAAATCAACCTTTTTTCATTCTTTTTATCATACTACATGTTTTATTCTGTGTATATGAAACAGTAACAGCCTCTGCATAATTTGAATTTTGAAAAATTCGGAGCCGAAATTCAGCATATACCTGAATAATTAATACATTTATTATTCTTTGCATATTTATTGCCTTCCTAGACAAGTATTGTAAAGCCAGGCTTATAAGTGATAATGAATGTTTTTTTTTTCAGATAATTCGATATCGCCGAACTCAGCTGAGTCGAATGCACAGTCTCGAAGAGAAACTTGATGATGATGCAAGCACTAAAGACGAATAATTAATGAAATCGAAATATTTAGGAACTGAACATTCAAGAGCGTCAGATGGAGAACAAGCAGGATCTGATCGTGAAGCACTTCGAGGCCAACACCAGCATGGAAGCTGCACAGCTCAGGGAAATTCATGCTCTCAAGAAGAAACATCAGGTAGAACTTTTTCAATTTCAAGTTTTTTTAAAAAAATATTTTTCAAGTCGATATTATTTTAATCTCAGACAGCTAATTGAATTTTTTTGTTTTAGGAAACTCAACACGAGGCAGAGTCGACGAATCAGAATGATTACAACAAGCGGATGATTGATGAACTGAGAAGGAAACATGCTCTGCAAAGCAGACAGCAGCCGAAGGAATTAAAGGTAAGGACACAGTGCTATGCTTTCTCTTGGCTTTATCCGGCAAAGTCTTCTAAAAATTTCCCCAAAAATCTATCTTTTTTATAATTATACATTTAACTTTTTCGAAATTTTCAGTGAAAAAATATTTTCAGCTCAAAGAGCAACAGATCCGCAAGCAATACAGACAGGCTGTCAAAATCCAGACAAGGCAATTCAAGCTGTGGCAGACGCAAATGTTGCAGGTAGGGAGAGTGTTGAATGGTGGAGATGGAATGAGAGACATTCAGGCTGCTCCTCGAGATGAACAAAGGGAAATCGAGAAGAAGCTTAAAGAGGAGCAGAAAAGGAAAATCGCCCTCCTCGCTTCCCAGTATGAGAGCCAAATCGAGAATATGGTTCAGGAGAAAACGGTAAGAATCCAATTTTTAATTCATTGAAGTTTTTTGTCAGAATTATTTGCAAGCAACTATCACTAGAGTTTCTGTAACGATATGAAGATAGAACCAAAGGGCTTTTTCAATCAATGAAAATTTATGATGGTCATTCAGACCCAGGGAGAACGACCATAAGAAACTGCATATTTTCTTCACAAGTTTTCATATCTGACCTCTAATTAGCTAAAAATTTTCTCTTCTTCCCATATAATATTTTGAGTATTCTATAGGTGAAACTGGAGTCGTGGCAAGAAGACGAGGCTCGCCAGCTGAACGAGCGATTGGCGAAGGAACTGGATGGGCTGGTAGACTGCCAGAAACGACAGAGGGCCAATCTCGAGGCCGCTATTGCTAGGGTTTGGGGAGAACAATGGATGATAAAGGAAGGGGAAATTCAGGAGCGGCAACAATTGTCTGACAGCATCGCCAAACGCAGGGCCATTCTGGATCAGCAGATCACAGACGAGAGGACTGAAATGCAGAGTCTGAGGGACATGCGCAGGAAGGTCATGACCGACAGGCATGAAAAGGTATGCAACTCCAGAATGGAGAATTTAAAAATATATTTGACCAGATTTTACTAAATGAATTCTTTTGTTGAAAATGCAATGTAATATAAACAACACTCAAAATCGTTATAGTTTGAAGATTTAACTTGAAAGTTTGGCAGTGTATCGATTTCTCTTACTTCGACTTCAAGATGTCTATCGCTTTTCCTCACTCATATTATATTCTTGGAAGCGTTGATTTCTTAGTAATGAAATGGGAGAAAAATGTGCACTCCAAACTAAAATGGATGGAAGTGGGACGCATTCGAAAAGTGAAAGACCACGATACGGTACGTGAGGGGAATCATCGATACGCTGCCTGAAAGTTCAATATTTGACTAGGGTCTTCTGAATTTCTTTGTCTACAACATTTCTTTTGCAGGAACGAGAACAACTGGAGAAAGAGTTCGGGAATGCGTCGAACACGACAAGCCTTTGAGCTGCATCTGGAAATGGGTGACTGCAACTGATTCGACGACAGGCTTACTGATTTATTTTATCGTTTCCTCACAGAATAACTGGATAGTTGTTTCAATTTACTGGTTAGTTATGCGTTATTATGTTTTACAATTTCATTTGTAAATCAAATTCCTTTCTTTTCATTTACAAATCTTACCTTTGCCTTATAGTTTCCTCTCTGACAGTGTTTAATGTTACAAATCTAACAGATCTTAGATATGGGGTATATCCAAATGCAAACGCTCTGCAATATTATGCCTATGCCAATTGTATAGAAATGATCATATTGCGCAACCCAAACTGATTATTTTATCTGGCGCTTTGAATTTTCTTCCAAATTTTCTGTTACTCTTGAAAGTGAGTAAATTTGATATTTTGGAAGGGAATTTCTGCTTCCATTTCTTCTCTCATAAAGTTTTGACTGATGTTTTCTTTCTGTTCTCTCAGTGATCCATTAGACATTCTTCTGTGATTATTTATTTTATTGGTAACAAGAATTCTAACAACCCCCTTTTGTCGCTTTTCTGAAAATGTGCAGTTAGGATTTGCATCTTTTCTGCTGACTTCAAAATTCGACTCGCATCCCTCAACAGTTCCAGTTTTATGACTTGTTTTTGACTTCCCTTCCATACAAATTTCAAGAAAGCTTTTCCAAATCGCAATCCTTCACCTCAAGAATCGCCAATCACCAATCGATGCTCGATGGATTTTTCCCCGATTCTCCTCTCGTCTAGCTTTCTTCCCTTCATTATTCCATTTTGTGAATATTGAATGCGTCAAAATTAAAAATTGACTTGATATTTTGCAAGTTAGTGATTGACTGATATATAAAATTAGATGAGATTAGTTATGCAGAAAGCTCGTTCATATCTCGATGTAATAGTGCAAATCAGTCAGTTTCTATGCAAATCAATTAATTTCCGACCCAAACGATAAGTGACTTTTGTTGTTTTATTCCAGACTAATTCATAATTGTTAGCACTTATTTATGACCTAATAATCGTTTGATGACCTTCCCAAATTACTGAAAATTGACGAACATATAGCTATGAGGTTTCAAATAAAGTTATTGTCGTATACTTTTTGGGATTTAGATCAGTGATGGTGTTCGATTTTGTTAGCTTCTATGCATAATACCTTTGCACAAACATTTGCTTTCTGCACGATTTCACCCTTTTCAGAGTTCAATCAGACTGTCAATCGAGCTCATCGTCGTCAATTTGTTGGTGTGTGGAATTCGGTGACATCAATAAATTCAAACGGTGAACGTAGAGATATATAAATAACATAACCTACACTTGCTAAAATCCCTCGGCTGTTGCACACAACAACAGTCTGTCCTCAGGCTGGGCCACTAGTCCTGTGTGACTAGGATAAGCCGACTGTCCCATTACGGGCTGATGGTAGCCGACCCCCACCTAGCGGGGAATAATAAGGCTAGGAAATTTTTTGATATATAGGTTTATGGGTATTAACCATTTGTTGGTTACGGTAGGTCGTTCCGATATCAAAGTAGAAGGTAAAATACCCCCTAAATTTGCAGAAAATGGCTTCCCCTGAACAAAAAATGTTCTTTGTATAAATGAGCGGATACCATAGAGTTATTCTCCATGAAAAGCTGCATCGAAGTCAACAAAGAAAATTGAGAAAAGGTTCTCATTTTGAGGAAAATGCCCAAAGAGTGCTGTTTCCTTTTCTTCTTTCTCTTTATGCGCATTGGTACATCTTTCTCTCCCTAGCATGCTCGCAAAATCACGTTTGTTTACAACGTTCAATATCCAAGGATGATATTAGCCGATAGCAGGGACGCTATCTGATCATGCACGTCATAGATACTCTATATGCTCTAGCGATTCATTTCATCGTAGGTCGTCCTTAGAATGGCATCCTTGATGATATTTAAAATCCCGTTTTTAATTCTGTTTTCAATCATAACTAATCAATTCATAATTTCAGACACATTATGGGCATATACTTAAATAATTATAATGCATATTATGGAGCACAAAATGGCACAAATATGCGTTATAATCCATATTACGGGGCACAAAATGGCACAGATAGACATTTCGAAGATATTTGGCTTATGACGCACTTTATTCAGGTTACATATAAGAAGTTATTTATAAAAATCGAGTATGGGGTGGCACCCAAGAAGTCGATCCTCAAATTTCGAGCTGATTTTTTGTCCCTGGGGGTTTTCGACCACGCTGATTACGAATATGACGGTTAAAACCCGATCCGATCACTTGTTCCGCATGTTCCGGAAGGTCCGCATTCGGTAGTTTCGGAAAATTCTATTTTCGTTATTCGGCATGGAAAAAATTCAAATTTGGTATCAAAATGCTCGCAGAGACCATCTGAGTACGATTCTGAAAAGACTTCGTCGAAATGATACCGAATAAGGAAGTTATGATGAACATAGCGAAACATATGGAAAATGTCATATTAAGTTTTCGCTTCTTTTAATTTTTAATTTTTTAAAAGCCCCAGATTCCATGAGTTATTTATACTGAGAAGTAGTCCAGGTCTTCTAGTTTCTGGAACACTTGACCGTTTTCCTATAGACTGCCCGCTAGAGAAGAAATCCCACTTCTTCGAAGAGTTGTCATGACTCATTTTTGCCTAAGTTGACTTAAAAAATTCATAACTTTCATAATTCTAAACCAAATTCGGTAATTCTTTTTTTATTCGATAGAATTAAATCCCTAGATTATTAGGCAATAAAATAAGAATTTTTTTGAATACCAATTTCTGCAGAAATGCGCACTTATTTGCGCCATAATTGCACACCTTTCAACCTGTCCTGGGTTTACGCGTAAATGGTGTTGGAAAAATATGTCCTTCCAGTATGTTGCGTAGAATGACATGACGAACAACTTTTGTTTCAGAACCTACCCTGGATTCATTACCGTTGGGACTCCAGAATTTTTTGAAGTTCGACAGCCAAATTCAGCATAATACCGTTTTGACAGAAATTTTCAAAAAATCATATCTCCCTGTGTGTGCACATTCTAAAATAAGTTCTGGAACAAAGTTGATCAACTTGAAGAGCTCTACAAGATTTGATTTAAAATTCCAACTTTAACTCACATTACCCTTGTAAATACAGTACGAGTATATAGGGTAACTTAGGCTAATTTCTCCCGCCAAAATTAATTTCTAAAAATTTCCTTTATATTTAGAATTTATTCTCCTACTCAAGATCTACAAAATAAAAAAAGAATCATTCAACTTGGTTCAGAAATAAGGAAGCTATGAATTTTTTAAATTTATTGTCCAAACGGCACTTTGCAATAATTGGTTATTGAACTTCAAAAAATTCTGTAGTCGATACGATAATGAATCCGAGGTCGATCCTGGAATAAATTTGTTCACCATGTCCATCTACACAACATACTGGAAGGACGAATTTTTCCAACGTCATTTACGCGTAAACCCAGGACAGGTTGAAAAATACGCAATCAAGACGCGAAAAGTGCGCATTTCTGCAGAAATCAATATTTGAAAAAAATTCTTATTTTATTGCTTAATAATCTATGGATTAAATACCGTTCAATAAAAAAAGAATTATAGAAGTTATGAATTTTTAAGATCAAATTAGGCAAAAATGAGTCATGATAACTCTTCGAAGAAGTGGCATTTCTTCGCTAGAGGGCAATCTATAGGAAAACGGTCAAGTGTTTCAGAAACTAGAAGACCTGGGCTACTTCCCAGTATAAATAAATTATCAAATCTGACATTTTTAAAAATTAATATAGTATTTTTCATATGTTTCACTATGTTCATCATAGCTTCCTTATTCGGTGTCATTTCGACGAGATCTTTCCAGAATCGTGTTCAGCTGGTCTCTGCGAGCATTTTGATACCAAATTTGAATTTTTCTCATACAGAATAACGAAAATCGAATTTTTCGGAACTACCGTATGCGGACCTTCCAGAGCAGGCAGAACGAGTGGTCGGATCGAGTTTTAACCGTCATATTCGTAATCAGCGTAGTCGAAAACCCCCAGGGACAAAAAATCAGCTCGAAATTTGAGGATCGACTTCTTGGGTGCCACCCCATACTCGATTTTTATAAATAACTTCTTATATACCTTGGTCATCTTTATGCTATGGATAATTTGCGTATGTTATTATTGATCATTTTCTATATTATCAAATCGTTATGCTTCCGTTTCTTTCTTCAGGACAACAATAACATGAATTTGGAGATTCCCTTTAAAATCTCTAGCAAATGGAACTATTTTTGCTCGCTCATTTCTCTGATAGGGTTTATTCGAATGACCTCTGAATGGATTCGGAGTTGGAATGAGTAAGATAATTTAAAAGAAAGAAATCTTGATATATGAACGCTTTAATTATTTGAAAATTTGACTATTTCATCATAGTGTCTGAGTAGAAATGCCAAAAGGTTAAAATTAGCACTAGCATTTTTGAGTTGAAATTTTCGTCCGTCTTCTTTTACCTACTTTTCTGAGTTGTAATCGTGAAAAGTTTCCGCGTGAAATTCTTTTATGAGTCCGAACATACAAGTTTGTAGTTGTGAACTTTGCCCAAAAATCGTTCTAACAATGAATGGGAGAAACGGATATCGGGACCTTTGTATCTCGAAAATAAAGGCTCTTCCAACAAAACGCCAAAGAAATTCTGAAACTACGAATCTATTTGCCTACCCCGTGTTTTACTGTTTTTTACCAAAAAATTTCCTTTTGAAAAACCATTTGGCGTCTTTATGTATAAGAATTAATGCTCACAAGTTCAGTTTTGCTAATTCAGAATTTCATTAATTCATTCATTGTGCGTTCCATTCGATTTTATTTCGCCAATCGGTGGATCGTGGGTCGCTATTTATTACTACTTAAAGGTATTAATTAAAGTCTTAATATATAGTAATATTTTATTCATTTATAAGAACAAAAACCTTTATTAAAGATTATATTGTTTAGTTATTGATGTTCTTCGAAGTATTTTTTCTATTATTCATGCAATTCTTACATAATAAGCTACACTTTGGATATTTCTATGTATTTTATTATATTGGAGACCTAACCTATTCTACGTATATTAGTACTTCATTCAGTCCATCAGGTAACTTCCGCTATGAAATCGCTTAATTGATTTCTTAAAAAAATAAGGTCGTTGGTTCATCGTGATTGATTACTTCATAATTTTCCTCACTCATGCATATCACGCTGTACGATGTGGCTATATCATGCCACCAAAATTCATATGCAGGTTCATAACTTTGTCACAAATCACGCAACAGGTTATCGGACTAGTTTTCACTGGATTGACTTTTCTGATCAAGGTACAATTTGAAATTAATAACAAACTTCTCAGTTTATAATTTAAGCAAATTCACCTTAAAATAATCCCCGATGAATTTTATGAAATAGAGCATCAACTTTCAGATTTTCTATGAAGGATGTGAGGAAACTCATGAAACACTAAAATATAATTCAATTTATTTCTTCGTTCTATTGGTTTTCTACCTCAAATATTACTATGATGCTTATTTGGCTCGGAATAATCTCTATGATGTAAAGAGAGCACTCAGCGATGTTCAAAGAAGCACTTGTCCAATTGAGGGAAAACCGTATTATCAAATACGCTATGAACGGGTAGATAGTTATTCCTTAATGAAAATGCATGATAAATAATTGTTCTGACTCAATCAATATTTTAATTTAGAACGATTTTGTTCCGGATTTGCCGAACGAAGATAACAAAGCAAGAAATTCCAAGGAAAAAGATCAACTTCGATCTATAGATTAACGATATCTGAAACAGCAGATTGCAAATATGTTGATTGTTAAAAATACCTTCTTGACGGCGTAGTACAATATTTGTAACTCCAAACTATTTTCAAATATCATTCCTCATAATTCTATATGCCAAGAGATTTTCAATCTAACATCTTATTCCTGTCGATTTTAATAATTCATGATTCCAAAATGTTCTTTTTCTCGAAATGTTCTTCATAAACTCTGGAACAATAAACCCATCTCAATATTCGTCGTTTATATGTGTGAAATTTTGCCAAAAATGAAAAAAAATGCTCGGTTGCATTGACCTCTAGATTTGAATGTCTCGTCACTTTATAACACTATCCATCATCTCTCGTTTATTCTATCTTTGTTACCTCTACTATATAATTATGTAACCACCCTTTTTTTAATTTCAATTTTCATACCAATTATGCAAATCAACTATGGAGATTTCAAAAATAAAATTTATTTTCAATTTTGACTTCAGAAATTGTCGAAATTAGCATAAAATCGATTTTTAACCACTTGACAGTTTTTCACTCAAAATTCAATTTTCTATTTCGAAAATCAAAGATCCATATCTTACAGTTTGTTGCAAATTTCATTAGCTTCAAAATTATGTATAACATGCCGGGGTAAAAATGCACTCGTGGGACGTGTAATCAAACTGAATGCGAAGTGTCGTCAATAGCTGTTCACAAGAAATCGAGTAACTATTTCTGTTATATATTTTGAAATTACTATGAAATAATATTGAACTTAGTTACAGAATTTTGAAATACAATATTTTAAAGACTTTATTTCAGTTACAATTATCCCTCATCACTCTTGGATGTCTCCGAGAGTTGTCTGTACCATGTGCATCGAATTAAAACGTACGAAATTGAATAGATACTTTTTATTAAAGTCATGAAAGTTGCGAACACTTAAATGTATTGAAACTGAAGATTTCAAATATTAATTTTTCCGACTTCTCGCCATTTATTCGTTTTTGGATCGTATTCTTCAATAGCGTCACAGAAGTTTTTCGGCCAGCAAGCAACACCATTTCTTTTCTCCGTATTTTGAAACCTAAGTTAACAAATATTTGGTATAAAGATATGCAAAATCTCCACTCACCCTCCGATAGCATACAGTTTTCCATTCGCAGCAACAAGTGAATGATGATATCTTGCATAATTCATATCAGCGATTCGAGAAATTCGACTGTCAACTGGAGCTGAGGGGTCGAAACACAGACAGGATTTGAATACACCACCACTCCTAAATATATGATACATTATTTATCACACAAAATTAACGACCGGTATCCTCCAGTTATGTAAATTCTTCCATTTAGCGATGCAACTCCGAAAAAAATCGTCTTTCTGGAATCTCTCCGATTTCAATCCATTCCCGTTCATCGTCTGATAATCGATATATCTTTCTATTATTCCATCCATCAATAACTGAATATCCATAATTACAATAATGAATATGCTATAATGTGACCGTATAAAATTTCATCGCATGTTATTGTTTGAACATCCCTAATTGGAAGAGGAAAAGCAGGCCCTGTTTCCCATTTTCCATCTATTAAAACCTGAATAAATCATTTCATAGATTTTCATTCGATCTTCTTACATCAACTCGATTCGTATATCCACCCAAATAATACAATTTGTCTTTAAAATGAGCCACAGATGCACCACTACGCCATTCAGGAGGATCTGGTCCTGCAAAGGATGCAATAAAACTAAACCAATCTATTGGCTTTTGTAATGCTACCTCTAGTGATTTGTCGAGTATTCAGATCGAAAATTTCAAACGATTTAGAATAAGACCCTATTGCGAAAATCTAAAATTATAAAATTGGTAATGTCAAATAAACTAATCTACCTTATCTTTTGTGGTTGCAACTTTCCATGGCCATAAACAATTAGTAAATTTCGCAATCTGCTCAACAGAATTAGTATGCGAATCAAACAGACAAATTCTTCCTTCCCAAATTTTATCGTTTTTGGGCACTAAATACTAAAATTAGCTTTCGCTCATACAGAGGCTATGTTCCTACGATAGAATAAAATTCTCCTCTCGAGTGCCATCGGCAGATGTTTCTTGATTATTCGCATCATTCGATTGTTAGTTCGGGCCAATTGTTTCAGCTCTTTGGATTCAGGATATTCGCAGATCAGCAATATAATTTCGACTGGTAAATTGGCTAACATCTTGTTAGGAGACCTAAACATCACCATAGTATTATTTAAAAACGGAAATAGTAAAAGAGCAAACTTGCAATAAATGATTTAGAAGTGAATGTAACCCTATTTAGGCGATATATCAAATTGAAACTTGGAATATAAAAATTTTAACTAAAAATAAATGAGGAAGAAAAAGAAAAAAGATTATTCATGGAAGACGAGAATTGAGAACTGAATGAAAAGGATGACGAATTTGGCAAGTGGATCTTTGGGTCACTTACTCGGTATCCTCTGTATCTTTCCATGCACTATTTTCCTTTCATTGATTATGCAGGTGATTTTTGGAGGTGTGTCGTGGCCACTTTCAAAAACTATTTGTAGGAGACATTTTATTCAAAACAAAATTTGTACAAATTGCACTGAAACACTTGGTGTAATTTCCCGCAATGGAGATCTCGAAACGTGGAAAGTATAAAAATGATAAATGAAACAAGATTCAGCGAATCTATAAATGAATGAAAACGACATAATATTCGTTTATTTTTCATTGAACTAATAGTATTTTGAATAAATTATATGGTTATATGATAAGTAGATAAAATATTGTCAACTAGTTTTTTTAAACAATGACAACTAGGCATATAAGCTAATGAGCCATACTGTAGATACCACGATTTGACTGATTGCTCATGTAATAGAGAACGTTACCGTCGTTGTCTATGATTTGACCGAAATTGTTGAATGCCTGTGCTTGCAAATCTTGTTGCTCCACGAATTGCTCTGCACTCTGATGGACATGACGATTGTTCTGCTGGTGGAGGGGCATCGAGTGGTGTGGCCTGTGGTTGTCCATGTTGTGCAGTGTGATGCTGTGTGGATTCGGTGCAGAGGATGTTCCCAGTGAAGGCGTCGAATTCTTGTGAGGCACAGTTGCCTTTCTTCGTTTCGGCGAACTCGTAGTTGCCCCACTCGCATCCACTCCCTCTCCGTTTTGATCCACTTGCACTCCAGTCTTTGGTCTCTTCTTCTTGACTGGCCATTTGCCTTCGCCAGCTTTCGGAACAACACGAATCGGATAACTGTAAATAAAATGTTCGCTTTTTACTTCCCCCTAATTACTATAAACTGGCGATTTGGATTCTTCACAACATCGCGGCTTCGTCACTCATAAATTTCACGATCTTTCTTTCATTTTTCGCGACCGATTTTATAGTCAACTTTGCGCCTAGGATTTTCGAAATCATTATCTTCGAAGAAATTTTCAGAAAAGTGCCTTGTAAAATCCAAGACTCGCGAAATTTATTGGCCGCGATGTCGCAAAGAATTCAGAGTGTCCTACAAACTCACTTGTATTTTCTTTTGAACCTGGTGATCCACAGTGGAGAAGCGCTGAAGTTGGCGATGCTGTGTTCTTCGGCGATTTTCTTGGCCATTTTCCTCAGATCATGGACGCTGGGTATCAGCTCTTCTCTTCCACTCATCACTGCCTGCACCCGCTTATGTAATTCATCCTGCACATTCGTTAGACCGACTCGTTTCGTTGGAGTAATCGCACCTAAAATTAGCATATTGCGTCAGAATGATAAGTCGGCAGTTCTATTATGATACCTTGCTTTTCGAATTTGAGCAATTTGGTGATATGGTGCTTGTCCTTGATCCACTTGAATCTGTGGTTCATACTCTCAATCGACCTTGTTCGCTTCTTCGTTCCTCTGTAGTAGGCGAGTGCTCGTTCCACATCAGCCTTCGAAATCCACCGTCCACTGAAGTCGATTTTATCAGATTGACTCTGTTCCGGATTCGGCAATTCGATTGGTTTTGGCGGTCCTTGCTTCTCCCTTTCAGGCCTATAATCTGGATCAGTTGCCTCGTTGCTGAGCTTCTTGTTCTTTGCAGTTCCAACAGAAATTCCGATTTCGGCAGTGATTACATCTTCCTGAAAAAGCATTCGAATATCCAAAAGTCCGATGAAATCGTCTTACCTTCTCATGACGCCTCAGCAGATGTTCAATTCTACCGGCAAGTTGAATTTCGGCTTCAGTTATTTGCGCGTTTTCGTCGGAAATACCGAACTTTGAATAGAGTAGACGCAATACGTTAGCGGGCAAACACGGCATTTTCGTGGGAAAATTATGATAGTGGCTTACTCAAATTGTATCAGCAACAATAGTGGAAATCACTTGCCAGAAACGCTAGATACATCTGGTCTTGTTGAATAATCTAATTTTTCGAGAGAATTGATAGAATAAAACCCACTGCAATTCGATCGATTTCTTTATACCTATCGCATAAGCCGCACACTCTTTCAGAATAGAACGTTGTAATGCGTATGCAGACTTTCTTAGATGCTTGATTTGAGGCCCCTAGAAAAAGACACCGGGACACCAGTTAGAAAAAGACACCGGCTTTTTTTACCTATCTTGCCTCCCCATACTATTTCTTAGAAAGTCCGGTGTCTTTTTCTAGCAGCCTTGATTTGAATGTATGATGCCAAATTAATAATGTTTTTTTATCCGACTATTTCTTATATCTGTTTGATATGAAGCTATAATCAGAAGTTGTTGGAAAAAGACGTTTATTACAACAAACACGTAAATGTACAGCTATGCTGCTATTCTGTTAAATAGGTTCCTATATATTGTTCGACATTAGATGTCACGAATGGTGCTCTTTTCTTTCTGTCAGAGGCTTTTTCTCCTCACTCGTTGTCTTGTTCTGTGCTGGAGGTCTTGCCACTCTTTGTGTCGACAGAAGAATCTCATCTAGAGCGTTAAATGGTCTCTCGAATGCCAGCGCAAAGAAGAAGGCACAGATGTACGACACGACGACTGCTTCGAATGTGTGTCGCAGCTGAAATTTCAGTATCATTTTTCTCTGAAAGTGGAGAGTTCTACCATTTGCATAAGCGATGCGAAATGGAAAGGCTGTGGTCGACTGAAGTTGTAGACTTGCAATAGAATAGGA
The DNA here is from genome assembly GCA_964036155.1 of Diploscapter coronatus. Taxonomy (NCBI): domain Eukaryota; kingdom Metazoa; phylum Nematoda; class Chromadorea; order Rhabditida; family Rhabditidae; genus Diploscapter; species Diploscapter coronatus. The sequence continues at coordinate 18,926,406 of OZ038423.1, read as the reverse complement.
TGAATTAGATAGGCGCAGAATGTGCACTTCGACAGAGGAACGAAGAAGCGCCAACTCAGAAAACGATTGATTGGTCCTGAAAATAGTCTTTTCTTTCTGATTTCACGAATTTCCCATTCGAATTTCAATTGACTAGAAGTTATGTTAATTTTCGTTGTTTTGCAATAGTTTGTTTGCAAATTTTATGGGGTTGAAGCTGGATTACTTTATTCTTCAGGAATGGAGTGGGACTAAAGTCGAATTTGGTAATTCCGCACACATTCCTGATTGAATCCGAGGAAAAAATCGTAGTAATTTTACCTCCATTTCCAGTTGCGCAAGCAAATGCTGCCCAGCCCAGAGCCAGTGCGTAGGCATTTCGACCGCATAGCACATACAAAATCTAGAAACGACAATTCAGTAAATACAATTCATATTCACATTGTCCTACTTTCCACCACTCAGAAATGTCTCCAGTTTTAGCGAAGTTGTAAAGACCAAATACTGAATACAGCCCCAGGATAGTTGAAGTGGTCCAACCGACTATTTTCACTGACTAGAATGAAACGTGAATTTTGAATAATTTCGTAAATAAATCGTTACTTTGCTGAATTTCATCTTGATGCTTTTTGTGAGGTGATCCTTCGATAGATGATTCAAGAAATAGCCGACATTTATTCCGATGATGAACGGAGTGCATCGTGTGTATGGTCGGACATAAACATAGTTCCAGTACTGATCCAATTGTTTGACGCTGAATTTCTTGAATAAGTATGAATATGCAATCAGTGGTAAGACAAAATTTATAATTCCATTCTGCCCGGTTCCGAAAGAAATTGAATCGTCGTGATTATGAAGAATGAATGATTATTTCGATTCAGACTTTTCTCCTTTTAAATAAATATCCGCAGTTTGTTTAGTCACTGAAGCTGGTGAAACTTCTTACATCTGCAACTTGGCCGTCAGCAGAGGAGCTGGTGGGAAATCATTGATAATGACGATGTAGAGATGAACTAGTGAAGATAAAACGATGAGCAGGAGCGATACAAGAACTCCGATGTTGCGACCACTGAAAATATTTTTGACAGTCTTATCAGATCTAGGCAGGACTTTAGTCAAACTGTCTGTGCACATTCCCCTCTAATTTTTAAAAGAGTCTCTATAATTTTTGAAGATGCAAAATAAGAGGTCGGACTAAAGATTCGAAATAGGTCTGAGGTCGGGTCTTTTCGTGGTTTCTGACTATACTCGACCTGGAAGACATGATTTCGGGGCTTTTTCTCGGGTTTCTGCACATTTTGAAAAATTCGACCCCCTCAGTGCATTTCCCTTCAGTTTGACTGAAAACCTGTCAAGGTCTGGATATCATCAGCCTGATGCTTACAATTTCAGGAATACGACGATGAGCAAAGGATAGAGAACATAGTAGAATTGTGTGTCATTCGCAAGATACCACGTCCAACCCATGCAGCATTCCACATCTTGCAGCAGCCAGTTATTCAGATAAAGGAAATTCGTCCACCAAGCAATTCGACATCCTTGAATTTGCTACTGATCCGTGGTTCTTTTACCTATCAAAATGTTACCCTGCAACTCAATTGGTCTCCAAAATGGTCCATTAGAAATGTAGGTGAATAAGGTGACATCCAGAAGCATGATGACTGCGTAGGTTGGAGTGATTCTGTGGAATGGGCTATCGTTGTTGCATTTTGGGACAAATTTACCTAGTGTATCTTTTCAAAAAGATGAACAGCCAAGTTACGATAGAAAATGGATTGCGAATTCCGCCGAATTTTACTTTGCGAAAGAAGAGATATGCTGCCAACATTCCACTAAATCAATGAAACTGAAGGTTCAGAAGAGTCTTGTTGATCAGACCTGAGGAAGAAGAACGAGTCCACTGCCAGAGGTGCTTGGACAATTATTTGAGTGTAGAACATTTGGGGAAAGCTGATCAGGGTTGGAATTAAATTATCTGAATTTTTCAATATTCATAGGTGCTTATATATTTAGAGGGCGCAAGTAGTTTTTGAAATAGTAAGTCTGGGTAATGAAACTTTGCCCATATGAAAACCCGATTTGACGGGGTTTTGTCACGAATTCGCGGGGTATCAAAGAAGGGAGGTTGTTCACCTATCCCTCGACCACAGCTTTGCAGAGAAAATTTACCCACTAAACCCAACCCCTTCATTTTCAAGATATTCTAGGTGACGAAAAATCGTCCTATAAAATTCGCTTCGAAAATTTGACTCCACTTGCTCCCTCTACGTATATTTGTATTAACCTGTAGTCAAACTCGTTCCCAAATAATAGTAAGTATGGCCTAAAATAATCCAGCACATTGACAGAAAACGAATGCCGTGTAAGCAATCGATGTCTCCCTAAATCGTGATTGTTGAGTTCTTTATTTCACCTACTCTACCCCTGGACAACGGGCTGGTACGGGGAGCCCGTTTGCATTTACTGATAGTTGCGGGAGATAACTGGAGAAAACTCGTCGATTTTCATCCGTATTTGTTACGGGTACTAGTGAACACGAGCCAGCCTCCTCCAGTTATTGTCCGTAAATGCAAACGGACCCGCTACGACACCGTACCGGCCCGTTGTCCAGAGGTGAGTAAACGCTAATACTAACTTCTTTATTTGAAGTCTTCAGAATTTCTGAACCATTTCTGTAAACTGAATATCCCAGAATAACTTTCAAGAAAGTTGCTGAAGATGCGATAATTGAACGATTCACCAAGGAGTTAAACTCACAAGATTTAGCATCTCTTCTGTTCTTCTCAGCCATTGACAATCCTTCGATTTCCTTCTGGTAGATGAGCATATCATACAGAGAGCCGAAGATCATCATGACAATAGTTGCAATTACCAGATATCTGCAAGATCATTAATTAAATAATAGTTTGGTCGTATAATTTCTTTCTTACAGTGCGAACATGGCCAATCCGTTGTTGCTCATCGCGTTCTCCTCGTTTTCTCTTTTGCATTCCACGGTCACATTGCACACCGAATCTGTTCCCAGTGCGCCTTCAGCCCCACGAATCGCTGAACATTTGAAAATATTGATGAGTTTTCTGGATTAAATATACCAAATTTGAGCATTCGCGTCACATCATACTCTGTGCAGCTGTCAGGCACACAGACACCGAAATTCAACAGAGGAAACAGGGCGAAGCAGACATCGTTTGTCGCTGGTCCGTCAGAAGTAATGTTTCTACTGGAAAATACCGGGTCTTAACATAAGCCCCTGTCCATTTTATGGGAATTTTATCTACTTTTAAACAAAGCGAATATAGGTGATATTTTAATGATCATATAGAATGGCTATCAGCAACTTATTGAGCTGGTGTATAAATACTCCATCTAACAGAATTGGGGGATATGAGCCCTTGAAATGAGTAGTCATTTTTCCGAGTAGATTTTTTTACTGATCGCTTTTTCTCGAGAGTAGCTTTCAGAGTCTGGCCAAAAGCTTATAATAGGTTAGACTTTCTCTACAATATGATAGGTTAAAAGGTTTTCTCGTAATATCCACTTCTTTTGTTTGGCAATTTCTTCTCGAACTTATGCAATTGACTATGCATTTTCGCTGCTTGCAGACGATGATTTCCATTTTAAAATTTTCTCTCTTCCATAAAAAGACTAAAGCTGAAGGATTGAAAGACTACATATCATATGTTAGAGCATTCATCTACCACACATCACAACCCGTTTGGCATTAACTCGAGCCTATCTTGGAAAACCTTGGAAGAAAAAGTAAGCAGGAACTTATGTTAAGACCCGATATTATAAACATTGTTGAGTTGGTAATTTTACTCACTAGCAATGGGCATCAACAGGCTCTGTATTGCCGATCGTCCTCAATGGGTTGTCTCTTTCATAAGCGTGAATGTGGGCCATGCAATATTGACCTCGCCATAATTGTCTGAAACGTCGAATTTTTAAGTCATTTCAGTCAAATTTCATACCCCTGGTAGTTCTTCTTGACTTTGATCTTCCTGCAAGTGTGCCACGATCCGACCCATAGATTGTTACCTCCCGAAATGCCAGCCGGCACCTTGCCCATCGCATCGACTACATTAAAAACCCAATGTCGCTCGGTCTTTTTCTGCTGGAAGAACGGCGTGCAGACGCAGTCAGAGCAGTTGCGGTGTTCCTCCACATGAGTGGCATATTCGACTGCCGTGTAGGCCAGATGGAACATGTCTGCTGCACAGGGCATCGATACGTCCAGACTGGCCAGAACATCCACTGCTCGCAGTGCATATTTCACTGCTTCCACATTGCCAAGAGCTGTATCGTCTCTGAAATTAACAAAGGTCTAGTTTAAAAATGGGGAAAAAATGTTTCTTCGGCATGATTTATCATAATACTTGTGTTTCTCATTTTTTCAGGCAACTGGACTTTCTATTTCATTATCCAATAGATGTCAGGTTTGATCAATAATTGGAAAATATTTGCCCTATCAGAGTGGATCATAATCTGATTATTCTTTATCACTGGTAAATAAATCATTTCTCGTTGCCACTTTTTCTAGTCGCTTTTTATCTCGAAAGTGCAGGCAGCCCAATTTTGAGAGATACAAATGGAACTGTCTTATCTTCCCGTCTGATTGGCAACACACTAGCAGTAAATCATCGAAACTTCTACGAAAGTTCAAACTGAGTTACTGACTTTAGCCCTTCTGCCTTGCTGAAGAAATGCTTGAAGACGTCGAGATCGAGGATGAGTTGATTGTTTGAGTCGGGCCAATGATCTGTGAAAATTGATCCCAGAATCTATAAAAATTGACTAGCTAAAAGTGACTACTGATGTTTTCTTTGTTACCTTGTGCTCCTCTGCATCTCCTTTCTGTGTGTCTTCGAAGAGTGATCCATCGAATGTGACGCCTCTAATATGAATATTGATTGATGCAATTCAACTACTACTCATGTTTACCTACGACAGCGGCTGGAAGGAGCAGGAAGAGAGAAAGTGCTAGAGACAATCGGGGCATCCCATAAATGAACAGGTCCAAGTGCACACACACCGCCCAACTAACCACGCTGTATGTAGACTCTCTCTTATCTCCGCAGTGAACTGTCAATTACTATTATCAGTTTATCACTTACTATTTATTCTATGCACTCTCCTCTTTCACTTATTCTTTTCCAGTCTCTAAATTTCGTCTTCATAAACTATCACTTTCACATCAATTCACGGAGTTTACAATCATCAATAAAGGTGCAAAAAGACGAGAAAAAACAACGCAGAAATGCAACGAAAACGCGAAATAAACAATACGTTCAATAACGTTCGAGAATAGCTGATCGAAAATAATAAAAAGGCATAGTTAGAGAGAGGAAAGATGGAGAACGATTGCCCTTTGGCCGGCACATTTAATGGGCTGAAAAGAAATGAGAAGAGAGCGATAAGAAATTGGTGAAAAACAAGGAAAAATGAAGACAGACGAGGTAATAACAGAAAAACTGACGAAAATAAGCAGTAAAGATGTTGAAAGAGGTGAATGCCATTCGCAACAGTTTGTGGAAATGGCGGAGAAAGAATAAAGAAAAGAAGAACTGAGAATAACTTCGGAAAGGTGATAATAGTTGCCTATTCGATCAAAATGAAAATGCTGACATTCTATTTCACAAGGATCAAGTTTATTGATTATTTCATATTTATCGAAAAATTTTGATTAGCCATTTGACAATCCCATAAAATGATTATCAGTTGTGATGTTTAGACATCGATATATTTGCGGAGACGGAGAACACGACTCGGGGTTCTTGATGAGAAGACCTTTAAAGAGTAAATAACTGATAAACAAGACAAAGAGTAATAAGTACCAGCCATAGAGGCAGTAAGGAGTGAAGAAACGACTGCGGCCAGCAGAGACCGCGGAGCGAGACGGCAAAACAGCTGACGGCGGGAAGGGGTCAGAGTTGCTGAAAGCAAAGCAGAGGAGATCGAATTCTGAACCGCGGGAAACTAACTCAGCATAGCCAATTGGATGGATAACGATGCGAGACTGGGGAAGGTGCACAGAGCAAAGGAGCTGATGGCCAATGAACGAGGCTGAAATCAGTCGATTTGTCTATTGACAATTTATCCGAATTAAGAATTAGGAAGAACCTTCGTCAAACGAAAATAAACTATGCGAGGTAGATCGCAGAAGCCAAATTTAATCTGACGCTATGAGCGTAGCGTAATTTTTTTTTTGCAAATTTGAGTCTGGGGATATAAAATTGTTAAAGAAATTACAGGGGCAGGTCACATGAAATTTCTGACGATCATCCTCCCTAGATCTTTCTGTATTTATTCCTTACATGTAGAAAGTTTGAATTTCCTGTTATAATACGTCCAAATATTTTCATCGCCTCCATATCATTCAATGCTAACTTCGCACCCAGTATTTTGGATAATCTGTTTCCGTGCAGTTTTACAATATTTCAGTGGGAAAAATACCTCATTACATCGGGTGAATCTATTATTCCTGTCAGGAGTGCAGCAGGAAAAATAACGAGACTAAATAAACTCTGCAAAAGGCTAATTCATTGCAGACTGAAATTATTCTGTACCTGCAAAGACCAGCTATCAAAGTCAATCAGTATTCCCAGATATTCAATGACTCCGCTAATCATTGATAATAAAGAAATGCAAGCAACAAGACAGGCCAAGACGCCTATTGCAACTTTTGCAGTAGATAATGCTCCTTGTAGGAGACATTCCACGAGTGGTATTGAGTTGGGTCTAGATTTTAAATATTGAATCATTCATATAATTTAGACGGCCTCTTGTGATCCACACCTACTTTTTTCCTTTTCCCCTGTCTTCCCTCCCTACTTTCTTCTCAAAAATGAGTGTGGAATACAACAAAAAAACCAGTTTAGACTTGTGATAATACCTTCGATATCTCTCATCAATATGTTTGTTATTATCAGTGATTTCGGGATAGACAAGTTTTGCACAAACTAATGAGCTGCTTATGGACATAATACTGCAAGAAATAGCATATCTGAATCGAATACGTATTGCAAGAAATAGTTTTGAATCGCTGAATACTTTGAACTAACTCCAAAATCGGTGTAATTGAGCAAAATCTGACTTGATGCGGAGGATAAGCCAACTGTAATTAAAGTATTCAGCTCTGAAGATGTCATTTTATCCAAGTACTGATTTATGAGGAGTACTGATTCCTTCTAAACTCATGATGATTATCAATGGTTTCTTATAAATTGTTCAGACCATGCCCAATAACGAGCTCGCAATTGCAGCAAATAATTCAAGGGAAGTTGTGCCGAGGATAATTCCCGTAACAAATGACATTGCTTGAAGAATAGTCTGCAAAATATCTGCTATTGAAATAATCTGAACTGATAAACTCACACTGATGATATTCAGATGGTGTAGGAAAGCAGCTAAGACTCCGAATGCTATTATTTCTCGAAAATACTGAACTCATATTTTCGAATAAGTTCATTCATTAAAACGAGCCCTACCGATAATAGTGTGTCGTTGAATGCACCACATGGGTTTGTTGGCTGAAATAATGAGCCGAAAATGCCGTCACCTTGAGGAGTTCAAAACGATTACTTCACTATCGATTCTTTCTAACCTCCAAATGATAAATACTGCATAAATTCACCGCATAGTTTGTAGACATCAACAAGTTGTTGATTGACCCATTTCCAACGAATGAGAACGAGTCCGGAAGCGAATTGAAATGAAACTCCCCAGCAAACGGTCTGCCATGAAACCTGTCCGGAAATGTCTGTTATTTTAGATAAAAACTAACCTGAGATTTTACAATACAGAACAAGTAAAGAGTTGCTAAAAGTCCTGCTATCCCAGCTAAACAAATTAGCCTCTTTCGGTCATCAGAAGTATCGAAGATAAGAAATATACTGATCAGCACTAGTGGAAAGCTGTTCCATAGACTTTAAATGAAAAGTTATTCAATTTCAACTTTTAACCAACAATAAACTGACCACTTATAAAATGGAATCCAATCGGGATTAGGCTTTGGCATCTTGCAGTTCAATAATATATAGGCTCTACGAAATAGTGGAATTAACAGATTAGCCATAATGAAATAAGTCCAGGAAATAATAGTCAGGAATAACAACGGTAGCGCTCGGTTGAAATTGATCACACATGCAATCGCTAAAATTTTGATTCGTAGATTATTTTTTAGAAATCGGAAGATCTAATTTACCCAAATAGACATGAAATACGGCTAAGATAAATATGAATATAAAAATTTTAAACCATCTACGATATTCGGTAAATAATAGACGAATTTTACGATAAATTTCTAATCGATTCATTCATAAATTATGTGGAATTGAAATGAATAGTTAGATGTGAATTCTTGAAGTTCCTTTGTTTGCATAGCGAATTACTGAAGCAACAATCGGCGATCATCATTCGCTTGCTTTTAGGATTTAGAAAATTATTGTCACACATTATGATCATTGATAGTTCGTATCTTGTTTATTTTAAAGAAATTGATATAAAATTTATCACTGAAGATGAAAAACAATTATGCGATAAAGTGAATCGTCAAAAAGATTTCAAATGCACTTTGATATGTAAGTTGGTGCGATAGAATTTGAAAATGATTACAGAAAATAGCTTTAAATTCGATTTTTTTTTTCAAATTCTATCGAACCCTATGAGACCGTAATGGAAATTGGCGATAATATGTCATTTTGAAAGAGCTGGTAAAATGAAAGAAGCAAATAAGTAAATTGCCCGGCAGAAATATTCAATGAAAGAAGAGGAATCATTTAGGCACCTAAACTTTGAGGCGATTCTAGAAAGACTTGAGAACACTTTAGAGATTCAATCGTAAAAATTATACAAATTTTCAGATCTCTTGAATAATTATTTTGAATATGATATATCATGGCACATGATAAGCGATTTAAGAAATAATTATTAACTCTAAATTCCTATCTATCAGGATCCAAGCACACAATATATTTGGGACTAGAGTTTAAGCAATATGATAAGTCCAAGTCTCTGGCATGAATATTCTTGTAAAACTCGAAATTGACTTGTCTAAACAATTATCCTAAACGTACTTGGACCTATCGAAGCTTTTGAGAAATTCTTCCAATTTCGGATTGGATCGAGGATGAATGAGGAAGGGCTGTCTCTGCGCTCTAGCTGTGGAAGTGCTACTTGACAGACCAGATTCCAAATCAGCAGATTGACGGTGAACTGATGGAGTTGCTGTTGTTGAGGTAGAAGGAGGAGGAGGAGGACTTGTGGAAAGTGACAAGGCTTGCTCGGGGTCTGGTTGATTGCCTGAAAAGCCGAAGAACGTGGTTATTCTGGCTATTTTTTTTGCATACTTTCGGCTGATCCTGCAGCACTGCTTGCACTACTTCGATTTGATGAATAATGAGTCAATAGTGCTAAAGATAATGTTATGAAATTATATCTCATTTCATGTAAAACCTGGCACGCAGGCAATAGCAACGACGACTAGAGCTATGACCCAGAAGAATATTGGATTTCCCAGGAAGTTCTTGGTGAATGGAGAGAGCAGATTGACTTTGGTCGAGAGGGCAGAAGTGAGTGCATCATCCATTGCAGGGCTGTGGATACGCTGCATTCGACGAGGCAACAGCAACCCATGACTTGTCTGGTTCGATGCAGCACACGTTGGAGGCTAAGTTTGTTATGTTTGAACGAGAAACGATTAACAATTTATGTAGAAAATGCAAGCGTATTTTTTTTTTCGAAACCGGAGTTTTGACAATGAAACCAATATCTTCGTAATGGTCATGACGTGCAGATTCCAAGTCTGCTTTCGCTTTTTCAAGATATCTATTAAAATATGTAGAACTATTGAGTACGAAAAATCCGTGATAAAATTTTATTTCAAAGAGCTGACTCCGCTTGTGTCCTCTAAATTTATGCTTACTGTTATTCCTTCACATTGATCGCCATCTCGAGTGCATAGACTCAGCTTACAATGGAATTTCAATGACTCGGGATTGATATTGTCCTGGAATCCGAAAGCATGGCTTGTTGCGAAAGCACTCAGGGTCTCTTCGGAATAAATTGGGTCTGCTAATAGAGCAAGATCCGATGAACACCTGAAACAATATTGCATTTTCAAAAAGAATAATTTCATACCCTCGACTATCAATTATCGGATATTTCTGCTCAACATCATCACTCGCGAAACAGCTATGAATCAGCATCCCATATACGTTATTCGCAGCTGAAATGTGAACTTTTTATTGAACTTGGTTTTCTGACGAACATGCTCCTCCATCGCAGTCCCATCTGTGGTAGACGGTTTGACCAACCACTGCCTTTTCTACAATCGGTCCTCGTGGCGAGTCTTGTCGAATTGAGTATGTGCACGTTGGTGGAATCGATGACAAGGAAATTGTCTCGGCTATCAGCAACTTTTCAACGTCCAGACTAGTCGATAATACGTCAGTGTCTGGTATCTTTCCTACGAAACATTGCAATAAAAACGCTCTGTCATATTCTGTCACGAGGCTCTCATTGTACAACATTTGCAGGAGCATTGTCATGTTCGTACCAGCAGGTGAAGTCTGTGAAGTTGTTATTGATAAATATTTTATGATAATCTCACCGATTCCGTCCTAGTCACGCCACAAGAATCGAATTTGATGTAAATATCGAATAACTGATCAGGTTCATGATTCAGCGGAATTGTCTAAATCGTATTTTGATGAGAATGTCATTTGTATCTGATATATTTGTTCACTTTCAAAAAATATATTATCTTGCTAGAGAGGAGATTCTGCAGTCAGAAAATATCCATTTTCAATACATTTAGGGTCAAATTCCGATTCGTAACCGTCATTATCAATTGCTCATGATGGTGAGGCCATAATATTGAGAAACGATTCGAAATGAAATTGAAAGTTATCTTGAAAATCTCGTTTCTCTACAAATATGCCATATCTATGACACAGTGCGCATGCCATCTTTTTTTGTTGTAAATTTTATCGGTCATTTTAGCCACTAGTGCAAGTTATAAAATATTTCTTTTCCTTTATTGCTATTTGGTTCTATCATGGACTACGATAATCCTATCCAAAAATTCTATGAAAGCTGTGCAATACATTAATGGACACTTTGTAAGTATTGGAGAACCTTCTCAAAAACAAGACCATACAGCTTTCACAAAGAATAGTTAACATAACCCATGTGTATTTTTACTGTTTGCGAAAATACCTTTCTGCATTCTGGGTTATCAATTTGTCCTTTGACTACAGCAATTCCTGTGAAGTTATCCAGTGGTTTCATTTGAATCTAAATTTTCATAAGGTTTACTAAAATTTATTGATGTTAGTTACTCTGAATCCAGAAGCAGTGCAATCGAGTTGAATGACACCGTTAGATGACATCGAAGTTGAGGATGGAGTGATTTCCTCGATCTGGGTTCCAATTGGAAACTCTGGAACTTGTTGAGTATCTATGGCCAAATTATAATTTCTTGCCTCCATGATGCATGTTTGCATCCGCGAAGGATGGTGGCTTCATGTTTTTGCTGATTGCATAATCTTCATCTTTGCCTTCGATGCCTGTAAATTTTTGTATCTCCACGTCACTCTTTATCAGCGTAACTCACTTCTGATTTTATCAGCCAGGAGTTGTCCTAAATCGAGCTGATAGTCGTAGAGATATAGTTCGTGTCTTTCATTCTGTAACCCCTTCAAATGCTCGAATCCTTCTCCATTGTCGTGAGTCACGATCGTCACGATGGAAATATTGTGCTGTTGTGCAATCTGAAAGGATCATCATTTGTAGCATGGGATTAAGAAATATTTTCGGAAGTGGAAACAACTCATCTCATACAAGAATGAAAGTAAAAGAAATTTCTAAGAGCTCATTTTCGAACATCATTATGTTTCACATACTTATATGCATAGCGGGCCCGTAGCACACAATGCATGCAAATTTAAGAAGGTAAAATGCGTTCGTGAAGATTTTTTAATAATCCAAACATCTAAGTTACACCAACTTCTGTTCGTAGATGTGGTTTCTTTTACCTAATAAGAACAGTCTTGAGAAGTGTATTTGCGGAACCTACTCATGCAATATTCCTGATTTCCGCAAATTGCAACTTTTTCACACTTCTCTGCGTTCTCCCAACCGGCGATCTCTCGCTTATCGTCCAAGAAAGGGTACAAATCTAACTCGCTATTCACTAGCCACCCTGCTATGAAGAGAAACACGCTTCCTAGCGATATAAGCTTGTAGAGCGTAAGATAGAAAACGGTGAAAACAGAGATTCTGAGGAGTTCGAAAAAAGTTGCAACTTGTGGGAAAACGAGGGTGCAAAATGCCACAAATTAGAAGTTCAGCAAAAATGTTTCCATCATAACTCACTTCGATCGGTTTTTCCACTTCATCTCCTAGTCTTCCACTCGTCAAAACCACCAAAATATTTCTTGCATCTGGTCGATCTCCCTGAATATAATCCTTGTTCATTTTTTCGACATAGAGATAGGACTCGCAAGTAACTTTGCAAATTTTAATGTTGTGTTTTGGTACTTATACCATTTGAATTGGGCTTGTTTTGGGAAGAGTTGGGCTGTTTCTATTTTTCCAAGCCGATGCTCCTATCAAAATTTGCGTATTGTGCACTTTTGAAAACTCACTTTCAAACCGGTTGTCTAATTTTTCATAATTTGCTTTTTTGATTGTTTTACTAGGATATGCAGAAGATTCTGAGCTACAATGTCATGATTTTCTCTGGGCTATATTGGACATTATTTTTTTCGAGTAAGTGGAAAATAGGCCTAGCCAGACTTTCAACCAGAACGAAGAAGGATAGAGGAAGGGGCACGCAAATCAAAACTTTTTTGTGGAAAGTTGATACATAAGGGGTACGTGGCAATACTTTGACAGGGAATTTTGGCTTAAGGGGGGCACGCTCGAACGATCTGGTTTAAGCCTTGCCTAAATCTGGTAAACACATGTACAATGCGTAAAACTCACTTGACGAGCAAACTTCAAATGATCCCAGAGCAGTTCTGGGCTATTTTTTACAGTGTTTTAAAGTTCAAATCTTTCGCCCAAATACTCATTTAAATATTCGTTGGAGAAAATTTTTCGTGAAATTTCCCAATTAATGATAAATAAAAAATATAACGGATTTTTTGGCTCAAAAGGCGGCCGGAACTTGCGGAATCCTACATAGAGAATACCATACTCGATTTCTTGTGAACGCAAATGTGGCGACTCGGTTCAGCGCTTTTCCAAGCATTGATCCTCCCTAAAGGTTGTTAGTCAAAAAAATTCGTTGAGCTCATTTTCTTACATTCATGTATTCAGTGTCAGCAATATCGTTCTTCAGCCATTCCTTGCAGTTATGTTTTCGGAGCGAAAACTCCAGATATGGTTCAGTATTAAATTGGACTAATGAGACCTAGGATACTCTTATTGGATTCTTAAAAATTGCATTTTGCTAACTTGAGTTCCTTCCGGCCCGATATTTCTTAATTTGTCAACAGTTTCGAGTATCAAAATAACACCCTTTCGGAATCCATCTTCATTTTGAGAGTCAGATGTATCGAGCAGGAAGACAACATCGCTCTTCATCTTTTCCGCTACGTTTGCGTTTTGAGAAGGGCATCTTCCTGTATAGAATATGCTGGATAAACTATTATGATAATTTTGTATCGCTTTGATGAGACGGATTAAAAATAGGGCCTGAACGAAAATGTGAAATAATCTATGAAAGATGTACGCTTATTGAACTAATAGTTCAGTCGTTGATTGCCAATTTCAATGTTTTTTTTTTCATATTTTTCCGATGAATAATCCTTTGCTTTGCATACTATCTTCCACATGTCTTGCAAGTTCTCATTCAGTCGTTAGTTTATTCTATTGAAACAATACCTTGAGTGGAAGGAGCAGAGATTTTGTCTGTTGTAATCGGCTGGGAGGCTTCCGTGTGATCAGTTTGGTCAGGCTAAAATTAGCATAATTAGGTAGACAAAATTTCGTTATACCTTGACACGTCTAACAGGAGTTGTGAATGTTTGGTGAGGTGCTTGAGTGCTAGTGAATATTGTGAAATCTCGGTCTGCTGGGAATGGGTGGAAGAAGGTGTTTGCAACAGTGGGCACGAATGTGAAGGTCTCCGGCGTTGTTGTTTTCTGGATACTGTCAATCAGGGCCTGCAATTCGTCGATGTCCTGCTTCTCATTTGGCGATTTGATTCCACCATTCCTGTCGGCAGGTCTAGCTTCTCCTCTTCCTGAGTTAGGGAACAAATCAGGTCCAACATCGAATGGAGACTGGCCGAATTCATGTGGTACTTCGTCAATTAGAGTTGTGGTCGGTGGAGTCAGCGGAGTCGTTGTTGTAAATGCAGCTTCGTCAGGTCGATGCGGTCTGACAGTAGCAACTCCATCGTCCACATGAATCGTTCTGGTTGAGGTCAGTAATTCTTCTGGTCGATTCTGCTCACTCGAGGCATCGACGTCGCCAAATGGAATGACGGGCCTTTGAGGTCCTAAAGTCGTTTCACCAATTCTATTCCTTCCATTAGAAGAATCTGGTTCAAATCCTCCAGGAATGGTTTTAATGATGGCTGTCTCATTCGGCAAGTCCCATACATTGAATTTCCCCCCGACTTGAATTATGGTTTCCTCTGTGGCCGTCTCCGGCACTTCGCCTTGCTGACTTCCCCCATGTGAAGCTGCATCAATTAGAGATGGAATTGATTGAGTTGTTGCGAGTGGTGGATTTGCTTCAGGCGGCGTGACCCCATTTGTTGGTTCGTCAGATTGATTTGGAGGTGTGGGAGTTGCGAAAGGAGGCTGTGATTCTACAGGTTGATTAATGCTTTGCGACGGCTGTCCAAATCGAGTTGCAGGTCTTGGTGTCGGCGAAAATTGCTGTTCTTCTCCAAACCGACTCAAATCACCTGAAATATCTTCCACTTGACTTGGTGATGCTGTTCGAGGGGTCGAAGAAGATGATGGCTCATTTTCGGGATGTGAGGAACCTTGAACCGGAATGAAGAGAGACGGATCAGGGAATAACTCCGATAACTTGTAGTGCTTGTTTCCCATAATGTTGTCTTGACCGAACCCACTCGGCGGCTTCTTTGTCACTACTATTCGGGGTATCTGCGAAGTCGAAGACACTGGTCCTGGTACCGTGGATGACGTGTAGTACGGTAGACGAGAGATAGTCCCTTCTAGCGGGCCAGACTGAGACGGAACAAGGAATGGATGAGTTTGTTGTTTAGGTGCAACACTCGTTGGATGAGTCTGTAATCAATTGTAAATTCATGCACTCGAGTTATTTTCAATTTCAACAGACACAGGATAACACTACAACAAGTAACTGGACCGAAAAGGCATAAAATATCTAAGTCAAATGAAATTCCGTTCCATCACTGGCGGTTACAAGTTTAGATAAATTATTATATCGCACACTTTTATCACTCACTTATTAATTTTATTACACGGCAATATGTATGTCATACTATCATAAGTTAAATTTCGTCTGGTGTATATCGTTGCACGCCAAAGATTTTGGATGCGCAACGATACACTTTGGTGCGCAAAGACCGTATTCCAATCAATTTTGTCGAACTACTCATGAAAAACTCACGTCTGTGAATGTAAAACCGAACTGGTTATCTCCAGTTTCGACTTCAACAACACGAATAGGCTTTGTAGTGACGACACTAAACCCATCGGAGGGATTGTCGTAGTCATTCGGAGGAGGAGTGCCAATATCGGGGATGGAGCCTGGCTGAGGAGGGGCAGCTGAGACCAGCACTTGATCATCTCCCTAAAAACATCGAACTATTTCAATTTTTCATAAGATGTGTTACAAGATTGCTGTTATTTGAATCGGGAAAACTCTGATTCGGAATTGGTTTCTGCGTTTGCGCCTGTCCAACATCTTCTGTGCTCATTTTTGCCATGTTTCCTCCAGCGAAGCTCATCTTCGAAGTTGTTTTGACGACGACACGAGGAGTCGAAGATTCGGCGGGAATTTGCTGAGGTGCTCCATCGACATTAGTGCCAGTGAAGATATTCGGCGTTAGGAAGGGCAGAGTTGACGCTGAAACTTTTCAATAAGGGATTAGCGGAATTTTTCTCTGTCATTTTGTTAAACTGAAATAGCCAATATTGCATTTCCAATCCTACGAAAACGGAGAATTTCCACTCAACGCTTATCGCAAAGCTGATCTTTAAACCAATCATACCGGTGACGTAACTCGCTGACGGTGTACTGCCGAATACAGGAGGCCCAGTCGGATAGGTATCCTCTTCAGGCTTTGCAGATACAGATGGAGGTGTGCTTCCAAGATTAACTTGAGGACTTACGGAATTGATTGCGTTGGTTGGTTTCTGAATGACGAAATGTATTCTTTAAATATCGATAGTTCTTTTTACGCTCGTTACAGCCTTAGGGGTTGGGGGATTTACGAATATATCGGGTCCTTGTCCTGGTAGCCATCCGTCTCTACCTCCATTTGGAATTTCGATGGCTTCCGTGAAAATTGGCCGTTCGACTTTCGGTGTTGTTGACTGCAATCCAGATGTCCAAACTGGAGTCTTTGTGGGATTGGATTGTGTCTTTGGTTCCAAAGACCCGGGGAATATGGTCGAGGTCTCAGCTCGTGATGGGACCTTTTTGGATGAAGTTATCACGTCAACCTTTGATATATCGGGTATCGATGAGTAAGCAGTGCTTGTTTGAGAATCATAACTGAAAAATAAACAGCTAAAGAAAATTTCTCTATAAAATTTCTACCTTGTCGTTGTATCGATTCTGTGACTGGCAGTTTGTTCATTTCCTTGTGTCCATCCGCCTCTCATCGGAATTACAGGACGAGCCTAGATTGAAGTCATTTTAGCTTTTTAATGCTACTATACCGGATATAAAGTTTGATCGACTTCTTGCTCATTTGGCCCAATTCCCGGAGGCCATGTAGGAGTATTGGCTTGTTTCGGCTCGGTTGAAATATGGACAATGATGATCTTCGGAGTGGTAGTCGTTTCTGGCCAGGCACTAAAATTTGATTATCAATTCAGTTTGCCTTGCTGCGTCATTTATTACCTTGATGTTTGAACTGCATTTGGGTAAATAATCTTGGTATTGCGATCATCTTCAACTCGATTTCCGTTGTAGTTGGTTTCAGTTGCAAATGATGGTCGAGGTGTTGTCTTTCGCGCTTCCTCAGAGTGCATCATTGGCCAAAGAGATTCAGGTGATGTTTTCCCAACTGACGGCATCAGTGTTGCAAAGGATTGCCCTTTCGTCGTGGTCTGTCGAGTTGCCGGTCTGCTGGTCGTTGTGTATTCTGGATTCTCCCACCAAGGCGTAGTTCTCTGCGTTGTTCGTGTGATTCTTTGCTGCGTGGATGTCAACCACCAAGGCTGCTTTGTTGTTGAAGTTGCTGCTTGCGTTTGTCTAGCTGTAGATGGTCTTCTTGTTGTCGTGTACTCCGGATTTTCCCACCAAGGCGTTTCTCTCGATGATTCTGGTTCTTCGGTGGTTGTTATTCGAATTCCAGGTATCATGGGCTGACTATTCCAGATGTTTGGAATTTCAGTCTGAAAATAGTTATTTTTTCAGGAGATTTTATTTATTCACCAAAGAGTCGGAGCGTTTTAGACTATTTTTGTCTCATTTTATGGTTTAACATTAAAACTATTCTATGTGACTATTTTCGGAAATATAAAATGTAAACACATTACTTGGCAGCCTGTATATGTCGTAATGAAAAATTGCGAAATAGTTTTTAATATTAGGAGTAACAAAAATGACATATGCAATGCTTCCCTTTCCTACAAACTTCCTCGCAATTTCTTTTCGCTCTGTCATTAATTTATTACGCCAAATTCAGGAAAGCTTTTCGTCGTTTCGTATTACCCCATTCCATCATTACGACACTTATAGGTCGCTAACTTGCTTTGAATCTACCATTTTTGCATCATAGTTTACCTTCTTCTCAAACTGCGTCTTTTCAGGCCTTCTTGTTGTTGTCTGAGCTCGCTCTCTTGTCGTCGTATCGAAAATCCAGATTTTCTTCGAAGTCGTTGGCTGAGTGACTCGTTCAGTTGTTGTTGGTCTCCTTGTCGTAGGTCGGGTTGTTATTATACGACGTGTTGTAGTGAACTCTGGATTCTCCCACCAAGGTGTATTTCGCGAGGTACTTAATGGTCGTGCAGTAGTAGGTACGATATGTTTCGTGACTGACGCCTCTTCAGAGCTGCTTGGAACCGTAGTCTGAAGTAAACAAACTGACCGTAGTTTTTGATAATGATCAAGGTATCAATATGAAAATTAATGTTTTCATGGATTTTTTCTCAAAACTACAAAGACTTCACGATGATGCAAATCAAACGTTTTCGAAAATTGAACACGAAGATGATGTTTTACTGATTTGTTTTAGAGAAGATTTTCCAAAATCATCGAAAATGTTCATTTAAACATTGCGCAACTACTGATATGATCGCATTGTAATTATCGCTAGATTTTTTAAAACAGTTATTTTCCTATACAATAATAATAAATAAACCAGAAAGGAGTTTTCAATCATGCACTGATGCACTAAAATGAACGAATACTTTTAGAGAAAAGAAAGGACAATGCACACTTTTGTCGTAAATATAAGTTATCAGATTGAAACATTGAACCTCTATCTCGCCTGAAGCATTGATTTTTTTTTCTAGCTTGTCATGCTTTCACTATCACATTCGTTCAATAAATGCAATTTTCGTATCAAAAGTTGATCTAAAATGAATAGCAAATGAACATTTTCTGAACGTATAATCCTCTTCTTCTTCTTATCAAGATAGTAAATTCTCAAAATACTCACCTTCTTCCCGAATTGTTCCTTTTCTGGCCTCCGTGTCGTTACCGGAATATTTCGCTGCGTAGTTGTATCGAAGATCCAAATTCGTTGAGAAGTTGTGGTCGGTTGAGTAGCCCAGATATTCGGTTCATCAGTCTAAAATATGTATGCATCATTCAAAAAAAACATTTTCACGTAATTTAACATGATTTTTGAAAAGAAAAAGTACAAAATATCGTATCCCTAACCCTTTGCTCCGGTGCCGATGTAGTAGAAATCGAAATAATCCTTCCTCGAGTTGTTGTCGATTCGAATATTTCGACTCTTTTCGTAGTTGCTCGAGTTGTAGATTGAGCCGTGGTTTGTCTGGAAGCTGTCCTCGGAAGCAGCGTTGTCGTTGATGTTGTCGGAATAGAAGACTGTCGAGGTCGTTCAGTTTGAGTTGGTGTCTTTGTCGTTGTCGTTGTTTGTTGCAAACTGGCATTGATCTGTTTATCAATTTCATTGAACCCTTCGCCTGGAAATAAGTTGTTTCACATTTTCGAATGAAGAGATGCTTACTGATCAATTGTTCGAGATCCTTATCAGTAACAGGCTCGCTCTCGTTCATCCCATCTGCCAGGTGATTCGCCAAGGTATCGACCAGCTCTTCTTCCAGCTGCTGTCGTAATCCATCATCCATGGGTGGTTTCGTGTCCTTCATTCTAGAATTATTTTCCTTCATAGCATGATCCGAAAATTGACTGTACATGATCAACTTTCATTAAATAATACTCATAAGAGTAAATTCGATAAAATTCTATTTTGAACTGTACTGTAATTTACTGATCTCTTTTTTTTAAATTTCAATAAGAATTCATACTTGTTACTATTAAAGACCGATAAATTGAGACTGTTGTTAATTTTGAAAATTCGAAGTGCGTATATTACAAAATTTCAACTAGTCGGAAGATTATTTCTTAAATCAAATCGTCGACCTATCGTAAATTCGATTGCAAACTCAAACAGTCCAACATTCCATTAACCTATCTCTTGCACGTTTTATTCTGTCGTAGTTTATCGGCTATCGTCAATATGCTCGTGAGTTTAAAGTTAGAATTTGGAGTTAAATTTGAACGATCCTGGTGAATTTTTGAACCCTACCTAGCCATGACGATAGGAATAGCCTTTGTGAGTTGTTCATCGACAACTTTGTTGATAGATTTAACGAGGTGCTTATCAGGACTGCTGACTGTTGCCTTGATTTCTATGATTTTACTAGGGTCCTTTTCAACATTCGCCTAAAGTCCTTCATACATTGTGTAAAGAATGAGAATAGCTTGCATCATTGTTCCGTTCATCCACGAATTCGAGTGTGTCTCTATCGAATTCTTTCGTAATCACAATCGGATTTGAAATTGTTCCAGGTGCACTAAGAATTGTTGAAATTTTTAATTAACTTAAACTTATTGTATAACCTAGGCTGAGTTCCTCTTTGGAATAGATTATGTAACGGTCCAATTCGAGCTTCAGAATGCTGTGTTTGTTTGTCTTTGGCATTCAGATAGATGTGGATGATGATATTGCTGCTCGGATCGGGTTTATCCTGAAAGTTCCTCGTCATAATAATTTTTTTCGCTTTTCTGAACCTTAGTTCTCGGGGGTTGAGAAAATTCCTTCCTTGTTGCTGGCGAAATCGCGGGCGGCAAATCAAACGGTTTTGCTTTCCAAAATGACACTTTTATGGACTACTTACAAAAATGTAGAAGTAATTCATTTGGCGTTCAGCATGCGATCAAAAGTGCTTTTGAAAACAGACATGGCAAATATTGTTGCAAAATTGTTCTTCTTTACTCAGAAATGTGCTTGAATAGTGTCATGCAAATGAGTAGAAGGGAAAATGTTATCAGAACTCACCGTGAAAACGATATGGCCGTGATGTGGTGGTGTTAACTGATTGGAAGGGGATTGAGGAGGCAGTTCACCCCTTCGAAGTGCGTGCAATTCGTGAAGTCTCTGACGGATGTGCTCACGCAAATGGACTTGTGGGTGGGGAAGTTGGGATTGAACGAAGACTGGCCCTTCTTCGACAGGATTTACTGATGGAGAGAACTGTGATAAACATTATTTTCATTCATAGGTCACTCGATTAATCAGTGTATAATATGTCAATTATTTGTGAATTGTTTCCCTTGCAAGAAATTTCATTTTCGTTAGTGATAATGGTATTATATTTTGAGTTGCGTAAAATTATTGCATAATGACGAAATTTTGCGCGAATATTGAGACTAGTTTTTCCGAAGAATAAGAAATCGCTATAAAACTAATAACACAAATTTAAATCGGGACGATATGAATTGCACTAACAAGGAACATAAACAGTTTGTTAATAACAAACCCTTTTCAAAATCTATAGGTAAGTCAATTCGAATACGCTGATAACGAATATCATGTTGAAAAGTGTCTGCCATGTTTTATTTTCAAGATTTTTCATAAAAATCGGCTTCTTTCTTTACATTGCAAAATTCAAATTCAAATGCAAAAATCAGCTTACATCGCGAAATAAGCATTGATATTGTCATTATTCGCTGCAGCAACAGTGAGTTCAAAGAGAAAACTCCAGCGCCAAATCCTAGAATCAGATGCACGGTGGGCACTTTTCAGCATGATATTCGTTATCAGCGTACTCGAATAGACTTTTCTACTAACTTTGAACAAAATCCGTCGTACACACACTCTTAACGTTCCTCGTAAATTGAAATTTGCATCAAGATAAATCACTGAATTAAAAGAACTTATCAACAGATCAACTGCTAGCGATGTGAACATTTTTACTTGAGTAAATTGCCGTATTTTAATGCCCAATCTTTCATTCATAAAATCCACGAATTCAAAGCTCGAAATAACATGAGAATTAACAGCTAATTTATTTAATCATAATTATGTCACTCTTATTACGCCTAATGCAACATTCTCTGAAAGTCAGCAATTTCTATTTCATTTCCGAACGCCTATAAAGCAATCTCAGCTATATCCAATGATTGAAACGTGATGCATGATTAACGAATTCGCGTGAGATATGGATTTTGATGAGGGTGGGATGTGATTTTCGTATGAGAAGAAAGGAAAGAATAGGAATGCCCTTGGACAAGGCGGATAAGTTGCATGTGGCTGTGAATGCGGCATGAAAAAGTGGAACTAGAGGAACGATATCTGTCATATTGTGTCATCCATCCGATTGGCAGACTGAAAGACTGACAGAAAGACAGGAGGACAGTGACTAAGATCATCATTCGCGATTACTTCGAGTTTATGCATTGGTGTTGATTTTTACGAAGAACGTTAAATGCAATCGATTGCTTGTGCAATGTTAGTGTCATCGATTTTATCATTATTTATAATGCAAACTTACGATTTGTCGAGTGTCGTCCCGTTCTTGAGTGAATTGCGTATTTGTGACAAACGCACTGTAATTTTATAAGCTTCTTAGCAGTAAGTCATTCAAAGGGGTACTCTGTGGGTTTAATTCTGCCCTCGTACGGTCCATCGGCTGCTGATTGGTAATGGCTTTTGGGCGCCTCGAATGTCAATGGCTTGGGAGGTGGCTGCAATCGATCGACTTATCAGCTGTTGTCATAGCCGCAGCCATTTCAGGTGATTAATTACCGACCTGATATCCTCTGGGAGATGGCTGAAACCGAGGTGGCAAACGCGGTGGCCTTTGAAATACGAAAGGCTGCCTTTGCTGAGGCTGTCTTATGGGCACGGCCTCATATTGTGGCTTCGCATTGACTACCTTCAAAATAAGATGGTCTTATGTCAAGTCAGAAATTTCTAGGACTTACTAAATTTGAACCAAAAAATAGCAAAAATATCAGCAAATTACGCCGCTTTTTCATAGACCTTAAATTTATATTTAGAAGGAAAAGTTAGTGATGCAAGAAATTCGATAAAAGGAACAGTGAACGAGAAGCTGAAAGGGGGAAGAAACAAGATTGCAAGAAAACAAGTTGATCTCGCTTGAAGTAACTGATTATGTCGAGACGAGTTGGGCAGAGACAGAAATATGAACATCTATTCAGATGAATTGATTACCACCCAAGAATCAGTCGGTTTAGAAATGTGTTGAAATCATCGCTATCATTTAAACTTTGCATTTTCTAAGAGTTACAGCTAAAATAGAATAAATGGCGTTCAATTTGAGTATACTGAAATTAGCGCATAATTAGGAGTTGCTTTACAGAAATTTGAATGGGTTACTTTCTCGATGACTTCAATGTAACGCAAGGAATATTTGGCATAATCAAATTTCTGTAGCATTTAAATTTCGTTCCAAATACTAGATTCTTGAAAACATAACAATAATAACTTGAGTTCGATCTCAAATGATGCTGGAAAAATCATAGAATTAGATTAAATAACTTGGAATACTTGATTGGGAGACGTTCCATGAGTAACCGTAACTACGGATCGGACAACTGCAAAAGTATTCCGAATTCTAATAAAAAACACATGAGTGGATGGATCTTTGAACCCGATTCACAAAACAAAAATGTTTTGGCCACGCCCTCTTTTGTGGGCGGGACTGTGCTAATTTGAAGTTTGGACTTGGTACGCGTCAGAAGGTACAAAGAAATTTTTTATTATAGAAGTTACTAGAAAATTTTTTGCTGCATTAAATCAAGCATACAGTTTGACGCCTTCTAGTGTATAGGTTATTGGGGATCAACCACTTGCAGAGAGTGGGAGGGCGTCCCGAAGTCAACATTGGGACTCAAAAAGGTTATTTTTCAGAAAATCTCGTTTTTCTTGACAAAAATGCACTTGATGGTCGCTTTTTTCTTCCATTTTTGAACTCTCTAGGCAATTCTGCATCTCGTACACCAAAAGTTAAGCTCTAAAAAGGGGAGCACCAATAAAATTATCATTGCACCAAAGTTGTTGACTCAAAAATCAAAACTTCAATTCTGAGGGTTAGATCCCACAATATATATATATATACCAGTCGATAGTCTGAAAAACTGAGCAACTATTATGAAGACACCTCCGGGTCATAGTATGGAATGGAATGGGTATGGTGATTTGAATGGCTAAAATCCACGAAAATAAAAAAAAACATGTCTCTCAATTTCTCAAAAATTTTCAGGGAAAATCATTTTCCGCAAAAAATGAGAGTGAAAAATCGCCTGCTCTAACTTCGGGATGCCCTACCAACCTCAGCATTGTGGCTTACCCCACAAGACTCATATATCAGAAGATAGAAAATGTAATGGAGATTCCTATGTTTTTTTAATTATTCGAAAATCTTTTATAGGAAAAAATTTCTTTTTACCTCCCGTAGGGTGTCAAATCCGACTTTCAAATTAGCATAGCTACATCTTTGCCGAGGGGCGGGGCTGGGTCTTCCTGTTTTTGTGGTCAGGACCCTTGGAGATACCCACCCATATAACCATTATTCAGTTTCCGAAACTTTTCAAACTGTGCCAAGACTCTCAACATTCCTATGCGGAATGTCTCTTAAATGGAAAGTGCGATGAAGATACTTTTTGTTCACAAATACAAACACTAAAGCAGAGTAACTAGTGCAAAAAATGAGTGAAAAAATCCGAGAATCGGTTTCGCATTGTCACCCCTAATGGAAAATTGATGGTTGAAATGGTGAAGAATTGAAAAGAAGATGGAAATCAGAAGTGTTTATGGACAGGTGGGGGATTGCAACAGTGCGATTCTGGAAAAAAAATCCCTTCCGAATCGATAGGCAGGGAGGTGAGGGACAGAGGCAAAAAATCTGCCCGAATCACCGATGCGACAACGGCAGAATGATGAAAAAATCGACAGAAACAAAGAAGTGGCAGGGGCAGAAAGGTATCTAATAGAGGAGAGAAGGTGGATAAGGGATGATTAGAGAAGGAGAGATAGTGATAAAAACGATGGGATGCGCAACATCGAAAGGGAAAAGCTGAGGGAAGGCTGTCCAAAGACGGGGATAAGGCAGCGAGATCGAATTCATTGGCATCCGGGGTAGGGAAATCGAAATCCCCCACCTGCGTCGTAATCATGTTAATTTGCAAATACCACAAATCGATCTGCCAATAAATTCCACCTCCATTCCACTTCATTCTTACTGTCTTATTGCCTCAATCAGTTTTTCATTCGATTACTCGAAAAACTCCTGCAAAAACTGTGACGCAAAAAGCTTAAAGCAGACAGTACGCGGTGGTCGTATGACCTCCAAATTTAGGTATTCCTTGGGCAAAAAGAGGGAGGAGGAGAAGAACGTGCGAAAAGAGAAAGCAGAAATGGCAAGTGGGTCATTTATCACTTGCGGCTACTGGCAATTGACACACAAAGGGATGAGATGAAAGGAGAACAGAGGGTGGAGATATTGAGAATCTGCCAAAAATGACTGACAGGGGAGGGAGGGGATGGCAGAAATCTATGATAAAAACAACTGGCAACTGATAAGGCAGGAAGGGACTTTGGACGATTCCTATCGTCACAAAGGGCAGGCATCGAATTTTAGACACCTATTCAAACTCCGATAGGGAAATCCCTGCGAGGAAATGGGGCAACACAGGCATGAAGCAGAAGCACACTTACGTAACTAATAATGTGCGAATCGTGAATTGCGAAACGAATAACAAGGATTAGCCTGGAAGTGGAAAGAGGAAGGCGAGTATACAATAGAGATAGTGCTGAAATGATTGAAGAATATGCAGATGCGATGAAGAGAAAGAAGGGAGAAGACAAGGTCATTCCATTTCTTCTCCCAAATCACTGAGTCACAATCAGGTAAATGATAATAAGTTCGAAACTTGAACAATTCATTTCGCCATTTCATTTTAAGCTTTATTTTGAACCGCGAATAAAAGTTAAAATATCACCGATAAAATAATTCGAATTTCAAACTATTCCAATGAAGTTTTTCACTGAGAGAGGCCCGTAATAACAGTCCGGCGTATTCTGATTGTGCTGGTTGTGATAGAAAGAAGAGGTGATCGATGCCTAATTCGATTCATCACGGTTCGTTTCATCCTCCTTGATCTGACAATACAATATTTTAATAAGTGTAATAATAACCTTACTAATGACCAAGTACCAAAATGCTATCTTTTGAAAAGAAAAGTAATATTATGTCGTTATCTCGAATATTTTTTATTCGTATAACTCGAATGTTCTTTATTTTCGATGTTAATCTCACCATTTTGATAATGTCGAACATCAGAAACAAGAATAACTAGACTAGTGAAATTCAGCTTTTTAATAAATATTTTGGAAATTTATTTTTCTCATATCTTCGATGGTGAAACGACTAACTAATATCGCTATTTTATAAAGTAATTGCTATGTTAGAACATAATTTACCTCCTCGAATCGCTTCTTTGTGATCTCCAAAATATCCTTTCTGGTCTGATTGCGAGATACTTTTCCAGTTGCAGAGTATGCAGAAGTAGAAGCAGATCCCAACCCAGTTCGATCATTTTTGATCGCAGTTTGAACCTGCAACTTTTATAATTAGTTGTTATCCAATGATGGTATCTTCATACAGGCTCAGTGCGTCCAGCCCCTTCCTTTCCGAGTCCTTCCCCTTCCTGCCAGCCCATCGACTTCAGCAACTTAAAGCCTTTGTTCTCGGAGTTGATTTTCGTCGAAAGGCCTTCGTTGAGCGTCATTGGCCGAACATTTCCTGAAATGTAATTATGGATGATAGATAACATGAAAAAGCATAAATGTGGTTTTGCTAAAGTCTGGCAGATGTTTTGAATTACAAAACAAAATTAAAAATTCGATTTTTAAAATTATCTAAGGATGATAACTAACCAGGTGTAGGTTTGGCAGCACAATTGGCATAGATGTCATTCGGATTCGCTGGCCTGGCACCACCAGCAGCAGCAACAACAGAGGTGGGAGGCTCAGAGCCGTAGAGTTTGCGTCGTTTGGCTGCTCGGTCATTTTTACAGGAAGTCGATGGCTGTTGCACCTAAAATGAAAATAATCATGTCATTTTCTAGGAACAAAAGCGGCTCACATAATCGTTGACTCCATAGGCAGCTTTGAGTGCTTTGAGCGTCTTCCTCCTCGCAGTTTCTCCCCCTCTCATGGCCAGAGGCACAGTTGCAGGAGTTACGTTCGACTTCAACAAACCTGGTTCACAGAGGGAACACGTATTCGACCCTGAAACGAGTCTTTTTCGTCGATTCACGAAAATAGTTTTTATTGAGAAGTTTTTTCATTATGCTATGCTCATATTCTCAGCCAATTCAGACATATTTCCAGCAATGGTTTAGGCGAAAAGTAGTCGGATATCATTTAACAACGATGGATATGTTGGGGCAATTTTAATTATTTTCGGTAAGCGAATGAATACGTAAAACGGTATAATTATACACGCTTGTGATAGAGCTAAGGGATCAGTCTATATCGTCAATTTGAAAGTTGTGACGATTTAAGAACTAATAAATTCTTCAAATAAATCACCTTAAAATAATCAATAGTTGGTGCTTTACAAAGAAATATCTTATCATTTATGAATTCCGAATTTATTTCTAAAGAAAGCTGAACTAACCAAAATGGACGCAAATTCTGAACGTGGCCTTTGCGACCTGCAACTGGTCTCCGTGCTGAATTTCGCGATCTTCGTCAAACTGAAACAATTCTATATTAAATTTAAGGTGTTTATGTTGGCTCGCTTCGAGATCATAGTCATTCAATTTGACAGGAGTATCGACGTGGAGGCGCCTGACCACATACGACTTGCTCTCCTTGACGTAGCAGAATGAGGCTAATTTCTGAAATAAGAATTGTAAGAAACGAAAAGAAGTAGCACTACAGTTGAAAATTAACTATACTTTTCATACTTTTGACAACATAGAAACCGCGAGACTCGAATCAAGAAAAATTGAGAAAGTTGCCTTATGAACCTTATCCTTTAGAAACGGTCTTACGTTTATTACCAAAGAAAGGAAATCGGAGTAAAAATCGAACCTCAAACACCCCGCATTTGATTCGGATATCGCATTCGTTGCTAGAACCGATCGTCCCTCCACAGATCGTGACGACGTGCAGCTGGTTGTCTGAGTCGATGATTCGCAAAGCGGGTGGTTGAGAGAAGCCTTCTTCTGGAACGAATATCAAATATGAATAAGAAAATGCAAGTTCAACGTTTCCACCAATTTGTGAGTTGGATGTTTTGAATGAAAATTGATTGTTCGTCATATGTCGTTAGACATGCAAGATAAACACTTTCATAATTCATTTCATAAATTTGAAATTTTGTTGAAACAACATCTGATTAAAATATTGATTGAATTGTGAAATTTCATTTTACAGTTTCACTAAATTACCTTAAGAAAAAAGAAACACTTACCATTCATGAGTTTGACGCGTTCATCGACTTCGGAATCATCGTCACTCAAAACTTCGATATCACTATCATCCGAAGAGAGATCTTCTCCTTCTGAAGATGCATTTTCGATAGATGGAATGAAATCAAACCATACTCCAGTCTCGATTCAGAGTGACGACGCTGTAGAATTCACCCGTCTTTTCATCGAACCGTTCTTCGACTATTGGTTCCTGAAAGTGATCGGTTATCAGTAAACTTCAAAATTTTCAAGACTAACCTCAAGTTTAGTGTCAGCAGCCTTTCTTTTGACTTTGGGCTTGTCAGACACGCAGAGTTTGTCAGTCATGTCGAACAATAACTCGCAGATGTCTACTGTGTCCTGAAACACTGAAACATGCGTCATGGAAAACGTTCGTAGGAAAATGCAGTTTTGAGGCCGAACTTGAATTTTTCACAATGTAATGTAATCACTAACAGATTTGCAACTTTGTCTAAAAACTACCAACCGCAACCGCATCGTTATTCAAAATTCTCCAACTGAAACCGAGCCGCACTGCAACCGCGGTTGCGATTATTTATTTGCAAGTCTGATCACTAAGTGAACATTTCCATAATTCACTAGCTTAAGTATGCGAAGGTTGGAGATGAAAGTGGGTTCTACAGAATAAAACTAACTCCATGAATGAAATTTTCTAAATTCACACTGCGGATTTAGTAAAGTTCGACTCGAAACTCAAAGCCAGAATTTCCAATACAGTCGGTAGCTGACCAGTTACCATTGATAGTCGAAGAAGGCAATTCAGCATCAGTGCGTTAACCGATCGGTAGTATGCTAACTTTTTTCGACTACTAATGGTAACTGATCGGTTATCTATTAGTATTGGGAATGCTAAGAACCATCAATGTTCATCACTATCTACGATACATTTGAATAGTCTCTAACTTGACTCATTTTTTCGACGTCTTTGGTCTCGAAAAACTGCTTCGCCTTCTTCTTGTACGAACGCGATTTCCATTTGGCTGAAAGTTTGTTTAAAAAATAAAAAAATATATATATATGAGCAGACTTAGGCAGCGCTTAAGCCAGGTCTTCCGTACGTACTTTCCTAAGTAGGTTCCCTAAGCGGATATGCCAAAGTGCGCTTCGGAGTAAATTTTTAACAGGAAAATAAATTGGGTTGTAAATAATATTTTTGCGAAGAAAAAAATCAAAAAATCCGTCACCCACAATGAACACATTTTCGCAAACGAATTTGTGCTTATGCGCGAGTAGTCTAACGTTATCCTTTGCACAGTACCATTTCATCGGGTTTATCGTCGAGCTAGATAATGTCATTTGAGACATTCGAAATTTGAAGAGTACTTCGTTCCGAAATTTTTGATTTCAAACTATCACGTTTCTATCACAAACGCATTACTGCAAGGGATGAGGCTTGGGGACTCTACCACTTAAGCCAAAAATGTCTGGCAAATTCATGTTGCGTACCTCCTCCCATGTATCAGCCTTCTATAGAAACATTTTTATTTGCGTACCTCTCCCCTATAAGTTTTCGTTCGGCTGAAAGTCTGTCTAGGCCTGTGTATGAGATTATTTGTCTGACCTGCAAGTGGTTCTTCAGGAGGAGTGTAGAGATGATAGCTCTGACTGTCGTGGTCAAAGTAGTAGTACGTGCTCGTCTCGTAATGGTAAAATAACATCGTGTTCTGCAGAATTAATCAAATTGAAGGATAGATCTGGCTTCAATAACTTCATCAGACTCTGACAAAAGTTGACAGGTTCAAGAGAATTATTCTTGGTTTTATTCAAATTTTCTAAAATCGTTATGATCACGGTTCATAACTCCAAGAAAATATGAGCATTTTTATCGCTGATTTTCATTTCAGTTTAGTTCGACTAAAATCCTTGAATTTAAGAATTAAAGGAAAAGTATACCGGATCATACATGTATCCGCTGCTCTGGCTGTAATACTGCTGATATTCCTCGATCCAAACGAATCCCTCGGGCACATTCGAGTGCATCGCCTCGTGGGCGGCCTCGCGGAGCATCGCTGCTATCGAAGACTGAAACATGAAATTGTTTGAAAAAAAAAATATTAAAAATAAAAAAATAACATAATAAGGAAAGAGCAGTTTGCTACCTCGGGCTGATCAGCTCCTCCCTCATCGTCCAGTCCAATCTTCACGACGGAAGACATCACAGATTCTGGCTTCGAAACGATAAAAATTAGAATAATCGATAGGAAAATTAAAAGAAGCGGAGAAAATCCGAGACTTGCTATCGGCAGGCAAGAGTAAAACTAGTGCAATTTTTCATTTGCTCGAAGATGAAGCTGCCATCACTCGCTTTTCTCATGTTTCGCTTCAAATTTTGCGAGATTTTCAATTTTTCTATTGGATTCATTCATGATTATCGCGTAGAAGTTATCTACTACCACAGCATTCTTCGGCGTCTCCATTTTCATCGACTCGAATTCTATGCATTGTACAGCATTTTCTTCACTTTTGAAAAGATTTCTATTCTGAATATTTCTATTGGAAAAAGTAAATTTTTCAAATCTCATTGAAACCGATAGTCTCCATGATCCTCAAAACGTTCGCTTCTTCGATATTGTCCTGTGCGCCGTTCAAAAATCGTTCACAATTGCCAAGTTTTTGTGGTAGTTTAAAAAATTGTCCTCCCAAGATTTAGAAAAAAAGTATCAAAATTTTCTTGTTTTATAAAATTATCGATAATTTATGATACTATATATGATTACTCTAGCTTTCTAATGCGAAATCGAACTTGAATAAAGTTACGATCGCCTTTGAACTTTGTCGCGAGATTTAGTAATTCTGTCTGGCGAACATATTGTGAAAAGCATGGTCAAAGTACGGTTCAAATATTGCCTTTCGGTTAGGTTTTGCAAAATGCAACGCATTAGCTTCTATGAGCATCGTCGAGGCATGGTAGCTGCTGCGTCTTGCCTACAAACTCGCTTCACTTCCTGCATTAATTCTGTAGCTCCGATGTATCGTCTTACTGTGGCTACCATTATGCTAATGAGGCAGTCCAGATGTGATAAATGATAACCTAGAGGGATTTACCTGTTGAAATAGGCACCATCTCTCGTAAGCACTAAGAGAGTGAATCTCTCTTCCTCTTTCTGTGTTCTGTATCTCAATCTCTCCCCCATCTGCACGCTATCTCCTCGCCTCCTATCGTTTGGGGCGGGGTTCCCTCTCTTCTTCCCCCCTTCCCCTTTCCCTTTCCCTTCCTTCCCCTTCCTTCCCATTGCCTGTCTCTCGCTCATTGAGGACTGAAGAAGGTTGATCGTTCGAAGCTGTCCAGTTAGGGCATTCTGAGTTGTGAGCAGTGGGTTATCACAATTGGGAGAGGAGGTGGAGTTAATTGGGAGTGCATTGCTGACGATGAGGCATCTCTGCAGGCAGTGCTTATAAAGGGGCAAGGGTGGTGCTTGGCTTCCCAACACTATGCGAGAGACTGAATTCCCTATGAATTTTCGACTTCTTCAAATCGAGCTCTATCATTAATTTTTTGTTCTCATATCTATGCTGCATAGGGACTGAGTGCTTTTCTGCCAATCTGCCCTCTACCAGCCTCGTTCGAGCCGCGCACCGTCCATCTGAATGCCTGACTCACGTCAATATTCCCCCTGCTCGCTTGCATCTGGAACTTGACCGTCTGGTTTTTTTCTGCCCTCATTCTTTCCAGCAACTCATTATCTCGCGATTTTGCATTGTTTATAATTTTTCGTCGACTTCCAGCTTAATTATCGTCCTGCAAAGTTAGATTTTGTAGTAATTTTCAACTCGCTCGTTCTTCGTTCAAACTCGATTTCCACGAGTTACCCGCCATAATAAGTTAGAAGGGGTCGAGTTCTTGCTATTCTGTAAAGATTTTTTATTTTTATCGAAATTTTCACGTAACTTTTTGAGTTCGAATATTATCATGTAGATTTTCGTTGTCGCCAGAAGCGTTGCGGTTGACCGCGTTGCGCCGGCTTTGTTATAGGTCCAGAATACGGTATATGCGTCTCTTCCTTGCGCTGTTCTCTCTTTGTTCTGCGGGCTATTTCTGTGCGTGATGTCTCTTTTGCCCTCTCCTTTCTGCGCGCTATTTCTTTCCTCTGCAGCCAAAGGGAGCTTCGCATCGCTCTAGCTGCGCGTGCAAAACGTCGGCCTCTTTGCAAAAAATCCATACCTATCCAAGTACATATCAACATCCAATCTTGTTGCTATCAACTATCAAGTTTATTAACAAAAATCGATTTGTTCATTTCATCTGGCTCAATTTATCTAATCTTTCCATTTTACTCTTTTTACCCTGTTGTTTTGGATGATTTTTGCATTTGCTGCGTTGCTATGATTTATAAACGATTTTATATCGCTTTTCACACAGAATTAGCATATTATTTTCTCAGAAAATGTTTATTATTGATTTTCTTTTTCTCGGTTCATATCATACTTTCTGCAGAACAAGTTGCTTGCAGCAGAGTTGCCACTTTCTTGATCACTTTGCTCATTCACAACTTGCACTTATTCAGTCTCATTTTGTTACTCTGTCGTGCTCGAATTTATTTTTTCTGGAGGCTATGCAAAAAATTTTTAAATGAATTGTTATCGTTCAGTTTTGCTCAATTGCATTCGACAGTTTGGAGTTGTGAGCAAACCGCATCGAGACATCGACTCGCGTGTGGTTGGCTGCAAACAGATTGTCGATTAAAGCAAAGCAGTCAAACAGGCAGACAACAAACTAGACAGTAAGCAGAGACAACAGACTCTGATGTCAGGACGACGACGTTACTGCAGAACGCACACGACTACCTAACTCAATCAGACTAACGAGTATTCGTCTATTTATCTCGGTGAGCATTTATTTATTTTTTTAAAAGATTTTATCGATTTTCCTAGAATTTATACTTGGAAAAAATCGCGAATTAAATGAGTTCATGCAATATCCTTGATATCTCTATTCTCATCACGATTTTAACTAATTTTATGCGTACTTTTTACATGTGTTTCATTCACTTCTTTCTGACATTTCTGCATCCTTCAAGTGCGCGATTTTTTGTTGATTTGGTAATTTTATTATTTGAAGAAACTGCAAAAAATTAGATTATTCATGCGTTATCTTCAACATCTCGGTATTTATCGCGTATTTGAAAATTTCATTATCCTTGACTTTTCTATCAAACTGCTCCTACCCTGCGATCTTGCTGCTAAATGTTCGTCGTTCATTTTTCAAATCGACGAATTCTGTATTCGATTCATTCACAATATTGAAAATTTTTTACTGTAGTTTCTTGATGCTCATCAGGATCTTGACAATTTATTCATCCAATTCTTCTATCTTGTTGTTTATCTTCGTTAATTTTTTTTTTCGAAAAGTCTAATTTGCACCTTTTGCAGCATATCGCGCTCACATCGTTCTTTCAACGAGTCTCCGCCCCCTTGCCAGACTCGTCATCCCTCTACAGGTTCTTTTCATTCGAAATTGTCCGATTCGACGACATCAGCAATGGACGAGCCAGCTGTCAAAAAGGCCAGACTCGATTCTGGTATGAAACTTAAAATTGTAGATTCTAGAAAAATCAAATGTTGCAGAATTCGATTCGGGCGATGGACTGGACGGCCTCAGCGAACTCGAGAAGATGGAGCCGCTGCCGCAGGCCGGAAGCGACGCTGAGGTGAGCTCAGTTAGAAACATTTGAATAACAATTGCAAACGTTGCAGTCGACAGCCCCGGGAACATCGAAATCGCAGCCGATGACCAACGGCAGCACTGCACCTCCCACGCAAAGCGTCACTTCGGTTCGAATACTTCTTTCTTCTTGAATCGCAAAAATTGTCGAGTTTTCAGACTCAACCTCTCGGAATGGGCGGTCCCCAGAATCAGCCTCCGACCAGCGGCAACTTCGGCCCCTCTGCCGTCCCTCCGACTTCTTCTAGCGCTGGATCCGGAGGTTCTTCTGTCCTACAGGTAATCGTATAACTCGTCCGAACATAAACAATGTAATGTGCATGGTTTGCAGGAACTCCTAATGAACCAAGGTCCGGCCACCTCGACAATCAACAGCTCGCCTCGCCCACCTCCACAGCAGTTCGGTGCCCCTGGATCACAGCAGCCCCCTCAGCCTGCCTTCAACACGAGGCAAGAGAAATGTCTTTCAGAATCAGAGTTGCACCTTTTTCTAAAATTCGCCACCACACTGCAATTTCGGTTGTTTTCTTGCAAGTCTGCTCAGAGTGTCTATCAAGCCCGGCTTTGTGACATTCACAATTGAGAATAATTGTTACTGCATTAAATCTAGAAGAGTGGTGTTCAAGAAAACTACTGTCAATGGCATCAAGCGATTTGTTAGAGAGAAACTAGAGTGCTAGAAATGGAGTATGGCAACGCTGAAATCAACTTTCCTCATTTCTCTCGCTTTCTAATGCAAAAGTGCAATAGTCACTAGTTTAGCTCCGCTCATCAAGCATAAACAGTTGTTAGCCGCTGACTATAAAATGCATCCATTTCAAGCACAGTTCATCTCCTCTCTTTTATCCTAGTCCTAGAAACTATTTTTGATAAAAAACTTGGGCTTTTTCCAAATTCGGAAAATAACTCAATTACTCTTCTTCAGAAGTCCGATGACCTCCCACAGCGGCCCTGCCTCGATGATGTCCCCTCCGAACAGCATGGCCGGGCCGAACCAGCAAGTCATGGGCACTCAAGCTGGGCCTATGCGTCCTCCCGGTAAAGGACGCGATTCCATCGGAGATAGCTTATGTGAGTAATTCAGGACCAGGAAACATGTACCCAGGCGTGCCAGATCAGGGCATGGGCCCACAAATGACCGGACCACAAGGAGGCCCTCCTCAGCAGTACGGTGCCGGCCCACCGATGATGGGAGCGAGACCACCCCCTATGGGTTACCCCAATCAGGGATATCCGCCACAACAACCTGGGGTAGGAATTTTTTCTAGGGAAAATTCCATGAGGTGATTTGATGAAATTGCAGTACCCACCACCACAGGGCCGCGGCCAACCGATGCAGCCGGGCAGAGGCGCCATGATGAATGGAGCTCCCCCGCAAATGGCCAGAGGGGCTATGGCTGGTCCGCCGCAGAGAGGTCAGACTCTTATCTCATTCATTTGCAGGATTGCAAACTTTTTGAACCGAGGTGTTAGCCGCATATGCTGCAACAAGTAGCACTAAATCATGTTTCTTCACAGTTCTTAATTGTAAACGTAGGACTGGGAAAAGAAACAGCGCGCTCTTTCTTTCTTTCTTTCTCGAGGGAGAAAGAACAGCACAAACCAAGGAAAGGATAAATCGCGTTGTGTTTTGATTGTTTCTGTTCAATTTTTGTACAAGAAACCTACGAAAACAAGGAAAATCACTAACACCTTTTACAGTATATTAATAAGAACGTAGAATGGCTATTTCATCGCATACAAACGTTATGTTTCCGTCATTCAGAATTCTAAAAGTCTAATGAATCTGTATCAGATGACATTCAATAGACAAACTAGTTACAATTGCAGTGATGCCTCCCCAGATGATTAATGGCCCCGGAGGCGGAATGATGCGACATCCAATGGAGCAGCCCTCCTATCCAGGGGCTCCCTTCCCAGGTCCCCACCAGCCGAGACCCGACCAATATTCCAACTACCCGATGGGACGTGGACAGGGAAATTACGTCATGATGCCACAGCATGGAGGACCGGTAAATGGGAAAAAACGAACGAATCGATCAAGAGAAATTTGCAGATGATGATGCCAATGGACCCGAATCAGAACGGACCGGGAATGGGCAGAGGACCGATGCAGCCTCAGGGCGGGCCTGGAGGGCAGGTTCGTAATCGAAATTCTATAGTGGTTTCGAAATCGTAGAAATGCCGTTTAAAACTTCCTGAGAAGTAGCATAAATCACACTTAATAATCTTGTTGATGTTCATTTTCTCTACTTTCCATTTAAATTTGTTCGCACTTGAATACGATCAACTCCATAGCTTACAATGAGCCAAAACAAATGTTGTGTTTAGCGATGATTTATTCGCCAACTTTCAGATGATGCCGAATATGACAAACGGAGGCGGACCGAATATGCCACCGAACCAAATGGTTCCTGGACAAAATGCGCCACCGCAAATGGGACAGCCTCCCTCGATGCCCCCGACCGGCAGAGGACAGCAGCAGCAGCCACTCGTGGGTGGGCCCAATTCAGGGATGATGTCTGGGCCGGGACAGCCTGTGCAAGCGCCACAGCAGCAGCAGCAACCTCCCATGGGACAGCCACAGGGAGGACCTCCACAGGGACAGGCACCTGGACAGATGCCTCCCGCAAGCAGTCAGCAAGGACCTTCCAGCAATCAGGGACTGGGAGGACCGCCCCCTGGAGCGCAGGACCCAGAGAAGAGGAAACTCATCCAGCAACAACTCGTACTGCTCCTGCATGCTCACAAGTGTCAGCAGAGAGAAAGGGTAATTTGGAAATTCGACGAGCAAGAGGCTTTTAATTAACGAGTGTTGAATTACAGGAACAAGGAGGAGGTGCAGACGGACCGAATGGTCGTTGCGTGTGCAGCCTGCCGCACTGCTCCACAATGAAGGACGTTCTCCAGCACATGACCACCTGCAACAATGGAAGACAATGTCCTTGTGAGTCTACGAGAATAGAGTATGGCAGATTAGTTATCTGATTCAGACGCTCACTGTGCATCGTCTCGCCAAATCATCGCCCACTGGAAGAACTGCAACCGAGAGGACTGCCCCGTCTGCAAGCCACTCAAGAACATACAGAACCCTCCTCATGGTGGGCCTGGGCAGAAAGGACTCGGCTCCACCCCTGGAGGTTTGCAGCCGCACAAATGGACATACGAGTATTATTGTTTAGACCTATTTACAGACATGAATACCCTGCTCGGCCCCGGCTCCGTTGGCCCTGGCTCGGTCGGGCCTCGATCTGTTGACCTAGGAATACCTGCATTCAGCAGTCCTCCAAATGCAGGTGGAATGGGGCAGGGACCGCCCTCGCAGCAACACATTAATCTGCTCGAAGGATACAATCCTGGTGCTCATCAGAATCCTATGAGGTTTGCATTTAGTTGTCTACAAGAAGATCTGTAGTTTATTTTCTTTCCGTGTCTTAGAAGAAGCTTTGGGTCAAATTGAAAGGAATGTAATTAGAGATGCAGGTTTTTTCATCGTAGATCACGAACAAAAACAACAAATTATGCGAAATAAGTCTACAAAACTCGGCTTCACATACCCGACCCCACAAAACCTTAGAAGCACTAATACTTTCCTCTCACTTATCGATCTTGAACGTGGCACTTTAGGCAACGAATTAGAGAATGAAACAAATGTTCAATTTACATCGGTCTATTGTATCATTTTTCTATCGATGTTTATTTGTAGAATTAAAATTCAGTGATTTCCGTCAGCCGAATCCCCCAATGCGAGGCCAGGGAGGAATGATACATCCGGGTGCAGGCAACATGGGCCAGCCAAATCTGCCTCCCAGTATGCAGAGACAGCCCACGGACATGCACACGCTCTCCTTCCCTGCTCCCGAAATGCCCAATGTTGTCAAGGTAGGCAACTCAAAGAAACGAGACTGTTATTGGACCCTCAGGTGTTGCAATTATTGCTGATACTACTGTTAGAGGTTCTAATAACATTCGATAGCAGTCGCATTTTATAAGACAAGCTCAATAATGAGTTTATCTTATTTGGTTTGTAGGACTGGCATCAACACGTGACGAAGGATCTCCGCAATCATCTCGTCGGCAAACTCGTCAAAGCCATCTTCCCCTCACCCGACCCGAACGCCATCTACGATCAGAGAATCAAGGACCTCATCACCTATGCTAGGAAGGTCGAGAAGGAAATGTTCGAGTCTGCTAACGATCGAGTGAGATTTAGAATCAAACTTCTCCAAATTCACTACTTTCTGGACTCGCCTCGCATCATTTTTTAAAATTAAAACCCGCACTCGCAAAAATAACGATCCACCACGCTTCGCGCCACAAAAATTGCGAATTTTTCGGCAAAAATATAATTTCGAAAAATTCAGGAGGAATACTACCATCTGCTGGCTGAGAAGATCTACAAGATCCAGAAGGAACTGCAGGAAAAGAAGAACTCGCGACTGGTCAGGCCTGATGGAAGCGGGCCTGGAGCGGGGCAGCCAGGCACTAGTCAGCAACACTCCGGTATGCTAATTAGTCGCCAACTGATTTATGAAATTACGCTTGTTCAGGAGGAAGCTCACTGGGCTCGGACTTGGACAACATAATGGATGTGCACATGGGAATTCAGTCGGCAAGCAGTGCGAATCAACAGCCAGGACAGCAGAGCAGACCGAACATGCCTGCGCAGGGACAGCATATGCAGGGTGAGTGAAAGTGTGGAAAGAAGTTAGGGCAATTGGAAGATACGAAATTCGGAAGAGATAAATGAAAGAAAAGTAAATCACATATTTGCAGTCGAAGTTGATAGAATTCCCAGTTTTAGAGTTGAGTTTAAATTAAATCTTTTTTTTGCGAAGCTGGATTAGGACTTGTCGTCTCTGAAAGTGACTAAAGAAAGTACAAGGCTATGGAAACGAAGTATCAAGTACTACGAGAGACTTGGACTACTCAGATCATCGAATAACCTTAAAGAACAGTTTTAATTTCAGGGCAATCGAATTGGGGAAACAACAACAACATGGGCGAGATGCACATGCAGGGACAACACAATCAGGGCGGATTCAACCAGATGGGCGGCCAGCAGGCCAATCAGAATCAACCCAAATTTGGAACTCCCAGCACTCAGGGACAGAACAATCAGAGCATGGTAGTAGTAGAGTGGGGAGGAATGAAGAGTGCAAATGAGGAATTGCAGACTCCGCAGATCAAGAACGAGCCGTCCTTCGACGAGTCGCACTCGCGCGCCCCCAGCAACGCCTCTGCAATGAGCAACGGACCGACCTCCTCCTCGAGTCTGCCCAATGGAATGCCTCCCAGACAGGCCTCCGATGCCGGAGAGAAACGACTCAACGTCAAGGTATAGAACATGAGAGAGGATACAGAATAGTAATGATTAGCATTTGTTAATTTGCAAAATTATTCCATCGCCAGATGTTAATGTTGTCACTTTTTCGAAGGGCACAATGAGAAATGTCTATGATGATAGCATTTAGAAATGAAACCCTGATACCATATCTAATTTGTTAACCACTGTCGAAAGATCTTCTAATCAGAAAAGAATGAGATAGAAGTCGGAAGGAGAACACCTTTTCTTTCCATTATTATTATTCTGTAAAAGCATTGTTAATGAAATCAAAAATATCAGTGATTTTAGTGATGAGTTTTCAAATTCAGGACGAGCCAATGTCAGATCTGACTCGTTCCTCGACTCCATCCTCAAGCAACGGCAACAACACACAGACTGCATCTCAGGCTTCCTCTGCCGCGGCCAGTCAGAGCACTTCCAGTCTCAAGCAGGAACTGACTGCTCCAAAGAAGGAGGCTGCTGCTGCTGCGCCCAAACAGCCCGAAGTCAAGCGAGAACCAACTCCTCCTCCTGGGGAGGACAATGTGTGGTCGCCTGACGAATTGAGGTTGGAAAATATACATCTTACGAATGGGCTTTATGGAGAGAATATGACCTTCCAGACAATTTCTGCGCCCCGTTTGGGACAAACTGGAGCAGTCCGAGGACGCGATTCCCTTCCGTCTGCCTGTCGATCCCCACGTTCTCAACATCCCCGACTACTTCGACATCATCAAGCATCCCATGGATCTGCAGACCATCGCGCAGAGACTCGATCAGGCAAGAATTCTATCCTGAAAACTGAAAACTGAATAACTGAACTATTTGCAGGGTCAATACCGTAACCCGTGGGCATTCTGTGACGATATCTGGCTGATGTTCGACAATGCTTGGCTCTACAACAGAAAGAACAGCAAGGTCTACAAGTACTGCACGAAGGTATGCAGGATGAGGAGAAATTTCTAAAATTGAAACCGCGAGTAGCACTATGCTACTGTTTTCATTCAAGCCTGCCCCCGGCTCTCATTTTTCTCGTTTGTCATCCGTCTGTAAACGCAGAGAGCCTTATCATTTCCCTATCAAAACTTCTCGCCAACCTTTCAATAAAATAAGCGCATCATGTAAAATTGCATCCCGAAGAAATGACATTAAAGAGCAACGTTTGTAGTTGTCCGAGCTGTTCGTCGTCCTGATGGACCCAGTGATGAAGGAGATGGGCTACTGCTGTTCTCGCAAACTGTCCTTCACTCCCCTGGCCCTGTTCTGCTACGGCGCCAATCTCTGCACGATTGCCCGCGACCAGCCCTACTATGTCTACGAGTCCAGCTCGACCCAGTATGGAGTCACTGTTTCTGAGAGATACACCTACTGTCTCAAATGCTTCGAGGCCCTGCCTAAAGAAGGTAGAGCACACCATTCTGTATGATCAGATTGTGAATTGTTGCATTTCAGGAATATCGCTGTCCGACAATCCAGGCGACACTTCGAACTGGGC
The DNA here is from genome assembly GCA_964036155.1 of Diploscapter coronatus. Taxonomy (NCBI): domain Eukaryota; kingdom Metazoa; phylum Nematoda; class Chromadorea; order Rhabditida; family Rhabditidae; genus Diploscapter; species Diploscapter coronatus. Next base: position 18,885,759 of record OZ038423.1, on the reverse strand, counting down.
TCCCAAGGAGAAATTCCAGCTGACCAAGAACAACATCATCGATCCGGAGTGGTTCGAGACGTGCAAGTACTGCCACAGGAAATGGCACAGAATCTGCGGGCTCTATGACAAGAAGGTATGCGTTTTTGTGGATTTGAAAACAAAATGTGAACTATATTAGGTTAGAAAGTCCATTATCAACATAGGAAGAATATCTTGTATCAGCCTTGAAAACGAAACTAAATCAGATTAATTTCCTTCCTATCTTCCTTGCAAATTACCTCTTTTTCATTGATTCATAGAAGCCATGAGTTAAGTATCGAGTAAAATCAGACTGAATTACAACTTGCAATAAGCTGTTAGATACTGTTACAGGCGCGTTGTCAAAAACGATTTACTGGATTACCATTGAAAACGCTATATTTATCCTCAATTTTCAGGTGTTCCCCGAAGGTTTCATCTGCGACACGTGTCGTCGCGAGAAGAACTATCCGAAGGGAGATAATCGTTTCTCCGCCAAGAAACTGCCCCACAACACTCTGTCCAAGTTCCTCGAAGACCGAGTCAATGGATTCATTCGCAACCAACTCAAGGCTGCCGCAGACCAGTATCAGGTGGTCATCAGAACGCTCTGTGTCCAGGACAAAGAAGTCGAGGTCAAACCGCTCATGAAGGCCAAGTATGGAAAATTCGCTGAAGAATAGAGCTAATCGACTCTTTCAGATATGGCCCAGAAGGATTCCCCGAGAAATTCCCGTACCGCACAAAGGCAGTGTTCGCTTTCGAAATGATCGATGGCGCCGAAGTCTGCTTCTTTGGTCTGCACGTTCAGGAGTACGGTAGCAATTGCAAGGGACCAAACGCTAGGTAGAAATATTCGGAAAAGGCATTTTTATTGTTTCAATTTTCAGACGAGTCTACATCGCCTATCTGGATTCAGTCCACTTCTTCCAGCCAAGAGAACTCAGAACCGATGTCTATCACGAGATTCTCCTTGGATATCTGGATTACGTGAAGCGACTCGGCTACACGATGGCCCACATCTGGGCCTGTCCCCCTTCCGAAGGCGACGACTACATCTTCCATTGCCATCCTCCTGAGCAGAAGATCCCCAAACCGAAGAGACTTCAGGTAAAAATGAAGAAATGAACAACAAGGTGTTCGACGTATGCCGATACGCGTCGTAGTGCAAAAATCACTTCTTTAACTACGAGCAATGAGTCAAAAAGGGAAAATATTGGGTCATCCTATCATATTAGGCTTATTTTCAGCTACTCGTCTAACTCCCATTACTTATTGTATTGAGCTGAAAGTATGCCAACTTGCAGCTAATTTCGATAAGTGCACAAGTCTAACTTGAAATTGAATAAGATATGGGGGTGACCCAATACTTGAGTCCATTACTGTAGAAAACCCTTGATATTGCACAATTTTTACTTGAATTTTGAATGTCCTTCGATGATCTACAAGAAAAATTGATATGAATTGAAATTTCAGGATTGGTATAAGAAGATGCTGGAGAAAGGAGTGTTAGAGAAGACGGTGATCGAGTTCAAAGACATCTACAAGCAGGCCAGGGACGACAACCTCACCACGCCCATGATGCTGCCCTACTTCGAAGGAGACTTCTGGCCCAACATCATCGAGGACTGCATCCGAGAGGCCAACACTGAAGAGGCGCAGCGAGTGAAGGTGGAGGCTGACGAAGGAGACGGAGAGGAGGATGAAACAGGCCAGGGTACTGAGGGGGGCAAGAAGAAGAGCAGCAAGAGCAAGAAGAACAACCTGAAGAAGAGCAACAAGATGAACAAGAAGAAACAGGGCAGTCTGACTGGCAATGAAGTGGCTGACAAACTCTACAGTCAGTTCGAAAAGCACAAGGAGGTCAGTCAATCACTCGTCGTAACATTCGTCAGAACGACGAGCTAAATCGTTCATTTTGCAGGTCTTCTTCACAATTCGTCTCGTCACGCAGCAAAATCAGCTCTCCATTCAAAACCAGCCAATCGAGGACCCCGATCCTCTGATGCCCTCAGAAATGATGGACGGCAGAGACACTTTCCTCACTAGGGCCAGGGACGAGCATTGGGAATTCTCTTCGCTAAGGTGGGGGAATTTTGATATTATTCAGATTGTACCTGCTAAGGAATGGGTGTCCTGATTTTAGAAAATGAGGAGAGACTCAATTGGTTAAATTTTCAGACGTGCCAAATACTCAACTCTGTGTTTGTGTCACGCCCTGCACGAGTCGGACTCGAACAAAGTGGACTACACGTGCAACAAGTGCTCTGGTCAGGCCAAGTGGCACTGCGGCACCTGCGACGACTTCGACCTGTGCGATGCCTGCTACAAACTCGTCCAGCACGAGCACAAGATGGAACCCATCAAGAGCATCATCGGCGACAGCGGGGCTGAGAGCAGCACGAGCAACAGATTCGAGAGCATTCAGGTATGGGGAAAAGAAGGGGGGAGCGACGGGAGAAATGAACTGATTGCAGAGATGTATCCAATCGCTGGTGCACGCGTGCCAGTGCAGAGATGCGAATTGCCGTCGCATGAGCTGCCACAAGATGAAGAGGGTCGTCCAGCACACCAAGATGTGCAAGGTAAGCAGCCCTCACGAGAGCACTCTTGTCAAACAATATTCTTCTCCTTCTTCAGAAGCGTGTCAACGCCTCGTGTCCTGTGTGCAAACAACTCATCGCCCTGTGCTGCTACCACGCAAAGCACTGCTCGAGAGACCCGTGCTCTGTGCCTTTCTGCATGAACATCCGACAGAAGCTGGCCGAGCAGAAGAGATCGCTGGCCAGACGAGCGGACATGATGATGAGACGCCGAATGGAGGGACTCCACTCTGGGTTCAGTGTTGCTGCCGCCGGTTAGTTATTCAAAATTGAATAGAAAATTCCACTAGTTCTCCATCAATTTTTCACTCATTTTTATCAGCAAAGAAAAAAAGAATTTGCAATTGTGATGGTACTAAAAGAAAGTAATACTCCCATTTCAATTAGCACAAAATGATTTGTCCAATTAGGTGCTGCTGCTGCTGCTACTTCGACATCCCAAAGCGGAGCCTCTACGCCAAGCGTCTCGACTCCCCCCGCCTACCCGAATGCCTCTGCCCATCCTCCCTCTTTGCAGGGTCATGTCAAGGGAGGCTTCTCCCAGCCATCCCACTCCAGCTCGATGGGACACAACCAGATGGGTGGGCCGAGCACGAGCATGCCCAACAACCAGATGGGGGGACACGACATGGGACAGGGACAGCGCTACAACATGTGTAAGTATTCTGAGTAATTATTCGAGTTTAGTTATCTTATGCATATATCTCTCTACTATTTCGTAATAATAATAGTGAAAAGGCAACGATAAGAGTTTTTTGACGTCATCAATAATCCTAAAGTGGAAAAGAACGTGCAACACCAAATATTTGCGATTTTTAGAGGACTAAAATGAGATATCTGATTTCTTATCCACTCCTTCGATGGGGAGATGTAACAAGCAAATGTGTTTCCTAACTTCGACTCATTGTTTGCTCGGAAATGACCATACAAATTCCGAATTTTAGCTTCGAAACCGATGATAGGAAGTGGCCGACCAGGAATGGGTCCGGGGCCGATGACAGGACATCAGAGCGGCGGACAGCTGCAGGGACAGCATGGAGCGGGGCCGGCACAGCAACAGCAACAACAGCCGCCTACCATGTTCGGAATTCGACAGGGAGGCCCGCAGCAGAATCAGATGGGCCCAATGGGAATGATGCAAGGTGCGTATAATTATGACTTCTAAATTTATTTACTGAGTTTCTAAAATTAGAATCAATCAAAATCAGTCCATTCGCTCATAATGAGAATTTCTAGGGAAAGAAATACTTGTTGCACCATATAGATTTTTTCCATGCTCATAAGTTCTTTTTCATTCGCCAATATGCAATGGCATAAAGCTAAATTGCTATTTTCAGGCCAGCCTGGAATTGGCCCGAACATGGGTGCAGGACAGAGAGGCCAAGCTCCTCCTCCTTACGGTGCAGGACCAGGCAATAACCCGAATCAGAGAGGAGGATACAGCCAGATGGGCGGGCCGAATCCGAATGGCCCAGGGGGAAGCCAGAGTCAGCCAATGAGTGGAAGTATGGCTCCTCCCATGCAAAGAAACCCCTCGTTCGGTAAGCAAACATTCCATTCGATATGATAACAAACTCTGACCAATATTATCGCTTACCACTTTTCCGACGAATTTACGTCATTTTCGAAAACATGTTCGTCTTTATGCGTCATTATCATCAATACACTAAACTAGTCTTCTCTAGTTACTAATACAGTGTCTTGCTTTTCTCTCCGAATCAAAAGAGCATAGTATTTATTTCTTTGCTTTTTCTTTTCGTCTCGAACCTTTCCAATAGTTAATTCATCTTGCATTTATCAAGATTCCCAGCATGAAGAGACATGAGTTGCTGGCTCTTATCATATATTTTTATCTGCTCTACTCTGAAACTTCACAACGATAGTTCTAGTCTAGCATAACGAATGCAATTTTTAATGCATTTGAATTCTCATTCCTCCTTATTTTACGTCTATTCCAAAGGTAGAAAATTTTCTATCAACCAATCAGTAATTTATTTTCAGGTCAATACACACCCGACTCTCACATGCCAGGCCCAGGTTCGATGGGAGGCATGGGCGGGCCGCAGCAGCAACAGCAGCAGCAGGGAATGATCTCCACGAATGATCCTGCACTCAATTCGGCCATTCAGAAGATCAGTCAGAAGCTGAAGACCTCAAAGAGCAGCGAGGAGAGGCAGACTGTGTTCAATGACTTGAAGAAGTCTCCTGCTCTTTTCAGTGCTTTTCTCAAGATGAAAGGAGTTGAGGTATGGAAACGAATCTTGAGATTGGTTATTTCGAGGAAAAAAACAAGATAATATGACAAAATTAGCATATAGAACATGATCTAAAGAAAAAACCTTGTAATTTCTAGTCTTCCTTCCGAGTCGGGAATAAGTATGTTATTTTCAGGCTCAGCAGTACACTGGTGGGCTAGGAGGAGCGGATGGAGGTCCGATGGTTATGCCGCAGCAGGGAGGTGGCAACCCGCACATGGGTGGACAGGGCAACCCACAGCAAATGGGCTACTACGGAAATGGACCCCACCCCATGCAGCAGGGACAGCAGCAGATGAGAGGAGGCCCCCCACAGCAGCAGGGACAGTACATGACTCAGCAGCAGCAGCAACAACAGCAGCAATGGGCTAGGCAACAGCAAATGGCTGCCCAGGTAATAAACATTCAATTCAACACAACAATTCAATAGCATTTTATTTGATATCTTTTCTACTCATATTATTCGGTCTACAAACTGAAAGTCTCGCGAAATCAAAAACCATAGCAAATTAACATGAAAAGTTCACTAATTTATTCAAATGCCAATAATTTTCAGTCGCCGATGAACCAAAATGCAGGCCAAGGAGGTCCGATGGGCCAGCAGCCTCCCCATCGATAATCATCCAGTTAATTTATCATTCATTCATTCAATAGCCAGTCATTCGGGTAATGTGTGTGTTTGAGTAATTCATCCAATTAATTCAATTCCAATCGTGTTGCTAAATCGTCTAGTTCCATTTTAGATGCCAATTTGTTGACTGTTTTCCCTCCATTTTCATTGATTTATTTCCGAGTGAAGTCGAATTTCGTTTCCTCAATTCTATTCTATTTTAGTTTAATATTCGATGTACCAACTATAATCAAACAACTCTATTTGTGGTATCTAAAAACGAACTTCATCATTCTGTGATTCTCTTTTCGCTATTTTCGCTGTGTGTTCGTTCGTCTTTTTATCTGTTCATCTCTTTACCTGTTCTATTTCAATATGTTTTAGTAGATAAAATATTCTAAGATCTCTAATTCTACCTGTATTTCGTCGATTGAAATTCTTCATCATTATTCACCGTCTTCTATCATCAATTTATGGTTATTTGCTTCTTTCCATCCTTTATTCTTTTATACTATAAGTAAGTAATTGGTCGATTGTCGATATATCACTGTAATAATAGGTCTATTATTATTATTACCAACAGTCCTCATATAATCAATAAGAAGAATTTATATTTCATGAATTCATGAAGTGCTCAAAGGTTTAGTTCTATTATATTCGTTTTGTCATTATTTATGAAGATTTTTATAAGAATTTCTTTCTCACAGTGTGTTGCGCGTTGCGTTTCTTGTTTGTTTAAAAATGTTTATAAATAAATTTATTAAATAACCTAAAGAGCTGATTGAACACAACGAGAGTGTTTTACAGATCGGTTGCTATCTTTAAAGTATGCAGATAAAATGAAGATATTTCGTGGGTTGCATTAAACATGTACTTGCTGTTAGTCTTTTATTCCACCAACTTTCTGTGATGTCCCATCAGACCTTTGAAGTATTTGACAGTTTTGACCTGAAATTCAAATATTTTAGAGGGAATTGACGATGAAGACTTCTAAGTTTAAAATAGTACACAATGCACAACTTGCAGAAAAATCGCTCAGTTCTTTTGTCGTCTTTAAAGTTTTGACAAAATATATCAGGAAAATTCAATAATTTACTTTTAGTATAGGGTTGCCCATAATTTCATGTAATACGCTTTCATAATTTTCTGTCAAAGATCCCAATTTGATAGAGAAATTTTCCTTATTCAAAAATCTTCATTATAATTATTGTGTTCGTGCACAATTTCATTTCAATATTTCACGGAGATGTCGTTTTTACAATATCTTCATCTCTTGAAATAACGATAAGAAACAGGACAGTCTGGGGATTTAAATTTTTAAAAATTCAGAATCAGAATCGGGTTAGGAATTGGAATTTTTGTGAACCCGATAATCAGAGTTTCGAACAACTACGATAAAGAATTTTATTGAATATCCTAGAATTCATATACCTTCAATTCGAGAGTGGCGTCTTCGTCTGCAACGAACATGGCCAATGGATGGTACTGGAAGGCAGAGACAGTCCACATGTGGTTCACCCCACACTCGATCGCCATGTGCAGGGCAAGAGCCTTGTGAGTTCCAGTTATCAGGATCATTACCTGATAGAATAATGCTAGAATTAATCAACTCGAGTTCCAGAAGATCAACCTCTCTAGCGTCCATGACTGTCTGAACTCCGACGGTCAGAGCCTGGGTGGGCACTTGCGAGAGATCGCCTCCAAAGAATCGGGCATTCGCCTAGAAAATAGTAATTTCAACTAGGGGAAAAAATTAACTTCGAATTTTTGTTTAAAATTGAGAAGGTCGACGATTTTAACAATTTTGCAAGTCGGTACTTCATTAGTGTTCAATTTCTGCAAATATCATTATTCCACTGACCTGAATAGTATCCGCATTCAGCGTCTTTATTCTGGTTCTCGATGACAGCGAGCTGCCCGGCTCGTTGAATGCAACGTGGCCGTCTGGGCCAATTCCTAAAATAAATACAGCTTTCTGAAACTGATTTCATCTGAATGCCGTACCCCCAACGAAGAGCTCGATTCCTCCAGCCTCTTTGATCATCCTTTCGTAGTTTTCGCATTCCTTCTTCGCATCGTTCGTCATCCCGTTCAAAATGTGGACCTGAAATGAGATAATCTGTTTATTTTCGGACTTTTAGAATTCAATGACTGAATTTAAGCAAAATATCACAATTCTTTCAAGTTACAAAACCTCCTTTCATTAACTATAATTGTCAGCCTCAAAGATACATAATTTGTGTCATTGTAAATTTGGCATCATTATTTTAACACATATTTACTAGATTTCATAAGTCAGAGAAAGGAAAAGAAATTCATACATTCTTAGGTTCGATGTCGATGTGGCGGAAGAAATTATTGAACATAAACGAATGATACGATTCGGGATGGTCGCGAGGAAGGCCTGAATAATTTAATTAAACATTTTCAAAATTGAGCTACCTGTTCTTCTAATTACTTGATATACATTTTGTGATATTTCAACATACCGACATATTCATCCATATTGAATGTAATCACATAGCGAAATGACACAGTGCCGGCTTTATAGAATTCGATCAACCTCTTGTACATTCCGAGAGGGGTTGAACCTGAAAAAGCTAACTTTCTTCAAACAAAAATTGAATAATACCAGTTGGAAGACCCAGAACGAAATATTTGTCTGGCCCGGCACCGAATTCGTTGATCCTCTTGCGGACGTATTTTGCTGCGAAATCAGCCACATCACTGCCCGTCTCCTCGATGATCAACTTCATCTGCAAGTCGAGAAGAATGAGGAACAAATTCGATGCACAAATACAGAAATGCGATGGGCGTTGCTAAACTCGAGCAAAATGGGCTATGCAAATATCGCATTGTGAAGTACAAGGTCATCCAGAGGAAATTTAGTGATTGTTTGCAGAATATATCTCAGATTTGCATAATTTAGTGTAAAACTATATGAAAGAAAATGCATGTATCGAAAGAATATGAAAAAGACTCGAGTAATGTACAGCAGCCATCACAATTAGACTGACCATTCGAAAGATAAGCCCGTCTTTGTCTCGTATCAATTCACCCTCGTTCTTGCTTTGTTTTCATTGCATATCTTATCTCCTTGCTCTGCAATCTACAAACGATGCCTACCACCCAAATATGCAACTAACTATTGATCACACGCTTATTTTAGATCAAATCAAAATGATCTTATTCGTCTGAAAAATTGACGAAAAAGTTGAACAATAAAACAAATGAGTTTAAGAGTCATTCCGCTAATAACTAACAATGGTTCAGAGAATTGCAAAAGTCTCTTGAATCCGAACCAAACTCATATGGTATCATGGTAAAGTGGTAGCACGGTACTCTAGGACGCAAAAATGAAGCATTGCCCTTCAACTGCTGTATCCCGAAAAGATTTTTCGAATTCGTTTGATTTTCGAAAAGTTATGAATTTTTGAATATTTTCGTGGATCTGACCCATTCAAACCTCCATACCACGCATACCATAATAGATAATCATGAGGTGTCTCCACAAAAGTTGCTCAGTTTTTCAAGCTCTATCGATTGGTATACATATTGTAGGATTTTTCTTAAATTTTGAAATTTCTGGTTAAAGATACAAAATTGTGAAGGAAGTATTATGACGGATAGATCGCAGAACAATCTTGACTTGAGTTCTCCCTAGGTCTGTACATCCCCTTAAGCACTCGGTAAAGTTACCTCGACATCATCATTTCATCTACTTCTGTCGTGCCTGCTTAATGATCTTTCAAATCTGGTCATCATAACATGTTTATGAAGTTCAAAACTAATTTTTTCCCAGTTTAGATCCTGTTCAATTCTACGTCATTCACACTTGCTAGACTACGATCATAAATGTGAAGAGAATTTTAACCCAAAGGGTTTTTGAAAGAGATCACAACACACCTCCAAAAATCACCTGTATAATCAATGAAGAGGAAATAGTGCATGAAAAAATACAGAAAATAGGGAGCAAGTGACCCAAAGATCCACTTGCCAAATTCGTCATCCTTCTCAATTCTCGTCTTCCATAGTTATTTCTCCTTTGCTTCCTCACTTATTTTTAGCTTCAATTTTTATATTTCGAATCTCAACTTGATGTTACCTAAACAGTTACTTCATTTCTAAATCATTAATTGCAGACTTTCTCATTCAGTCAATACTCTTCTACTACTTCCATTTTGAAATAATACTATGTTGATTGTTTAGGTCTCTTAACAAAGATGCTAGCTAAGCTACCAGTCGAAATTATATTGTTGATCTGCGAATATCCCGAATCCAAAGATCTGGGAGAATTGGCCTGGACTAACAATCGAATGATGAAAATAATCAAGAAATATCTGCCGATGGCGCTTGAGAGGAAAATTTTATTCTATCGTAGGAACATACCCTCTGTATGAGCGAAAGCTAATTTTAGTATTTAGTGCCCAAAAACGATAAAATTTGGGAAGGAGGAATTTGTCTGTTTGATTCGCATACTAATTCTGTTGAGCAGCTTGCGGAATTTAGTACTTTTTTAGAATCATATGAAGTAGCAACCACAAAAGATAAGGTAGATTAGTTTATTTGACATTACCAATTTTATAATTTTAGATTTTCGCAATTGGATCTTATAACAAATCGTTTGAAATTTTCAATCTGAATACTCGACAAATCACTAGAGGTAGCATTACAAAAGCCAATAGATTGGTTTAGTTTTATTGCATCCTTTGCAGGACCAGATCCTCCTGAATGGCGTCAATTGGCATCTGTCGCTTGTTTCAAAGGCAAATTGTATTATTTGGGTGGATATACGAATCGAGTTGATGTAAGAAGATCGAATGAAAGTCCATGAAATAATTAATTCAGATTTTAATGGGTGGAAGATGGCAGACAGGACCTGCTTTTCCTCATCCAATTAAACGTGTTCAAACAATAAGATGCAATGGAGTTTTATACGGTCACATTATAGCATGTTCATTATTGTAATTATGGATATTCAGTTGCTGATGCATATACTAGTAATTATATATATATCGATTATCAGACGATGAGCGGGAATGGATTGAAGTAGGAGAGATTTCAGAAAGACGACGTTACTTCAGAGTTGCACCGCTAAATGGAAGAATTTACATAACTGGAGGACGGAAGTCGTTAATTTTGTATGATAAATAATGCATCATTATATATTTAGGGGTGGAGTATTAAAATCCTGTCTGAGTTTTGACCCCTCAGCTCCAGTTGACAGTAAAATTTATCGAATTGCTGATATGAATTATGGAAGGTATTATCATTCGCTTGTTGCTGCGAATGGAAAACTGTATGCAATCGGAGGGTGAGCTGAGATGTTACATATCTTTATACGAAATATTTGTAACTTAGATTTCAAAATACGGAGAAAAGAAATGGTGTTGCTTGCTGGCCGAAAAACTTCTGTGACGCTATTGAAGAATACGATCCAAAAACGAATAAATGGCGAGAAGTCGGAAACTTTTATATTTGAAATCTTGAACTTCAATACATTTAACTGTTCGCAACTTTCATGACTTTAATAAAAAAAGTATCTATTTAATTTCGTACATTCTAATTCGATGATCATGCTACAGACAAATCTCGAAAACGTCTAAAAGTGATGAGGGATAATTGTAACTGAAATAAATATTCTTTCAAATATTTATCAAATGAAAACTTCTTACTCTCTCATCCTCCTAAGCATGTTTCGTTTAAGTGCGAGATGGTATTTTATGACATTCGAAATTGAGTAAATTTGTTTAAACGACGTTCCACGAATAAACTTAACAACGATTGGATAATAACAAAGTATTCCGAATCGGATAAAAACCATATGGGTGGATGTACTCTAGGATCCTATTCAAAAATAGATTTTTTAAACCCGTTCCTTTCTGTGGGCGGGGCTATACTAATTTGAAGTTTGTATTTGGCACCTGTTAGGAGGTACAAAGAACTTTTTTGCTATAATAGATTTTCGAAAAATTTTAAGAGCATTAAGTAGCCCATATAATTGCCCATCTTCTGATGTATAGGTTTAAGGGTATCAACCATTTGCTAGTACGGTAGGTTGCCCTGATGTCAAAATAAGGAATAAAAATGCCCTCTAAGTTGGCAGAAAATCGCTTTCCCTGAACAAAAATGTTATTTGTGTAAATGAGCGGACACCATAAAGTTATTCCCCATGAAAAACTGCATCGAAGTCAACAAAGAAAATTAAGAAAAGGTTCTCATTTTGAGAAAAATGCCCAAAGAGAGTGCTGTTTCCTTTTCTTCTTTCTCTTTGCGCGCATTGGTACATCTTTCCCTCCCTAACATATTCAAAGTCACATTTGTTTGCAACGTTCAATATCCAAGGATGATATTAGCCGATAGCAGGGACGCTATCTGATCATGCACGTCATAGATACTCTATATGCTCTAGCGATTAATTCCATCGTAGGTCGTTCTTAGAATGGCATCCTTGATGATATTTAAAATCCCGTTTTTAATTCTGTTTTCAATCATAACTAATCAATTCATCATTTCAGACACATTATGGGCATATACTTAAATAATTATAATGCATATTATGGAGCACAAAATGGCACAAATATGCGTTATAATCCATATTACGGGGCACAAAATGGCACAGATAGACATTTCGAAGATATTTGGCTTATGACGCACTTTATTCAGGTTACATATACCTTGGTCATCTTTATGCTATGGATAATTTGCGTATGTTATTATTGATCATTTTCTATATTATCAAATCGTTATGCTTCCGTTTCTTTCTTCAGGACAACAATAACATGAATTTGGAGATTCCCTTTAAAATCTCTAGCAAATGGAACTATTTTTGCTCGCTCATTTCTCTGATAGGGTTTATTCGAATGACCTCTGAATGGATTCGGAGTTGGAATGAGTAAGATAATTTAAAAGAAAGAAATCTTGATATATAAACGTTTTAATCATTTGAAAATTTGACTGTTTCATCATAGTGTACGAGTAGAAATGCCAAAAGGTTAAAATTAGCACTAGCATTTTTGAGTTGAAATTTTCGTCCGTTTTCTTTTACCTACTTTTCTGAGTTGTAATCGTGAAAAGTTTCCGCGTGAAATTCTTCTATGAGTCAGAACATGCAAGTTTGTAGTTGTGAACTTTTCCCAAAAATCGCTCTAAATGGGAGAAATGGATATCGGGACCTCTGTATCTCGAAAACAAAGGCTCTTCCAACAAAACGCCAAAGAAATTCTGAAACTACGAATCTATTTGCCTATCTCGTGTTTTACTGTTTCTTACCAAAAAAATTTCCTTTTGAAAAACCATTTGGCGTCTTTATGTATAAGAATTAATGCTCACAAGTTCAGTTTTATTAATTCAGAATTTCATTATTTCATTCATTGTGCGTTCGATTTGATTTTACTTCTCCAATTGGTGGATCGTGGGTCGCTATTTATTACTTGTTAAAGGTATTAATTAAGTCTTAATATACATTAATATTCTATTCATTCATAAGGTCAAAACCTTTATTAAAGATCATATTATTTAGGCATTAATGTTCATCGAATCATTTTTTCTATTATTTATGCAATTCTTACATAATAAGCTGCACTTTGGATATTTCTATGTCTTTTATTATATTGGAGACCTAACCTATTCTACGTATATTCGTACTTCATTTAGTCCATCAGGTAATTTTCCGCTATGAAACCCCTTAATTGGTTTATTAAAATTAAGCTCGTTGGTTCATCGTGATTGATTACTTCATAATTTTCCTTACTCACGCATATCATGCTGCACGATGTGTCTATATCATGCCACCAAAATTCATCTGCAAGTTCATAACTTTGTCACAGATCATGCAGCAAGTTATCGGGCTAATTTTCACTGGATTGACTTTTCTGATCAAGGTACAATTTGAAATTAATAACAAATTTCTCAATTTATAATTTAAGCGAATTTACTTTAAGATAATCCTCGATGAATTTTATCGAATTGAGCATCAACTTTCAGATTTTTGATGAAGAATGTGAGGAAACTCATGAAACACTAGAATATAATTCAATCTACTTCTCCGTTCTATTGGTCTTCTACCTCAAATATTACTATGATGCTTATCTGGCTTGGAATAATCTCTATGATGTAAAGAAGACACTCAGCGATGTTCAAAGAAGCACTTGTCCAATTGAGGGAAAACCGTACTATCAAATACGCTATAGACGGGTAGATAGTTATTTCTTATGAAAAATGCATGATAAACAATTGTTCTGACTCAATCAATCTTTTTATTTAGAACGATTTTGTTCCGGATTTGCCGAACGAGGATAACAAAGCAAGAAATTCCAAGGAAAAAGATCAACCTCGATCTATAGATTAACGATATCTGAAACAGCAGATTGCAAATATGTTGATTGTTAAAAATACCTTCTTGACGGCGTAGTACAATATTTGTAATTCCAAACTTTTTTCAAATATCATTCCTCATAATTCTGCATACCAAGGGATTTTTAGTCTAACATCTTATTCCTGTCGATTTTAATAATTCATGATTTCAAAATTTGTTCTTTTTCTCGAAATATTCTTCATGAAATTCTGGAGCAATAAATCCATCTCAATATTCTTCGTTTATACGTGTGAAATTTTGCCCTCTAATTATAACCCTGTGAAGTGTGACTAAATTGATCTCAATGCAGCTATCACTACTCTGAAACTAATCATTAGATGATCAGGAACAAGCATTTTTATTCGAATTTCAATAACAACGGTTTAGGTAAGGCTTTCAAAATGAAGCCATTAGATAGAAATAGCATAGGAAAAAACCGTAAATTTATTGTGATCATTTTCTCTTTGGATGGTTATTTTTTCGCTGTGATTAGATGAAAGTGTAGGACATTACTGAAAAACTCCTAAAATCACTTTGAGATACGAAAATTTTCTAGAGAAAACCGCACGCACACAAAGGAACCATATTTAATATGAGAAAATTATAAAGGCACATAATTTGGTACATCAGCATTCCATATCCACATTAGGAAAAGGCAGGACCCAAAATTGCACAGCAATAAATTACTAATCATAGTCTTCAAAAATAAGACCTGTCAAATGGATAGCAATGATTAAAAACACTAAATGTACAACAAATTTCCAATGCATTATACCCCAGTGATGCGTTTAATGAATCTATTGAAATATTAAGGCAAGGCGATATTTAGATTAGACTTTTGCATAAAATCGGGTCAGATAAGACAAGAAATAACAACTAGATGAAAAGAGATCACAAAAATCGAATAGTGAAAGGATTCAGTAGGTATGACTATCGTCAAAAAGATGAAGACGATGCTAGTTGAATAACTACCGAAATACTAGCGTTTGATTTGGTATCACGCTCATGTTCATAAAATTGCTAACGGAATATTCACAAATGATATGTATAAGAAATGTACTGTAGACGATAAGTATTTTGTGAAACGAATCGGACTGGGAGTATTAGACTAGCAATTGCATTGCCTTTCCTTCAGATATCCAACCTGATATCGTTATTATTCTCGTATTTGTCATAATCTTCCTTCATCTTCTCATAGACCTTGTCACCATGCCTCGCTCCGCTTGCAGGATAAATGACGAACAGAGAAAGCTGCACAATCGACAGGAAAGTGGCGATGTAATTTGGCATCTGTAATACATTAATGAATTTGTACATTTTCAAGTGCTATCTTGGAATAAGAAATACACCTCTTCTTTAGCAAATAAATTATTTTCATACTACAAAAATCTGACAATTGTAACATTAACTACTACTTAGGTTTCGACTAAAAAGAGATTTCTGAGCTTGAAATAGACTAAACTAAATCCGAGTTTTCTTGAATTTACCTGAATAACGAAATCTTCGACGATAATTCCGTAGGCGAGCCATTGCACGGAAACAGCGAAAGAGGCCAGGCACAAGGGAAGTGGCAGGGATTCAGAGCTCTTCGTGCGGAATACCTGAATGCAAAATCTCGTAGAATTGACTATTCTATCATAGGGAAGTATTTAATTATCGCTAGGGACCGCAAATAGTTGTACAAAATTTATAATTTCCTGTTCAAACTTCTCAACCGTATTGTTTTACCTCGTATGACCAAGATTATGTTACTTTCTACAATTTCGAATGCAAATGTAAAAATGTAAAATCTGCCAGACTTTTGGTGCACACTGTATAATAAAAGTCTTCGAGTTGAGAATAAGGTATGGTTAAAAATGTTGAATATTTTTGAAAGACATGAACGATATTATTTTCCTAGAACTAAAAATAAAGGAAAAGAAATACAGGGGGAGAAATGCTTAATAACCTCGCCGATCTGAAAGAGAGGAGCTCCAATGGTGGCGATATTAAGCAGAATGCAGACAGTCCCCAGCCAAGACTTTCCTCCATCTTCCAGCTCCATGTAATTCACTCCGTAAATGGCGAATGCACCGCATATCAATTCCAGGAAGATTATTCGGTTCAGGTAGTACTGAAAATTAGTGAAAATCGATCAATTTATCGCGTTTATATAATAAATTAAAGAGTAATCTATACGTACATTTTGAAATAAAAATTCGGAATTATTTTTTTACATTTTCGATAGCAAAAGTCATGAGTTTGGAGCAAGAAGTAGTGCAATTATTGTCGTTTTCGTTTTTATCTGGCATATTTCTTTGAGTTGTCCAATGAAAAATACTCCAGCTTGCCTTATTCCTTGTCTTGATGTAGTAGTAGGACAGGTATCCAGTGTACAGCGTCAGACCAACGATGTTGTTGAAGATAACAGTCCGGTCGGCTATAACAAATCCATACTGCAGCCAGAAAACGCATGAAATGAAACCTGGAATTTGCAAAACAATAATATTTCCTTGATTATTACATGGCATAAATCTCGACACCTTTTTCGTAATTATTTTACACAGGCTGATCAGCTTGAAAACTTAACAAATTCACTAGCTAGTTTCTTTATCCATGCTTTAACTTCAAAATACGATGAATTTGGCAAATGGTTGTGATGGTCAGCCAATTACTGACGCATCGAGAAAATTCGAAAGGAAAGCCGACCAATAAGAAACGGAGCTCCTCCCGTCCCGTCTGTGGACCCCCGTCTTCGAATTTTAGCGCAAATCTCCAGGCCGCACAGGAAAAGACCGATGGTTGAGGCGACCGCAGTGACTGACAGGTAGGGCAGGATGACAGTGCCAAAACCCATCGCCTTAAAATAAAAAAGTAATTAATAAGAAATAAGAGAAAAAATCGGATACATCCGGAAAAATATCGAATAATGAACGTGGAATGTCTCAAGCGCTTTTGCCCGTAATGACATATAATCGCATTGCATTTATTTGCAGCGAATGCGAAAAGCTTTTCGCCAAAAGCCTGCAATTCGTTGAAATAAAAATGACAGCAGTTTAAAACTGCCAATTACTTTAAAACCTTTTTCATCAAACGTTTTCACACTTCCCTTCTTCAAGAAAACAATTTTCAAAAGATACTTCTGCCTTGAAAACCACACCCAAACTATTAGGTGGAACCACGATTTTTCAAAATTGAGAAAGGTGGCAAATCGAATAGTTCTGTTTATTGAAGACTCTTCACATGTAGCACTCGTTTTTGTGGACAAAAACAATCTTTGCAATGTTTCAGATGATCTCATTATTTTGACGAGCATAGACAGTTCTAGGGAGGACGACTGTCAAAAACGTCTTGCGATTTATCCATTGCATGTTTCTTTACAAATTTCAATCTAATCCACCAGTAGCCAAAATTTCGCTTCTGCAATTGAGTGTTGTAATTAGGCTTTTATTCTTGCAATCGACGAAAATTTTTGGAAGCCTTCCGTAGGATCAGCGGAAGGTGATAAATATATTCCGATGAAGATCACTTAGTTTCTGGAAATCTTTATTCATATTTTGTCGCTAACGTGCAACTCCTTTCTTCATTTAGCTTTCTGGAATTTCATGAGTTTCAAGTTTATCTAAAATTTATAAACAGATTAGATCATGATAAGTGCTTCAACCATCTAACAATAAGATCTAAAAGGATTACAATCTTTCTTCCCTTGTCAATAATGATTCTTCAGTTCTACAATTTTTACCATTTATCATAGGGCTAGACGAAGGCGAAGTTTTGAAAACCGAAATCAAAAACGAAAATTTGATCAAAATTGTTCAAAACCGAAAACGAAAGTTTGTTTTCTAAACCGAACCCTTCGTTCAGCCCTGATTTACCTACAAACCCTTGATATTTCTACTTGCAACCATAACAATCCACTTTGAACACTTACCCTTTTCTCTGCGACTCTCTTTGTGATTGTCACACAATTCTCCACGTCAACTGACTTGCCAAAAATGTCTCTCCTCTTTTTTCTCTTCAATTTCTCTCCCCTCGAATCAATATCCAGTTGCTTCTTTCATATTTTTCTTCTTCTCTTTTCTGTTTTTCTCTTCTCTTTGCTACGAGTTGCACGCGCTCTTCTATACAAATTTACGTTAGTTTTGTTTCACTTCTACCTTACTTCCTGCTGCATTCCCCTTATCAATGTCTTTATTACTTATTGTGGGAACTAGTTTCGTCTGCTAAGTTTTGTTCGTTTGTCTAGTTGGTTTTCGCTCGTGTTTTTACTCACTATTTCCCTCATCATCTGCCTGTTCATCTAGATTTGTGAACTTTGCGTTGCGCATTTCAGCATTCAGCAGCCCAGCGAGTTCCCCTCTATTGACTGCTCTGCTTGCCTGCAGCAGGCTGACCTCCCGCATTTCAATTTCCCCTTCCCTTCCCATTTCTCCTCTTCTTCCTTCATACTTATTCGCAATTTCTGCCCACCGCCATTTCATCATCGTTCACATCGTCAAATATTTTTGAGAGTACGTTCAGAATGTTATGAAATTTTTTTACGAACTAAAATCTCCTTTACATTATTGAAAACCTCAATGTTGATGAGCAAGAGAAATTAACGTACACACATTGTGTTTGCGGAGTCTATTCATGTCAATCGTCTCTTCGACTTTTTCCTAAAACTCGTGACTACGAAATTTCCAATATTCCGTAATTTGATGCGCAGCCCTATTTTAAGCGAACATTTGTAACATTTTCCTGAGATAAATGGGACTTTTCGTACTTTCGTGCAGGTAATCGATAGTTTACAACTGGCCGTGTTTTGCAGCTCCACTATCCTTTGCTTTGTCTTCAGACTTCAATTCTCTCTTCCTTCAGGCTAAATGTCATTCCTTTATCCTTCATTCTCTCACTTCTCTAGGCGAAGAAAGTCTGTCAACATTTTTTTAATCATTTTTGTACTTCTCTCGTTGTGCGCTTTGCATTATTTATTTGTTCTAATACGAGCACTGCCAGCCTCGTCTGCCTTACTCATCTACTTTCATTCTTTTCTGTCGAATCTCTGCGTTTTTGCCTCCTTTAATTCTATTTGCATAGTCTGCTGCTGCTGCTCGCAGATAATTTTATCTCCTTGTTGCATCCAACAAACCGACAATTTAGCCATTCGAAATGAGATGAGAATCGAAATGAAAATGGGAACGGAGCTGAGGCGCATCGTATGCAATTCGCGATCCTTGCATATCTATTTTTAGTTCGAACTGATAAAGGCAGGGAATATGTCCTCGGGGAGATTGAAGACGAATTGAGAATGAGAGTGGCGATGCAGAATGGCTTCATCGCTTCTTTCAGCATATCATTTGTTAGACAAATGCGTTCCTCCTCGTGTGGAAGGCGAAGAGGAAACTGACCCAACCTATTCCTAATCCGGTTGCTTTACAACAGCTGCTTTTCTAAACATTGCCTGCATTTGTTTGTGAAGAGGTCTCTTTTCAAGAAATCGCGCATTTTCTTCCGCAAGTAGGTCAATCGAAACGAATTATTTCTCATACACCTTACCTCGGAATATTATTTACTGTCTTTATTCCTTTTATATTCAGTTAGAATGTTTATTTTCTTGCGTAGGCCACCTTGGAGGACCGACTCTGACTCATCCGAATGATATCAGTGATCGTGATGATAAACTTTATGTCCACTTTATCGCGCTATTCAACTCGCGTTCCTATTCAACGACAAATTTGAGTTCCAAATTTTATGTAAGAATTAATATTTTAGGTGCAAAAATGGAGTCGGTTAAGCCTAGTGAGACTTTATTGGATTTCGATGCTGTAAGTTGAAAGGTCTAAACAAGCGTTCAAGAATAATTTTCTAGGCCATGTATGATTTTTCGGTAATGTTTCCTAAGCTTTCCCGTAGTGAAATAGAAGAAGCCCTGAGGCGGAATGATGGAGACGTTGCTAGGTTTTCTATCGATTTTCTTAAATCTTTATTCTTTTTTTCTAGAACAATCGATGATTTGCTGGCAGTAACAGAGGGATGGAAAGCAAGTTCCTCTTCAGCTTCTTCGGCAGAGAAACGAGGCACATTCTATCGATCCGACAGAGACTACAGATCAGAGAATTTGCCCTCCTCTTCATCCTCGACATACCATAACCACTCATCTCATCACAATCACAACAATCCAAGATCTTCATCGGTAATTTAGCATTTGGCTTGTTGAATGAATACCCCGTAGTTTGAATGCCATCGAGATCAAAACTTTCTAATATGGCTAGGAGTCGAGTTGAATAGGATAAGTTCGATATCAGAGTATGTAACTCAATGTGTTGATCACTTTGATACCAACCAAGTGTATCCTATCTTATCTTAATCATATCCTTTCAATGACATTTTTGTTCATTTGGAAAATCTTCAGACATACAGTGATACAGGGTATTCAAACTATGTGGTTTACTTTGCTACGGAGTATTGAAATAGCCAATTATCCGTTAAATCATCTATAAAGTGATATCTATAGACTGGCTACACACGATTAGGCAGAAGAGTTGACAGATTGAGCATAGATGATTTGGAAAAGGAACGAAGGAACATCGAACAGAAGAGATTGCAAAATCTGGAGAAACTCGATAAAGTCACTGATGTTGAAGAAGCTAGGTATGGAAAAAAAAACCAAATTTATCGAAGTTGGAGAAAGCGTTTTGCAGGATTCTTGAAGACGAACAACTAGCATTGCTATTGCAGAACAAGGATATCGTTAGACAGCTGCAAAAAGATAAATACGGTATCTATCTGAACGGAAATATAAACTATATAAATTCGTTCGTTTTTAGGCGCAAGTCCTGCCCGAATTGTGAGTTGCGACAGAAGAAGATCGTCGAATAAATCAGACAAGTCGGAACAAGGTCCGCTTGTGCCTGAAGGACCGTTGATCGACGAATTGGTCATTCTCAATAATAGTGGAGATCTTCGCGATAAATTGAAGTCCATGAGCAAAGGTAAACCATTGCTAGTTTGAGTTGGTTGTGAATTTAAAAAATGTAAAAAGTATAAATAGGATCTGCAACACACAATGTGTACGCGAATTTAAAGAGACAAAATGCGTGTTCACGCCTTCAGTTTGTTTTGATCTACAAAGTAGGTAAAAATGCGTTCGGGAAAACTGTTTTATGGCCCAAATATCTTAGTCACACCAGTATCTGTTCGTGGATATGGTTTTTGCGTCGTAAAAATAACCATGAGAAATGTGTTTGCGGAGCCTAAGTATAGAGCCAAGATTCGCATATTAATCAAAATTGTCGAAAATCATATGTTGATCTTCAAATAAATGAAGATGCTTTGAAGTTTTTTTTATGCATAAAAGGTATATAAATTTCTGCTTTTTATTAGAATTAAAACCCGAGGTGCACGAACTTCGAATTCGACTTAGAAAAGTGTTAAATTAAAAATTCGTGCATCCTCGTCGATTAGGCTGTTGCTATTGATATTATGCTATAAATGTGGTAAAAGTAACTTTTGACGCCCACTTTATAATTTTATTTCAGTTTTCACATGAAATTTATCATAGCATAACAAGATCTAAGATCTTCATTGCCAATTAGAGATGTACTGTAAAACTGCACTTTCAGCATCGAAACTTCGTCTATCAAATTTGTTGGGAAATTTCAAACGCAGAGATGATAACCACAGTCAACTTCACCCTGTTTGATCTGCGTGAAATTTATTTGTTTTCCTCAGACTTTGCAAAAATTGCCGAATTATTTTTGTTGTCTTTCATTTTCGAACAAACATTTCCTGCCAGCCGCTAAGTGGCTTTGTAAATAAACAAAGATTGATCTGATCTGATTTTAAATATTTTCATTTGAATTTGTTAAAATTTTTGACATGGCAAAACGTTCAGAACTAGTGAAAATATATGAAGAAAATGAACGAATAAACAATGAAATCACACACACGAAATTAGACAAAACAACTAGGAAAATGAAATGAGAAAGGTGAAATTCTGAAGGGTAAATAAGTAGAAATCTGCTGAGCTTTCAGTTCATGACTCATAAATGAAAATGTATTTGAGAAGAATAAAATAAAAGTTACTTAATTTAAATGAAGGTATATTTAAATGTAATAAAACTCTAAAGAATTTGTGAATCGAGGTTTTCACCGGGAGGAGAGAAGCACGGAGAACGAAAAATTGATGAATATCCGAATTTGAAAATCTAGAAAAATAAAATTAAAAGAAAAGTAAATGGTGAAAACAAAACAATGTTATATTGTCGCTACTACCCCTAGAGATTGAACGGCCAAATCTAGATTAGCGAACTATTTGACTAGGAGATGAACGCTAAGTGTTAGACTCAGTATTGCAATCAGAACAATTAAAATTCATCAGCTGGCAATAGTAATGACATTCAGAAGCCTAACAGTTCACGCATCAACCATTAATAGCCGAGACTAAAATTGTATCAATTTATTTTGTTAAAATTCTCTAAAAGTTTGAACATTTCTGAACAAATCAATGTGTTAGAAAGCAACTGGCTGAGTGTTGTGTTTTGCGAAGAAACAATTAGAATTCTCGAATACTATCATATTTGGGTTTACTTATCGAAATGAATAATCAATTGCAAAATTGACACATCTAACCGAGTAGAATAGAGAATTGTCTGAGTGGAAACAATTCACATGAAATAGTCATATCTCAAAAATGATCAATAAAACTTAGAAATCGAAATTTTCGACAAACAATTTTCTGTTGAAAAATATAGAACTCTGTATAAATGGTGAAATATATAAATTTGGATAGATAAAACATATATTAATCATTTTATTAATTAATAAATTTTAAAATAAAGAATAAAATTTCAATTTACCTAATAGGCAAC
Source organism: Diploscapter coronatus (assembly GCA_964036155.1). NCBI lineage: Eukaryota > Metazoa > Nematoda > Chromadorea > Rhabditida > Rhabditidae > Diploscapter > Diploscapter coronatus. The sequence continues at coordinate 18,863,104 of OZ038423.1, read as the reverse complement.
GATTAGTTTTGAGGGGATTTGAGAAAGTGGAAGGGTCGACACATTTTAGAATCGTTTTATGAAATTTACTTGCAAAAATAGAATGATTCTAAAATTACTTTGAGTTTGATGACGAAACTGAAATCTAAAACCGGAAATTTTTATTATAAATCTCTGTTGAATATAATCACGAAATGTGTGAATGAATATACCATCCATTACCAATTTCTTGATTTTTTTTCGAAACCCATTCACATTTCGTATTCTATAGATTCTCTATGATTATTTAGATATTTAGTTGATTTCAGTGAAAATATGTCAGGCAGCAAGTGGTTTTCTTTTCGGAGCAGATTGGGAGAATTTATGGAGGAATTCAGGAAGAGGCGCTATTTGTGCTTAGAGGCCGGTGTGCTGCACGTCGTCGAGGAGATTGGCGTCGAAAACAGATCCGGTTTGCGAGAATGCTCCACCTGAAAATACAGGAATTGATACCTAATAATTTTGTAGAATATAAATACTTTTTTCAATTTCAACAATAAAGTATTGATGATGTGATATAAAATCTATGTGTCCAAAAGTCAAACTAATATTTCCAACGAAGTTAAAGCGCAATTAGCAACTTTAACATAATTTGTTTTTGTCGATTAAAGTTGGATGATTCTAGAGAATAGATTAATGTAAATTGTGAACTATTTGTTCATTTTATCGCTACTTATGATCAATATGCTAATATTCCAAATGCAAAAATGAGGGATCAAATTATGAAGTGATTATTTTTCGTAAATAGGCGTTGGATTTTATCATGATAAGTCGTAATAATAATAATAATCATAATTTCTATATTTTGAAAAGTTCCTACCACTCCAGGTCCGCCCAAAGGAGGCTGCCAAACCTCGTAGCCCAATTTATTCAATTCACTACTGATCATATCCAACAACGTTTGTGGCGTATCTGAAAGGGATATATCAGGGTAGTGTCATGGAAAAACACTGAATTGCTGCATACCAGGTTTGAGGAACGCGAAAACGCATCCACCCCCTCCAGCGCCCGTCATCTTCGGATGAATGCCGTATCGAGCCAATATCGTACAAATTTGATCGACCTGAAATTAGAAGAAAAATAGAGCATTGTTTGAAGAAACCAACTAAAGTTACCTTTGGATGTCCGACTCCTAGGGCTATTAGAAGCTGGTTATTCATACGACAAAGTTCCTGAATTAGAATAATTCGCATTGTGTTCAACTTTTAATAATTTAATAAAGCGTACAAAAAGCATTTATCGTATTTATTTCACTAGAAGGACACCCCATTCTTTCACACATTTGGAGATGAAGTTTGTATCTCTCAATTTTGTCCGGCAAAAATGTGAATTGCAAAAACATTTTAATGGGCCTTTGAGGAGCAATGGATTTAGATTTTTAAATAAAATAATACCATAAGATATGGTTTATAAGAAAAAATCAAAGGGTGAGCTAACCTTCCAAATTAGAAGAAAGAAATACGATATTCATGTGTTAAACTTACATTAAGTTTACTGTAAGTGTCAGCGTTTTCGCCTCGTTCGCTGGTGCCGGAAATGGCAGAGGCGGAGGAGTGCCGCTTGCCGCCTGCGACGTACGAAGCCAGTGACGACGACCGAACGCTACCCGCATGTGTTGGCTGCACAAAACAATCAGCATTATTGCCTTTACCTTACTTGCTCATCGTTTTCTATCACCAAAGCATTTTGTACAATTTTATATTTGAGGAATACATCTATCTTTGAAATATATCTCACATCTGATTTTATGGTGAAATAATTACGTATAAAGGTAGGATAATTTCATTCAAATATTTCAAAACAGTGTATTCTGTATTTTCAAAACGAACCAACTTCCTGTATTCACTGTCACCTCTTTTTTCTGACAAATCTCAACCTCGTAACATTTTAGACAATATCATGGACTTTGCGTTGAATGAATAATTTTCTATTTCTCTAGAAATTTACCTGTAATGAATGATGATCTCCCTCAGGCACAATGTTGGAAAGGATTCCAGTTTGGACTTGTCCATTTTCGATAGGAGTAGACGAGACATCCGTGCCTACGGCTGTGCCATCCCCATTCTCCAACACAGGTCGATGCAGAATGTCTGCTGCCTCGTGCGAGATCTCGTCTATCGAACAGAACATTCCGTCCACTACTTTAGGGAACTGCAAAATATTGAAATTGAATTGTGAAAAATAGCAATTGATTATTCGGAAAATCGCATCATATGTAACTTTCCACTTTTTTTTTTAATTTAGGAATGCATTGCATTTGAATTTAAATTATATTTTTGTCAATTTTCGCATATCACTTCGATATAAAACTTCGTCAAATTCAATGGAAATAAATGGGTAAGATAGGAAAAAATTTTAGCATAGTTTGTTACAGAATATTCTGATCAAGTTATTTGGTTATGAAAAATCCTTTCAACCCCAAATTTGTAATTGTTCTACAGAACTAAGCTCACCCCTACACTATGCGGAAAAATTGTAGACATATTACACTATGTGTTCTCTAAATTCATCAAGATTTCAATCAGATTTGATTTATTCAGGAAGAGCTGTGAAATGGTTCTTTATTTTTACTGGTTGCTTTTCATGTTCACAGATCTAAGCGTTGTTGAAAGCATTGCTCTTCCAGAATAATTCGAAATCAGTTGCAACTTTGGGGGTATTTAGCTCATACAATGTTAAATATGTATGTAAGTTTACAGTTCGATTGGTTCAGTCTACATCCTTTGAGTAAATTAGAAATTTAGTGTCGCAAGATTTGTTCCTCAGTCCAATGCTAGAATGAGCTTTAAAATACCTTTTTAAGTTTCTCCTTAACAATTTGTACCATCCGCGAGGTATTGCGTTCAACTTTTGAATTCACCAAAATCACTCGTAAATCAGGCAAGCTGAAACAACAATCATCATTATTCCTTTTAAAATATGTTATTTTCCTACTTTTTCAAATGCTCAATAGGCGTTCCTGGCTTGAAGCTAGCGACTCCGCCTGAAATAATTAGCATCATCGATGATTGATTGGCTACATGATTGTATAAAGTTAGCAGAGCAAATTGCAGGATAGTTTAATAGTTGAAGAGTGAGGAAAGAGATTAGCCAATTGGAATTCGTTGCTCGGAATGAAACGCTCTGATAGAACAGTTCACCGCTCTTTCATACACATTTTGGGTGATTGGAAGGGCAATTGTCCCAGGACTTAATTGGTCGGTTTCATTTAATTGGCTCCCACCTAATTGATTAGTTCGAACATAATTGGTTGTTTGTGAACGCATTAATCTCGTTTCAAAGTATGAAAGAAAGGCGACATGCAGAGAATCAATTCTACATACTACTAGATGACAGAAAAGTGAACTATCGAATGAGAAAAACGATCATGAATATTTACATAAAATAGTCACGAATAGACATCGTTTGTCTCAAGCAGTAAACGAAGGGTTTGGTATGGTCTTTGGCAATCACACCAATTCCCTGTCATTGTCAAATTGTCAACTCTAGTTGACATCCAAACAAACGTTATTCACTTCAGAAGTGTGTTATGAGTTGAAAATAAATAAAATCATCATTCAAAGGCAAAAGCATACTGTACAGAGTTACAATGTCGAAAGCTGTGATTCGAAGGTAAAAATTTAGAGTAACTAAATGGACGGAAATTTGAAGCACTCATTCTCATTTGATCATTGAGTTTAGTGCGATAGAAAAGAATAGCGAAGTATTTTGCGTCGAAATTAGACAGCGGAAAAGTGAGTTTAGAAATGAAAATTGTTTGTGCAAGCGTAGCAAAAGGCGATAGTTTTAGTCAGCCAAAATTAACGATACGTCAGATAGAGGATACGGTAACTCGACAAAGGGATCTCTCAGATTTTGTTTTTGATTTTAAAAATTTTAATGGCTTAACAAAACGAAGAAAATGGTTGAATAATATTGTTAACTTTTCAATCGGAAAATTCATCGAAAGATCCCTTGATTGCTGCGATAAATTACCATAGCATCCTACATAGCCGAGATGCGTAAAACTCTGGTAGCCGTAATTTCGAATTTGTGACCCTAAAGTGAGCAGTTAGGAAAACAGGAACAAGAACTGACACACTTTTGTTTTCAACCAAAATCTCAGTAAATCTTGAAAGATTTTCAACATTCTTGTGATTATTATTTTTGATAGTAAAGCACTTTTGACGCAGAAAGCCGTAATATAGTAGAGCGTTTGAACGACATTTTAGATAGAAACAGCATTTGCAAGAAATCGTCAAGGCCTATGAATCTAATCTAGTCACATTTAGTTAACTTTGATTATTTTGTGATATAATTTCGGGATTGACAAAAAATATCCCACTAGGGTTCCTTTTCTTTGATTTAAATCATAAAAGTTACGCATAATCATGCCAAACTAAATTCTGATACTACTTATGGAGAATAAATCCAATGAAATGTGTATTGCTAGAGAAAGTGTGAGCTGTTCTATTTGATAACTCATCCAGACATCTATGAAACCCTATAAAAAAAACTACTAAATCCGCCAAGACATCGTGTAAAAGCGTAATTTCTTTACTATTGATCTAATTGGCAGTTAAAAGATAAAGCAGATTGATATCCCCATATGAACAGAGGTTTGTGGAAAGAGAATTTTTTTTTACATATCCTTGTTCACATGGATCCAACAGAGCGCTCCTGTCTGTTCATGCAATGCTTGTGACCTACCGTAAGTGCAAACAGCCGCATCGAGACCCGATGCCCTTCCGTGAATGAGCGACTCTGCGGCAGTCGCCCACTTCCGAATCATGTCCAGGTCTTTGTCCTCCCACGTCAGACTCCCTTCCTCGTCTGTCTGCAGTCAATCAATAAATCAAGATGATCAATAGAAGGAATGACTTACAACAATCGAAGGGGCGGGAATCAGACCTGCAGTTTGTAGAAGAGCCGTGGCAATGCAAACACAGTAAGCACCTGAAACATTATGCAATCTAAAAAGGTAAAGATCTTTATCTTCAGTAGGTTGATTCGGAAATAAATCTCTTTAAAATGGATCGAAGTTTTCGAATGCCGTAAAACCTCTAATAGAAGTCCGGAGGTTTCTAATTTCAATACCTTTCTAGAGGGGGGCTTTAAATGGAGGTTCTACGGTAAGATAAATTTGCATCTTTAGAGACTTTTTATAGGGCGGACCATAATTATAGTGGCCTCATTTCAACGCATTCGAAATTCTCTTGCAAGAAATTTTGCAATATCTTCGTAACAAAAGTGACAGACATGTAACTTCGGTGTTCGTTTTCTTAGAATTAAGAAGAAATTTGAACGAAATATCGGTCATTTGGTTCAAATTCAACACTAAGATAAAATTAATAGGCGCCACTAAATTACGTTTTACCCTGTAATATTTTAAGATAATTTAAACCGCCTACCCGATGAACCCAAACCAACACAGCTTGGCAATTTGAAGCGGACAGTCGCTTTTACGGCAAGTAAATCTCTGAAATGAGAACATTCTTCAATGGTTTCATAAAATTAACCTCTTTATGATATGCTCTAATAGAATATTTGCCTCATAACTAAAAGATAGAGTGAGTACTTATGAATTTACGAAACTACTCCACACCGCAGAACCTACGTAAGAAATACGTCGTCGCTTCGTCACGATTTACATGCTTTCGACAACCACCAAACTATCACAACTTTCACTATCTCGAAATGAAGAAGTGGATGATTGAAATAAAGCGATAGAGAAATTATAAGTAAAAAAGTAAGAAGTAAATGAGTACGCACTCCTTTCCGCCAGCGGAAGATGTCGAATCGGCACTGGCTGATCTGCCCTGCGCGGTGATGGATTCTGGCTTGAGAGTGTCCGTCTGTCCTGTCTCCTTCTCCACAGCCACAATTCCTTTGCCCCCAACCAACTCGACTCCCTCTGCAGCCGCCTTCTTCGCCATGCAACTAAACGTAATCACCTATACACATTACTGTATTCTTCATTCGTCACAAAGTGAGGCGTCAAAAGTAATGCGTCTCAAATCATCACATTCGATGTAATTGAACTTCACTTTGTCAAGAACGAATAAATCATGTTTCATCATTCATGTCTCCGATAATAAAAATAATTCTTCACCTTTATAACCAAATTCAGAAACATGAATGGCGAAATTGTTCCGCTTGAATCTGACATTATGAACTAATTGACTGGAAGTGATAGATTTGCATAGAAACTCAAGCATTTTCCTACTCAACTGCGCATGCCCACAAATACTTCTGTGTAATTCAGGAAATTCAATAGTTCGAGTAAACTTTCTAACTACACTATACTTAAAATTCACAATAACGAATTTACGACAGTAATCATTATTAACCAGTGATTAGTAATTTTAAATGAAAACTATTCTTCAAAAAACTAAAATAAATCAAACTATCCTGAACCAACCTTTTTCTATGCGCTACTCCCAATAAAATGTACCAAAAGGCGAGAATGGCTAAATGTTGCACTCCACAGGTATCTTCACAGCTGCCCGACAACTTCCGAGCTATTGGAACAAGAATCTGAAGCAATTCATTTATTCATTTACGATTCTTAATCTTTATGATTCAAACGATAAAAATATAATATTTGAAAATTGCAATTAAAAGCCGCTCGACGAAAGATATTTTGGTTAAATAAGACGTTGTGGAAATTCATAAAATTTTAGTTATCAATAGAGCTACCCAAGGATAGGGTAGAGGCACGAAGTTTTGTTCTTAATTATGGACGAAAACGGGTATACAGGCATGAGAAGTTTGTGCCTGTCCATAGTTAAGACAGATAACAAGTATAATTTTGATTTAATTCAGGTATAGGTACGCTTTTTCAATACCTTTGGACAGCTCTGGTAATCAATATAAAATTCTTGCACTTACCTCAAGGGAAGGTATTTGATCCTCTTCAACTGGATATTCCTGAGCCAACCGCTCGGCAGCCTTCAGCAAATCCTTGAGCATCCACGTCTTTTCGACCCCCAGATCAGGCAAACTCAGATAGATTCGGCCATCTGCGGAAGTGAACAGGGACACGTACGTGCGCAGGTCGATTGAACCCGCTATTGCTGTCTGAAAATCCAACATTATTCATGTATTCATCGTTTTGAGACGATTGCATAATTAACTGAATTGTTATAAACAAAATGAGCACTTGTAATGAGGAGGAGAACTTGAAAGTGCTATGATTTTTGCATGCCATGTTTGCCATCAATTTCTTTCAAATGCAACTTTTTAAATTAAGAAATTTTCGTAGATACAATATTTTCAACTAGTTTTCCAGATCTCATCATAATCAGGCTACAATAATAGCGGTTCGAAAGGCTAAAGAGCGCGCTTCCAGACTTGGTATCGTCATTTTTTCAAATAATTGAAATTTTAGAAATCAAAATCGAATTTCACTTTATCGGTGATGATCATCAATATGAAATTTCTCATATTTTGCAAAAAAAAAATAAATATATATATATATATGTATAAGTACTCATTTCGTAAAATCGTAATTATTTTAAGAAAGTTCCTCACCCTTCCATAAACAACAGCGTGTTCCCCGAAGAGGATGATTTTGCCAGGAGCGCTGACGTAGAGGCCTCCATGGCCCGAAGAGAGATTTCGCATGGGACTGGCTTGGGTCGACGCTCGCGAACACGATCCTCCTGGTGAGTCGAGCGCTGCAAACAACACAATTGAGAATCGAGAATGTGCCAACTCCCAGTAGATAATTGGCGCATTTGATCTGTTCTTCAATCAACTATACCCATCTTTCTTCTTACTGATATTTACGATTCTCCAAACAGTTTTGTGCAGTTTCGAAACTGTTTCAAACTGTAGACCGATCAAATATTGGCCATGGAATCTGATTACGATGGCAGTTCTATTTCTGTACCCCCTTCGTTCGTATTACGTATCAACCCTTCCCAGTCGCCGATTATCACTGATTTCACCTTCCAAATTTACGCGCTTTAGTGTTGAAAGTTGAAATGGAATGACGCAAATGCGCTGTTCAATGCAGGGGCATCACGCACACAAAGAGACAGACTGATAAATCGGGCATCGATAAGGGGCGAACAACCAAATTGGTGATGGAAGGACGGCTCCTTCCAAAAATGGATTACCCTTGACACGCATAAATAAAAAGTGATGGTGTCTATTAAAAAATTTGCAGAGTTGGAAAATTTAGTGATGCAAACGTTGTAAAAACTGCATTGTCATTTTGAGCAAAATGTGTGATTTTCATTTATTGAATGACAGAGGGAAAAGGTTGCCAAAATAATGTCATAGCAGAACTGCGCGAAATGAGTTCTATTTGAAGAAAATGTTAGCGGAAAAATAAAATTGAATTGAATGACATCATGGAAATGGAACAAGAGAGAAGAAAGGGGGCCTGCGCAGTTTTTCTCACCCTCATCTCCACTCTTAATTCTCCTATCTTCCATCTAATATTTTACATCTAACAATCTCTGAATTCACACGTTGTAGCCTCTCGCTCTCTCAACACACATTCCACGTTTTTCTCAATACAAACACTGCCGAGATGGTATCAAAACGGGCAGCAAACGGATGGATAGGGAGACTGACATAAATTGAGTCGAACCGGTTCTGGGTGCGAAGGACCGATAACAGGCTATCTAATGACGGAGAATGACTGGTAGAACCGTGCAAATGAGATTTGCTCATTTGATTCCCCCAAACAACAGAAATGACCCAAAATGATGTCGAATATCCCTAAATCCTCTAATTAACGGTCTGCCTTGGTGCAGGACAGTCCAATAATGACATGCTAGTTGCATGATGAGTGTTGTCTCATGTTTGCACGATGCCCTTGTTCACTGCTCAAAAGTATGAAACTTACGAAATTCATTCATTTGTTCTTTTTGGGTTATGGGTTGGACAGTTAAATATTGCAAAATAGCTTACTCATGAGCGCCGCGATGAAAGGAAACATTTCGACTATTTAGAGAATTTAATTCAATATCAATGCATGTCATAAATTTGACGATTGCCATTTACTTTCGGATGGTATTTTTGGATTGTTTCAATATTCAGTTCTTCCGAGCATTTTCCTCTATCAAAATTCGAGAAAGGGAATTCGCGCTACCTCAAATTTGCATAAGCGAATCAAATTGCGTCAGCACGAGACTGCGATGTAACAAGAAATGCAAAAAACGAAAAAGTTTTCAACTTGGTGGGAATCAGAAGTTCAGTCATTTTTCAGCGAAAATTTCAACATCTTCACACATTATTTCGATATCTTAATACGATGCTCCAGATAGTGACGGGCAAAACTTTTGCTCGCCACTGTATATGAAAATTCGTTCATAACTGTTTTTGAACATTTCGGGTTATGAAAATATATTTTGGACCAGTAAAGCAAAGTCTTACTCGTTAGAAAGTATTCTGAAGTGCGATTTCGACTTACAATTCGTATCAACCTTGAGTGCCATGAACCCGAACCCAGCGAGGGATCGATCGTCCGAATTTTCTTCGGACCCGACTTCTGACGACGTGGCAGTCAGCAGAGCGTCGGATGCTTCAGAAGGCTGCACGGCGTCCCCGTTGTCCCCATTCACAAGTATTGTATCCCCGTTTGTCATCTTTTTACACTACAGAGTTACCCTGAGAATGAAACTATTGGGTAGTTGCTGTGAGGTGAATTGGCGAGCAATAAAGATCGGAATAAGTAAAATTATGTAACGATGAAAGATTAAATCATGGTGGTCTAATAGTGTGGAGGAAAATATAAAAATATCGCTTATCTACAAATGAATCATAACAATAAGTCAAAATATGCGACGAATGAAAATATATATGTGAAAAAATGGTTTGCATAAAATGTGATTTGGTTATGAAATTCTTAGAAGACATTAATTGAGTTCAAGAAATGTACCGAAATGGCCTTTCAGACCAAATAAATATTTGATTTTAGGTATAAAAACGGTGCATTTGGAATGGTATTGAGTGAACAGTTAAAGAGTGAAAGAGTTGAAATCAAATAGTCGAACAAGTATTCAGAGAGTTTTGACATAGCTCCGCCTCTTTTCACCTATTCTATGAAACTTTAAATCTGAACAGAATGAAAAAGAATATTGACTTCCTACGATCACTATTGAAAACTAACGAAGAAATGATAAATGATGTGTGCAGCGGGTTTTTTAGAAGTTAGAAAAGTCACTTTGGCATTAGCGGTAAAAGTCAAAAGAGCAGCAGAAACGACATTTAGGCATTCATTGTCAGAAAAAGTGCGACAAGTGGTTATTAGGCTAGTTGGGAAGAAAGGAGCCAGGACTAGGGGTCTACACTTGTGTGGGAAAGATGAAGACAAAGCTAACTTGTGGAAACAGGCAGAAGCAAAGACACTAGATAGGAGATCTGCGTCCCTGCTCACGTCAGTTTGCATCTACGAGTTTTCAAATTTCCGAAAAAAATAGAAACACATCAACGAAGAATCGTCGCAAAGAGTCAAATATCAACAAAAGAAACAGGCGATAAGAAAATGAATAATGGAACAGAAACAGAAGTGGGAGGAGTCAATCGCTAATCAGGGAAAATGATTGAAAACAGAAGCAAAGACGATAACCTGGGGATGACATAGACTGATAGGCTTATTTGCAGATGAGCTACGCAATCAAGTAAGAAGTGCGTAAATCGAAGATAATTACAGAGCACAGAACTGGAGTCTGACTAGAGAATGGAGAAGACAGAGACGCATTAAACCTATAATTAGAGGGAAATTATTAGAGACACCCAAACACTATCAAACTCGAAATAATCCATCGAAAAGCCGATGAATACACGAACACACTCTAAGATTAGACTGTCGTAAGTCAATGGTTTTGAAGGAGCCAATAGATCAACAGGTTCAATTTAAAAAAACATCCCTTAAGTAAGTGGAGTAGATTTTAGAGAATTAAAAAATAAAAAAATAAAAAATACAAGATCGATATTTTCGGAGACTATTTGAATGTGCAAACTCGAAAAGAAGCGGTTTTCTCTGCATTTTTGTCTTTCCTTCCTGCATCGACTCTCTCCAAGTCTAATAAATTGTTTAGTCTTAGAGAGAACGCAGAAACAGGAGAAGCGAGGAGAGAGACAACGATGCAAAATTCAATATCTACGTCATCACATATTTGGGCGGAGACGAAGGGCTATGCCGTATTTCAGATGCAAAGCAAAGTGAGAGATAAACGAGAAAGACAAGAGAAAGGAGCCCACAGGAAAAGGCCACTTTGCGCCCCAAGAAAGAAAGATAGAAGAGGGGAACTCTCCCATAAGGTTGAAGTTGAAGCTCTGAGAAAGTTGCTGAAAGCAGAAAAAGGAAGAGGATGAGAGATTAGAGGGGGAGAGAACTAGAGAAGTGATAGAGATCATTAGGGACGAAGTCGAAAAGATAAAGGACAAAGATAGAGGCAAGGAAGAGAGGATATGGTGAATGCCAAAACCAGACCCATAAACGCGCGTTTTTTCGTGTGGAAATTTGAGCTTTATTCCTAAAAACGCGACACACCCAACTCACAAAGTGCCTGCCCGCTCTGCTGCTGGGGATGAATAAAAAAACACTCCCCGCACAACTCCCATTGTTCTCTAAAAATCGAAACAAACCTCCAGCGGAAAAAAAAGTTCGAAAGAATAGAAAATTTTGAACGTTTTCTCTCTGTCGATAAATTAATTATTCAATTTATGCACATACACAAGCGCAACTCCAATCGAGTTCTCTAATGTTTAGTGACTAAAATCTACTTCCGTATTCTCTTAAATTCAATGTAGAACTTCGGGCAAATAATTATCCATAGTTGTGTAAAGAAGTGCTTCTGAACGTGGGGAGATGTGGAGGAGAAGAGCTATGTCAATCAAATTGCTGTGAAATACATTCGAGGAGAAGAAAATAGAATATAGAATAAAGAATAAAGGAAATGAAAGAATGGCTTGAAATATTGATGCGTGTTGTCGAAATGAATGAATATCGTCTAGAGCCGACAATCTGCAGATGTAGGCGTGTTTGAGCGATCGTGTGGCCGTAGACTAGAGTAGAGCAGATGGCGCTGCACGGACCCGAGAGTCAGTTATTCATTCCTCACTTCTCTTCTCACTCATTCCGACACTAAGCCAGGCCAAAAATAAGGAAGTTCAGTCGACTAAATCTCCTGCATGTATACGGGCAAGTGGGCAAGTGGAGAGGGGAATGGAGGAATGGAAGGAGAATAGGAAGGGAATAGACAGGAAAACTATGGAACAGAGGCTCGCTCGAAATGCATCGAATATGTTCGCTACTGCAAGCAGTAAGAAAAGCATACAAGAAAAGAATAGGCTTTCATCAACAAATCCACGCATTCATTTAGATTTGACGCAAATAACCAACAGGCAACATTCCAAAAATGCTCAGGCAAGCGATATTCCAAAGATGCCGAGCTAAATTTGTCCAAGTTAACGTCAAATCTCTGATTCTATGAACAGCAACAGCAACTGACCAGTTCTCTTTCAGCAAGGGATCGGGTTAATTTGGTCCGTTTGTGAGGTAAAGAAGAAAGAAGCTAAATGTGTGGTGCACCTTCGCGTGCTCAGGATCACGGGAAAACAAAGCTAAAGAATCTAACAACTACAACGCGCAACATTGAAAGTTGAACCGAAGAGAATCGATCATTCTAAAGAGCAATGCATTCGAAATGAGTTCACTACGTAGATATTAGATATCATAAAATGAACATTAGGAATAATAGTAAAATAGAGCAAAATTGAGAATGTTATTGGCTGGAATTCATATGTCGAATGACTTCCTCGGGTTGTTATTCTCGAAGGAGCATCTACTACATCTACTAGACAGATACTTACAGAGAGATTATTAGCTTTACTAATCGCATCTCGCATCTCGCAACTCCACAGCCATTAGACACGAACAGTCGAACAGACAAACTGACTGACTGATTCGATGCTTCCAACAAATGAGCTTATGGAAAGGAAGGAAGGCAGGGGAAATGAAGGGAAGCAAGGGAAAGGGAAGGGGAAGGAAACGAGGTCGGGGATAAGCCGGGGCATTTGACGCAAAATTGAAGGCAGCAACAGGCAAAAACAGAGAGCTCGAGAAAAGAGAAGAAAGGGCGGAAGAGGGAAGAGGGAAGAGAGGGAGGAGTTGAAATGTGAAAAGGAATGACAAGCAGCGAGCGCCAAGACAGAGAAAGTTCAAATGAAGGAGATATCGATTCAAATGACAAGTGACAAGTGACAAGTACTTAGAGGATCAGGGATAATTGGGTAATTAAATGGACAGAGTAAGAGCTAAATAAATGTAGCCATGTAAAATAGAAGAAATATACTGCGAATGGCAGCATGAGCATGTCATCATTCAACTGAACAAGAATTGCAAGATAGCCATATATTAATCAAATACGACAAAATATGAATATGATACAACACCGTTCTCCACCCTCAACTAACAAGATATAAATTGGCCATCTCTCTTAGTAAGAAGAAACTAAATTTCTATATCGACTATATCTTGAATTCATAAAGATCGGTATCTGATAAAATGATATATATATATATATATTTTTTTTTTATATAAAAGTAGCAATTTTAGTAATCTAAATATTTTGAGGAACGATTACTTATTAAATGACATTTGCGGACCATTAATTTGTTAGGCATAAAATTTATACTTGGGGATTAGTCAAACTGTTCAGAAAGTTGATTCTTTTCAATCGGGGCGTGCGGAATTCCGATCCTGATTCCAAGCCAATTTTAGCCAAACCTTCAAGAATTTGATATTTTTCGACGATAATAAAAGCTTGAATTATCTCCTTAAGAAAATCAAATTATTACAATAGCACACCATTCTAATCTAAGTGGCTAAAAAAATTCTAATTCCATAGATCTAACGCGTTGCGTCACCGAGTTTGATGAACGCTTTCGAATTGCCGAGGAACTTTAAAAGCTGCGAAATTAAACGAATTCGGAAATGGAGAGTGAAGAGAGAAAGGCGGCATGGAAGAAAGCCTGAGATAAAGACAAGGGCAGGGCTGGGGGCGAGTATTTGCCTCTGCCTCAGGCTCGAAATGTGGGCTGTTGGCTCTTCTGCCCTAATTTGTGCCCTGCTCGTCCCTTTCCCATTCTCATTCCTTTTCTCTGAATGATTAGCATCCTCGTCTCTTCCTTTTCTGTCGTTCTGTTCTATGCTCCCTGCTTCCCTGCAAAGAAGAGTCATTCAGATGTGCGACGTAACAACACCCTCCTTGCCTTCTCCTTTCGAGCATCGCATTGCCAAATTTTGTGAAAGGAAAAACAAACAAAATCTTCAAGCTGAAAATAAGGAAAGCTGCAAAGACGAACAGATAAAATCCAAGGAATGAAAATGGGAAGGAAGGGAAGAGCTGGAAGGAAGTCGAGGAAGGAAGAGGGCTGAAACTCAGCTGCTGGGTAGTGGATAAATGCGCTGATTCCAAGAACGACACATTTAGTGAATATCAAAACCAAAAAGCTCTGGAGAAGTAAAATAGTGAAAATCTGATAGCATGACGATTCACAGATATTTTTAAATCAGAAGCGGAAAACATGAAAAGTGAGTTCTAGCATGGACTTCATTTTTTCTTATTGCACTCTTCACTATCTATGAGAACCTTACAACGGTATCATGAAAGAAGTATTAGTCGTGGAAGTCAACCCAATCCGTTAGCTCCGCTTAACCCTAATGCCCTTCTTATTGACGTAGAAATGTGAATGTTATTGGAGGGAACGCGAAAGATCAACAGAGAAGTCAGAGAGGCACTGAATGGCTTGAAGGCGTTTGTTGAAATGCGTGAAATATGAACGCAGCAGTCCAACTGCTTGACGCGCAATCAATGATTAACTCCCAATTCCTTGACACTCTTCTATTGTGGATTCAAAATACACCATAACCCATTATTTTCACGAATTGGGCACCACTTTACAATTCCAAATTTACACCTTTTCTAACTTATTCGTCCTAAATTTATCGGATTGTTGACATTGAACAGATCAAATATGCCATTATGTTGTGTCGTTTCTTCCCTGATAAATAAATTGAAATATAAGCGCGAATATTTCTTATATTAAAAATTGAGTCTTCTCAAAAATTTTGTTTGGGTGCATGAAAATGATTTTGAGATTTCAGCAAAAATAAATTAGGATATTTTAAATATACGCACTCATAATTCATTGGCTAAATTTTATAAACTAGAAGGAAATCAGTAACTACGCACCTTGATCAGCGCGAACGACCATTTACTCAGTCAGAATGAGAAACGAGCAAATGGATGCGGCCTTGAGGAGACGTGTGACTGACTGCTCTTTCTGTGCAAGTACTCGATTCCTGCCTTCCTTCACACCGTCTCCAGATTCAAAATGCACGTCTTCGTCGCCGTTGTTGCTGATTTAGAGGCGCAAATTGACGCTGGAACGATAAAATTGAGGCAAGTCGAAAGGTATTGGGCGGTGGATGGCTCAAGAAATTAGACGGTGAAATATAGCTGTCCTCCAGTGTAACTAAGGGCGTTTCTGAAATACAAGATGTTAGCAGTTTGATTCGGAAAATATTTTTCATCAAATAAATGCGATACGTAGCACGGAAAATACGTGGATAAGGAATTCGATATAATTTTGAAGAAATGAAGGATTGGACGATAAAGGATAGGACAATCCCGAGATTTTTTCGATAATCGTTAAATCTCCTACTAAAACAACGGCTAATTCTGCCGACAACCACTGCTCAAATCTGGCAAAAATGTCTAAAATATGCAGAAAAGGAGAAGGGAAGACTTTGGAAGACCTAGAGCCAGAGCCATAAAAAGTCCAGGGAAGTGGAAGAGTGAGAGGGTCTAAATAGTCAAGACCCTGGGGAAAAGCTCGAAGCGAGAAGGAAACCAGGCAGTTGGGAGAAATGGGTTCGAAGTTGAATGAGCATATCTCTACAGCAGTTATCAGGATGCGATAAATAATCATCGGAATTTTAACAAGAATATAGCTATAAATATTGGGTCGGTCCATAAGTTCGTAGCACATCTGAATGCTTGTCTTTGTACTCAACAAATCCAAAAGTGATCTTCGGTATTAGTGTCATTAGCGTCTTGGCTTTTTCACGGTATATCTCAAAACTTCGTCGCTTCACAGAAAACGCTTAAACCGACACGCATGAAGTAAGGGTATTTTTCGCGGTCAATAAGAAATTTAGCCTGGAGCCAACATACATGGATTTTCGCTCAAATTTACTAGGGAAGCATCTGATCTTGCCCCTCTTCGTTCGGCATGTGTTATTCGCCATTGAAAAGTCCTTCGAGGGTGCATTACAAATATGCAAAAAATTGGCTGCCGCGCGGTTGGGAAGATTTTCGAAATATCGGGGGGCAAAGCGCTCTCCTTAATTAAGGGAATAGCTATAACACGTTAGGTATTGCAATATTCGGATAGCCGAAATTTTTATAAAAATGAATATTTCAAACAACTTTCTTCGATGAGCCTTCATAAAATATTGAGATCTTCGAAATGATACACAATTTACCCGGTTTCGGGGAGAAAAAATTGCTCGACCTCCTTAATCACATAGGGGATCCGCGCAAGAAAACTTCGAAAAGTCGATTTTCTTCCAAACCCTAACAAATGATACGTCAGACGAAAGCTATAATAATTCTAAGGAACTTTGCCTAAAGAGCCATGCAAAAGTAATGTTTTTGAAGAAAGTCATAGGCTTCCAAAGATGGGAATTTTAGTATCAGTCTCAACTTTGACTCCCGATATCTCGAAAATTTTCCCAACAGCAGCAGCATTTTTTTTTTGCATATTTGTAATATACTCTCAAAGGGTTTTTCATTAATGGTGTATAATACTTGCCGAATAGAGAGGATGAGGTCAGATGCTAGTGAGCAAAATAGCACTAATTCTACATTCCGGAATAAAATTGATAATTAATTTAATATCATCTAATACAATTGTATTGAAGTCGAAATGATATCAGAGGTGAAGTTAACGAATATCAAATGCTTAGATTTAGCGCACTGTGATAAGTCAAAAGTAAGATGTTCGCTTCTATAAAAATTAATCAAGAAATTACTTCAAAAATCGATATATCTGGGTAAAATACGGGCTGATCGAGTGATTACGAAACCAAGACAGGGGATGTTTTGTCGATGGCAGAATAAAGGGGAGAAATAAAGGCAGAACATGCTGGAGATGAGAGAGAGAGAGGCAGACAAAGCGGGAAAGAGAATGAGAAAATGAGGCGAAAAGATGAAACGAACATTGTAATATTTAAGCTGCCTGAGCAAGGGAGCAAGCAAGAAGTGGAAAGAGAAAAGAAGGAAGATTGGGCACTGGGCTGAGTCTCTGCCTGCCTCACTCGAGGTTGGAGCTGAATGCAATGAATGCAATGCTCTACATGAAGAACTTCTCCCATCTCTGCCAGCCTGCCCGAATTCTCGTCTCATATTCCCCGCTTTAACCTTCCATTCAAAATAACAACTTTTAGCACACATTAACTTCCTCAGATTTCAATAGTCTCGCTTTAGATAATTTCAGGAGGGTCCATTATCGACAGATAAATGAACTCTTTCTGACATTTGCAAAGAAAAAGAAATTTTAAAAATGGACGCGCAATATCATCTCTAAAATGAAGAAGAAAACCAAATATGAAGATATTTGAGATGGAATACTTGATAAGCAGTTATAATAATCCTCGTGTGTTATATAGACAGATGGAATTAATCATGCACAACACAATCCAAACCAAAATGAAGAAATGAGGGAATGAAGAAAGGAAACGGGAAAATGCATTGAAGCTGCGGAAAAAAACGGTTTCAGCATATTGCACATAATCGATTCTTGTGGCAAAGAAGATGAAAATTGCTTGAGAATAATTCCACAAAAATAATTGATGCGAGAAAAGATATCTCATAGGAAGCGAATAAAACAAAAACTCGCGCCAATTAGTTCGAATTACAGACAGAAAGTTATAAACACAGATCAATATCATAGAGACAACGCATATTGAATATTGAAAGTGCAATATTTCTGCCAGAAAGTGACTCATGAATTATTGATCATTCAGCGCCAAAATATCAAGGTACTAAAACGAATCTGCAAAATTGATTTTTTTTGCACATTTTAGCTCCAGAAAGTGGAAAGATTCAGTGATCAACGGCATCGTAAATAAATAAATGTAAAATTGGAGAATAAAAATGGAACTAAAGAATCATAAAATGTTTAGGAAAAATACTTGCATGAAAATAGTAGCAAGTTCAAACTCAATTTAGTATGAAATCGCAGATAAGCGCAAGAGAATGAGACAATGCAACAGAATATGGAATTTATAAATTTTATGCCTTCAAATTATAGAGTAACGAAAAAAGACGAGGATAGAATATAATTGTACACTTAGAAACATATCAACTCCTTCCACTCGAAAGACATGAGACAACTCATCCCATTCTAGGAAAATCACAAGGATAATTTGATTTGATAAAACCACCAACTGAAACTAACGACTTATTGAAGGCGAAAGAGACAAAATGAGTTATGTACTAAAAGTGAATAATAAGCTGTCCCTCCCCAAACTAACTGCCCTGCTCAACACCGTTCAACGTTCAGCTTCTGCATCAGTTGAGTCCCTCTTCCCATGCAGTTTGAAACTTCCCTTCTCTGCTTCTCTCTTCTCTCTCAACTTGCCTCCATCCTTGCATAGTCTCCCTCCCTCACTTTCTCCTTCTCTGTCCCACTCTATGTCTTCTGTCTCATTTCCTTCTGGCAAATCAATACTCACTCTTTCACTGTCTAGATGAGGCTCAGAAAAAGCCGAAAGACGAGAGAATAGGCCAAATTGAGAGGGGAAAAGAATCGACGTAAGCATTCCCTATAGAGAAAAAGGAGAAAAAATAGAGCAAAAAGATGGGAAAAGGCGGGAAAAAACGAAGAGAAGAGAAATGAAATGAGCTGCCCAGACTAGAAAAGCTCGAAATAAGTGAGAAGTAGAGCACACATAGGCACTGAAAAGCTCTGCAATGGCAATGCATTTGGAAATGTCTTTGAATAAACATCAATCTCAATTCGAATCAGCTCCCAGCAATAACGATCCAATTAACGATTTACGCATTTCACTAATTACCCTCCTTGCCAATTATCGTCGAATTTATCGAGATATTTACTCTCAATTCCTTTGAGTTATTTGTAGTCCACACACACAAATTGTCTATGCAATCTCACAATCTGCCGCAGCGTTGCATACAATTTTTGTCGTCCCAAACCAAACACTCGCATAATTTCCGAGAAATTGCGTATCTAATCCGATTTCCTCCCGAGTGATTATCCAAAATAACGAGATGAAAATGTCGAACGAACAGCTACGCGCAATGTGAGGGGATGAATCGATGAAATTTCGGACTGGAGAATGACAGGAAAGAGGGAGAGTTTGGCAGAGAAAGCGATAGAGAGATGGAGCTTGAGGAGAAAAGGAAAGGAGATAGGGACCGAGAGAGAGGGAAGCGCGTAGGAGAGGAGAAAGAATCTGCCTAGGACTCACACACACACACGTCTGCACGTCTGTCGCGACTTCAGCACTCGGAAGAAGACTGCTCAAAGTGGGCACGGAAAGAGCCGGAGATCTGAGAGGGCCAGAGATGTAGAAAAGAGAATTACGCAGGAAAAATCAGGGGGCAGAGATCCGAGAGATCGGGAGATCCAGCAATCGAGGGGCAAAACATCGCCAATGCCATCAATCAATAGGGCAGGCACAGAAGTAGTCAACAGGAAAGCACTATTCTCATCGGCAAAGTCAATTGGCACAAGCACAGTTCAAAGTTCAGATTCGCAAATAAATTATTAGTCGTATTCCTCACAAAGTTAAGTCCATTTTTAGAAGCGAAGATGACGAATTCGTGAGCATTAGCAAGCTTGAAAGCCCGCGAAAAGCGGCTAAACAGGAGGCTCGAAAAAAAACCCTGCCCAATTGGACTTACGTGTCGAGTCGCTAAGCTATGCTGCATCTAAATCGGGGTGGATTGGTGTGGATTCTCCCACAGTTTTGTGCCATTCTGACATTTGACTGATACAATTCCCCTTGCTTCTATGCAATTGAGTGGATGAATAGAGTTTCTCAGGCTAAGTCCGTGATATTTTCAGCGAGTTCTCTAGGCATTTTTCGGCTCTGCGCATATGAGAATTATTGCAGAAAAATGACAGCCCCTGCAAGGATAGGGAAAGTAACGAAGCAGCCTGAGATGAATAAAGGAAGGGAGGGAGGGGAAATGAGTGTGCATAATGATGCAACGCATATTTGGAAAGCATAACAGACAGATCGCTCAATGCTGTTTGGGATCTCTAATTATCGACCACTTTGAGTGTCGAATGATCGTTAAACTGGGCACATAATCAGTACGAAATGAAACAAACAAACAGGGAGAAATGATAGAGAGAGACAGGCAGAGATGCAGACAGGTGATGAGAGAATGCAGCAAAAAATGAAGGAAGGGGGAGGGAAAGAGGAGAAGAAGAGCTCGGGGGAAATTCGGATCGAAACGACAGCTGCCGAGCCGCTGTGGCTGTGAGGCTGAATGGGGAAGGGGGAAAGGGCTGAGGGAGTTGAGGGAGCGATCGAGTCGATTGAATTGACGCGATCGACAGGAGGCAGGCAGAAGGCAGAAAACAGGCACGCAAAAAGTCGAAACAAGGGGGAGTTGGCCAGCGAGCTGATTTGCTTATTGACGGAGAGCAACTTCCTAGGCAAACCAAACCGAACACAGATTGAGGACCTCCCAAAATGAACTCATTTTATCACTCCATCATTTCCTTCGTAGACATTCCCTCAAATTCGAGGCTATTCATTTTAGGAAATTCGACGTTTCAGCGGACAATAAAAGGCCGTTAAACCCATGATAGATGTGAAGGAAACGCTGCATTTCTAACACATCTGCACATTATTGAGCTAAACAACTGAAGCATCAAAATACAATTGATTATGAACATCCAATAGGCGTCAACAACGTCCTCAACTAGATTTTAATGATAATTGAAAGTCTGTAATAATTAATCAATAGAACTTTTAGATTGCGTATCAGATACATATGAAATTTTGCCAAGGCTTACGACTGAAAATGTTTGGTAGGTAGATTGTGTGCGGTAAACCAAGTGCGGTGGAAATCAGGAAGTTGAATAGACTGGCAATGTAATATCAATTTATTTATCTTGAACTTTGGTAATTAAACTTTTAAAAGTAGAAAATAGTATCTCAAAAACAAAAAGCAAATCCGGTGAATGGTGTTGAGCAGCAAGGAGCGATGCTTTTATCTTGAGGCAGAAAGGTGGGAGGGGAGGGAGAAGAAAAAAATTATCTTGCATTGGGGATAAATTCAATTTGAAAAATAGTAATTTTTCTACGAAATGTAAAAAGCGAAGGTCACAGTTCGCGACAACGACGCTTATTTTTGAAACAAAAAATTTTATCAAATACCAATTTTTTTTTGCGAATTTTCCTCCAGTCCAACTTCAATATCGATATCTTCGTTTCAATTTGGTTTTCAAAAAATTAGAAGAGACCACTTATGACTTTTCTCCAAAATGTTAAAATCCATTTCAATTCAGGCTAATTTGGTGGATATTCATTATTACTTACAAGAAAAGCCGTGTATTGCTCAAAACTTTGTAAACTAATCTTTCTCATAATAACATAGTATAAAAATATCCAGAAAAATAAGCATGATTACAATTTAGAAGAATTTCTGAATAAAACACTCAGAAAATAGATTGAAATGGGACCATCGCAGGGGTATTAGAGTCTTTGGGCCTCGGAATTTCAATTCTGATTCCGTTTAGAGATAATTTGATAGTTCTGTCAGAAACCTTTAAATTAAAAAAAAAAATTCTACTATAAAATTTTTCCTTCCAATTATACCCTGAAAAAAGTCAGAAATGGTGTATTTAGAATTTAGAGAACATCTACAAACGTTAAAAGCCCAAGTTCGAAATTTTAAGCGATTTTCAAATAAAAAATCCGATTCCGATTTCGATTCCAAATTTTTCAAAATTGAGATTCCGAACACCTATAGTTGATCAAGTAATTGCGTATTTGCATCTTCAGAATAAGATCTAGAATAAACTGAATAAATTCGTCGATTTTTAGATTCGAAAGAATTTACATAAGAATTGGTCTTCGTTTGAGTGAGGCGTTGGAGTCCTCATAAAGGAACGGGCCACAGCCACAGAAGCTCGGCATAAACGACATATTTGGAGATAGAGAGGGATAGAGACAAGAGGAAGAGAGAGCAGAGATGCAGAGAAGAAATATGAAAAAAGAGGGAACGGGGCTGAATGTTGAATGCTAAAAGAGAAGGGAAAACCCTCTGGCACACATAATGATTTGCCCAGGGCTTTGCACTTTTTATTCCCTGTTCTTCCCTTTTCAGTCCTTCTTTCGGCAGATTCCATCATTTCCCTCTGCTCTGCATAATCGAACATCTCTACATTTTCTCGTTCATTTTTTTTTGAAAATCAATCCCTTTCATTTTCCGGACTCCATAAATCTGAAAAGGAAATTCGGCCATATTTCTCCATTCGAAAGACTGCCAGATAATCGAGTGCCGTATGTCAAACGATTTCAGGCTATACAACCAAAATCCAATGTCTTTTTGATTTGAATGCAAACAGGACAATTTCTCCTACAGCAAGTCAAGTTATTATTGCCATTTGGTAGCCAAATATATCAGAAAATAATGAATAAATAAAGGAAAATATGTTGAATTTGTACAATATTGCAAAAATAATCCAACGACTTGACAGAGTATTCATAAAATTAGCGTCGATCGTTGTGTCTTTTGTATTTTCAGATCTCGATGTTTTCATAAGAAAAGAATCACTAAGTTTGAAGATAATTTTTGCGAGCATATTAATCCAAATTACATGATAATTTGCCATTTTTGTAAATACAGGGTGCGCATAAATACCATCCGATTTTTAGTTCGTTTCTATGCTTTCATGATGAAATGAAAATCACTGATATGAAATTGTTAACACTGCAGACTTTGGAAGCTACGTCAAATTTCGAACTGATTTTGATCCCACTAAGGTTTAGACGTCATACTGAATGTTTCCGACAATAAACAAAATAGGGCAGTAGTTATGGCGTAGCCTGTAAAAACCGAACGCCAATTTTAGCGTTCGTCGATCTCTGCACGACGAATCCCCATAATCCATCCTAATTAGCTCCCTCTCTAGCCTGCTCTCGTCTGTCCTATCGTCGAAGAGACGTGTTTATCAGCCTGTCCACCTCCCTCCTTTAATCTATTTCTATTTCTATTTCCATTCCCAGTTCCATTTCATACTTCCCATTGCCTCACATCATTGAAATATTTGGCCATTCTCCCTATTTCTCGTCTCTTTATTCGCTCTTTCGGCTTTTTCGTATTCATTGCAAATGACACGCGCATTCGTTACTTTTGGCACAGCAAGGAAATGATGAAGGAGCA
Organism: Diploscapter coronatus; assembly: GCA_964036155.1. Taxonomy (NCBI): domain Eukaryota; kingdom Metazoa; phylum Nematoda; class Chromadorea; order Rhabditida; family Rhabditidae; genus Diploscapter; species Diploscapter coronatus. The sequence continues at coordinate 18,839,648 of OZ038423.1, read as the reverse complement.
AAAAATAGCATGAGAATTGGAATGAGCTAGTGGAATGACTAGGTCGGACCAGATCAGCTGCACATTTGGATATATGCATTATTTTTACTCCTATATATTCTGCCCTTTTTCTTCCCTTATCAGCCCTACAGCCACTCGCAGCATGTCTCCCCAGAGGCTGCCGCCTGGTTGCTTGTTTGTGAGCCTCCCACTCTGAATTCTCATCTTCTCGGCTGTTGTCTCGAGTCTTCCATGACTAACTTGGAGAATCAGTCAGAGAAGGGAGTGAATGAATGATTCGTTCCTGTGCCTGTCTGCTCCTGTCTGCCTGCACCTCGACCCCTGCCCAATCTTCTGCTCTCTCTCTTCCTCCCTGCCACCAGCGCAAAACCCATATCATGTTCCATTCTGCCATTTTGCATCGAACAAGCCAATTCCTCTTCCAATCAACCAGAAATGACGTATGCAATGCAGCATTCTCATGGACTACTAATTCACAGATAGAAAATCAAATAATCGACTAGTTTTTTTTTTAGAAAACTATACCAAGATTCGCATTTACATTATTTCAAACGAATGAGTTGTTAATTGTAAATAGGGCATAGATTGACTACAGAAGAAGTGACTATCAAACCACATGGATGCAGAGAAATAATCCTCAAAGTGATAGCAAATTGAATTTGAAAAGGATAATATGCAAGGAAGAATATCCTAAACCTGCTCAAAAATTCTTTACCTAGTCATAAGATAAGCATTAATGATATTTTAGGAAATGTAGACAAAATTTGCACGACGGAAATTTGAAATATTTCCCGAATAAGTTGTGGGAGAAAGCAAGCTAAAGATTGCAGAACTATTTTCAAAAATTAAACTTTATAGGAAGCGGGATTTTTGCTAATTTCAAGCTCAAATTATCGAAGTGACGATTTAGAATTTAGATTTTCGGAGTTTGCAGATAAAGTCTTTGATGCTAGATTTTCGAATTCGCCAAGCGTAATTGATGCGAATACGCAGAAGAAAAATGCACTCGAAGAATATTCAAATCGCAAAAATGCAAAGAAAAAGCAAGAAATACGCGAAATAAGCGAACAGAATTCATGCACAAATGGAGAGTGGGGAGAATGCATTGAATGGGAAGGCAAGGAAGGTGTATCTATCACAGAGGGCTGTCTCTATCCTCTGCAAAACTATGAAAATGAAAAAGAAACGAGGAAAGCAGGCAGGGAGAAAAGAGCTCAAGCAAAGGCAGAGACTCTTCTGAACGAACAAATCGAATTTCGCTAGCCCAATTTTAGGAGGTAAAAAGAAACAGAAACCGAAACAGAGAAAGAAAATTTGGAAGACGATGAGAAGAAAAAGAGAAGGATGGAGTTATGACGCAAACGTATATTCGTTTAGAATCCACTAAGCAGCTTGGCCGAGTAATGAATCCTCTAGTTCTCTAGTTTTAGTGTCCAGCAATCGTGCTCATGGCTATTGTGATTGATACTGGAAATCGTTAAGATTGGCAGAGATAGGAATGAAATTGAATCGAATTTCGCGTGTTTGTGTACGAATAGCAGAAAGCTCACGGAAGGCTAAGGCAAACGACTAAATGATTAAAAAATCGAGTGAAAAAAGACGAAGCAAGTCTAAATGGATAAACCGCACGAGAAAAAAAACAGATTTGCATTCGAACAGAGAATTTGAGCTGAAAATATCTGAGGGTATCTTGAGTCATTTTTTCTCTCTTCACTATCGTCCTCTAGGGCTTTATCTCCCGGCTTCAGATCCATCCTCTCCTTTATTCGTTCAATAAGGAAAGCATAAAGTGAAATGAGAAATGGATAAAAGGAATATGAGGGGATATAAGAATAAGAATAAGAATGGGGATGAGAAGATGAGGAGATGATGCTAGAGAGGGAGAGACAGGCAGAAACCAACGATGAAGGGGATAGAGACAAACGAGGCAGGCAAATTGTTCCTTGAGTATGTTTCGAGGAAATGATGGAATGATGATATGAAAGAGGAGCAGAGCCGAAGAATCACTAACACGCAACATCGATTTGTCCTTGTAAGCTGCTGAATGCAGAAATATACATCCACCCTCTTGCCTATGCAATTAATGCCTATTCATAGTCATTACGCAAACGCATAATGTAAATCCACGACAAATGTTTTCTTAACTCGAAAAGTCGCATTTGGCCTTGAATGTTAGGAATAGTTAAATAGACGGCAATGAAAGAGGGAAGAGAAGCTGAGGAAAGCCGCCTGAAGCACGCAAATCAAATCAAGGACGCTCAACAAGAGATAAAAAATGCCTGACAAAAAGAAATGCGAGATAAAGAAAAATTGAATGAGAAGGCGAAGGAGAAACGAAGGAAAAGAGGGAGTAGAAAAACGGAGCAGATCCGACATTTGAATGAATGAATAGGAATAGAGAAGTAGGTCGATCTGAGAGCCAAAGGAGGCAAAAAGTCATTCTAGAGTCAAGAATGAAGAAAATGAATATCGAGGGGTCAACTCAGAGTCAAACTATATTACAGTAAATGAATTATTGACTTAGGGCAAATGGTGAAAGACAGGAGAATACTCATCATCACTGAGTCATCAGAGAAATCATACTATCTTTTATCAAAATAAAATCATTGAGTCAATTCTATCAGCATACCACCTTCATTATCGATAACAATTCAAATGGAAAAAAATTGACGGTAAATTTGAATACGTAGAAAGTGCAACTTGGAAAAGTAGTTGCACTATTTTAAGGGAGGATTTAGTTTTTGGGCTTTTAAAACATGCCGGAGGGTTAAATATGCCAGGGAGGTGCGGGTATATAAAATCTGTAATTTGAATATGCTGGAGGGGTAATAAACATTTAGAGATGGACATGAAGAGGATAGGTTAGGATCAAGTAGGGGGTAAATTTAGTATCAAAATGATACGCTCATCGGGATGCACATTTTGATATCTAATTTGCCTTACCACATCCTACCCTTACCTTCTCCAATTCGTCTCTTCGGCATATTTTAAAAACCCCAAAATTAAATCCTCCCTTAAAAATAATGCAACTACTTTTCCAAGTTGCCCGTAGAAAGCAAATTAGAAAAGGCTTGAATTATAGGACAAGATCATAATCTGAATCGGAAATAACATAAAGTCGACTTTTATTGATATGCAAATTACTATGCGTTAAGTTAACTATGCTTATCTTATGTTAACATTTTGATCTTTTAGAAAATTCCAGCTTTAAAGGCAGAAAAGGTTGAAATGAAAAACCTTCCATTCACTTCGAATGCTCAAATCTAGAAATGATAAGGAATATGCTACAGGCATACTAACAATCAAGGGATTGGGTTGATAAATTCTACAATTTACCTTTCTAGTGATCAGAAATGGAATTTCAATCTTAGGAAAGTCTACCAAACTTTGGAGCATTGCGTGAACCCATAAAAGGAAGGGAAAAAAGAAAAGGAAGGCAAGGCAAGGGAGATCTATTGAAGAAAAATTGGGCACAAACACACTGAAAGACTCACGAAAAATGAAAAAAGGATAGAGAAAGAAAAGGAGAAGAGAAGGGAAGAAAGTTGGTGGCTTCCGGGCCTTCGCTGTTTCTGCTTCATTTTCAGTCTCTGCAGCTCCCCTTCTTTCTCAGATCCTCCATTTCTCACGTACTCCTCAGTTCGTCTCAAACTTTCCTCCGTGCTCAAGCTGTCTCATCGCCCTCTCACTCGTCCATACTCTCTCAACAGCCATCTTCTTTGCAAAAAATAAAGAAGAAATTGTCAATAATGCCCTCGGCCCTGGGCCACGGGCCCTGGAAGTTAGCCCCGAGCTGAGAGATGGAGGATACGAATGGAGCTAGCTAGCAGAGCCATCCAAAGATTCGCACTACAAATAGAAGAAAATTCTAAAAGCTAAAAAACGGAAGGATTTTCGAATTCGATGATGAGATTAATTAAAAATGCATAAATTATTTGATCTCCTCTTAAACTGCATAAAGAGAACGTGGTACTATGATTACTGAACGAATGATATTATAGCGGTAAGATGAAAATGTGCTGCATTTTTAATTGAAAAGCAGTTTTTTTAAATCAGCATTTTCAGCCAATTATATGTTCTTTATCTCAGGGGTGTCCAAACTTCTGCTTTGATTTCGAGAGATTTTTTCAGTAATTTCGACTTCGAAAATTTTAAAATCACAACTTCGTATACCTCTGCCTCATCTAATAATCGTAATCACTTATAGCCGAAATTTAATTAACGAACTCTAAAGATCATTATAACTACTTCTTGGGGTGATCCAGGTTAATTGATAAGTAGTTTTAGAATTTTGGGCCTGATCTACTATTCGAGCGCCCTTCTATTAGAATAAATACGGTATCTAAATTTTGATCGAAGAAAAATGGCAAGTCATATAGTTTTGATTCAGAGAGGATATCATGTACAGATATTGTATGTCAATAAAGTGAGGAATGATCAAACTCGTTGCATGATTTTGCAAATATCTATCTCATAGAAGTCTGTCTAATCCATGTATCAAAAAAGAACGAACATGAGTTCAGACATTGGAAAGATATGTTCTAATTCTTAATTTTAAACATTTGACTCTGGCTTCGTAAAACCAAGATTCCAAACTCCGATTAACTTGCTCAAGAAATCCGAAAGAACTATTGAATGAATGATCCGATCTCTTTCTTATCTATTTTCCATTGATCAACATGTGGTATGATGATTACAGAGGCACGTTGGTGACTGGGCTTATGTCAAAGTGTTTGCATTATCTACAGCGGTTTCATAGCTCACCCTAGCTCTTTGTTATCTGTCTTCAAACTCGTCGGTCTCGCTGATTCTCTCATCTTTCCATCTCAAGTCGACCTATTTTACATGGCAAACAATGGGAAGTTTGATCAAAAGAAAGAAGACCTCTCGATAACCATAGCGTAAACATTTCGTGAAAATATCAAGGCAAACGATATAGTCTACTGATTTTAAAAGTGAACCAAAAGAAAGTTTAACTGACTGGTAACTGCTCATTGGAAAGCGTGTTGTGAGGAAAGCAACTTCTAGGCAGTTAATTGATGACGCCCTTGATGCTTTTTTGGGTAATAGTTAATATGCAGTCCCAGGCTGATTCGAGGCAAGCAGCAAGGAAGGGCAGGGCCGAGCCTCATTATCTCTCATCTTCCCGGCCTCGAGCATATTTCGCGTATCCTCATTTTGCTCATTTCCACATCCGCATATGCATTTATTAATAACACACACTACTTAATTCAACAAAAACTTATCATCAATGCCATATAATGCTTAGGGGAATAAATTTCGAAAGTCTCAAATCAGTGGTATTCGAACTTCGACTTTGAGTAAATGGGTAAAATTTGGAAGATTTAGTATTTTTCAATTAATTCTTTTACTAAAGAAATTCAATCTGGTGAAAAATCATAGCTTCGCTTGTAAAGTTTATTTTGTCATTCATTTTGGCACAATATGGTCATTTGAATCTAAAACTATATTTTTTCGAGATGAGAAAAATTTTTACTTCGGGTCAGGTATTTGCAAGATTGTGTTTTTTCTTGAACGGATGCGGGTTGACATTTTAAATACCGGAACAAAAACTGTTATGGATTCCAAAATGTGGAATAAGATCGGAAGAGGGCGGGTTCAAATTTTCACATTTCTGCATAGAGAAAAGATTCTAATAAATTGGAAATTTGGACGGAGGGTACTTGACAGGACGAGAAGGGTGGAATGGAGCCCAATTTTTTATGGGATGGGTTGACTTTTTTGGATTTGGAACAGGGAACGGACTTAAACGAGTAAATCGCTAAAAATCTGAAATGAGGAAGACTAAAGTGCCAAATCTTGGTTTTGGGATTTAAAGAAAAAAATTGACCCCGACCTCAGAAAATATAAATTGAGACTCGCGCACATCTGTTTCAAATATCCTTCACTCTTCATTATCCCCGAGATTAGCCTTGCCTGTCTATGAGCAAAAATGACGGTGCGAGTGCGATGCGATACGCGGAGTCAATTTGAAGGCTTCGCACAGACGCTAGAGCCCAGAGAAAGAGGCAAGGTTAATTTCGGAGACAATAACGAGTGGAATACACGAAAAACAGGTGAAAATTTACTACGAATTGGAGTTAAAGAAGATAAACATTTCGATCGAACTTGCATTTTGTAACTTATCACAGATTTAGATCCATATTCCAAATAAGCAGTCGATATTTAGAAGTAATGAAACACAATGGTCGTATAAAAATAGCTTCATGAAAAGTTTATTTAGAGTCTTCAAATTATAAAACGAGATTGTGGGTGGTGCAAGAATGAAGCTGAAGCAAGAACAAGGACAAGAATCGATGGCAAAGACCCTAACAAGATTGGAGCTGCTGCTGGAAAGAGAAGAAGCGAGAGAACGGAACGAATAACGGGGGTGGATAAGAAAATAAGAGGAAGAATGGAACGAAGAGAAGAGATGCCAGAGACGATACAAACAGACTTGAATTCCGGTTGGGGATAAATTATCGGATAAAAATGTATCGTTGATTGGAGGGAAAATCGATATTCATGCAGTAATTAGAAATCGAATGTCGGGCGAAATAGTGAATCGCGTAAAAGGGGAACGAGACGAAAAGCGTAACTTTTGAATATCGACGTTCTTTCTAATCGATCAAATAAATAGACGAATGAGTTACGAGACTAAATGTAGGGGGACTAATTCAGTTATAAAATTAGGTCAAAAATTGAAATAATTATACGAAGATATAGGTAATATATAGTGAAAAGCATAGACTAAAACTATAGCTATAAAAAGACATTTATAAATGTTCTACTTCCGTGCTCCTCTCCGCTCGCTAAATTGACTTCATTCAAGTAGCGCAGGTGTAACATAGCATTTCGTAATTTATTTGTTCTCGAATTCGATTGTCGTTTGTTTCGAACCGAACTCTGAGCAAATCATTCGCGTCTGCATTCACTTTCACGACGCATTTCATTATGATGAAATTATCTGTTCTATGCAATTCTGTAAAATCTTTCTTCATAAATAAAAATCAGCGTTAAGTAAAAACTCGAGTTTTTTTGGAAAATAATTTAGAAAATTTCCTAGGGAAAGTAGCATAAATGGATAATAATAATTTGGCATTCCAAATGCTTATCAGAGAAGAGTAGAAGGAAATTTTCGCGTTTCGGAATTTTGTTAATTATTTCTTACAAATAGCCATGAAAGGTAAAATACATTCCAATAATTTTGTGGTAAACTCAGGTTAAAGTAATCATGCTTGCAATTGATTTTCAGCTATTCCTGAGATCCTTTCTTTAATATAGAAATTGCTTCTATATTCAATGTTATTCATGATCAGGTAGGAAAAAATCTAACACAAATGTAAACCAAATGAAATTTTCCGCAAAAATATGCTAAGATAGTATAAATGCGATTTAGGTTCCTTTCGTTTACTCATTTTTGATATTTATAAGAAATTCAGCCATTATTGTTCATTGTTAGCGGGTTGCGCAGGTCTTACAAAGCAAAATTCAAAAACTCAACGTAAGGAGCTTAGAGGACGAAGAGGAAGAAAAGCAGAAGAGTTTGGAGATGAAAAGAGCGCTTCGAGAAACGACACTCGCATTTATTTTATTCATAAAGTTGGATGGAAATTGCCTAGGGACGAGCACAAAGAAACGAAGAAAGAAGCAAGGATAGTGAATGGAAGGAAAGGAGAAGGAATACAAAACGGTGAATGAAACGACTTCTATACCACAAACGTACAATCACACAGCACAACAAATACAGCTAGGCGAAGGGAAAGTCTCACAGATTCCTGGAAATTCACAGCTCGCCTCTCTTCTCTATCAGCTTTTTAAACAGAATTTCAAACTCTCATTTCCAAAATTGCATCAATCATAATGCAAGAGAAGTCAAAGAAGCACAGATATTATTTGGATGAATTATGGAACAAATGTTCTAGAGAATAAATGAATGGAAAGTTAACTCAAGCCATCGTCTTGTGTTCTTCGCAAATTTATCAAAATAAATTTATTATCCAAATTTCAATAGCGCGATTAAATAAAGGGAATCACAATGAGCTCTTTAAAAACTTAAAATGACTACAGATCGCTTTAAACTGCTGGAAGAGAATTTCAACTATCGTTGCAGAAAATGCTCGAAAGAAAGATATGAACAAAACGGAAAAGGGAAGTAGATAATTTCAAATTATTTTACGCATTCGACTTTAAAGAACAAAACTTGAATATTGTTTCTCTACACATGATTGTGAACCATTAAAAATACGATATTTTGAGTAAAACGATGAAAGTACCTGTATGGGTTGGTTGAATGAAATACCTGGAAGCAGAGTGGCTAACTGTTTGGATTCCTTCCCGAGCCAGTCGGTCATTTAGCTCATTCACCACTCCTCATCGTCAGAAGGAATGGGCGCATCGACCGGATTGATCGAGGACGCCGAGGAGGACAAGGAGCTCATTTCCAGTCGAGTCTTCGATCTGCAACATTGTTGTTGAATAAGTCTTTTTTCTATGAAAATTCAAATTCAAAAATCCATTGTGAATATGCACATTAGATGAAGAAAATCAGAAAGTTACTTTAAAAGCTATTAGTTTTCCATCTTTTATCTCTGATGAAAGTTTTTACTGTTTTTATGCGATAATGAAAAGAATGCTCATATGATTAAATCCAAGGTAAGCAACAGTTGCGATAACAAAGAGTACCAACCTGAATGCAGTGAACGAATTGCTCATGTTCGGAATTCCTGTGACTGTTGCCGTGGCTCGAGGCAGGGACTGCGCGACAGAAGAGGGATGAGAAGTAGAGAACAGTCGGGCGGTGATGGAGGGGATGCCCGTGATCGAGGAGGGGTCGCAGCGGGCTGACGACTGACTCTGACTCGGACTCGGACTCGGACGGGTCCGGCTCAGCAGGGCTCTGATTGCATTCATTCCTGAAACGAAATCATTGCTCATAAAATGCTATAGTAGATTTTGATAATGCCGTTTTTCACGAGAAGAGAGTCAGAAAGGGCTATTTGAAAAATTCACCCTTATCAGATACATAGCCAATAACAAGTTCATAAAGAATCAGTCTCATGAGTACTTTACAGATTTTTGAACATTTTCAAAGATAGAAAAATCATTATTTTGACGCGAATCTGATCACCAACTCACCCATGGCTCGTTCCGACTGTTCCCTCTGCTTGTCCTGTTGCGTCTTCGTATCTTCGTTCACAGCCTCTGCATTCAGTGTGCCAACTCCGAATTTGGACGAACCAGCGAAGGCGGCTCGCATGCGATCGGTGGGCGAGGACAGCTGAAAAATGGATTTTTACTAGGAAAATTGTGATTAAAAATTCAAAACTATTATGTTCTGTAACACATTGAGAATTTTAGCAATCGACTTCAGGAAAAGATCAAATAAGAAACGGATATTGATTGATAGGTATTCAGGAACTTCTCATTATAGGTACAAGGAATGGCCATCATAGTCGAATTGGACCTAATTTGTTCGAAAATGTTTTCCTTCACTTAAAAAGAGAACCAGCAAACCATAATGGACTGTGTAGAAGGAGTCGAGTTGAATTTGGAAGTGAGAATGGCTGCAGGGAATGTGGGAGGGAAAGGGACAGCGGACTGTCTGGGATGGCTGGGAGACGAGTGAAGAGGCGACGTCGGGAAGGGCGGACGGATCGGCGAAAGACGCGATTCCTGATCAGTGGAGAACGGGCTCGATTCATCTGAAACAATCGAACTTCACAAGCAATAATGATCAGAATCTTGTTAGAATTTGTAATAGAAACAAATTTTAAAACTCATCACATTGGATAAATAGAACGAAATTCCAAACGATTAAATGCCGAACTCATGCAGCAATCTGAACTTTTCAACCTTGATGCTTTTCTTATTTCAAAGAATTATTTGGGGAAAAATGACTTCTTTCTAAAATCTTGTATCTTTTCTATTACCGAATTTGTTATTTGACTCTTTGCGGAGGGTGAGTTTGCGTAGTTCGTCGAGTGCATTTGCATTCCCTTTCATCATTCCTCGTCGTTCCTCTTCATCTTTGTCGTCTTCCGATTGCTCCTCCTCATCGTCACTCTCCTCTTCGTCCTCATCTTCCTCACTCAAATCCAGCTCCACTCTTCCATTCGCAGACAACGATTTGCTCGTCTCTGTCTGAACAATAATTATTAAAAATAGTTAAATCTTTTCAGAAGGAAATTAAAGCAGAGATGATATGAAATCGCGATTGGAACAATCAGAAACGAGAAAACATCTGATGTAGACAAGTAACTCCTGTATTTTATAGGAGCCGAAATTTTGCCGCGTTATTGCATAGGAAATCGCTCAATACAAGATTTTCTCAATCTTCCAATAATTTCTTCAAACAAAATTCAGGTATACAAATTATGCAATTTAAAACATTCCTCTATTTCTACTAACCATTTGCTTTTGTTTGTTCCTGAGCTTCTTCTCCAGCTGCAGTTCCTGAACGAGTTTTTCCTGCAGCCCAACACTTTCCTGAACACAATTCATTAATGCTCTCTATTTCTGATCGAATCCAACCTTGTCAAGAGAAAGAGCGAGTTTAGCCTTGAAGAGGCCAGAAACGAGCAGAGTCCAGGACTTGCCGAACACGGCAGTCGGATCGAGCAGAACTCCATAGGCATTTTCGTAGGCCTGGCTTAGTTCGGAGATCTGCAATTTGTTAGTAAGTTTTCTTGTAAAAGTCACTAAGACACGTTGACACTCATTTTGTAAAGACACAATTGTCAAAACTTATAGCGCTTGTACAAGGAATAGAGATTGGAGATAGTGATCTTGGTCCAAAATGACTAGAACATTAAGCTCACTATTTCTGAACAAGTATTAGCTTACACTGCCCTAATTACACCCCAATTAAAATCTTCGAAGTCTTTTTTAGGGAAATCATCTGTGAGAAATCAATGAATGCAAACCGGGATGTGTCGGGGAAATGAGTCGATGAGCATCTGGACGATGTTGTCGCAAGCGACCTGCAGATTGGGCAGTTTGCAGTGCACTTTGCTGGGCTCGTACACTGTGTGGCCGTTTCTCGAGTTCGCCACTGCCCATTCTAAAACCATTCTGTCAAAAATTCAACATTTGAAAGTGACTGAATTAATGAGTGGTGAAATGACCGAATGCAATATTCTAGGATAGGGTAAGGAGGAAGTTCGAAAGACTGCACTTTATCTTTGTGTCAAATATACAAGTGCCACCATTCAGTGAAAGAAATTTTCGTCCTCTTCCTAATCATCCCAATTACCTGTTGCCTGGTTAACGACTTTCTTCGACACGAGCAGTATTTCGTCGTCCATTTTCGTCACCAGAATCTGAAATGACGATGGATTTGAAAATCTGAATAAAATTGCAAACCTCATCGCTGAAATGCTCGTGGATGATCCTGCGAAGTTTTCTCGTGCCGAAGAGTCGAATGCACTCGTCTCCATCGAAGGGTCGACTGTAGAGCTGTTTGTAGGCAGACAGGAAGCGGGTTATTGTCGCTGAGCCGCTGCAATGCAGCATCGTCTGCAGAATACGGTGACGGCTCATGTTCAGCTGAAAATTTGATCAAAATATGAAAAGTGGCAAAAATGAAATGACTTGAAACAGCACAACATTGCTCGAAATTCCAACTCCAATTTTTATCCAATATCAACACTCCGACACAGCTCGGATACAGTACTCTCAATCTAATCCTAGAAACTAGGAATTGGTGAATGAGTGTATGACATCAAAACAAATAAAAATAGAGACTTACATCGAACTGGACGGGCGTGGCTGCAACAGGTTGCTGTGCCTGTGGCTGAGCGACTGGACGACGATCGGCGGAAGGAATCGAAAAGTGAGACGAAGACCGAGGTCGGGAGGCTGAGAACTGGGCTGCAGGCACTCCGTATGAAGGACCTGCCGAGGGAGAGGGGGAAGTGGGGTTGAGACGCGCGAAGAAAGGACGACGGGTGATGGCGAAGGAGGCTGGCTGAGGAGGATGCAGGTAGGAGCCTCTTCTGAATGACTGGCTCGTGGCAGACAGGGTGGTTGACTGAAAGACAACGATTTACTATGATTTGGTTATGAAGGAAAGACAAACCCTGTTGTGCTGCTGCTGCTGTCTGTAGCTGGTGGTGTATCGACTGTCCCTTGCAGAAGGAATTGTTTGAATATTGATCTGTCTGCTCGTCTGCCACTGCCACGCGTATCCCCCACGGCCTCGACCGCTCTTCTTCCCTCCTTTTCCTTTCTTCTTTTTCTTCTGCTTCTGCACGAATTTCTGGAGCTGGGCCGTCGATTCATCCATTCTAAAAATATTTATTCAAAAACCTTTTATTTAGAACAATCGTGAGTTATATCGTGTTCATGGTAATAGCATTACTTCATTTCTGCCTATCACTTGACAGCAAGATGCTTCTTTACACTCTACCGAAATAATGATATTTCGACGAAATGGTTAAATTGATGCGATTCCGACTGTTTCGATTGAATGAAGACTTACTTGGCCTTGTAGAGCATCTGGCCGTCAGCACCAGATACCGCCTGCACTTTGGGGTGCGCCTGCAGGAAGCGATCCATCGATGCGAAGCCGAACTTCTTGAAGTCGCACTCGCTGCCCATTGCATCTCTGAATGAGAGAATGGGCTATCGTAGTGAATGAAGGACAGACTCGAATTCCTTCCTGAACTTGTAGGCAGAGATGGGTTCGTTGTAGGGCAGCAGCACTGCGAACACTTCCACCCGCAGTCGCGACAGACCCGGGTCGTCGGGGGACATTTCGAAATTCTAAAACCCCTAGTTCAAAACACTAATTGGTTCAATTACTCGATGAAAATTTACAGAAACGGGCAGGAATACTTCTACTTCAATTCAAGGCCAATCAATTGAATGAGTATCAGATTCGGATATTCCGAGAAATCTCAGGGAGTAACATGGAAAATCCCAAACCTCAAAAATAAAAAAAATAAAAATAATATTTTTCAGACTATTTTGGGATTTTTCTACACAATATGAATACGACGATGGTTCCGCTGTCATTGTAAACGTTTACAATCAGAAGCAGTGACTTTGTCAGAAGGAAAAGTAGAAAATAAATAGCAAAAAAATCAGAAAAATGAGAAAAAGAATCGACCGCAGGAAAAATGGAAAATGACTCGAATGAATTTGCAAAGTGGGAAGAGAAGAAAATGAGAGAAACTGAGGGCAGAGCACCCGCGAAGCATCCCAGAGTGACGTGTGCCATTTGCGGGTGTTTCGCGGGTGCCTCGTAGGCGCTCTGCTCTCAGTGCTAGAATTTTCTCACTCGCTTGTCGTTCTAGTGCCAGCCTTCGGCTGGTTGTTAGAAACTCGATTACTTTTATAAAATTATTGAAATTTTACTAAAATTTACATTATTTGTCGATTATAAAGCAGCATTTAGTCATCAAGTTTTGAAAATCAATGAAGATAATTTAAAACTTGGTCTTAAAATTAGAATTGAAAATGGAGGATATAATGAAAAATACTCATTCAAATATCCAAATTTATACTTATTAGTTTTAAAATCTAGTAGAACATTTTTCCGGTAACAGATTCTCTCAAGAATAATACAATGCAAACAGTCAAATCACTCGTCTATTTTTTACCACATTCAAAACCTAAATCAAATTGTATTAAAAAAGCATTCTTTGAGTAACCAGAACAAATAAAGAATGGCCGGACAATTGCAAAAGTGTCCCGGATCCGAATCAAACCCACATGGGCTCTAATCACAAAATGGGGAGATTAGGCCCCGCTTCTAAAAATGGGCGAAACTATGCTAATTTAAAACTTTTGACTTCGACGACAAATGCTCGTTAGATGGTACAAAGAAAACTTTTGCTATGAAAAGTTTAAAAAGGATTCTAGACTAGACAGTGAGCCACGTCTACTGATAGTCTTCGGGATGTCAGCCACTTTCTGGTTAAGACATCTACCATAATCACATATTTATCCTTAGATATCTCACCTCTGATCTCTACAACTATCCCAACTTGTCATTAATAGACGTTTTCGTGTTCATCAACTGGTATTCATCTTCTTTTCACACAGCACAGACTCCTCTACTGTCTTCTGAGAGCAACAGAGCCCAACTCTTTTATTCTTTCTCTTTGCGCGCATTGGTACATCTTTCCCTCCCTAACATATTCAAAGTCACATTTGTTTACAACGTTCAATATCCAAGGATGATATTAGCCAATAGCAGGGACGCTATCTGATCATGCACGTCATAGATACTCTATATGCTCTAGCGATTCATTCCATCGTAGGTCGTTCTTAGAATGACATCCTGGTGATATTTAAAGTCTCGTTTTTAATCGTTTTAAATCATAACTAATCAATTCATCATTTCAGACACATTATGAGCATATACATAAATAATTATAATGCATATTATGGAGCACAAAATGGCACAAATATGCGTTATAATCCATATTACGGGGCACAAAATGGCACAGATAGACATTTCGAAAGTATTTGGTTTGCAACGCACTTTATTCAGGTTACGTAATACCTTGATCATCTTTATGCTATGGATAATTCACGTATGTTATTATTTATCATTTTCTATATCATCAGATAGTTATGCTTTCGTTTCTTTCTTCAGGACAACAACACCATGAATTTGGAAATTCCCCTGAAAATTTCTAGCAAATGGAATTATTTTTGCTCGCTCATTTCTCTGATAGGATTTCTTCAAATGGTCTCTGAATGGGTTCAGAGTTGGAATGAGTAAGATAGTTTAAAAGAACGAAATTTTGATATATGAACGTTTCAATTAATTGAAATCTTTATTGTTTCATCATCACAGTGTATGAGTAGGAATGCTAAAAGGTCAAAATTAGCATTGGCATTTTTGAGATGAAAATTTCATCCGTTCTCTTTTGACTTGCTTTTCTGTATTTTCTGAGTTGCAATCGTGAAAAGTTTCCGCGCGATTTGGTCTTATGAGTTAGAACCTGCAAATTTGTAGTTGTGAACTTTTCCCGAAAATCGCTCTAAATGGGAGAAACGGATATCGAGATCTCTGTATCTCGAAAATAAAGGCTCTTCCAATAAAATGCCAAAGAGATTCTGAAACTACGAATCTATTTGCCTACCTCGTGTTTTACTGTTTCTCACCAAAAAAATTTCCTTCTGAAAAGTCGTTTGGCGTCTTTATGTATAAGAATTAATGCTCACAAGTTCAGTTTTGCTAATTCAGAATTTCATTATTTCATTCATTGTGCGTTCGATTTGATTTTACTTCTCCAATTGGTGGATCGTGGGTCGCTATTTATTACTACTTAAAGGTATTAATTAAAGTCTTAATATACACTAATATTTTATTCATTTATAAGAACAAAAACCTTTATTAAAGATTATATTGTTTAGTTATTGATGTTCTTCGAAGTATGTTTTCTACTACACATGCAATTCATGAGTAATAAGCTGCACTTTGGATATTTCTATGTGTTTTATTATATTGTAGACCTAACCTATTCTACGCATATCTATACTTCATCCAGTCCATCAGGTAATTTCCCGTCATGAAATCGCTTAATTAATTTATTAAAATTAAGCTCGTTGGTTCATCGTGATTGATTACTTCATAATTTTCCTCACTCATGCATATCATGCTGTACGATGTGACTATATCATGCCACCAAAATTCATCTACAAGTTCATAACTTTGTCACAAATCATGCAACAGGTTATCGGACTAGTTTTCACTGGATTGACTTTTCTCATCAAGGTATAATTTGAAATTAATAACAAACTTCTCAATTTGTAATTTAAGCGAATTCATCTTAAAATAATCCCCGATGAATTTTATGAAATCGAACATCAACTTTCAGATTTTCTATGAAGGATGTGAGGAAACTTATGAAACACTAAAATATAATTCAATTTATTTCTTCGTTCTATTGGTTTTCTACCTCAAATATTACTATGACGCTTATTTGGCTCCGAATAATCTCTATGATGTAAAGAAGACACTCAGCGATGTTCAAAGAAGCACTTGTCCAATTGAGGGAAAACCGTATTATCAAATACGCTATGAACGGGTAGATAGTTATTCCTTAATGAAAATGCATGATAAATAATTGTATGACTCAATCAATATTTTAATTTAGAGCGATTTGTTTCTGGATTTTTCGGATGAGGATTAACAAAACAAGAAATTCCAAGGAAAAAGATTCTCTGTGAAGACTAAGAAAAAGATCAAATTCGATCTATAGATTAACAATAACTGAAGCAGCAGGTTGTAAATATGTTGATTGTTAAAAATACTTCCTTGACGGCGTAGTACAATATTTGTAATTCCAAACTTTTTTCAAATATCATTCCTCATAATTCTATATGCCAAGAGATTTTTAGTCTAACATCTTATTCCTGTCGATTTTTAACAGTTAACTCATTATTCCAATATTTGTTCATTTGTCTCGAAATGTTCTTCATGAACTCTGGAGCAATAAACCCATCTCAATGTTCTTCGTTTATATGTGTGAAATTTTTCCAAAAATAAAGAAATTCAGAGTTGCATTTGATCTCTAGATTTGAATGCCTTGCTACTTCATAACACTATCCATCGTCTCTCGTTTATTCTATCTTCGTACCAATTTATTCGCAAAATATTCAAAATGAGCTACTCGAAATTTCATGGCCCTGAAAACTACTTTTTTTACTATCCGATTCTGTAGTTACGGAAAAGGATCTCAAAGAACTGACTTTCCTATTTATACTCGTTATAACTGTTTTGAAAACTATCCTTGTCATATTTATGAAGGACAAGATAGGAGTAAAAATTGTCAATATTAAATTCTTCCTTGAAATAATCTTCATTTTTAGCTAACTGCTTGAGAAAATTATAAAATAACTAGAATCCCCCCGCTTTGCGCTCGCTCGCTCACCGTTCTAGTGCCAGTCTTCGACTGACTGTTAGAATTTCGATTACTTCTATAAAATGACTAAAATTGACATTATTTGTCGATTATAAAGCAGCATTTAGTCATCAAGTTTTGAAAATCAATGAAGATAATTTAAAACTTGGTCTTAAAATTAGAATTGAGAATGGAGGATATAATGAAAAATACTCATTCAAATATCTAAATTTATACTTATTACTTTTAAAATCTAGCAGAACATTTTTCTGGTGACAGATTCTCTCAGGAACAATCCAATGTAAACAGTCCAATCACTCGTCTATGTTTTTACCACATTCAAAACCTAAATCAAATTAAAATGAATTGCTGTGTTTCTTCTTTAAACTTTTGATAATTTTAAAAATCTGAAATAGAAAGCTGGCTCGCCCCTTGTCTTCGCTATTCCTGAAATGAAAATTAGAATTCAAAGATAGTGTCGTTTGTACTGATGATTTTTAAAATTAAATTTGAAATTATTCCCTATAATTATCAGCCGTTTATCAGTTGGTATCAGCGATAAGATGATTCTAATTGATAGAATATTAGCATGTTCTGAAGCTGAAAATTTCTGAGTCGAATGATTCCCATTTTGGCCCGAAAATATTAACTTTTAAAAATCGATTTTTGACATAACGCATTTAGGAGAGGTTTCCTCTCAGATTCCTCCAGGGATGACTGTTGGTCTCCGAAGAAACAACTCTTCAGAAATGAAAAATGAGTGATTTAGGGTTAACGATTTTTATTTTCAACTGGCCTAAAATAATTCTTTCTTCCCTTATTTTCGGCATCAACAACATGCCATTTTATCACGAATCTTATAAAACTTCAATGCAATATAAAACGAAAGAGTTTATTATTTCAAGAAACGAAAAAATCACTTGATAATTTTTCATGCATGCATCTAAGCAATTAAAAACTACGATTATATTTGAGAAAAAGGATCATCTGGTATTGTTCTAACCATGATCAGCTTATCCAAAGAGAGCTATTTTTGATTCAAACTTCTAATAATTTTAGGAGAAAAATAAATTGGATGAATGAAAAGATTAAAAATGTTCATCTGCCAAACTAAGAAATCAATCAGTTGCGATAAAATTTCAGAAAAAATTAAAAAGCCAACCTAAAAATTGCATTTCGTGCAGGTTTCATTCACTAGTTTGAATTAGCTTAATTTGTTGCGAGGCTCTAATTTGACAAAGAGGCCTTCCTGCGGGCGCATTATCAGATTCACGTCTGTCCGAATCTGCAATCACTTTTGTATTCCATTTGGATAAAGTTCACTCGTTTGCAGACAAACCTCGTGTCGCTTTTGCAGAGAAGTGATTGTGAAGTTGCGGAGAATGTGCGCCAGAACTACCTTCTCTTCCATAATTGCGAACCTGAAAATATAGAATGTTTTACCAGCCAGATATGAAAAAACACGTTCTCAAAAGGATTGTTATTTCGTTCTGTATTATGAATGAGAATAAATACGAAATAAATACTCAGCTTCCTTGATTAATATATTGAAGGTACGAATTAAAGAAAAAATCAACTAGTTCAATGTGCACGTGTTAAAATTTTAAAGTTATTACTGAAACAAATTGAAATATAGATTTATCAATCAATCAACGCTCTGAACGAGATTCCAAAAATCTTTTAATTTCTAACTGGACGTACTGCTACAACACTAAGCGACAAACCTCTGTCCGATGCAGTTGCGACTGCCTGCAGAAAAGGGAGCGAATGCGAAGGGATGGCGGCCGATTGAATTCTCTGGCAGAAATCTGAACGAAAACAACGACTTTTTGTCTGTATGATGATGGAATGTTTGCATATTATCTAAACGTGTTCACCTAAATCTTGATTTTAGAACGCACGTTAGCAATCAAACTCAGAAAATTGGATGTTTTGAAAGTTAGCCTTCATGCAAAAGATGTACCTGTCAGGGTTGAAGGTCTCCGGCTGAGGCCATTGAGAGGGATCGCGATGAACGAGGAAGAGATTGAGCAGGACGTGAGTGCCTCGCGGCAGAACCACGTCCTCTGCAATCGGCTGGTCCGCTCCCAGCTCGCGCAGAATCATCGGCACTGACGGACACAGACGCAACGCTTCCTGAAAGTATTTGTTGCTATTTCTTGGAGTTGTTGGAAAAAGACTGATTAATGGTGATTTCCATTTTGACGGAGTGATTGAGGGACGAATAAAAAAGTCCGTGATTTTTTATTGAATGAGTCTTTTTGAAAGTATGAGAAACAATTTATCGTTAGGTAGAAATCACTCCGTCAAACGGTAATTACTATGAAAGTTGAAGTCCGAGTTTTCTAATGTTAAAGTTCGTGCATCTCTAATTCTCGCCCACCTTCAGACAGCACTCGACATATTTGAGCTGCGAGATGTGTTCCACGGTCACTTCCTCGCTGCCTTGCAGCACTTCATCCACCTCTTTCTGCAAATTCGTTCTATTTTTGAAAATTAGGCAATCTTATAGCTTGCAAGAAACAGTTGCTAACGTTAGTGGAGTAAGGAAATCGTTATTTTTTATTTCTCCAAAATATGCTATTTCCAAAATTGCTTTTTTCATTCTCATTAGCTCCAACCTGTGCCTTGATCTGTACGTGCTTGTTGCAGCCCAAGAAGTGCAGAGTCCAGGCGAGGCCATTCGAAGTCGTGTCGTGGCCCTCGAACATGAATGTGTCCACCTGAAATAGGAAGAAAAGCATTTAGAGTTTTGATCATTAGGCAACTTTTGAATTAAATAATCAATCGATATTCACCTCTTCCTGAATGTCCTTGGGATCCATCTGTCCGCGATGCGCCATGAGCAGCAGCAAGTCGAGGAAGGCCATTCTGTCTCCGTCGCCCAGCTTCCAGTCGCTTTTCTCTAGCTCTGCAGCTCGCTCGTCGATCACCTCAACGTGCAAATTTGGGAGACGATTGTCGTTTGAACATTTTTCGCTGTTTTCGTGAACTTTAATTTCCCCAAACTGCTGATTTGAACTTCAATGATAATTTGAAATATTCGCTTACTTGGCGAGTGAAGGAATGCAGAAGTTGAATGCATCTCGAGTGAGTTCGACCATTCGATGTTCTGAAAAATGGATAAAGACGAAACTGAGCAAAGATGGGACTTTGAATTTGTGAGATGAAGAAATTATTTTCTTGGAAGACAATGTCACTGTACTTCAGATTTAATAAAATGCACTAGTGAAAACCAAACTTTGACATTTCTTCAGTTTCAGGCAAATAAAATTTATCTAAATTGTCATTACTTCCACCCCTACTAAAAGAAGTCTATAATTAAAAATACGTACAACTTGTAGATGGGCTCAGGCCAGGTGAATGGATTCCTCGTTCTCTCCGAAACGCATTTGTTGATCGTGTGCACCGCCCACACATATTCACTGTCCTGAAAAAAAATCATTTTCAGTGGGTTTCTTGAAGTAACAAGAAGGAATTTGCATGTTTTAGAAGCTAGTTTCATTTTAAAAAAAAAATCATCAATATTTTCGTCCTTTCTTCATGAGGATCAATAATTAATAATAGAACAGACAAACCTTCTGCATTTGTGCATTGACAGATCTGCCCATGCTGGTCTCGCAGATGATGTCGAGCATGCAGAGAGTCACCAGCTCGAGCACTTCCACCTTTCCATTCGTTGACGCGGTTCCCTTCCCCTTGCCACAAGCAGCGCCCATCTTCTGCACGAGAATCTTGGCCTGTTCATTGAAGACGGGCACGAAGTCCTTCAGAATGTCGTAGTGAAATGTCGGCGTCAGCAGCTTTCGCTTCGGGCGCCAACGATCCTTCTTGCTGAACAGTTAGAATGAGTTATTGCATTTGTTGGATTTTCTTCAGAAAGAAAACAATCTTTTTCTAGCTAAGTTTCAAGGATTTCTTATTTTCCCAGCCCTGCATAAAATGCATACCATTTTTCGAATAAAAGTAGCGTAGAATTGTTCGACCAATTATCAAACATTTCACATTATTTCATTTTTCCAAGCCAAAATGTGCACCTGATGAGAAGACTCTGTCCAAGCCAAGGTTCGAGCAGTTTGTAGGCGAATCCTTTGTTGAGGTGGTTGCTGTTGCACACGATCTTCTCGAGCAGTTCCGCAGAATAGATTACTGTAATCGGCATGGGACCCAGCCACAGGACACAGGCGCGTGGGGCTGAGGGGTACAGGTAGCCCATTCCGAAGATCTGAACGATACGAATCAGTAATCGCATGCAATAAATGTAGACAATATTCGAAATTGTCTAAAATTCACTGCTCAAAATTACAATATTTTACTCGAAGCATCTGAATCACAAAACACGATTACGAAGATGTTATAAATCTAAATCGAGCAGTGAAAATTTTTCCCTTTCAAATATTTCTGAAAAAATAAAGATTTTTACTGTCGTTTTAAAGTCGAAAGCAAAGCGCTTCTCTACCTGATTAACGAATCCTTCAGGATCCGGTTTGGCGATCAGACCGTGGCCCAGCAGAGGATATCCACGAGGCTGGTGCACTTTCTGAAGATTCGAAATGAAAATACTCCACTTTTCATAGAAAACGCCAGCTAACCTCGAGTGCATCTCTGGTCTTCAAGTGAGCTAAGAGGGCGTGCAGACATTTGACTAGGATCAGGCAAATTGCCAACGTCAGCAGAAGAGCCATCTAGTCCTAAAATACTAAATTCAGAAAATTTGAAAACCCCAATTCAACAGAAAAAGAATGAGAAATCGATCGAAAACCGGAAAAGTGGTTTGAGTTGACACTTGCTAAAACACTCATTTTCCGTTTCATCGTTGTTTCTTGTGTTTTCTGTGATTTTTCTCGCATTTTGCAGGATGTTCTACAATCTAGTGACATTCTCCCGCCACGGCCCGCTGGCGAAGATCTGGTTGGCCGCGCACTGGGAGAAGAAGCTCACCAGGCAGCAGATTCTTGAGTCCAATCTGGACGCTGCCGTGCAGCAGGTCATTCGGCCCACGGTAAGGAGGGAGGAAAAGATGAAATGAGCATTCCCGAGATTAGAAATACTGGCAATTAATGATGAGGTTTTGTGCGCGCTTGGAGCTTGTAGCGCATTGCGATGAGGGAAATTCTGCAAAATATTTTTGAAACGAAAAGATAATAGAAAAAAATCGTATTTTTAGACGATGTTTGAGTTAGTGAAATAAGAAGAACAAACCATATAATTGATTCATTTTCTCCCGAATTTGAGGCGAAGATCTCACTGCGAACAACGAGTCATCTGTTGCTGGGAATAGTGCGGATCTACTCGAAGAAGACGGGCTTTTTGCTGGTGGACACGGAGGAGCTGTTCTGCCGCGTGAAGCAGACGGCCGCGCAGAGGATCGGGTTCATCCCCTTCATAGAGCCATTTCCACGAGCATCGCTGCCTGGGCCTAATGATCCAAATGTCAATCCCCCCATTACCGAGGTGAACTCCAATGCACATTTCCATAGAGTCTCCATCTTGTTTGAATTGTGTTCTATCTATTGCATTCTTCTTTACACCTTCATCTACTCGAACATGGTGATGATTTTATAATTTCTCAATGAAAATCGTATCGCAATTCGAAAAAACAAAGAAAAAAAAAGAATTGAGTTTTAACTGTGTGCAAAAATTAAATTAGAAAGATCCCTGAGAAGATGTTTTTTTAACGATTGTACAGGTTATGCTAAAATTGACTTTCTGATTACACGGATTCTGGAGATCACTTTATGGACACTTTCAGGAAAGGACTCTGTCCCCCTCGAAGGAGGTGGGGCGAGGCCGAGCAGAGGACATCACGCTGATCGAGGACGACTTCGAGACTGTCGCCCAATTCCACCCGGTCTGCAGCGACGACTTCGGCGAGTGGGAGGCCATTGTGACCGACTCGAATCAGGCTCCCCTGCCCAGCTTCAACCCTCCCTTCGCTGCCACCACGCCCTTCAGAGTGCCGTCGCCTGCTCTGCCTAATGAGTTAGTCATGCGCGTTTTCCCCCATTCAGCCATCAATCAACATTGCACTTTCAGTTTCGCTGGAGGAGGGGATGGATGGGACATCATGCCGCCTGACAACAATCCCGACGACATGGCCGAGTTTGAGTCCGAAAGAGCGCGCAAGAGCGTCAATCTAATAACGCCCAATATTTCTTTCCCTCCTCCTCTTCCTCCCGAACAAGACCAAGACGAGGAACTACCATCTGAAGCAGACCAAATGCCCATCGCTCGAACCAGCATTTTGAACTCCAAAGGTACCCCATTTGTTTATTCCTTCCTTGCAATTCCTCATTAAATTCCAGAACCAACTCCGAGGCCCCCGTCTCCAAGCCTTGTCCACGCAAAGTTTCATCAGAGCGATCCAAATATGGATGAAGAAGACAGCGAAAGAAGCAGTCAACCTGGAGTGGGTCGGAGAAATCGCGAGCTGAGGATCGACAGAGTGAAGGAGATCAGCCAGGAGAAGATGGAGCGAAATGCGCATGATTACAGGTTGGGTTAGCTATAAATCCGTTTTCTGACGCAAAGAGCATGGAGAATATTCTTTCTAGATATTTTACACCAAATCAGAAAAGGGCTTTTTTAATTTGGTGAGAAGCAATAGAGCTGTCAAATGTTATAAGTGCAATTGTGTATGAAATAACTTTTGAAATTTTATATTCCTATTTTTCATATTACAAGTTTTCGGACAATGGGTATTGTGTGAATCTGTAGATACCTGTGATTTTGAGGGACACAATCCAGAAGATGGCACTGGGTCCGCCCACTTTGCGACTGATGCGAGCCAGTGCAGAGGGCAGTCTGCACAGCCTCAACAATCGGCCTGTTGCCATTCGAGTCAGACACAGCAATCCCATTCTACAGGTTCGTTGCTCATCAATTCATAGCCACCGTATGTGCCAGAAGAATTTGTCTATTTGTGTCGTATTCGAAACTACAGTCATTCCCACAGAAAAATTGAGGGATTTTTTTGAAGATTAATTCCGAGTTAAATTTGTTCGAACTATCCACGGATTTCAACACATCTCTTCTTTCAGCTATATCGTGGCACTCTGGATAGACTTCGAGAGCGAGAAGAGAAGAAGCGCAGACGATATACATCAGCTGGAGATCCGAGAGAGTCACAACCGAATACGCCTCTGGTGGTCAATCAGGTTGGAATGTTGAAATGGCTGCAGAATGATGTGTGATCTGTTTCCAGGATGATCTCAACGAGGAGATTCGCTATGCGAGAACTGAGGTGGTCGACTTGGAAGACGATGCTGCTGCTCTCCCTTATGGGCGTACTGAGACACTCGAGGTCGAGGCCGAAAAGACTCCCACGCCGCCTCCTCCAGGTGAGAATTTTACGATCATTAGAATACACAAGATCGAGATGGGAATAAGAGAAAAATTAGATTGGAATTCCTTGATCTGTTCGAGTATTCCGATTTTCATGGTTTAGAATATCCATTTCTTCCTCCTACCCCTATTCCTTCCCGTCCCGAGTCTCCCATTACATCGTCGTCGACCTGGGCAGAACGATGCAGGGAGCTGTTCGAGGGAGTCCAGAGGGAGCAGCAGTGCAGTCCTGATGGTGATGAAATGGTGGGATCAGTTATCGTTTTCGATATTTAATGAGAGAACTTTGAATCTCATTTTTCCACTGGATTTATCGATCTTGTATAAAATTTCAGTACTACCCAGGAAAGTAGCGGATATTTTTCTATCAATGTTTAGAAGAAAAATCTTATGAATAGGGTCCTCAAGTAGATATGTCAAATCGAATTTCGGGATGAAATTTTTTAATAGAAAGATAGTGGTCTGAGTTGTAAATGAAGCTTTTGTGAAGAAAATGAAAAGAAAATCTCGGATCGAATCTCAAAAATCGACTATTAAATAATCGATAGTAAAACGATGAGAAGATGAATGATTTTTGCAGGTGAAGTTCTCCTCGATTCTGACTCGACTTGAGTACTTCACTCCGAAAGAATCAGCGATCTCATTCGTTTGCCTGCTGCAGCTGCTGTGGATGGAGGCGATCAGCGTGCAGCAGACGGAGCCCTTCGGGGAGATCCTCCTCAGGCCCTGCATCCAAATTCTCACTGACCAGTTCCTCAACCTTCACGATCCAACCAAATCCACACCCAAGTAGGCCATCATTCTTCTTAGATTTATTCTTTCACTTACTTTTGGTATATAATTTACTTCATTCACATTTGTTCTTACTTTTATTCTGTGTCATCACTTCGTTTATGTGTGCAAATTCATTTATTCGTCGTTTTATTGAAACTGACGATTTATTCCTTTCCTAGATAATTTCCAATCCAGACTTTCTCTTTCATATCTTCATTTCAATATTACTTTCACAAATGTTGCTTTTCATCATCTTATTGAAATTGACGATTTTTATTACCCAGTTTTCAAATAACTTCTTTCAACGGTTATGTTTTCCATTTATTCAGCTCAATACTACTTTCTCAATCTTTGTCTTCATTCATTTCATTGAAACTGACGAGTTTCCCATTCAATATTTATCCGTTTATTCAGTATCTTAGCTTTCCTCATGTTTTAAATGAAGATAATCAATCGGCAATGTTTGTCTTTAATCATTTGGATAATCTAATTCTAGCGAGAAGTTCCCAAATAGGAATTTCTCTTGCAAGTATTTCAAGTTCACAGAAACTTCAAAGTTGAATCTTCTTTCCATTAAATTCGACGACTTTTCCTTCGTGTCCTTTCACAGAAGTTCTTCCAAGAGCCGCGAATTTCTGAATTTTTCAATTATTGGATTGGTCCATAGTTTGTAGCGGGCTTCATAATTTTCTTTGTATCTGACGAATCCAGATAGGATTTTTGGTATTAATACCGCTAGTATATGGGCTTTCACATGAAATATCTCAAAACTCCGTCACTTCATTTAGTACCCGCGTAATAATAACATTTTTGCATAATAGTCTCATATTAGGTGAAAAATCGAATTTTTAAAGGTGATCGAATTATGCCAAATTTGGTATCATTCGACTCGCCGTTGAACTCTAAGCACCTTTTGTGAAGCAACTATGTAAATACAGAGATTTATTCGAGTGTGCTACGAACTTATGGATCAACCCAATAGATTCAATTTTCGAAACGAAAACGAAGCTTCAATTTGCTCAAAAGTCACAAAATTAGGATCCACGCGAAAATAATACGGAATTTCGCCCATTCCTGCTTCCTACCTCTCTAAATTCGTCTTCTTTCTCCAATAGTTCAATAATTTTCGGGTCCTCTGCATATTTCGGATCAGTCATATAGCTCATTATGAGACGTTATTTATAAAAATCGAGTTTTTTATAAGGGGGGTGGTACCCAAGAAGTTGACCCTCAATATTCAAGCAGATATTTGGTACCCGGGGGTTTTCGGCTACGCTGATTACGAATATGACGGTTAAAACCTGATCCGACCACTTGTTCCGCCTGTTCCGGAGGGTCCGCATCCAATAGCTTTTAAAAATTCTATTTTCGTTAGTCGGCATGTAAAAAATTCAATTTTGGTATCAAAATGCTCGCAGAGACTAGCTGAGCACGATTCTGAAAGGATCTCGTCGAAATGACACCGAATAAGGAAGTTACGATGCAAGTAGTGAAACATGTGGAAAATGTCATATTGATTTTTTCTCTTTTTTTAATTCTTATTTTTTAAAAAGCCCCAGGTTCCGTGAGTTATTTATACTTGGAAGTAGCCCAGGTCTTCTAGTTTCTGGAACACTTGGCCGTTTTCCTATCGACTGCCCGCTAGCGAAGAAATTCCACTTCTTCGAAGAGTTGTCATTACTCATTTTTGCCTAATTTGTTTTCAAAAATTCATATCTCCCTGTGTGTGCGCATTTTGGAATAAGGTCCAGAACGAAAGTTAATCACCATGTCCACCTACACAACATACTGAAAGAACAAATTTTTTCCAACGCCATTTACGCGTAAACCCAGTACGAGTATATAGGCTAACTTCAGGTAATTTTTTCTCACTAAAAATAATTCTCAAAAAATTTATTTTTACTTTCACATTATTCTCCTGCTCAAGATCTACAAAATAAAAAAATAATCATTTAATTTGGTCTGATACACAGGAAGTTATGATTTTTTGAAAATTTGTGTCAAAAAAAGCACTATGCTGAATTTGGTCATTGAACTTCAAAAAATTCTGTAGCTCTAACGGTAACGATTCGGGGGTTGGTCTAATGAAGAAAGTTGTTCAGCATGTCATTCTACACAAAATACTGGAAGTACAAATTTTTCCAACGTCATTTACGTGTAAAGACAGTACGGATCGAAAAGTCCTCAATCAAGACGCGAAAAGTGCGCATTTCTGCAGAAATTGATATTTTAAAAAAATGTTTTTTTGGTGTCTAATAAACTAGATATCCATATTAATCAGACAAAAAAAGAATTATCAAATTTGGTTTAGAATTATGGAAGTTATGAATTTTTAAATCAAACTTAGGCAAAATGAGCCATGACAACTCGTCGAAGAAGTGGCATTTCTCCACTAGCGGGGGGTTTGTAGGAGAACGGTAAAGTGTTTCAAAAACTAGAAGATCTGGGCTACTTTCCAATATAAATAACTCACGGAACCTGGGACTTTTAAAAAATTCAAAATTCAAAAAAGGGAAAAAATCAATATGATATTTTCTATGTTTTACTATTCTCATCATAACTTTCTTATTTCTGGACCAAATTGAATAATTTTTTTTTATTTTGTAGATCTTGAGCAGGAGAATAATGTAAAAATAAAGATAAAATTTTAGGATAATATTCTTGGTGGGAAAAAGTTATCCGAAGTTACCCTATATACCCGTACTGGGTTTACAAGTGAAATGTGAGTAAACATCGGAGTTTTCCATGAAATCTTGTAGAGCTGTTCAAGTTGATCAACTTTTGTTACAGAACTTCTTCGAGAATGTGCACACACAGGGAGATATGAATTTTTGAAAATTTGTATTATAAAGGCATTATGCTGAATTTGGCCATTGCACTTAAAAAAATTCTAGAGCTCATACGGTAATGATTCTGGAGTTGCCCAATAATAAAAGTTGTTCATCACGTCCATCTACACAAAATACTGGAAGGACGAATTTTTTCAACGTCATTTATGCGTAAACCCAGGACAGGCCGAAAAGTCCACAATCAATACGCGAAAAGTGCGCATTTCCGCAAGAATCGATATTCAAAAAAAATCTTATTTTATTGCCTAATAATCTATAGACTAAATGCTATCAAATAAAAAAAGAATAATAGAATTTAGTTTAGAATTATGGAAGTTATGAATTTTTGAAAACAAATTAGGCAAAAATGAGTAATGACAACTCTTCGAAGAAGTGGAATTTCTTCGCTAGCGGGCAGTCGATAGGAAAACGGCCAAGTGTTCCAGAAACTAGAAGACCTGGGCTACTTCCAAGTATAAATAACTCACGGAACCTGGGGCTTTTTAAAAAATAAGAATTAAAAAAAGAGAAAAAATCAATATGACATTTTCCACATGTTTCACTACTTGCATCGTAACTTCCTTATTCGGTGTCATTTCGACGAGATCCTTTCAGAATCGTGCTCAGCTAGTCTCTGCGAGCATTTTGATACCAAAATTGAATTTTTTACATGCCGACTAACGAAAATAGAATTTTTAAAAGCTATTGGATGCGGACCCTCCGGAACAGGCGGAACAAGTGGTCGGATCAGGTTTTAACCGTCATATTCGTAATCAGCGTAGCCGAAAACCCCCGGGTACCAAATATCTGCTTGAATATTGAGGGTAAATTTCTTGGGTACCACCCCATACTCGATTTTTATAAATAACGTCTTTTATGTCGTGCTCGCCTTCGGCTTTTTCTATCTGCAATGCAAACCTTTATACTTTTTCATTCAAATCTGGCCCTGGCTCTCATTTTTGGCTTCTCATTCTCTGAGACATATATATTTTGACAGCAAACAGAGTAAAGTGACTGTATCGTAGTGATAAGATGCCGAGTTTAGAAATACCATTTGGAACGGTCATGACTCTCCTATTCAATACTTTTTTTTTTTCTTACAAATTTAGCAAATAGACGAGAGAACGTTTGAACGTGAGAAAGCGAATGAGAAACAGGGCCAGATTTTGATGAAAAACAGTAATCTAATCAATTTCATCATCATTTGCACCCACCAATTCGAGTGCCAACTCGACATATTCAGCCATGGCCTCTTGCATCTCCTTGTCCTCCAATTCACTCCAAGCATTCCTTAATCTTTCCTCCATTTCCCTCCACCTCCATCCTTCATTTACCATTTGAGTCTTTCCTCGATTTGGAACAGGTAAGGCTGTGGGGTGGTGCATTTGCCTGCAGTGGCCTGCTTGTAGAGAGCGTACATCTTCAACTTGTCTGACCAGCTGTTTTCCACTGGGCCTGAATTGAAGACATCGTCATTCTGAATGATGATAAGTTACGGTAACTGATAGTAATCGGTTGAAATTGGGAATAACTTTCACTAGGATGAATTCAAATCTCCTATTTTTAAAGATTAGAATCAATATCGGTATCGATTTCTGCAACAGGCAATTCATGCGATAGCTGATCTAGAATAGTCTTTTCCTTCGATTTTTCATTATAGTTTTGCACAATCAGAACTGTTCTGAATGAGAAATGCTATCGATTGGAGTGAAAATCTCGTGGCCAGTTTTGAAAATCGTTTCTGAACTGCAGATCAGTACTGTTCACAATCTGACACTGCTTCATCTCTACAATTCTCCACTGGAAGAGTGCAATGAAATTAGCAAGCAGCAGAGGAAATATTAGTTGACTGTCGAATCTGGATGAACTTCATTATCGAATCAGGGTCGACTCGAATCAACTTGATGAGCGACATCAACAACGCTGAACCTGCCAAATTCCCCAGAGGATTCTCCTACAGACCAGTCATTGAGGCCATGATGGTTAGTTTGTTGGAAGAGGAAAAACTCAAGGAGACACGGAGTTGAGCATCGAAGATTTTGGCCCTCCTATATTACTGTATTATACACTGCGATTTTAGAGCGAGGGAGTATGTAGGCAAAAGGAAGAAATAAGAAAGACGGTATCAGTGTTCCGACGGTGTAAATACAGGAAGCCAAGATTTTTCACGGTGAATTCATTCGTGTATCATTCACAAACTCGAAAATGCTATGAAATGGATGAATGCCTTGCAGCAGAACCTGGAGAGACCAGCCAAAAGTACGTCTGCTGCGTCGTCCTTCAAATCGACCACTTCGACGGTCATTTGCCCCAACCTGAAGCTCGGTCCTGGTAAGGCAGAGCAGAAAGACATACAGTGAAATGACTGCAATTGATGAGTAAAACAGGTATTTAATAAAAATGAACAACTGCAGGGGACCACAAGACTTTGCACAAGCTGAGCGACGGAGGCAAACTCATTCACATCTTCAGACCCGCAAACAACGAGACCATCTATGCACTCAAGGTTTGCAATCAGAAAAAGGAGATAATTATCAGAAACAAGACGGAATCGAAATCGAAGTTAATCTTCACAAATTTCCTGACTTGAGTCGAAGTTTCCCTACGTCAGAATTGCGATTCATTTCTGATCGGTAGTTATAAAATCATAAAGCTCTTCTTGTAGTGCGCCGATGGCCGCAGAATCTACTTGGTAAGGAACAACGACAATGAGACATTGGCGATTTCGAACGAAAGAGGACAGGTCACCAAGGCGATCGGTTTCGAAAAGGACAAATGAATTCATCTCCTCTTCATCTCTTCTCATTTCGGACATCCAAATTCACACGTCAATTTCGTCGAATAAAGTGTTTATTTGAACAGAATTTATAACTCCTTCAAAGAACCATTCTGTTGTTACACTAATTGATGTAAAATCATGCAGTTTTTCTCAGTCTTTATCGTACCTATTCTCATAAATTCATCGTGGCTTTTCCTTTGATTCTATTTTTTCCTTCTTGAAATATTGATTGAGAACAATCGAAACCCATAGTGCATTTTTGGAAACAATTTCCGACGAAAGTGCTTATTTTTGGTTATGTATAGCACTAGTCAATAATTTCGCTAAACGAGGAATTTGCTACCAATGAAAAGAAAATAGATAAGTGGAGAATTATTTGTTTGATTGTAAGCTACTAAATAGTTGGAAAGACGAACCTTCTTTGGGCAAATGCTGAACGATCCACACGGCCGCATTGAATTGTTCTTCAATGCTGTAACTACGCCTAGAAGTGGGAATTTCAGACATCTGAAGGGGACGTATGAAAGACGATTGAATGTGGACAAATGATGCTCACAAATGAAGATGAGTGTTTGTGTTATCAGTGCAAAGGAAGGTTAGATTGATTGAACCGGAGGCTATCGAAGACTAGAAAATCGACACGCAAATAATCAAAACATGACTGTGAGAAGCAGATTATTGCACTTGAAGTGCAGCTGGTTGATTGAAAATGAGCACGATTGTTCATAAGTGATAATATGTAATAGACACTGAATTTTTTTAAAAGCAACCAATCCCTCGTGATCAACTATCAATCACAATTATGAAACTGCTCCTAAAAAGAGGAAGAAAGAAAAGATACTGATAACTTGTTGGAGGGCAAATTTCAGATAGAATAATGCAAGATTATGTTTTTCAAGGCATTACTATCTCGAAAATTTTAAGTCAATCCACGAATATCTGTAATAAGGGTCCAGACAATTGCAAAAGTGTCCCGGATCCGAATCAAACCCACATGGGCTCTAATCACAAAATGGGGAGATTAGGCCCCGCTTCTAAAAATGGGCGAAACTATGCTAATTTAAAAATTTTGACTTCGACGAAAAATGCTCGTTAGATGGTACAAAGAAAACTTTTTTGCTATAAAAGATTTTCTCAAAATTTTTAAATTTCAGGTTAGAGATACAAAATTGTGGAGAACATATTATGGCGGGTTGGTCATAGAGAAATCTTGACTTAAGTCCTCACTAGGTCTGTGCGCTCTTAAGCACCCGGTAAAGCGACTGGTATCATCATTTCATCTACTTCTATCGTGTCTGTTCCAATGGTCTTTCAAATCTGATTATCATAACATAAGTTTATGAAGTTCAAAACTTTAATTTTCCCCAATCTAGTTCCCGTTCAATTCTACTTCATTCACACTTGCTAAACTACGATCATAAATGTGAAGAGAATTTTAACCAAAGGGTTTTTGAAAGAGATCACAACACACCTCCAAAAATCACCTGTATAATCAATGAAGAGGAAATAGTGCATGAAAAAATACAGAAAATAGGGAGCAAGTGACCCAAAGATCCACTTGCCAAATTCGTCATCCTTCATTCAGTTCTCAATTCTCGTCTTCCATGAATGACCATTTTTCTTTTTCTTCCTCATTTATTTCTAGCTTCAATTTTTATATTTCGTATCTCAACTTGATGTTACCTAAACAGAGTTACTTCATTTCTAAATCATTAATTGCAGACTTCTCATTCAGCCAACTCTTTTACTATTTCCATTTTGAAATAATACTATGCTGATTGTTCAGATCTCTTAACAAAGAATTAACAAAGATGCTGGCCAATTTACCAGTCGAAATTATATTGTTGATCTGCGAATATCCCGAATCCAAAGATCTGGGAGAATTGGCCTGGACTAACAATCGAATGATGAAAATAATCAAGAAATATCTGCCGATGGCGCTTGAGAGGAAAATTTTATTCCATCGTAGGAAAATATTTCTTGTATGAGCGAAAGTTAATTTTATTTTTAGTGTTTTATAGAAACGGCAAAACTTGGGAAGGGGGAATCTGTCTGTTTGATTCGCATACTAATTCTGTTGAGCAGATTACGAAATTTACTAATTATTTATCGCCATCGGAAGTTGCAACCACAAAAGATAAGGTAGATTATTTTATTTGTCGTTGCCAGTTTTGTAAATTTTAGATTTTCGCAATTAGAGCTTATAACAAATCGTTTGAAATTTTCGATCTGAATACTCGACAAATCACTAGAGGTAGCATTACAAAAGCCAATAGATTGGTTTAATTTTATTGTAGGATCAGATCCTCCTGAATGGCGTGATGGTGCATCGGTCGCTTATTTCAAAGACAAATTGTATTATTTGGGTGGAAGGGTTCCTGGATTATATGTGGATTATTCGAATCGAGTTGATGTAAGAAGATCGAATTAAATCCATAAAATAATTTATTCAGGTTTTAATAGATGGAAAATGGCAAACAGGACCTGTTTTTCCTCTTCCAATTAGTGGTGCTCAAACAATAAGATGCGATGAAATTTTATACGGTCACATTATAGCATGTTCATTATTGTAATCATGGATATTCAGTTATTGATGGTCGTGAAAGTAGAAAGATATATCGATTATCAGATGATGAACGGGAATGGGTTGAAATAGAAGAGATTCCAGAACAACGAGTTTCATTTGGAGTTGCATCGTTAAATGGAAAAATTTACATAACTGGAGGACGAAAATCGTTAATTTTGTATGATAAATAATGTATCATTATATATTTAGTGATGGTTATGTATTCAAATCCTGTTTGTGTTTCGACCCCTCAGCTCCAGTTGGCAATCGAATTTCTAACATCGCTGATACGAATCAGGAAAGATGGAATCATTCGCTCATTGTCGCTAATGGGAAGTTGTATGCTATCGGAGGGTGAGCTGAGATTTTTCATATCTTTATACGAAATATTTGTTAACTTAGATTTAAAAAAATTATATATGCAAATTTTTGTAATTCAATAGAGGAATACGATCCACGAACGAATAAATGGCAAGAAGTTGGAAAATTTAATATTTGAAATCTTCAATTTCAATATATTTAGCTTCGTAACTTTCATGATTTTAATAAAAAGTATCTATTCAATTTCGTACGTTTTAATCCGATGCACATGATACAGACAACCCTCGAAGACATCCAAGAGTGATGAGGATAATTGTAACTGAAATAAAGTCTTTAAAATATTGTATTTCAAAATTCTGTAACTAAGTTCAATATTATTTCATAGTAATTTCAAAATATATAACAGAAATAGTTACTCGATTTCTTGTGAACAGCTATTGACGACACTTCGCATTCAGTTTGATTACACGCCCCACGAGTGCATTTTTACTTTGGCATGTTATACATAATTTTGAAGCTAATGAAATTTGCAACAAACTGTAAGATATGGATCTTTGATTTTCGAAATAGAAAATTGAATTTTGAGTAAAAAACTGTCAAAAGTGGTTAAAAATCGATTTTATGCTAATTTCGACAATTTCTGAAGTCAAAATTGAAAATAGATTTTATTTTTGAAATCTCCATAGTTGATTTGTATAATTGGTATGAAAATTGAAATTAAAAAAAGGGTGGTTACGAAATTATATAGTAGAGGTAACAAAGATAGAATAAACGAGAGATGATGGATAGTGTTATAAAGTGACGAGACATTCAAATCTAGAGGTCAAATGCAACTGAGTTTCTTTATTTTTGGCAAAATTTCACACATATAAACGACGAATATTGAGATGGGTTTATTGTTCCAGAGTTTATGAAGAACATTTCGAGAAAAATTGAACAAATATTGGAATAATGAGTTAATTGTTAAAAATCGACAGGAATAAGATGTTAGACTAAAAATCTCTTGGCGTATAGAATTATGAGGAATGATATTTGAAAAAAGTTTGGAATTACAAATATTGTACTACGCCGTCAAGGAAGTATTTTTAACAATCAACATATTTACAATCTGCTGCTTCAGTTATTGTTAATCTATAGATCGAATTTGATCTTCTTCTTAGTTTTCACAGAGAATGTTTTTCCTTGGAATTTCTTGTTTTGTTAATACTATCTCGAAAATTCCGAAAACCCAAAATCGTCCTAAATTAAAGGATTGAGTGAGTCAGACAATTGTTTATCATGCATTTTTCATAAGAAATAACTATCTACCCGTTCAAAGTGTATTTGATAGTACGGTTTTCCTTCAATTGGACAAGTGCTTCTTTGAACATCGCTGAGTGCTCTCTTTACATCATAGAGATTATTCCGAGCCAGATAAGCGTCATAGTAATATTTGAGGTAGAAAACCAATAGAACGGAGAAGTAAATTGAATTATATTCTAGTGTTTCATGAGTTTCCTCACATCCTTCATGGAAAATCTGAAAGTTGATGTTCGATTTCATAAAATTCATCGGGGATTATTTTAAGGTGAATTCGCTTAAATTATAAATTGAGAAATTTATTATTAATTTCAAATCATACCATACCTTGATCAGAAAAGTCAATCCAGTGAAACTTAGTCCGATAACCTGTTGCATGATTTGTGACAAAGTTATGAACTTGCAGATGAATTTTGGTGGCATGATATAGTCACATCGTACAGCATGATATGCATGAGTGAGAAAAGTTATGAAGTAATCAATCACGATGAACCAGGGAGCTTAATTTTAATAAATTAATTAAGCGATTTCATGACGGGAAATTACCTGATGGACTGGATGAAGTATAGATATGCGTAGAATAGGTTAGGTCTACAATATAATAAAACACATAGAAATATCCAAAGTGCAGCTTATTACTCATGAATTGCATGTGTAGTAGAAAACATACTTCGAAGAACATCAATAACTAAACAATATAATCTTTAATAAAGGTTTTATCTTATGAATGAATAAAATATTACTATATATTAAAACTTAATTAATACCTTTAACAAGTAATAAATAGCGACCCACGATCCACCAATTGGAGAAGTAAAATCGAATGGAACGCACAATGAATGAAATAATGAAACTCTGAATTAATAAAACTGAACTTGTGAGCATTAATTCTCATATATCGAGACGCCAAATGGTTTTTCAAAAGGAAATTTTTTTGGTAAGAAACAGTAAAACACGAGGTAGGCAAATAGATTCGTAGTTTCAGAATCTCTTTGGCATCTTGTTGGAAGAGCCTTTGTTTTCGAGATACCGGTTTCGATATCCGTTTCTCCCACTTAAAGCGATTTTCGAGAAAAGTTCACAACTACAAACTTGCATGTTCTGACTCATAGAAGAATTTCACGCGGAAACTTTTCACTATTGCAGCTCAAAAATGCTACTGCTAATTTTGACCTTTTGGCATCTCTACTCGTGCACTATGATGATGAAACAATCAAATTTTCAAATAATTAAAGCATTCATATATCAAAATTTCCTTCTTGTAAACTATCTTACTCATTCCAACTCCGAATCCATTCAGAGGTCATTTGAACAAATCCTATCAGTGAAATGAGCGAGCAAAAATAGTTCCATTTGCTAGAAATTTTAAAGGGAATCTCCAAATTCATGTTGTTGTTATCCTGAAGAAAACAACAAAAGCATAATGATTTGATGATACAGAAAATGATCAAGAATAACATACTTGAATTATCCATGCCATAAAGATGGCCAAGGTATACATAACCTGAATAGAGTGCGTTACAAACCAAATATCGTCAATATGTCTATCTGTGCTGATTTGTGCTGTGTAATATGCATCATAATGCATATTTGTGCCATTTTCTGTCCCGGAATATGTATAATTATTTAAGTATATGCCCATAATGTATCTGAAATGATTATTGATAAATTGTGATTGAAAACAATTAAAAACAGAATTTTAAATATCATCCAAGGATGCTATTCTAGGGACGACCTACGATGGAATGAATCGATAAAGCATAGAGTATCTATGACGTGCATGATCAGATAGCGTCCCTGCTATCGGCTAATATCATCCTTGGATATTGAACGTTGCAAACAAACGTGATTTTGTGAGCATGCTAGGGAAAGAAAGATGTACCAATGCGCGCAAAGAGAAAGAAGAAAAGAGTTGAGTTCTGTTGCTCTCAGAAGACAGTAGAGGAGTCTGTGCTGTGTGGAAGGAAGATGAATACCAGTTGATGAACACGAAAACGTCTATTAATGACAAGTTGGGATAGTTGTAGAGATCAGAGGTGAGATATCTAAGGATAAATATGTGATTATGGTAGATGTCTTAACCAGAAAGTGGCTGACATCCCGAAGACTCAGTAGACGTGGCCCACTGTCTAGTCTAGAATCCTTTTTAAATTTTTCGAAAATTTTTCATAGCAAAAGTTTTCTTTGTACCATCTAACGAGCATTTGTCGTCGAAGTCAAAATTTTTAAATTAGCATAGTTTCGCCCATTTTTAGAAGCGGGGCCTAATCTCCCCATTTTGTGATTAGAGCCCATATGGGTTTGATTCGGATCCGGGACACTTTTGCAATTGTCCGGCCATTCTTTATTTGTTCTGGTTACTCAAAGAATGCCTTTTAATACAATTTGATTTAGGTTTTGAGTGTGGTAAAAACATAGACGAATGATTTGACTGTTTGCATTGCATTATTCTTGGGAGAATCTGTCACCAGAAAAATGTTCTGCTAGATTTTAAAAGTAATAAGTATAAATTTAGATATTTGAATGAGTATTTTTCATTAAATTCTCCATTCTCAATTCTAATTTTAAGATCAAATTTTAAATTATCTTCACACTGATTCTCAAAACTATTGATGACTAATTAATGCTTCTTTATAGTCGACAAATTATATAAATTGCAATAATTTTATAAAGGTAATCGAAGTTTTAACAACAGTCGAAGACTGGCACTAGAACGACGAGCGAGGAAGTTCGAGTTTTTATGATCACTTTTTAAGGTATCCACTTGGAAAGATATGCGCAACTGTCATTTCCATGTATCAAATCCGAGTTTATGCAGAGCTTAGCAGATTTTTAACTCGAACTTGCTAGCAAGTTAAATCCGAGATTTCCAAATGAGTTTGCAGTCCTGTGCCCAGATCTACGAAACTTCCAGAATCCTTCCTATAGGAACTTCTCAATGGGAAGAAAGCTTCTATAGAAAGGTTTTAGAGATTCCGAGAGTTTCGTGGATCCGTGCACTGATCAGATCGCAGAGGTAAACTAAAGATGAATAAAGAACGATATTTATGTTTCATAAAAACAAAAAAAAAACTTGAGAACAACAAAAGGTAAATGACGGAATGTCGAAATGTTCTCACTACTCTCGTTCTTATGCTGAAATGTTGAATTCCTAACTATTGTCTTTCACTATTCCGACACTCTTATATCAAGTAATTTAGGAACTGATAAGCAAGATTAATGGTGTTAGATTGGTAATTCGTTGAAATAGCTTAACGGATATTTTACCCGATAGAAGTACAGATGAAGTTTGAAATAGAAGAATTGCTGAAAGATATGGCCAATAGACTGACTTGAGAAGTTTAGATAGCTCGTTTTAATTGCTCAAGGCACGAATAAATTACTTAACTAGATCTACTTTAGATAATGAAGCAAAAAGAAATGACCACAAACAACAGGAATTACCGGTATTACGATTACGATTTTCAAATATTCGAAATGAGCAGCTCAGTGATAAAAGTTTACAGGAATAAATTTTTCAGAATCGGAATTTTGGCTCAGCCCCGGGAACAGATATTTGTTAAGAGTCAATTTGACAAAAGAATGTATCGTCTGAATATACACAGAAAGAAATAATAGATATTGATGATAAAGAGAATAATAGAGATTATCGAATTTTCGAATATTTATGCATTTGGATCTTTGTAAGATAGTAAATGAAATTTTATGAGGAAAATATTAGTCAAGATTATTCTTCCAATAATTGTGGATAGAGCATCAAAATAATGAATTCCATATCAAGTCATGGAGATTTCAAATGCATGAATATGTGGAAAATTCAGAAGAAGCGTCGCATTTAAATGAGGCAAAGAATAAAGAGGAAAGGGAGAAATGGGAGATTTACTGGAAAGCAGAGGGCAAATGTTCGCGTCCTTTGGCGTTCATGATCTTCTCGTAGGTGAGCTGCGCCAGCTGAGTCGACAGTTCTTTCGTCAGAGAGGACGTCTTCACGTGGATCTGAATGAAGAGTCCGAATGGAGTAAAAACAATGAGTTCGAATTATGAAAATCGAAAATTTGCATCTGTCAATAATTTCATTTTTTTTCTAATCGACAAGGGAACGTTCCCTTTTGAAGGCACACAATAGTCTGATAGTAGCGAGTGTAGGGATAAAGTTCGAGATAATAAACATGTTATTTTGACAGCAAGGTATCGTCTAATCGCCTTATTTGATGTTTTTGCAGAGTTGAAACGTGATTTTCTATTTTCTTCGTTAGCCATTAAAATTATTTGAATACAATATAAATAAAGTGGCATACTTACCCTGACAGAGATGATCTTCTTCAGCTCGTAGAACGCTTCCAGAGTGCCACGCGAAGACAGAATGTACTTGTTGATCTGGCCTGAGAGTTGAAGAAATATTCTTTGTCAAATTCTGCTTATTTAAACGAGAACTACTTGCTGAATTATACGATCTAGTTTAGCAAAAATCGTTTAGAGTTTTCATATTTTAACATGGAACATCGAAGTATCGAAAAATTGAATTGATGAAATCGTCGTTGAATAGTTTCGGTTGAAATATAAATGTTAAATCTTGGAAACCAAACGAATTATGAACTTTCGAATATCAATTTTTCACGTGCTTTTCTCGCAACTTTTAAAGAATCGTAAAAATCTAAAAATGAAGAAGACGAATTTCTTACGTTTGGGTTTTTTGTCAGAGGTCCAGACATCGGCTCGGACAGCAACTTTCTCGGACTTCCTGATTTTGATGGCCTCGAGTCCAGTGGCCTTTCTGAGGATGTCCTCCATGTTCGGGATGTTGACCGTCTCTGGCAGCTCGATGACCAGAGTCTCGTGCTCCCTCGCGATCGCCGAGGTCACTATCTCCGGGTCTGTCGACAAGGGGAGTTCCTCGAAGCGCAGGTTAAACAAAATGTTGTAATAGGTCTTCAGGGCCGACTAAAATAATATATTAAATTTTAATAATGAAAACTTAAAATGATAATACATTCAGTCGTTATGAATGAAATTAGGGATAATATTACAACTAGAATAAACTCTCGAGTCTGAATCATCACTCTTAGCGGCACTTTATAATTACAATAACATCGAAGAGTTCATTAACAACCAAAAGAAGTTGAATGAAACTCTGATTTTCACTAAATAACGTCTTGATCTGCCAAAAGTGGTGAAGTTTGCTTGCTAGAAAATGAAAGTGTAGAGAGAATAGTATATTCATGAAATTGCTTACCTGATGAACGGGGAGCCACTGGCCGCGATTGAAGACGGACATGAAGCCGAGCGAGACGAAGGAGAGTGAGGAAAGACGACGGAAACGACGGGAGGCAAGGAATTCGAAGAAGGACAGGGTGATGCGGGCAGCTCGGCCTGAGGGAAGGCGGGAGGGTTGAGGCAGGGCGGATGGGCTGCGCAGCTGAAATCGAAGAGATGCATGATTTAATTTGATGAAAATCATAAATAGAAGTCATTGGAGGATGAGTATTGATTAGGGAAATGTCTATCAATTGGGTACTGTAATCTTTCGCTTGTTGCAGAACTAAAGACCAACCACTTCAATGTAGATGTCGGACTCGAGATTGGCTTTGGCCGCATCCCTGGTGAGGAAGTGGTTGGTGATGAAGAGAATGAGCAGAAGACAGAGGTGCTGCTCGCGGAAGGAGGACTTTTTGAAAAGCAGACAACGATCTGCCCACTCCAGGAGAACGAACAGCACTTCGTCCAGGCCTGCAATGTGATTGTTCAAAACGCTACAAAGTCTTCCATGAATCAAATATGAAAATTATAAGAGGAAAGGTCTAGTCATTATAACATTGGTTCACTAATCATCTCATTTCTGCATATAGACAATTGGATCTAATTACCCAGATAAGTATTCATGTAGTTGCGAATGATGGTAAAAGCCTGCTCTCTCTGCTTGAAAGTGGACATAGTCCGTGTCAGACGCGTGTGGAGGAAATTCGTGAATTCGTTCCTGTTCTCCTCGATGTACTCGGCTCTGTGCTTGTCCAGGATCTGAAGGTAGAAGCATCTTATGCAATTCTTTATTCATTATGGACAGAAGCCGTCATTGAAATTCGTTAATTTGAAAGTTTTTGAGGGAAAATTATTCGGACTGTTTATCTTTGACATTCTTTTGAAACTTTCAT
Source organism: Diploscapter coronatus (assembly GCA_964036155.1). Lineage (NCBI taxonomy): Eukaryota > Metazoa > Nematoda > Chromadorea > Rhabditida > Rhabditidae > Diploscapter > Diploscapter coronatus. Next base: position 18,798,726 of record OZ038423.1, on the reverse strand, counting down.
ATAATTCATACGAAAAATCGATATTTTCCTCCTAGTTTTTGAGCTTTTAACCTAGATTGTTTTCAAAACTGAAAAGTTTTTGGATCGCTTCGCACTTTTCAAAGTGAATTAGCAGATAAATATTTGTATATTACTCACATCAAAGATGGGATTTCTTGTCATGTGATGGGTCTGCACAGTCATGGACTTGCGTTTCTTCACCTCGGCCAGAATGTCGAATGCCAGCCACGCGAACGACAACTTCTTGCTCTCCGTCGAACGCATCGCTTCCGCTGAAAAAATCACTCACAAATTCTATCGAAATCGTTTTTACAATTTCGAACAGAAATAGTCGATATGGAAAATTCTCATTCTCTAACAGTTTTAATAATTTCATGTAGGCTTCGAAAATTGTGTTAGGTTGCGTTGTTGCACAGAACGCAAGTAGCCTCTAATGATAGAATCTATTCTGGACTCACAGTAGCAGACTTTGTAGCAGGCAACGGCCTTCCTGACCATGTCCTCACTAGGATGCTTGCAAAGTCGATGGAACACATTCTCCTCGTCTGCATACGTCTTTTCGATCTTCGTTGTGAACTGCTTCCAGCCATTTCTTCCGAACTCCTGCAAACCATTTCAAGTGTAATGTGATTTCAGTATAATTGAATTCTTCCAAATGCTAGTGTCATTATAATCTCATTCAAACACAGACCTCGAAGAAATTCTCTCTGAAAGCCCTGTAGAGATTGTGCATCTTGGTCTCGATGACCTGGTTGGTGTTGAAGTAGGACATGTCGTCCTGATCCCTATCCGAGATGCGATTCCGCACTTCCACGATACAGCCCGAGAACAACTCTGACTCGTTCCTGATTCCGTAGTTCTCCATGATCGCCTGAGCAGGTTTTAATATTAGAATCAAGGGAAGAGTGCGAGCAGTTATTGTGGAAAGACAGAAGTTTGTTTAGTTGAGTCCACGAAATTGAAGTTTTTAGAGGTTTAAAAGAAATAATTTTAAATATAATCAAAGGACTGGACATACAGTGCCGTCCATGTGTCTTGGAACTTTCAGTTTTTTTGAAAAATATTCTTCTAATGAAATTTTCAAATTTTAATTTTTTTTTCAGGTGAAAGCTATTTCTATGGGCTTCAAAACGGTGTATCGGAATTGCGCGCTATTTACACTGTAGCTGCGTAAATCTTGTAAAATTAGAATCGGATCGTCCAAGAGTCTTGGAACTTTAACATGACACTATTTAAAAGGTTTATAAATAACTTAGAAACGAAATTATGATAATAAAAGCTGATAAAATAATAAGATTAGCTCAATAGCGAGTAGAAAACGCCTAGACTTGATGGTCTCTTTGCATCTGTTAGGCACTGAAGCCATCAGAAGATCGATCGTGCACTGGTCTGTCTTGTACCATTCCCGGGGCAGAATGGTGAACTTTTCGTCGGTATTTCGAGCTTGAATGCCCTTAACTCGCCTCTCCATATCGCTCCACAAATATTCTATCGGATTCAAGTCAGGAATTGCGAAAACCATGGAAGGACGTTCACTTTTTCGCCTTGAACCATTTCTGGACTATGGCAGATCTGTGCTTGTGGCCATTATCCTGCTGGAATACCCATCCAGTGGGGATTTTTTTTTCTTGGAAAAGGAAGCATGTGCTTCTCCAGTATCCCCTTGTACATATTGGCGTCCATGCATTCATAAATACGGACAAGGGGACCGACGTCAGATATACTGAAACATCCCCATACAGTGACAAATCCACAACCGTGCTTGATGGTGGGCATTTGGTATTTGGGGTCGAATCTGGTACCTACCAGACGTCGAATCCACCGTTTCTTACCATTTCCAAACATATTAAACTTGAATTCGTCGTTTCAAAGAATTTTAGACCACTGCGCCGTGACCAGTCCTTATGCGACTTCGCCCAATTTTTTCGTTCGGTCAATTATTTTTTGGAGATAAACAGCTTACGAACCCCAACTCTACCATTCAAACCCTCTTTACCCAGGCGACGTTTTATAGTGGTGACAGAAATTTTATCGTCAAGAATTGGGGAAATTTCGGTAAGAATTTGGGAAGCAGTAAGACGAGAATTGGAACGAGAGGTTCTAATAATCTTTTGTTGACGTGCCTATTGATCTTGTGGGGTCCACCGGTCTTGGGATGGTTCTGTAGGGATCGGCGGTGTTGTGTGTCATCGAATCAATGAGAAACTGACTGCTTGGAGATTTGGAAATTAGCATCTGCGTCGGCGAAACTGTGTCTGGCCTTGGCGCGCTTGACGATCCTCTCTTTCAACTCGACGGTATAATATTTGCGAAAAACCATTTAAAATCGATAAAATCTACACCGATAAATAAAAAAATTAAATAAATACGATAAAAAAATAAGATAATAACGATGAAAAGACAAAAATAGTAAAAGTTCCAAGACTCTTGGACGATCCGATTCTAATTTTACAAGATTTACGCAGCTACAGTGTAAATAGCGCGCAATTCCGATACACCGTTTTGAAGCCCATAGAAATAGCTTTCACCTGAAAAAAAAATTAAAATTTGAAAATTTCATTAGAAGAATATTTTTCGAAAAAACTGAAAGTTCCAAGACACATGGACGGCACTGTATCTTTAGCTAATTTGAAGTATCAAGTTTCGCATTTCAGTCATTATAGATCTTGTCGATTTTGAGAATCAAATTAAGAGTTTTTTTTTAGAAAATCCACTAAAAAGATTTTATTTACAAAATTCATGTGGAACTCGCACCCTGAGCTGTGAATTGTATCTGGCGAGTTGCGTCTGCGCAGTTTCGAGGAACTCCTCCCAACCAGGCCAATCGATCTGCGCGTCCATGACCACCTCGATCCTCTCCTCCATCTCCTCGTTCACCTTCATCACATCGTCGATCGCCTTCAGCTCTCTGCACGTATAAAGCCCATTTGAATCATTCTCCATAGATTTACCTGAAGAGAGATCCAGCGAGTCTGGGACTGACATAGACAGGAGTGACGTCATTGCCGAAGTGGTAGTCAGGAACCCTCTCGGCCCGTTCGGGGGGCATGTCGATGTTGGTGATCGAGCCGTCCTCCTCCTCCTCGGTCAGAGTCATCCAGTTGTAGCGTAGAGGCGCAGGAGCTCTGCCTGTCTTCGTGAAATCCACTGCGTCGCAGTTCTTCTTCGCCAGATTCATCGCTATCTGAAAGTCAATAGCTAGCTTTGTTTCAGAAAGGAAAATGAAGAATCCTCACGTCGGAGTAGAGTCCGTACTGATCCGACTGATGCAGATGATTGTTCGCAATCGTGCCCACAGCGTCCAGCTTCAGATATTCGATGTAGTGATTTCTCATCAGTCTTTCCTGAAAATTCAATTTGCCATTTCATGCCCTTTTCAAGCATTTTGAACCCTCGTGACATTTCCAGGTTTTCAAACTTTCATTTCAAAAGAAATTCGGAGACGATATTCTCTGTCGCTTTTCCAACTTGTAAAATAGCCACAAGTTTAGATTGAATCTTCAGTCCCTGATTCTCTTTCCAACTTACCACATTCCTCTCGGCGATGTCGTCCTGCACCTTCTCGCAAGCAAAATCGAATGGTTTTTCGTTGTGGTCGAAGTAGAGTCGCTTGTCCCAGATTACACTATATTCGTCGCCATCCAAATCGGATCCTGAAACGAAGGAAAAATAAAAGGGCAAAAATTAATTTTAAACAGGCGTAGAAATCTTTGAATAATTGATTTTGAAGTGCTTTAGTTTCGAGTTTTTTTTCAACTCTAACTTTTAATTTACATAGTTGCAAGTTGTTCACTCCTCCGATTATAGGCAAGAACGAACCGGCCATCTGATCGGGATGGGGCCTCGGACCACTCTGCGGAAAGACGAGCACATCGCAGTGGTGGTGCAGCTCGGGAATGTCGACGGCCTCGAACATGCGCACGTCGCCGGGCACAATGCACGGGTTCTTCGTGATCATCACTGGGCCTGCAAGTGTGGGTGATTGAAAAATGGTTCTTAAATTAGACAGATAATATAATAGAATTGAACATTTCAGACGTTACAAATGAAAACTAGATGAATCAAGTATTGAGCGTTGAATAAATCCTAGGTAATAAATAGTCTCAAAAGTACTAGCACATTGAGGTCACATTTTAGACCATAAATGTATTGGAATGCCTCTTCGCATTACATATTTCAAGGCTTCTGAGACATGTCCTTATTTCAAAAAGTCTAAAATAGTAAGAAAATTACCGGTGAGAACAAGTCTGGTGGCCGTTTCAGGAGGGAGTTTGACGTGGATGCTGCGCGTGTAGCGGACGAACACCTGTCCGTACTGCAGTCTGCCTGTCTCGTCGATCACTCCCAGCATCGAGCGGCCCATTTCGCATGGAATCGGAATTTGCTCCTTTCGCAGTTGTTTCACTGGAAAAGATGATCTTTTATTTCTCATACTAAAATGGGATTTTTGAAATATCACTTTAAAAACCGTTGAAAATGCAGAACTTACCGACAGAGGCCTTGATGGAAGCCTTGATGAGCGATCTGAAGAAGGGCTCTGCGGACAGGGTGAAGCCACTCGACATCGGCAGGGAGTCGATGTCAACGCGATGGGGGAATTCCTGCAGAAAGAGGAGAGTTAGAAGGAGTCGAGAGAGAAGCTCGTATACAATTCAGTTGAAGTTAAAAAAACGAAGATTTTTTAGAATATCAACAAAAAATAAACATAATATTTCTATTTTCAAAAGATTTTTTTGTTTCTATTAGAAAGTCTTTGGCAAGTTTCCATTGTTGGTTACGCAAAAGCGTGCATTCTCGAAATTCCTGAATCTTGCAATCATTGGAAGAAATGTGAACCTTGAGTTTGTTCCTGCAGAACGACTCGTCGAGGATGAATCTGGCGAAGTGTCTCATCTGCATGTCCAGCAGCTCCTCGATTCTCTCACAGATGCGGCGATGCGAGGTGAACGATTGGTGCTCGGAAACCTGCAAAGAAGGTGGAATGAATAGATAAAGTTGAGGGCTTATTGAAGTTTATTTCTCTGCATTGTATCTGATGATGAAAGCCAGGGATTATTTCAATGAGCAGAAAAATGTTCAATGCTCTCATAAAAAGAGTTCTCCGTTCATCATGATATGACATAAGCTGAGTTTTAGAGTGCATTTATACTACGAAAACGAAATGTTTAATTGACTTTTTGTAAAAACCGTACTTGTCAAATTTATGATTGTATGCAGGGGATAGGGGAAAGGTAGGTTATGTTCGATCTCGACATGATGAGCAGCATGTGCAGAGTATTTCTAGGAAGACGTTAGTCTAACCTACTGAGCCCCTACCCCTATATCTATTTTGCTAGTGTACGGCTTTTACAGGACGTCAATTAAACAGACCTCGTTTTCATGGTATGAACGCGCCCCCCTTACAATGTCGAAACGCAAACAAATCACTGAATGACTGACCTGATCGAGGATGTTGATGAAAGGTTTGTTGAGAGCCACAGGCACGGGAGACGAATACTTCACCATTTCCAGCTGCTCCTTGACCGTCTTCGTCGACTTGAATCTGCAAATCTTTGTCGATGATATTGCCTGTGGATTAGTGACTGACTTGTCTTGACTGGGTCTGAACATGCAGTGCGGGGACCAGATGTTGATCTTCGGATTGGGGGACTCCAGACCGAGAGACTCTGCCCACTTGGCCATCTCGTCGATGCCCGGCTCCACTGCAACCACTCCCTTGATGCCGCGGAAGCGAATCTGAAGGAAGACCAGTAATAATTGGAGATGTGAAGCGGTAATTTGGAAGTATAGCAATGCCTAAACCTCGCAGCTTGGAAAATGTGCAAAATTAAGAGCGTTTCTTCTTATGCCCCGCTAACCCTATACATTCCAGTCAAATTGGCGAAATTTAGATAATTCAAAATGAACTGCGTGAAACAACTCGACGAAGAAAGAAAAGGACGAGAAACTTTTGCGCAAACAATCAATTCAATAAGCAAATTATTGGCTTCAAGCAAAGCAATGTTTCTGGGTTATTAAGACTAATGAAGGACAACATGCCTGAAAGCAGCTCGGCTTGCCTTTGCCCAAGTCCATTGCCTTCGAGATTTCCTGGGCGAATTCCAAACTGATCATTCCACATCCATCGCTGAATGTGAACACCTCGCTGAAATACACACATAAATTTGAGGAGTTAACTAGATTTCAAGGTTCATTTCATAGCTCTTATGAATTGACAATGCCTGAAGTATCGAAAAGTGAAGCTAGCTAATCACATCGAAAATTTAATCGTGAGATTTTACCGAACTATCAACTTTATGGATGAATAAAAACGAACCCTCTGGAGTTCCTTCCTCCAACGATGTCGAAAGTGGTGAGGTACTTCTCGCGCTTGAGCTCGACTCCCGACAGTCTGGACTGGGTGAAGCACTGACCGAGACGCGCCATCAGCTTGGGTATCGACTCGATCTCCTCGAATCTGCAATGTGCCAATCAGAAAATTGGTTGAAAAATGAAAATTCATAGAAGAATGAATAAAAGAATAATATTCTTTCATTTTCGTTATCAAGACTCTGCTTGCGGATTTTATTGCAATTTTTTATTTTCATGCTCAAATTGAGACAGAATTTCATGAAGATTTAGTGGAAGAAAATATTGTGATATCTTACTTTCCCAATTTCTCCCTCGTCCTTTTAATGCAAGGATTGAATTCATCAGGCATTGTGAGTTTCAGTTCATAGTGCCTTCTGGCCTCCTCATTCCTGGCCAACTCCCTCTGCTGATCGCCGGCCGTGTATCTGCATTTTAGTTGTCAACTGAAACGAGAGCGAAGAGAACAGACTTGATCATGAAGTAGGCTCCGCTGTCACGCATCTGCGAGTTGGAGCTGCCCAAATAGCCGAAATGACGACCTGAACGAAATTTAAGTGAGCAATGCTATTTCAACAACCACATAAAATTCTATGCCATAATTTTCGAAATTTCAATCTTGACAAAGCGGAAAAAGCGATCATAGGGAGGAGCTGGAGAATGCCAAGGAGTTTAGCTAACTATTTTCATTAGACACACTATTTCGCCGAAAGAATGAAAGTGTAGAATTTGTATGCTTCTGTTCATGATCGAATAATAGTTTTTTTGCGTTGATAATATTCAGAGTAAAATATCTCAATAAAAAAGATGTTTCCCGACCGACTCCACTTCTTCAATTGAGCATCGCGAGTATTAGTACTTCCTTCCTAATGAATAAAACGCGGTATTTGAATTAACAAACCAGCGACATGGATTCCAGTGCTGAGAGCACCGCCGACAGCCTGCTCGATGATGACGTTGGAAGTCTTCGAGCCGCGCATTTTCTGGTTGTCGTCGTCTCTGAAGTCGATTTATTTTCTCGATTGGTTCACTGATATTTTCCGCTCCAAATTTGAGAAAAGTCGGCGGAAGAATGTCTCTAGTGTCATTTTAAATCTACATACGTAAAATTCAGGAAGGAAAGTCAAGAATATGGAAGTCGGGGACGTAAAAATTGTGAAAATGTAAAACTTGAATAATAATTTATGTCAATTTAAAATGTTTTATTTCTGAATATTTTGTCATCTTTTTATAACAAAAATGTCTAACTTACCTGAAAGTAATTCTGAGAATGCGGGTTCCATCAGTGTCATATCTGCGGAGCACTCGATTGCCCATGATCGTCTCGGGGGCCAAGTAGATGATTCGCGTTGGAGTGATGATCACCTTAATTGTCAAAGCATTACGAGAAGTCTACCTGATCTGAAAACTGTAGGTTTTCGATATGAAATTTGAAGTAGGCTAGGATAAATAAGATGATTTTGCCGTCAGCATGCCAATTATTTCGATTTCAAAAACAACCTAATTCTACTTATACGAACTTTCATCGAAAATATCCATTTTAGACTGGATGATTTTTCAAGAATAAGAATACAAAGCTTGTCAGTTTCTAATCAAATTCAACTCGAACCTTCCTGACTCTCTGGAATCCCTCCACCATTTCCTCCCTCGACAGTCCATTCGTCAGCTGAGCTCTCTCCCTCCTGGCAATGATTTTGTGAAAGCACTGAATGAGTACATTTGCAGCCGTTGCATAATGAATGAATGGTCTACTTTGAGGATATTTCCGACTCGCTTCCTACTGTCGATCATGTTGATCAAATCCTCCAATGCGGACTCGCACAGCTGAACAAATATTATCTTTTTCATTCAAGTTCATAGATTTTCTCCTGAAGATCAAGAATATCTACAGTAGGATCAACAAAATAATGCGAGGTTTCCATAAATGAGTTTCCGTTTTAATTTTATAACTTCTCAATTATTTATTTATTATTTTTTTTTTTTTTTTTATAATTTTGAAGACGAGTGATTTTACGTAGGACCCCCAAGCTCCGCCCCTTTGCAAAGATGCGTTTGTGGTTAAATTTTGATAGTTTGGAGTTAAAAATGTGGGAGGAAAGTACCCTTCAAACCCAAAATGCTATAAAAGACCTAATCAACGATAAATCCAATAAAATGGCTGTGTAAAAAATCAGGCCGTAATCTTTGCGTTCACGCGCATCCATGCAGTTTAAATTGTCAAAATGCGTTCATTTCAAATAACCGATTTTTGCGAAAGTGTTATTTACAATTCAGATCATCTTTGTGCGCAAAATTGGGCCAAAAATGAGATTTTCCATATCCACTTGGAGACCCAACTTTATAATACGTTACAAAAAAAACCTCAGTGTTCTTGACAGGGTTGATCTGATCGCCTCTAACGGTAGAATAGATCATCTGCAGGAAGCACATCCACGTGTTCACATTCAGAAGCAGTTGGTCCTTGACGACGGCACCTCTGAAATGCAGCAAGGCAAGCTTCTAACCATCAACTATGTAGATTTTTAATATGCCAAAGGTAAAAATGCCAAACTGATTAAAAAAAGTGAGAGAGCAGTCTAGGTTCAGAATAGGGCAAATTTTGTATCAAAATCAAAGTTCTAATGGTCCAAGTTGAACTGAGAAAATTTGAAAATCTCACGAGCTAGGTCGAGCCAGACTCGAAAATTTTCGACTCTTTTAGAAGTAGGATCAGAATGATCAACAGATCAAATTACTATTTTTCGTGCCAGAATATTCAAAGACCAAAATAATAGTCTACCTGCTGAGAAGACATTCAATGAGGTAGGTGAAGTTGAAAACGTTTTTCCTTAGCCAGGAACTTCTACTCTCCCTGTGCATTCTCTCTTCGTCCGTCTCGTTCTCCTCTACAGGCGGCATTTTGAACATCTAAGTCGAGAAAGTGCAAATTTTTAAAATTTCAACAATCACCTAGAAATTTATCAAAACGTTCTTCATATTTTCTAGAAAATTAATATTGAAATGTTAGTAAAAATGCCAAGTAATGGGTAGAAAAGTAGCTCTGATCAGAAGTATTTGAAGGACAAAAATCTAGATATTTTAATGAAGACGTTATACTTGAATTTTTAATTAACGAAAGCAAGTTTCCAAATGAGGAATGATCATTGCACATCGAAATCTCTGGTGCACAGCGACACATGCATACCTCCAAAATAGCCGAAAGATAAGTAAAAGCTTCTAAAACAAAACTGAGCACGTTAATTCCAATGGATAGATATAAACTGTATAAAGACCTACCTCCTCAATGAATGTCTTGAAGAGAGGGTCGTTTTCGACGTTGGTGGGAGAGGTGAGTCTGACGTAGTTGTCGTTGTCAGGGAAGCCGCGAATCGCATTGGGCAGCTCGGACACACGACTCAGAGTCCAGTAATGGTACGGAGTGTTGATTTCTGGCTGAAGTACAGGGCTTTTTTATGTATCTAGTATTTCTTCAGATTGGATATGATGATTTAGAACAAGAGTTGGAAGAAAATAAAATCTAAAAATAGAATCGAAATGAAAGTTCAAAATTTTCGAAGGCGAATCCCCGCAGTTTGTAAAAATATTGGTATCATCTTCTCTTGGTAAGAGTCGGCATTTGGGAAAATGTAAAGTTGAATTCGATATTATGCTTTGTTGATCTCAAGACAAAATATGTCATTAGAAGCTTGGCTATCTAGAATTTTCTGAAACACAGACTAGAGCTCTACTTTATCATGTTATCGCTGATTAAATCAAAAGTAAAATAGGTGTTATCAGTGTCTTTTCGTCTGTTCGCATTTGCATTTTAAAACCAATTACCTTGATGAGAGAAAGCGGGGGGAGGTAGTTCTTGATTTCATTAGTGAGAATGTCCTTGAGGCAGATGCAGTCGAGGATGGAGAAAGTACCGAATTCCATGGATAGACCCAGGCGATAGCGGAAACGGGACATGATTTGGAAGATCGTGTCCATCTGAATTAATGAGAAATTGTGAAACCAATTTAGATGATTGTTTCCTTCTTCGGAAGATTTAATATGCAAAATAATGCGAAAAATTGCGTTTAGTGAATTTTCGAAGAATTTGTTGTAATCTGTTTGGCGTCTTCATAGAAAAACATTCTTACCAAGACGGATTCCGGATTGAATTCGAGCACGAAGATGTGACTCTCCGAAAGGACGTTTTTGGTGAGCGGCCATTCGTTCTTGATGTTGTCCATCCTTCTGCCTCTGCGCAACTTCAGCTGACGAGCATACCTGATGTGGGAAGTCGAGTCCTCAAATCATCAAAATGTCCTATTTTCGCTTTAGAATATAACAACTCTTATTTTCTAATCGAAATAGTAGATTTAGACGATGGATTACCGCAAATTGCGTAAATTCTCCAAGCTCGAGATACTAAAATAGGAATAGAAATGGCAAACCCTGAGCATCTGATTGTTGAGGAATCCATTCTCGATGAAGGGAGGGCAGTTGAGGTCGAGGAAGAGACGCACCACGGGGGTGATCACATTCGACCGACGGGACACTCCATTCAGGTCCCAGATCGCTCGACGGACAGAGTTCGCACGAACCTGGACACAGATCAATTGACTCGCTTGTCATTTGAATCAGGCAAACCTGGATCTTGTAGAAAACGTTCACCAACTCTTTGTTTCTGTTTCCTCCTGCAAAGCGCACAAATTAATGGAAGTTTGAAAGTGACTAAATACCGAATGGCACAAAGCAAAATGGTGAAATGCTTTTTCTGTATTTGAAGGAAATTTTATTCTTCCTACATAATTCGTATTAGTTACAATTCGTTGTCGTTTTTGCGTTACGCCAAATTCAGGTTGTCAAATTAATATTCATTAAAAGAAGCGAACATTTTTAGAAACGGAAAGTGTACTTTCAATTATTAAAGTAAGGATGAATTGTTGTGGATATTGGTAGATTTGTAGCAAAAAAATGAAGGGGGTAGGTTTGCAACATACGACATACTTTTCTCTTCAACGTGTTATAACAAACCACTTCATATTTGTTATAAATCCTTAAACGTATACGAATCTACCGACACCCTCATTATGCTAGGATCAAAGACGGATTTTAAGACAACTGACCTCCACCAGGTTTCATCTCGCGATTGCAGAACTGAATGGTGATGATGTCGTTTTTGTCGTACTCGAACGTGGTCTGGATGTTAAACATGAGGATGTCCGTAGGCGCACCCCGCATGTGTGATAGCAGATCCCCCGTCCTTTCAGCCAGTTTCTCGGGGAAGAACGAGGTCTAAAACGCTCGATGTTTATTGGAAAATGAGGCAAATGATATTGTCGAAATTTAGTCTGAATTTCGGTGTAATTGATCATTTTATGGAAGAAGATCATATAGTAGTTAGATAAATCTGATGTGAAAATTTTATCGGTAGAAGTATGATCCATTTCCGGAGCCGATAGATTAAAGTCCAAATTTTTAAAAAAGTTGTAAAAAATTAGAATTCAATGAATGAACGACGAATGTGCACGAATAGTCGTAAGTTTTCTGCTCGTTGCTGTTCAAATTTCACTAGCCCAGTGCGCCATTATGCAAGACCTCTCTTGCGATTTTCTTGATAGAAATGATTGCTGCTTCCCAAATAGAAAAAAAAACGAATGGAGGAAAGTTTTGGTAGTGAGCAAATTTTACGACTAATTGTGACATTGCCTCGTTTGCTGAAATTTCAATTTTTACATCTCTTCTGGAAATTTTAGTCTGTCTTCGCCGAAGATGAATGGCATTGATTGTTAGCAGAAAAGAACGTTTTAACCCACCTCCCAGTGATTGAGAAAAGTGCCGCCCTGCAGATTGCCGTAGTAGAACGCATCCAGATTGACCCTCGAGTGGTTAGTGCTGAATAATTTATTCATTATTACAAGAAGCCACTAATTAACAATCCTCAGCATAAGTTGAGTCAGTCGATTTCGTTCGATTCTGCCTCCGGTTATAAAATTCAATCAGCCGGTTAATCTCCCCGATCTCGGTGCAATTTTTCACAGGAAATGACCAAATCAGCCGATAACACTCATTTCCGGTCATTCAATCGGAGACGGAATCGACCGGTTCAATTTATACTGAGTCAGACTGTGAAAAACCGTTCAATATTGATGATGTGTATTTACTTTTGTTGTAAGTGCTTCAGAGTTGATCGATAATTAATTTCTTGTTTGCTTGAAGATAAGTAGCACTTACATGAGGGAATTCGAGAAGAAGCCGAGATTGTGAATGATGAGATTGGCCTTGTGGTACTGCGGGACGGCAGAGGAGGCCGGCAGCTTGTTGATGAACTCGTAGAAGCGACGGATGCCGTGCAGCAGATTCTCCTTCATTGGCTCTTCACTTTCCACCTGAACAGGCCCATGTTTCTTTCAACAGATTTCTTCAAAAACCGAATTTATCGTTGTAGCTGTGAGTCAAATTCTAAAGATCTCTGCAACTGTAGAGCCATAGCATACTCCGACTGATCAAATGACAATAATAAACTTGCTAGAGTGTTCATTTTTCATTATCTAGTCCTACCCTGATTTCAATTTCACTGCAGTCTTCGCATTCGTTCTCCTGCACGCCTCTCCAGCCCTGCACCTTGTACAGATCCACTTCATTCGGTCGATCAGTGCCACGGAATCTCTTCCTCACTCGCTGAATTTTGCCAAGTTGAAAATAAGTTTCTAGATAGGAACATGTGAAGTGTCAAGAATCGCAAATAAAGAGTAAGTAACAGAGGTGGGAGAAATCAATTCAGGTGGTTTCTATGCTTTTGAATTCATATTCTTATTCCGATTCCGAGGTCGAAAAATTTTCATTCCAATTGCAGATCGTAAAATTCAATTTAGACTTAATTGAAGTGACTTTGAATGTGTGACAAACCTCGGTGAAGAAGCACTTTATCTGCGTATCGAGCACACCCCTCTCATCAGTGCCGGGCAGCACTTCAGCTACTTCCATCTTGATTAGCCCTCTATATTTCTTCATCATTCTTCTCTGGAAACATAATGGTTAGTTTCTGAGGAAATGGATAAGTGATCGGAAGATGTGAGATATTCTTATGGCATAAAAACCATAACATCTGTCAATAAATTAATATTCTCTAAAAAACCAACAAAACTGTATTAGAGGTCAACAAAGCGGCAAAATGGTACTAGAAATACTAGAAGTCAACATCATCAGTAAACCACACGATAATTATGACAAAGTCAATGATATTACGATATGATATTCTTCTGGAAAGAAAACCATTAAATACAGCAAAAATTGATATCTTAGCAAGAAATAACCAATAAAACTGTATTAGAAAAATCAACACCTTTAGTAAACCGCAATTATTATAATAAGTTCAATGATATCACAAATCACAAATGAATGAATCATCTGACATCAATTGAGAAAAAAAACAAAGAAGCAATTTCCAGTAAGGGATATTTGAGGAAATTAGTTGAAAGTTGATTATGACAACAAGAATAACGATTTCTAAACAATAACCAAGATTGAATTTGAATATCTCTTAAAGAATGATAAGTTCAGTCATTCCTGAGAACAGGGTTTTGCGTGAGTGCAAAATTTCGCACACACACCCGCAGATGTGGGTGTACTAGCGCAAAACCCTGCTTGAGAAAATATTCGAATTCAAAACAACGCAATAAGTTCAAATTGAAAGCCAATGAAAACAGCTAAATTTAACCACTACATATGATTTGGCAAGAGAAACGAAAAGGAGCAAAATAAATGAAATTTTCTTTAGATTGAAAAGAATACTGAATGCCAATCCGTTGAAATAATAAAAGGCCCGTTATGAATGAGATTGAATATTTCAACGAGTTGACAAGTAGCTTCTTCATCAAATTATCACAAGTCAGAAATCTCCTTTAACTAAAAATGATTTTTGAGACGCGTTTATACCTTTTGACATCATGCATCCGTACTTAAATGTTAACGTAAAATAGCATGACATTGACATGACGTCAGAAAATATGAGAAACCTTTACGAATAGAGAAAAATTATCACATCTTTCCATTTAGTTTTGATTGGTTACTTGTTTGATAATAATTAACGAGAGCAGATGATGAACTACTGCCTGTGTTTGATTTCCATGATTTTCTCGAAGGTGAGCAGGGCCAGTTGAGTCGAGAGTTCCTTGGTCATCGATGAAGTGTTCACTTGGATCTGAAACAAGCATTTTAAACTACTTGGCGGATGAAACATCTTTTAATTCATTGCAGACATTTCCACTTTGAATAATAATACAAAAGTACAAATTTCCGTAATCTTGTTAATAAAAACATTTAAAACAATCAAATGAAAATAATATATCAGTCTTTAGCAATAAAATTGAACAAACCTTGACAGAGATGATTCGTTTCAGCTCATAAAATGCCTCCAAAGTGCCGCGCGAAGAGACGATGTATTTGTTGATCGTCACTGAAATAAGGAAGTTATTCTTTTCTTGTTTGATGGTATTGAAGGAGCGATTGCAATGCTAGTAAAAAGTGAACATTATCACAAAATAGTAGAACACTAATGCTCTCATGTCAAGCAAGGATATAGCTTGAATTTGAGAATTGGGATAAGAATCATTGTTGCGCAATTTTGAACAAAGTTTCGCAGTCGTCTACGATTTTTATCCGCAGCACTTTTTAAATTGGTGATGAAAATCGACAACTAAATAATGAACTAGCTTATTCTCGGAAAGAGCCTTTCCTCCCACCTGTTTCGGTCCTTCCATTCTCTGTGATTTCGTACTTAAGGCCCGTCTTTTGCAGCAGTCGAATTTTGATCTCTTCGAGTCGAGTCGCCTTGAGCAGAATCACCTCGATCTCCGCCAGAACAACTATGCCTGCAATCGATAGTCATTCATTGTCAATTCGAGAGACACAGGGCAGACTTGGCAGTTCGATGATGAATGGTTCGTGCTCGCGACTCACTGCAGGCGTGGAGATCTCCGGGTCCGTCGACAGTGGCAGCTCCTCGAAGCGCAGGTTGAACAGCACGTTGTAGTATGTCTTCAGGGCTGACTGCAATAATCAAACATGCCCAAACGGGGTTGCAAATCAGTGATTCATTTTCTCGACGATTTTTCAACATTGACTTTGGTATTTTGAAAAATAGAACTTTCTTGTTCTCACAGCATTTTTAAACTCAAATTATCCATCGTCAAATTTTCAACATTTTAAATAAAGAACCTGATGAACGGGGAGCCACTGGCCGCGATTGAAGACGGACATGAAGCCGAGCGAGACGAAGGAGAGTGAGGAAAGACGACGGAAACGACGGGAGGCAAGGAATTCGAAGAAGGACAGGGTGATGCGGGCGGCTCGACCTGAGGGAAGGCGGGAGGGTTGAGGCAGGGCGGATGGGCTGCGCAGCTGAAATCGAAGAGATGCAGCATGAGTGAATTTGAAAATCACAACGCAGAAAGTCATTAGAGGATGGGGTATTGATTAGAGAAATGTCTATCAACAATTGGGTACTGTAATCTTTCGCTTGCTGCAGAACAAGACCAACCACTTCAATATAGATGTCGGACTCGAGATTGGCTTTGGCCGCATCCCTGGTGAGGAAGTGGTTGGTGATGAAGAGAATGAGCAGAAGACAGAGGTGCTGCTCGCGGAACGAGGACTTCTTGAAAAGCAGACAGCGATCTGCCCACTCCAGGAGGATGAACAGCACTTCGTCCAGGCCTGAAAATGGCAGAATTTGCACATTTAGTCTATCTCCAATAGTACCCAGATAGCTGTCAGTGTACCGCCTGATGATGCGCAAGACGTCCTGCTTCTGCTTGGACAGGGCGACGATTCGTCTCGAGAGGAAGTTGGCAAAGTCGTTGCGATTCTCTCGAATGTAGGCCTGTCGATGGCGGTCGAGGATCTGCAAGAGATCGGCATTGTTTTGTGAATGCAGTCCGATTCTCACATCGACGATCGGACTCCTTGTGGTGAAGATGTTTGGATTGACGATGGCTCTCCTCTTCTTCACTTCTGCCAAAATCTCGTAAGGAATCCAAGCGAATGACAGTTTCTTGCTCTCGGGAGTCTTCTGTCCTTCTTCTGCAATTCTCCCTTCTCTTACAACTCTTTCCTTCCCCCCTCCCTACCATAGCAGACTTTGTAGTAAGCGACAGCCTTCCTGATCATGTCTTCAGTGGGATGGTTGCAGACTCGGTGGAACACGTTATTGTCGTCTGCGTATGTCTTGTCCATCTTCGCTGTCAATGTCTTCCATCCATCGTGGCCGAACTCCTGTAATTCCAGGTATTTCGCTTCCTTTGCAATGTGAGAACGTACCTCGAAGAACTCCTGTCTGTAGGCCTTGTAGAAGTTGTGCATTTTTGTCTCGATCACCTGGTTGGTGTTGTAGAAGGACATGTCGTCCTGGTCCTTGTCCGAAATGCGGTTCCGCACGTCGATTTCGTAGCCAGAGAATATCTCGCCTTCCGTTGCGATTCCGTAGTTCTCCATAAGCGACTAAAGCTGATGAATGAGAACGTGTTGAACGACTTTTTGTGAAATTTAAATCAGTCAATTGGAACTCACTACGATTTCTTCCAGAAGTCCATTAAATGAATGGAAAAATTAGCTCAGAAAAGTAGTTTTTAACAAAACGACTCCTAGCCCTAGATTTCTATTCACATTCCGGAGAAATGAATAACCTTCAGTAAATTTTTGTACAAGGTCTTTTCATCGAAAATTGTTATGCTTTTTTCCCAAATTTATAATGAATCACCCTGAGCTGAGTGTTGTATTTGGCGAGAGCACTCCTGGCAGTCTGTTCGTACTTCTGCCAGTTCGGCCAGTCGATATCCCTGTCCAATTCGACTCGCTCGTCCTGCTCTTCGCTCGTTTTGATCACATCCTCGACGGCTTTGAACTCCCTGAGCAATTCAATACATCTTGTCATAGGTTTCAAAATCATTTCACAATTCGATTTACCTGTAGATTCTGCCGCAAAGTCGAGGACTGATGTAGACAGGGTTGAACTCGTTCCCGAAGTGGTAGTCGGGCACTCGCTCCGCACGCTCGGGAGGGATCTCCACGCCATTTTCGTCCTCCTTCCAGATTTTGATGAGTGGGTGTGGGGGCTGACCGGTTTTCGTGAAGTCAACTGCCTGACTGTTCTTCTTCGCCAGGTTCATGCACACCTGAAATGTGGGAATTTCGTCATTTGACAGAACAATCCATCAACTCCTAATGTCAGAATTTTGGGCGAAATAACATTTATGTAGAATGTTTCAATAGACTTTTCACGGTGTCCAAGTTCAATACCTCCGAATTGAGTCCGTATTGGTCGGATTGATGCAGGTGATTGTTGGAGATGGTGCCCACCGAGTCCAGCTTCAGGTATTTGATGTAGAAGTCGATCATCAGTTGCTCCTGAACAAATCAACTCATCGTCTAGTTGTTTTCAGCCAAAGCTGAGAGGTGTTTTAAGTTGGGAAACGAGTTTTCGGTATTCTCCACAAGATTATTCGCTATTTTTCATTTTTGTGTCTCTACTCAGCGAAAAAAGTTACCGGACGGTATTGGCTGATATTGTTAGTTATTGGTGAGCCGTAATGAGCGTTATTAATAAGTATCTTTTATTATCGACCATTACCGCTCAATAAATGGTGTTGTCGCAAACTGCAACCTTCGCTTTTTCCATTTCGTAGAAAAATCATTTTTTCTTCCCTCTCTCCTCCCACCTTTCTGCCTCAAGATAAAAGCATCGCTCCTTGCTGCTCAACACAATTAACCAGATTTTCTTTGTTTTCGATATCCTATTTTCTACTTTTAAAAGTTGAATTACCCAAATTCGAGATAAATAAATTGATATTACATTGCCAGTCTATTCAACTTCCTGATTTCCACCGCACTTGGTTTACCGCACACAATCTACCTGCCAAAAATTTTCAAGTTTTTCTTCAAAGAACTAACCACATTGTTCTCATCAAATGGCTCGATGCTCTTCTCTGCAGTGAAGTCGAATGCGGGCTCGTTTCTTTCCAGGAGCAGCTCGGGGTCCCAAATTACGCTATACTCGTCCCCGTCCAGGTCGCTTCCAGCCATCTGATCGGGATGGGGTCTCGGACCACCCTGCGGGAAGACAACCACATCACAATGATGATGCAACTCGGGAACGTCGATCGCGTTGAAGACTCGCACATCGCCAGGCACGATGCACGGGTTCTTCGTCATCAGAACAGGGCCTGCGAATGGGTCATTTCAAAGGGTCTTCTTCCTCTTTGATTTCCTCACCTTTGAGAATCTCTCGCGATGCAGTTCCAGGAGCGACTTTGAGAGTGATGTTCTTGGTGTACTGCACGAATATCTGCAACACTCCGTATTCTTGCAAGTCCATTCATTCATTCCATCCCTCACTCACCTGTCCGTACTGCAACCTGCCTGTTTCATCCATCACTCCCAGCATCGACCTGCCCAACTCTGATGGCACTCGGATCTGCTCCTTCCTCAGCTGCTTCGCTGCAAATTCACTCCACCCTGTATATCATCCAATTCGACGACATACTGGCTTGGTACTTGATGACGGCCTTGATGAGAGATCGGAAAAATGGCTCAGAAGACAGGGAGAAGCCGAATCGGGGCGAGAGGATGTCGAGGTCGAAACGACGCGGCAGCTCCTGGAAATTCGCATTTTTACTAAAACATTTTCCCCACAATTCATTTCCTAATTATTGCCTCATGAGTTTTTTTGCATAAAAGTTTACCAGAATTATTTCGTTTTCTTCACTCTTATCAGATAACAATTTCCCGCCAAACTTCAACTTTGACAAACTAATGGAAGTGGGCATGTAATTTTTTGCAGAAAAAAATGATTCTTCCCTAACCTTGAGTTTATTCCTGCACTGCACCTCGTCGGTCATCATGGAAGCGAAGTCGTGTATTTGCTGGTCGAGGAGCTGCTCGATTCGATTCGTTATTCGACGATGGCACGCGAGGGACTGCATTTCGGAAACCTGAAAATAGGAGAAATGAATGGAAGAAGACAAATGAAGTGGTGGACCTGATCGAGGATGTTGATGAATGGCTTGTTGAGGGAGACCGGCACAGGCGAGGAGTACTTCACCACTTCGATTTGGTCAGATGGGTGGCGCTTCGAGATGAATCTAAAATTCAGTAAATTAGAATTGAAGACATTCATCTTCTCTTCTCTTACTTGATCTGACTCGGCCGGAATGCGCAGTTGATTTTCCAGCAGGAAGTCTCCTCCTCTCCAGCGATCGAGATCGGATTGGGAATTGCATTGGTCTTGGCCCAGGCAGCGATTTCGTCCAATTGCGGGTCAACCGAGAGGACGCCCTTCATGCCGCGGAAACGGAACTGCAAATAAGAAATTTGACTATTTCGAGGAAAGTCGGTGAGAGCTATTTACTAAATCCCGGTGAAAAGCTAATATTGTGAATGACTGATAACTTGAGACGAGATAAAAGGAGCGAGTTCTTCTCCCCCCTCCTCCTGTGAGCCTCGGAATGCACGACGAGAGGACAAGCATTTGTTCATTGGACGATTTATTTTTGTTTTAAGGACAACTATCGATAATTAATCGGGGAATTCGTTATCAATATCGATAGAGGAAGATAATTTCCAAGTGCTTGTTGCGATAAACCCCGCTAAATTCTATGAAAGAGCAATGAAACACAAAGTAAATAAGGAAAGAATCGTCAAATGAAAAAATGTCGTCAGTGCGCGCATTACCCGACTCAAAGGAGGGGGAGAAACAAAGACGCTCCTTCTAGTTCGTCTCAAGTTATCGGTCATTTGCAATACTATTTCTCCCTACTCTCATCTTCCTCTCGCCTTTTTCGCAGGAATTCAGAATCAGGCGATAGAAGTACCTGGTAGCAGCTGGGAACTCCTCTGCCGAGTCGCATGAATTTCGTGATTTCCCTCGCGAATGAGGCACTGATCGAACTGACTCCATCGCTGAATGTGTATGCAGCTCTGAAAGAATAGCTGACTTCTTAGTTTTTTTCTCAATTCACGAACCCTTTGCCATTCTGTCCCCCAATCACGTCAGCAATGATGAGACAGTTCTCTCTCTGCAAATTTACCCCGGACAGTCTCGACTGCGTGAAGCACTGGCCCAATCGAGCCATCATCTTCGGGATGTTGTCCACTGTCTCGAATCTGAACAGAAATATTGACTCAGCAACAAAATTTGAGGAAGTTTCACAAGAAAAAGGTAACAGAAAATGCGAATAACACCACGAAAAACCTTGCTTTTGAAGTAATGGTACACAAATCAGACCTAGGCAGAGTTTCAACAAAACGAAAATGAATTAGTGGAGGGGTACGCAAAGCCAAAATTTTCTGTAGAAAGTTGATATATGAGGGGTACACAACATAGTTTTATACAGATCGCTTTGGCTTAAGCTCTGCCTGAATTTGCACACAACTCATTTCACTTCCTTTCAAACAAACCTGCCCAACGCCTTCCGTGCTTCTCGTATCTTCGGAATGAATGTGTGGGGCATTCTGCCTGACTTCTTGTACTCGATCGCGGCTGCGGGGTTGTTCGCCAGAAAGTCCTTCTTCTGTGAGCGAGAGTATCTGCAAGAAGTTTGATTTGAATTTGAAATTCTCCTTTAACATTCCTACTTCTGCATGAAATAGGCTCCGTTGTCCCGCATTTGTGAATTCGAGCTGCCCAAGTATCCGAAATCATGCCCTGAATCACAACAGTAGAATATCAGTAACTTTCGTAAGATTAGAATGACAATGCTGCTAAGCCTCCATCCCATTTGTTATAGCTGAGGAAAGACAATAATTTTGGACATTTTTAGAATGTTTTCAACAATCCCTTTCGAAATTTCGAGACAGCAGTTGAGTTTTGAACATTCTTTAATCAGGAAGATCGAATTTAGCCAACCTGCAACGATAACTCCATAGGTGAGGTACTTGGAGACGGTCTTTGTGATGAGGTGGTCCGAGGTCTTCGAGCTGCGCATCTTCATGTTGTCGTCGTCACTTAACGTTCTATCATTATCAACCATTCTTCCCGACAGCAAACCGGAATGCGATGCGGAGTATCTTCGTGCCGTCAGAGTCGTATTTGCGTAGAACTCGGTTGCCCATCAGTGTCTCAGGAGCGATGTAGATGATTCGCGTTGGGGTGAATACGATCTAAACAACATATAACTCTTTTGTATAATTCATCCCATTCATTCATTTGTAAAGATAACCAAGTCTAAGAAATAGAGTAGAGGGGGTAGGGTTCGGTAGATTTTTTGTAATATCCCCAAATAATAAGCTCATCGAGTAGGCTATTTGGACTGTCCAACCTACTGGCCTTACCCTAGTTATAGGAAGTGGATGAGTACGCGCATTAGTGAATGGATGAACTACACAAGAAGCCATCCAATATCTTCTTTCCCTCACCTTCCTGACCCTCTGATATCCCTCTCTGAGCTCGTCCTCAGTCAGTCCCCCAGCCAGTCTGTTTTTGTGCCGAGTGTCGCAGATTTTGACGAGGCACTTGTAGATCGCCCCGATCCGCTTCCTGCCATCGATCATGTGAATCAGGTCCTCGAGAGCCGCCTCGCACATCTGCAAATTCATTTCCTCTTTGTATCATTTGTTTCCTTTGGGAAATGTTAAAATTCCTGGCTTTTAAAAGTCGGAAGAATACTGATGGGAAAACTTCGGTGCAAAAAGTTAATAAGCTTTCCAGTGATTTGTCTTTGAACTTGTAGAACTTTCAAATAGGGAGCGGTCATTGTGAACCAAACTTATTTCTGGTACGCCACTGCGCACCAAAAATTTGGATGCGCAATGACATTGACATACACCCAATCAGACTTGCAACTTTTTCTAAAATTTGCAATTGCAACTGTACTGCAGTTGCAGTTCCTTTCTGGGAAGTTTGTTCCAAACTTTTGCTCGCCGCCGTATATGAATGCTAGACCAACCTTGGCATCGACATTTAGGTAGTAATGGGTGATGATTTGCAGAAACCTGATCCAGCACTGCACGTCCAGCAGAATCTGGTCTTTCACTACCGCTCCTCTGAAGTGCAGTTGGATATCATCTTCATTCGAACAGTCAAATCACCTGGAAATGAGTGCTTCGATGAGATAGGTGAATGCGAAGCGCCGCTCTCGATTCGCATCGTTCCCCTTGTTGTCGAGCACTCGCGGCCACAGCTAAAAGCAGTAGAACTGAATCATCGTTCACTCATTAGAGAATGAGTGATTTTTTTTATCGTTTTCAACTTATTCGGATATGAAATATGTTTGACAAGGAAGAATATGAATATTTCAAAACAGACAATGTATGAATTGGGTGAGCTTCAAAACAGGTATGAGGCCGACCTTGTTGATGAAGTCCGAATAGACGGGAGCCTCGTAGTCTGTCGGGACGAGTTGGCGATTCTCTTTGATCGCCCATCTGTGGTAGGGATTGTGGCGGCCGAACAGAACATCTACTACCTGAAAAGAATTAAATGAATTTATGCTTAAGAATTCAAAAATGCTAATTGCCAGACAACGAAAATAACCATGCTCAAGCGTAAACGCAGAGTGAGAGGAATATTGCTTTTAAGAAGCTTAACTCATCTGCATTATTGCTTGTATTCTAGTATCATTTTTGGAAGGAAAAAGATGAATTACTGGCATGGAAGCAAATTCGATCGAGATGCTTGTGCGAGCCTTGAATCGAGACAACATCGTGTAGAGGTTTTCAGCCTGGAATAATTCTGTTATCGTTATTTGAAGAATATCCCCATATGGTAGGTAGATGGGCCAACTATCTCATGACTTTGAAAAATGTAGAACACAAAATGGCATAAGGAAAATGGGAGGAATGATATTATTTCACTAGATTCTGCCTAATTTTCCTGCTGACTTTCAATTACATAACCAAGTGAAGAATTCTATACGCGACTAGTTCTCATTCATGATTTCACTTACTCGAAGAGGCTCGAGAATTCGCTCCAAAAGTCAATTATCAGTGCTCAGATCAGCGAACAACCGAGAACGCTATCAGTGCTTCCCTTCAAAAATTTGAGTAAGGCCCAAACTGGGAGGGCTCCCATTTGTTCGAGAATCCGAGCGCAGGAAAACTACTCAAACGACTCGGAGTTATTCCCAAGAAATCATAGATGTAATTGGCCTCATCTGAGAACACTAACCGTGGTTGGAAACTGGATGGTGAAGAAAGGGCTGTCAGCGATGGCCAGAGGATTGGGCCACTCGACATTGTGCAGACCTGGCTGGCGACCGCGGCGAATCAGCAACGTCCTGTGCATGTTCTGGGGAAAGATCGAGTCGGGATCCTGAACAGATGACAATTTGCCATCAAGGGCAGGCAATTAGACGAAGACGCGTTTTAATTATCGTGAAATTATTTATTTGCTAATTCCCGATGATATCAGCTGGGCTTTCCATTAATCATTAATGATTGTACTCACCCCACGCCCCTTCTTGTTGTCCTTCATGGTTGCATCAGTGACGAATCCATTGCGAACGAGGACGGGGCAGTTCAGGTCGAAATGCAACCTCACTTGGGGGAGGGCATCTGAAGGGTCCTCGGGCAGGTAGGGATCGCACACCACTCGACGGATGTGCTGACGTTTCACGAGGATCGTGTAGAACATCGTCACTTCTTGGTTGCGATATTCATTGACTCGCTCTGAATTAGGAAGTGATTGCTCAAGATATCTTTTCTTCAAATTGGATCGGAAGAACTTTTCATTTATCTAAATTTTCAACTTTAAAAATTTCATGTGGTTTATCCAATGCTGTACGAACTTAATTTGGAACTAGACTTTTAATTCAACTCGAAAGATTACTATGAATCGGGTTCTAAGTTTCGAATTACGCACAGCCGAGTTTATCATGTGACTTGCACTAACCATCCAGTATCTTCTTCATTTCTCTGTTGCGGAAGTGGATCGTGAGCAGATCGTTCTTGTCGAATTCGAATTCCGCCTTCAGCTGGTAGAGTCTGTCTGCCTGTGGCACGACGCGATGCATCTGCGGTTTTGACCGCTTCATTCGTCTTATTCGATCGTTCTGCTCATTTAGAAAGGACACCTGCAAACAAAAGAATGACTAAAGAAGTGGAGAAGAGGTTACGAACCTCCCAGTGATTCATGAAGACGTTCCCCTGCACGTTGCCGAAGTAGATTGCAGTCAGGGGCACGTCAGACATGGCGCAGCTGAAGGAAATCAAATTGATCCAATAGAAAACCATGATGAGTGAGGCTTCAGTGGCTTGATAACATTTTAGACTGTTCCAGTTAATTGCAGGGTATGTGCGGAAATGATTTTCGAGAATTTTTCCCCAAAGGTTAGAAAGCAGTTTCCTAAAAATAATCCGCACCACCGAGGCGGGTGTGAAAATCAATTGGGTATGCGCGGGTGTGAGTGTCAAATTTTGACAAAATTGCAAGTCTGTTCTCGGCGTCCTCTTGCCGAACAATTCTACTTCTTAACTTTGGCTTTCGAACAATCAAAGACTGAACGCGCCCATGGAGTAACATACACGAGCTGGTTGGAGAAGAACTTGGGCGAGACGATGACGATGTTGGCCTTCTCGTAGGGACGCAGACTCTCCCGGAATAGTCTGGAGTAGAAGTTGCGCACTGCAGCGACGAAGAGCCGAAAGCTCTCGCAGGTGATCTGGAATGCGCCTGATTGTGAGGGGATTGCTGCAGCGAGTCACCTGCACATCGATTTCGTAGTACTCCTCACAATCCTGCTCGCCTACAAGGTGAGGCTGGGAGGGCTGCACATCGAACAGGTAGGTGCGCAGGGACTGCAAATTGAGAGGATTATTGTGGTTAGTTGAATGAAGACTGACTTCGACGAAGAGCTTCTGGTTAAGGGCGACGATCTTGTGCTGCAGCGTCTTGTCCGTGTGCGACTCCACCAACGGAATCTCAAGCTTCACCCAGCCTGTCTGTTGCACCATTCCACTGTTTCGAGCATCCACTGATTGTTTGGCTAGGACTGAAAGAGCAAAACTCGTAAAATTCGACAAAAAGGAGCATTTTGTAGTCTCCACTCCAGAGTCACCCTCCATTTCAACTCATTTGTAATCTTCATCGAGTTTCTGCACAGACGCCTTGCTTTTCAGAAACTGGATGAAAATTACAAGTTGGTGTGGGTGAACATCACAAAAGGCCCAAAACGCTTATAGGAAGTTGTTCAATTTTCGAACTCGCATTTCGAAAATTAACCCATTATTCGCGAAATGGATCAAAAGTGAGGTAACTTTCCAAATGGGCGATCGGCAACTGGAGAAAATAAAAGAAACCGACAGAAAATTTCAAAAATCGCAACACATGAAAAATGACGGAAGAGTGAAAATGAAAGGGGTAATAAGCCAGCGGCAACGGTTGCAAATTTCGCACACGATTGGACACGCATCTATAAATTTCGTAATGAATTATCGCGGTCGGTCTTCTTTACCTACCCTCAATACGCGAGGAGTTTTAAAATTCGTCATCGTGTACGAAATTTGCAACCCTGATTAGCAGTTTCCGAAAAGAGCAAGCTGCCGCTCTTTTTCGCACTTTTTATCGCCATTTTCGATTTTTCATTCTTTCCCGTTCTTATTTTTTCCCGACTTTTGCCATTCATAATCGTCGAAATTTTGTTGCTGATATCGACTTTATGCGGTCTGAAGCTTAACACGTGAACATTTAGTTTGAACCGTCAGAAATGAACGAATAGCACAGGATTTCTGGAAAATTTAGCGTCACTTCTACAGCGCCCCTAAACGCTTTCAAACTGTCGCAAAAGCGCCGTAAAAGTGACGCTAAATCTTTTCCCGTAGTCTTTATCCTAAGACTTGTCCTAGGTCCACGCTAGGAATACTTCCAGTCGTTCGTGGATCCTGGAAAATTCCCTTTTTAAAATTAAAAACCAAGGAACATGAAGGTAGAATAACTAATTTTTCAACACATTTGGATGCTTGAGAAATTCATCCGGGGTCTGTTTTTTCCTGTTCCCACGTAACGGATGTATATCGTTGCGCACCAAAAGTAATTGATCCATCCTAAATAGACATACACTTCAATATTTTGAGCTGCCCGGTGCCATTTTTGGAAAAATGATGATAACTTTTTATCTATGCTGTATTTTAAAAATTTCTTTACTGAAAATTTGGTAAAAATATTCCCGACGAGAAATAAAATTTCCAACAATTATGCAAATTTAGAAAAACTATTTTTGCGTCATTTTTTAGAGGGCTTCGTCGAACAAAGCAAAGAGAGGGCAAAGCGCTCTGACTTTACTCTACCAGCCCCTATCTTTTCCCTATCCTTCTAGTCTTACCCTAAATACATAGTCCAACATTGGTTAAACAGATTCGTGATGATACTTATGCAATCCAAATCACTTTTGGCAGCGATAGTAGTTCAATTTTCAGAAAGTCGGGTCTTATGTTATGGATTAATTTTTTTATTCCTGCATCATAGACAGTCAAAAATCATTTACTCAAGTTGCTAATTCGTTAGTTCACGTAAGCACGGAGTTTGATGCGCAACAGCCGTTTCCCGTCTGACATGGATGCATTCATCCTTCATCTGAATGGCATACCTTTTTCCTTCATAAATATATGCTTTTCCTACTCTACTCTGCTGCACTTTCCTTATCAATCCATTTCACTTTATCGCCATTCTGCATTTGCATTTCTGTCTGCCTCTTGCATCACTGCTCTGCTTCTTCAGTGCTTTTCTCTCGCTTCGCCCGTATCAAATAGTCAAACCAGGATTCACTCTCATTTCATTTAATTGGTTACTACCTAAATTCATGTTCGCGCAATCGCGTAATTACTCTTTTTGATCAGTACGCAAGTGCGAATTTCATTTATTCCTAGATGATCCTTTTCTAGATAGGTAATTTTCACCTGTCACAGAATTATGTATATTTTCATCTCAGGTTTCGATAAAATTCTATTTCGATACCCACCATATAGCTGTATTACGCACTTTACCACCATCATGCTCAATTTCTTTTCTTATCTCGATACTCTTGACAGAGCTTTTACCTAATAGCATCCTTTGTGCGAGTGTATCGGTGTATAAGAGGATTAATATGCGAAGCGGTCTATTGCCTGTTGCATCTTCATTTTATCTGCATCTCCACTGCCCACCCATTTCCTGATTTCCATAGCAATTCGCTTTTGTTGTATCCCTCTATTAATTGCTCATCTCTCCATCTTCATCGTCTCTCTTAAATTTTCTTCTTGAACACCGCATAATATCGGCAGGTTTATTTTTGTTACAAAGCTTGATTCGCCATTTAGTCAATATTCTAAAAGTTGATTTATTCGTAATTGCATTCTGTTCGATGCTTCTTCGATTTAGTGATCTCAAGCGATTTATTCCAGTCCTTAGTCTTGCCGTTTTCCTAAATGTTTTCATTTATCCATTCATTTGAATTAGATTTGGTGGTTTTATTAAAGTCCCTCCATAAACATTGAAGGCTTGTCATTTTGAAATTTCTCATGATTATCTTTACTTTTGCAATATGAAGAATGATGATTTTGAACCGTAAGCTCTCAGTAATGGAAAATACTCATTTTAAAAAGGTTTTGATTTAAGGGATCGATGCCCGATCGAACTGGGGATGGCAGTGAAGTATCAGCTGTTAGACGGTAATTCTCCTCACCCTGTATCAGCCTCTCTCCTCTCGTTCTTTCGACTCCATCGATGCCAATCCTGCATCTGTCTTCTGCTACTGATTGCATTCTTCTTCTCCTACTACACCACCCAATTCAACTTCACAAGTAAGAATACTTTTTCATTTCTCTTTCTCAAGTTTATCAATTATGAAACGGAATCCATTTTTGTATCCAGAAGTGTCTGATTCGGAAGCTTTTTTCTCATTTGGAATCCCGAATTCGATTTCAAATTTTACAGTAATTTCGAACTTACAGTTAGCAGAGATATACGAACTCGATTTGGAACCCAACTCGCGCTTGTTAGCGAATTTGAGTCGTTTAGAGTTTAACTCGGGAATATTAGAGAGTTCACACTCGATTGGAATAAATTTTGCTATCGTGGTCACCGTTAGAATTCGGCGCTGGAAAGTGCGTGCTCCAATGCGAACTAAATGTTTTCCCCCTTTTTCTTCCCAATAACGGGCGAAAGGAGGAACGATATTCATTTTGCATTAGAGCGTGCTCTTTCCAGCGGTGTGCACGATAGTTAGATTTGAGTTCAAGTTAAAAGAAAAGATATTCGTACCTTTCTGAAAATGACATTCCTTCTTTCCTGGAATCCAATTTCATCTCTGTTGATACTAATACCTGACGGTTTTCATTTCTTCAGATATCCAAATATTCTCTTCGAACAGTGAAAAATCAGATGAAGCCAAAATCGACCAAATGCAATCACTCATCGATAGACTGCAGGCAGAATTGGATGAAAAGACGAAAGAATTGGAGACTCTTAAGTCAGATCATGATCAGCAGGAGAAACAAGAACAAGAGAACAAGGTATTTGCGACTTCGTTTCTAAATCAACATTTAATTTTAATCCAAATTAGCATTTGCAAATAAAGCGACACTTATTGATAGTAAGTTTCGTGTAGATCTTCAATCATTTAGCATATTTTAGCTAAAATCCTCCAATTTTCAGTCATTTTCTGAAGCTTGATTTAGCTCGCACATTTTATTTTTTTATTAATTCAGCAGGCCATAACTTTCCGTCGTCGAGCTGAAACTCAACACGTAGATTGTGGTCGTCTTCTTTCAAATGATAAGGTTGGTAATGAAAAGGAGAAGATGACTTTGACAGTATTTTTCAGATTTACATGAAACAATTCGGTGGAAATAGTCGAACAAAGATGAGACCATCTGCAGAGGTCGATATGAGTTGCGAGTAAGTTGATTTTGCATGCATTATTCGCCAAAACTGGAGTGTTCAGAGCGATTTCCAATCGAATCCTTCCTTCAAAAAAGCCAAGAAGACTGAAAGTCGGTGTGGCCTTCGCAAGAATCGTTTATAAAGTAAGTTTTAAAAGTTTTGCAACTTTGGTTAGATTTTCCAGTTTTTATTTTCCTAAGCTATTCATTTCCGTATGTTTATTCTCTGGAAAAATCATCATTCAGGACTATGAATTTATCGAAGACGAATTGCGCTCCTCTTTCCATCCACAGAATTCATTCTGTTTTGCGATCGACAAGAAATCCCCTCTTGCGTTTCAAGACAAAATTCGACAACTTTCCAAATGTTTCCCCAATGTCTATAGTTCACCTGGTAATGATCAATTTACTCTTCTATTCTAAATGCGAAAAAAACTCAGAAGACTATGAAGTGAATGGAGGAGGGCACAACATCAACCATGCACATTACGACTGTATGAGAATTCTTGCAAGTAATAACACGGATTGGCAATATATCGTTCTACTGCAAGTAACATATCCTTTCTTTCAACTTTGAATGCAAAATTTATTTTTTGTCAACAACAAAGTATTTTAGAATCATGATATCATCACAAAATCTGTTTATGAACTGGTTGAAGTATTCGATATTTTGGGAGGAGCGAATGACGCTGAAGTAACTAGGATGCCAAGAGAAAGAATCGATAGAAATTTTGTATGGAATGCCAAAAATATAAAGCTTTTTAAAGATGGTGGGTCTTCGCTATCCTTTTTATCATCTTGCCCAATAAGTTTGTTCTTCAACTTTTAAAGTTAGAATATTCGTTAACCTCGGTTTTTCCTACCGTTTTCGATTTTAAATGGTTTGAAAGACTTTTCCTTTCAATTTCCAAGAATTATAAGAAAAGAAGCTTGCTGGATGACCAAATGAAAACGTCTTATTTTCGAGCAAATGGTTTGCAGAATCGAAGGTTGCTCCTGAAATTCTGAATAGGAATTTTTCCTGGGGAAAGGGTGCGGCACAAGCCTCTTTGTCAAGGGCCGCTGTCGACTGGCTCACGCAAACTGTTGATTTGAGTCTTCTAATTGCCAAAATCGATGCCAACGTAGGTTAACCTATCAAGGATGAAAACTTGTCGAATTCTTCAGGGTTTCGGCGCAGACGAAGAATTATGGCAAATGCTGCAGGTTAGTGATTTCCTCGGGATGCCAGGTCATTTCACGAACAGATGTCTACAGCAGGGCAAGAACACAGATTTCATTACGAGGTTGGCATGTTTCTGGTTAATTTTTAAAATTATTCTCGAATGGCCATTCTGTTTGCGACCAAATTGATGAAATTTGATGAATTAAGGCAGAGAACACATACTCACATTTGAAATAGCACTTGCGCTCTTTAAATTAAGGAATGACTTTTAACTTCGTATTAAAATTTCTTCAATGCACTTTTCTAATTTTAAAATTTAAGCAACGTCGCTTTTCCAATTCCAATTGATCAAGCTCTGACGATACGAAACTTGACCTTTCGATTTTCAATAAGTGAAACTTGCATCGTATTTTCAATCTCATTTCCCTATCCAAAATAATAACTGGTTTCCTTTCAAACGTCTTTACGAGGAATTCATAAATGACATTCATGGCATTCATTGTTTCTTGTAACTGGTGAAATATTCGTTGGGTCTTTCAGAATGTCGCAGTGGAAATACGGCGGTCCTCAGGAGTGTGCTTCTGGAGTAAATCGACATGTGATCTGTCTGTTGGGAGTCGAGGACATTCCCACTCTCGCTGCCTTTCCCAATATCATGGCCAATAAAGTAAGCAGGCACACGAACTAACTTTGTTTCAAACGAATTTCACAGCTATTTGAAATGTCAAGCTAAGTTGAACTTTTAAAATGCCTTACAACAGGAACTATACGAAATTTGTATTTTATCACTTTTTCCCAATCTGAACTTCAAACAACTATTTATAATTCATTTCTGCAAAAGCAATACTCTTGATTCCATTTTTTAAGTTGCCCAAACCTTACTTTCCCTAGTGCTCTTCGTCTATTTTTAAGCAATTTATGCAAACAGAAAGTTCAATTTGATTGTAATTTCAGATGATGCCGGACTTTGATATCGCTGCAATAGATTGTTGGCACGAGGTTATATTTAATCGAACTCATTTGGATCAGGACGATCATCCTCTCGAAAGGAGCTACTATGAGAATATGGTTAATGTTAGTATTTTAGTTTATATAAAATACTCTTCCACACTATTTAGGTGCTTTATCATAAACATAAAAACGAATCAGACTATAAGTTGAATTGTATGCCTAATTACACTGAGTGGCAAAGGAGGAAGTATCCTGTTTGAATAGGAGTTATGATTACGAAGAAATTGACTAGGGTCAGGGCTGATCAAATATTAAAATTTTAAAAAATTCCAAGTCAAGGACAAAGACAAAACAAAGCTTCGTCCAGCCATGACTGTGATAAACAGAATGAATGATCTCATTGTGAAACAAGCCTTAATAACTCAATTTATGCCATTCCAAACGTGCCTCGCCTTGTTAACCTTTTTTGGGTCCAAATGAATAAATTATTATTTAGAGATTGTGTTAGACAAATTGTGAGTGGATTTGCGAAAGGAATTGGGGAGGAAAGGAATGAAAGCCGCAATTAGAGTAGAATGGGAATGGAAGAAGAAGAAGGGGAAGGGAGAGATTTGTATGTCCAGAGAGGGGAGGGAAGCAGATATGGCACATGGAGAGATGGGGAAAGCTCACCCATGCAGAGGCAGACTAAGGGCTAAGGGTTGAAGCTGTCCGTCTCTTTCCATTTCAGAGACGCAGAGGCAGAGAATTGGTTGTCTGAGACGGAGTGGGGAGTGGCAGAGAAGGCAGAAGCAGGCAGAGAAGTAAGCAGCTCGCCTGCACGGCTTCATCCCCTTCTTACTAAATTTGCAGCTCTGCCATCCAGTTAGCCAGCACTCCGCGCAGTCACACTATGCCAAAAGTCGCATGCTCGCATCTGTGAAGGTAAAGGCTATTTCATTCATTCATTTTTCGTCAGTGATATCTTTTGAATTCATTTCGATTTTGACATCAATTTTTCGATGCAAACTATTGTTATATCATTCAAAAGTTGATATAAAAATAATCGATATTTCTAAAAAAAAAAAAAAGATTTGTCAATTTCAGTGACCCTTTGATGACGATAAGCATGCGAACCTTCGGCGTGGGTCAGCCTTCAGCCCCCAGTTCGAACTCAGTCAATCGACTGCGACAGAGCGAGCGCATCGGTGGTCAACAGCTGCTCAGGTTTGTCTCCCTCGACATTAGTCCTTCTGCTCTTTCTTCTTCCTTCTTCATTCCCATTCTTTCCCTTCCCTTCCCATTCCCTCATTCCACATATCGCATTCCATTTCATCACCACTCCCTTTCTCATTGTCATTCCGTTTTGTCTTCTGTCTTCAGTCCTCTGCTCATCTTTCACTCATTCAAATTTATAGTTCACTAGTACCCTCTACTCATCTACTGCAGCTCTATTGCTCCTTGTGTCCGCTAGGTTACAGCGTTCAACTGTCAGCCAACTTTACTACTTCAATAATTCAATATCAATATGAGGAAAGACGAGCCTCGCAATTTCTCCTCCCATTTGAAATGATTCTTATTTTGCATTGTCTCGCAATAATTTATGGATGTTTTTGTTGTTTTGTGAGCATACACATTGGCACTCCCAATCCCCATTTCATGCTCAAACGTACAATTCTACATTCCCCCTTCCCCTCTCTTCCTCCCTCCTTCTCTTCTAGTCCATTTGAGGGATCTTCATTGCCCCTTTCTGCTCACTTCCTCTCCTTTCTTCTCTTCCTTTTCCTATTTTTTATGCCTGAAGCAATTTTATCTATTTCAGTAGAGCCCTTTCACCCTTTTATTCTCCTTCATTCAGCACATTCAGACGTCCCCCTTCTCTAATGGAAGCAGCTTCTGCAGGCGGCGGCTCGAATTCAATCGAATTCTGCGAGTCGAATGCGATGGTCTGCATGAACGGGACGAATGGCAACCTGGCAGGGATGACAGGCACTCAGGACATTTACGAGAATGGAGTCGTTTACTCTAGACAGGGGTGAGCTGTTCTCGTCATAATTCATCATGGATTATCGAGGCTTTTCAGGGAATCGCCTCCTTTGCCACAAGCTCCAAATACCAGCGGATCGCACTACAACGATGCTATGGTATGAGTTTACCTTTGTACATTTCTTTTTTCTTCTTCTAAAATTATGCAGTAATTTCTGAGACATATTTGTTATCAGAAATAGACATTTTTTCGCGCTATGATATCATATAGTCCATGATTAACAAGGTTATTATCAATGGAATATATTTCAATGAGAGACACCTGGATAATTCGTTTACTTCGTAACCTACGAAATAGTATGAGGAAGATCTCTTCCTATCTTGCACTATGCCTTTAACTATGGGTTGCGAAGGACTGCGTAAACTTTCCTTCCAACCACTTTCTCGCTTCTGTTTTGTTTTCCACGCACTATTTTTCGTTATTTTTTATTGCGCTTTGGGAGGGAAGTTTATGCAGCCGTTACGAAGTAGTGAATTATCCAAATTGTCAATGAAGACCATTTTGATATCAATATGTCATCATATCCCCATCCTTGCAACTGAAAAAATTGATTTGAAAAATTAATGAATAGATTATCTATTCCTAAAACGAAGCCATAGGAAGAAGTTACCATCTGAAATATTTATATCTTCGATTTTGCATAATTTTCTGCAAACTTCTCTGGTTTTATTTAGATAATGAATAAATTAAAAATCACCATTGAAAAACTAACGCGCGTCTCTAAAACATTCTTTTCTTTCAAATTTTCGAACAATCCGAAGAAACTTATCATTCTTTCTGGCTTAACGCTGCGTTACTTGTGTTTTTTGAAGTGTTCGTTTGAAATAGAAGGATGAATAATCGTTCGAACTCTCTTGGGAGAAGGAGGGGAATGAATGGATGAATGATTGTTGGCTGACTGGATGACTGGGATGGCTGAATGGTTGGATTGCAGATGCAGCAGACGAGTTCGACTGGACGAGGAGGGCAGGAGGCTGAGGAGGAGGACATAGATGAGGAGATGCAGAGCATGTATGCAAATGGACAGGGCAAACAGGCCATCGTCCCCAGCAAATCACAAGTCCTCTTCTATCTCTCCACCTCACTACATCTCAGAGTGCAACAGACTGGATCGGACATGCAGGTAGATTTCTTCTTTCTTTCAAGTTCTATAAAAGAAAATTTAAGAGAAAGCGCGCTCTAATTAAAAAGAATATCTCAGCAGTAAATTTCTTTCTTTCGGAATTTACACGATGCGCCAAGAATATTGCTCGATTTCTAATTCAATTAATCATGCGATACGTGCTTTTTTCATTGTAAAATAGAAATTTATCTAAACATAGATACGGGTATTATAGGCTATCATGATTATAATCGTTTGAATTCGATTCTGGACAGAAGTTTACTCAAAGTTCTCAACTGCTATAAATGAGAATCAGGCAGTAATTATAGCGCATCCTGTAGATTGATGTTTTCGCTATATTCCTTACACAAATTGGCTCATCTCTTCATCTCTAGAGACACTTAATTTTCACTTGTAATTTTGAGCTATTATAGAATATCAAGCTTGCCTGAATGATTTTTTAAATTTAGAAATCGCTATTTACTTTTTCAGATAACCGACTCAAGTCATTTTCCCCTGTTCGACATTTGGGCGGAGCGAATCTGCTGCAGCAACTCCCCAGTGTGGATAGTGGAGAGCTATGGCCGTCGAGTGATGATCGTGACAGAGACGCACCGTCCTCACGCCCTGTCCTGTCTGCTTCCCCGATTCTCCCTATTTCGATCGTCTCGTCGTCGAGCTCCTTCTCTGTCAGTAATCGATTGGAATGGACATCCTATTGGTTTATTCTTGCCCGGTAAGCAATTCAATGTGTTTCAATAAGTGAATGAAATGAACTCTTAGGTGAGCCTCTGATAATCCAAAACAGCCAACGCAAAACTATTGCGAGATGCAATCGACTGTCGGAAGACGGGTGAGAATGATCAGTTTACATCATCCGATTTCTCTACTGCTTATTATAGATACTATGCTATAAGCTAAAACAGTTTTGTCCATTAGTTATTTATTAGCCCACTGAAGAGAAGAGCTACGATGCATCTTGTTTAAGACAAATACTCGCTTTTTGAAAGAAAATATAAATAGCAGATCTGTACACAAGTCGCGTCATATTCTCATCTATTCACTAATTTTTAACCAATCATGCTGAAAATTTAAAAGTGTATTTATCAAGAAATTATGCAAGAAAGACACTCGTCCATTCTCCTTACAAAAGTGCCCCTGAACGAAATAGGACTCCTCTCTTTCAGAAAAAAGGCATAAATTGTAAAAAGGGGATAGAAGCGTGAAAGACAAGGTTTCACCCGGATTCATATAAATCTCTTATTCCTTGAAGGATAAGAACTTGACATGTGGCAGACGCTTTTGAATAAATCAAATATAACTAGCAATATCTCCATCATTCGGATTATTTTCAGAGAATGTTGGCAATGGGTCAATGAAGTTAACGACATCGAGTTGGCGCGTCTTTCCCACGGTCGATTGGATTTCTACTCGGAAGCCACCCTGCCGATGCCCATCAAACTCCTCGTCCTGGCCAGTTTGACCAGCATCGTTCATGGACTTCATCACAGTCCTTCACTATTCTCTTGCTTACAATAGTCCGTACTTCGTTCACTCATCGTTCGTATACTTATCTATTTATTTGCAAAAATGAAAGGATGATTTCAATTTGTGGAGAACAGAGATTCAAATTCGTTTCTGCCTTATCAGTATAGTCTCCTCTTCTTTTCCTCAATTGCATCTCCAATGTATCGATCATTTCTCTTCCAGAGATTGTTTATATTTTGCATCTGATTTCATGTTTCAGTTGCCAACTTCGATCTCACAATCATTTTGTGTCTTTATTGATCTAATAAGTTGCTGTCATTTATGATCTGATTTGACAAGGTGTTTTCATGCAATCTATGGGTACTCGTTTCATCATTCATCGTTCATTAAAATGTATTTATATCTACCGTGTGGACACAATGAATTGTCAAGTGGTTCAATTCAAATGACAAAAGTATCGATTTGTTATTCTGTCACATTGTCATTAAATGTTTCTATCTCTGTTACAGTCAATCTGCGTGGGAGTGTGAACAGTCTGACTGTCAGTCACTCCTCGAGTAGTCTCTCACTCTCCCTCTCTCTCTCTTCACCTGTATGCAGTCATTTCCTCTGTTCATGCCTCTTGTATGTTTTTTTCTTATCGTGTCGATCTTGATTTCTCTGCCATTCTCTCCATTACAACAGCACAACTGAATTGTCTCTCCCCGTCTTTATTGACTTTCCCCTTCCCTTTATCCCAAACGGTTTTGCTCCTTCAAATCTCTGATTCCCTCAAATCTAACTGCCTTGCTCTGTGCGCATCTGGCCGCGAAGTTCCCTTACACTCCTCTTTTTCCCCATTCAGTTTCCTCCGCATTTCAGCTCTCCATTTGCATGTGCATTCCCGCTGCAGTCCTTCACTCATCTTCACTAATTTGCCATCAAAGGAAATTCAATTCAATTCGATTTCAGCCTGCAGTCAAACAGCTGCCAGTATTTCTTCATTTCTTCCTCTTCTTGTAAACGAGTTTCTCGATTTCAACTCATTTCACCCTTCAGTCTCTCCTGTTTGCCTGTTTCCCTCTCTCTCTCTCTCCCCCTTTCTATTTACGGCACTTCTAATTCCTTCCTTGACAATTGGGCAATAACTTCGTCATTGTTTCTACGTATTTCATAGTTGCTAAGAGAAAACACATTCTCAAGTGTTTTTGAATTTTCACCGCGTCAGCACACTTAATCTGGCAAGAAATTCTTGCCTTACTACAGTTGATCTGTGCATTTCTTCATTACTTCGATGACGTAATCCTTTCACCCATCGGCTTTCATTCATCTTCACGTCTTTTCAGTCTTTCATTTGCTTATTGAGATGAGCCCTTTGGCATCTCCCTCTTTGTTTTTCTATCTGCCGGATATATTTCAGTCTTCTCCTCTTCATTTCTTTCATTTCCTTTTCCTCTTTGAGGCGTTCTCTTCAGTCAAACGAGTGCTTTTCTGCATGTTTCCTTCTTTTCCCTCTTCTCTCTGCTTCACCCGAGTGAGTTTATCTCTGCTTTTCTTATCTCTTCCCCCGTTTCTCTCTGCTCTCTCCATCAGTTTCAATCCCTAATATCCTCGTTCAGAGCTCCAATCATTCACTCTGCTCCGTGACTTCGACATATCTCTATCCGAGTTCTCTGATAATCCGACTTCTTTTAGATATTATTTTCTCCCCTAAATGGATATTTCGTATGGAAGGCAATTGTCATTTCTCGACCTGCCAAATGAGCTTCTCTTAGAGGTAAATTTATGGTTCGTAAAAACTACATAAATGTGGAAAATTGCTGAACATTAATAAAACGCGCAATGGTCCAATTGCCTAGTATATTTTTTCTTCATAAAACTGCATACCCTGTATTTCCCGTCAAATTTCCGCTCCCCCAATTTTTCTCACTTCTTATTCGTCTCTCCATTTTTGCGTATCTCTCACCTAACGATGCTAAATATGCAAAAGAAAAGTATTGCGAAGGAAAGAGTTGAAACCTTTGCTAATTGATTTGAGAATACTCAACACACTACCACCTATATCAAATTGCTTGTCACTACATATCGTTTTTAGCTAGATGTTTCTGGGAAAAGCGTCTTGAGAGAGTGTAAAAGGAGAGAGAAATAAGAAACGAGAAATTTGGTGGAAAATACAAAGACATAAAGAAGAAATTGGCATTTTACATTTTGATTCCGCTGGCATGATTGATGCGTGTCAAGATGTTCTACAAATTTATATTTTGAAAAAAAAGAAATTGAATTGAATTTTCGGTTTCAGATAATCTTTTAAATGAGATTTACATTTCGAATTTTTAAAGTGGAAAATATTATCAGTATTGATTTTTAAAACTTATTTTTCAATAAGTTGATCTTCTCCATCACTCCATTTATCATGATTTAAAATAAATTTAAAAAGCAGACAAATGTATTTTAAAGCATTGGATTAAGATTTGTAATTTAAGGTATTTCGTCGTCTACCCACCAGAGATCTCTATTTTGGAATCGGAAATTCAAATGCCAGACTTCGGTCGCTCATTTCTGCAAACATCAACTCCCTCCCAAAGTAAATAATTTCTTGATGCTACATTTGGAGAGTTAAATGGTTACAGCAAAACTGAAATTCACAAAATCAAAGTCAGACAAATGTAAAAGTCATTTTCATTCGATTTTATTTTGCTTTCTTGAAAAAGGGTTTATAAACTTTCAAGTGAGCCTATAGTTAAGAAGGATGAAAATGGAGACTTCGAATCTTATCAGAACCTTTTTCTGCTAATTAGTAATAAATCACAAAGTAAAATCACAAAACAACGAGAATATTAGCTATACATTTCTCATCATGATGGATCTATGCCTTTTCCAGATTCGAAGTGCATTGTCGCGTCGACATTTTTAAATCAGATCCATTCATTTCGCCATCGATCGAATATCTCTTCACTGTTTTCGATAAGAATGCGCCAGGTAGATCTTTTTTCAACTTAATTGACAATTACCGTTTAACAGATTTTATTATTTGATGGAGTGATTTTTGCTTATGAAAGATGATAGATTGCTTTCAGTTTCCAAGAAAGAAGACCCTTTTGTAGTTACTACCCTCTTTTTTTCTCCATACTATTTCCCAGAAAAGAGGGTGGCAACTAAAATGAGGAAGAAAGAACCGTCGTTTGACAAAAATTCGTAAATGGTAAAAATCACTCCGTCAAATGGAAACCACCAAATTACTTATATCCATTTTATATTAATTACAGATTATGAGCAGAAGCGTCGTTTATGTCTATCAGGAAATGACCGTTTATTTCGTGAACTTCTTGTGTCTCACTCGAATCACGATGCTTTTTCGACTCATCAATTGTTTGGTCAATATAATATTTCTGGAGATTTGTTGGATGAACAGATTGTGCGAAGGGTACGACTTTTAATCACTTAGATATAAATATTTTTGAAAGAATTGCAGTTATTATCATACACTCGACTAACTGCAATTAGATTCCACGTACAAAAGCAGTGTAGATTGGAAGCAATCGAATTCGAAGATGAATTTCTCACGGAATGCATTTCTTTCTGTGAATTCCTCTGTCAATCAGTAAAAATTACGTAAGTGTCATGTTTGGCCTCTGATTTTAAAATGGAAGAAAAAAATCGTTTGACAAGCAAGACATGGAATAACGAGGATAAATAATTGAATAAGTGGGAAGACGGGGTTCACGAAGTTTTGATTTGAGCATTTTCGAAGCTTATGTCGAAGTTCGTGCATCGCGGGTGGGAAATATATATTGGTCAGAGAGGAGAATTCTTATGCTATCTTCTAATTCTTGTTATCATAAATTCATGCCATTTCCGAGCTACCTACTTACTAACTGAAGTCGACCAAATTACTTTACAGGTCTCTTCTACTCTCGTCGAAGCGACCATTATTTCCTTGGCAGTTAGGACCAAAATCTCAGAAACGATTGCAAAACCTTACGCATTTGGATACTCTCATTTTAGAGGTACAAGTAGAAACCTAAAGACTAAATAAAAGTTGAAATTTAGAATATGGGCATATTGAATATATTCGATGGAAATAATCTTTTCTGTGGGACGAAGAAACTCAATAAATTGCATCTAAAATTGGACCACAGACATCGAATGGATATAGATGAAATTACGACGATCGATCTAGATGGTTAGTTTTTCGCCATATTTATACTTTCTAGTTCTAATAAGAATCGGAAGCTCATAGCTGATTCAAG
Source organism: Diploscapter coronatus (assembly GCA_964036155.1). Classification (NCBI taxonomy): domain Eukaryota; kingdom Metazoa; phylum Nematoda; class Chromadorea; order Rhabditida; family Rhabditidae; genus Diploscapter; species Diploscapter coronatus. The sequence continues at coordinate 18,758,599 of OZ038423.1, read as the reverse complement.
TGGCCCGGTTGAAGCTTCGAAGTCGAAAGCGAAGTTATCACCCTTTTAACACCGGAGCTTGGATTTGACATAAGATAGAATTTCCACAACTTTTGAGTATGAGCTCTAGATTATCGCTTATCTGAAAATCTGTCTGATCTAGTACAGGGTTATTTCAGGATATTTCTTGCTGAATCTGATCGGAAAAGTGCCAGTCGCTCCGCTGGACATCTCGATTTACTACGACATTCCCGTGCTCGTTCTGCAATTTGATCCTCTGCAAATGTGTGCCTTAATTCGCTGTTGGCGCACAGCTCCCTTTGCTCAGCCGATCACTCAGATCGTCTTCAATTCGACCGTCACTATCTCCCAATTCCACGATGCAGCTGAGCATTCAAGATTGTTCCAGTAAGAGCTTTCGAATTGACTAAATTTGTATAAAATTTCACTTAGATATGGTGAATTGCTGCCTGTACCGTACTGTCGATTCCACTCAATCCACACTTTCAACAGAAATGTCGTTCTGAAACTCGCCTGCTATGCAAACGGAAATGTCACCCAATGGCATATTCAGACGGGAATTCTGAAGTCTAGTGGATATAGAAAGATTTAGAAAAATAGAAATTAGATCACTGTCCATAGATTTAATAATGTTAGGCTCTTTAGAATTTTTAACGTCACGAAATTGTGATTGTCGATTCAGATGTGCCTTTCTCAACTCGATGTCATATTTTCAACTCTCAAGTCACACAATTTTACACGAGTATGTAATAATATCCAGAACTAATAAAGACTTTTATTTATTATGTATTCGAATGAATTACGCTAAAAATTCGGAGTATTCGGAACTCTAAGGTCCTAATTCTTTCTTGTTTCTTATCGTCTTCCCCCTGTTCAGCGAAGGGCTTTTTCCGAAGTTGGACCAGCAACAACAACTTTTGCCATGTACCATGCAATAATTCGTGCACTCTATGCATAGGGAGCGCAAATGCTCAAATTTGAACATGCAGAATTGCAATTTTTTCCTAAATGAATTTATCGAACCGGCTTCCTGCAAATTTAGTAAAATTAGGAACATTTTTGGCTAAAATCTAAGCCTGTTTTTGAAGAAAACATGTTCACGTTTGTACATGTGCAGACTTGCCTCTATCACGCTTGCCATCTGACTAATAAACGTCAAATTTGCAGATACATGCCACACAACTTTGACAAAAATATGAAAATAAAATTTCTTTAAATCGCGAAATTCAACGAGGAAATAAAATGAATCCGCCAAACAGACGACCGCATTTCTACGCGATGTGTTGATGTGTTGCAAACGAGCGCGAAAATCAAAATGCATTTCGCAAAAATACGTTTCTGCTCTTTCTTTGTTTGCTCGTTTTTATCGTTTTTGTTGCCAGTTTTCATTTTTTATTATTTTCAGCGTTGAGCGATGCGTTTTTCTGCAGTGATGAATGACTCGGCGGCCATCGACCAGTTCGCCAGTCAGTTTGTGGCATTTGCATTCAAACTCATGATTCCCTGCTTTCAGCCTACCTGACCCAGGTGAATCGAATGTGCAAGAAGAACTGCTGCGTCAAGATTCAGCCAAATGGTATTCTTTGGCAATTCATGAATGTCGTGATTTCGTAAGACCGTGCACTATAGGTAGTAAAATGAAAGAGGACGAAAGTGAGGAGAATTCGTATGGGAAAAGATAGCTCACGACGTCCTCACAACTTCACGAGATTTGCCAGTGCTTGATTCCTTTTTGGCTATCCCCTGTCATTAATCGATTCGTTAATCTCAGGAATGACGTTCATGAGCAGTGGCAATATGTCCGAATCGGGTCACTGGTTCTGTCTCTTCATCTCCAAGGATGGTCATTTATTCCGCAGCTTTGTGAGTATTCATTCATTTTCTTATTTTTGAATGACAAATGAATTTTTATTATTTACCCCACGGATTTTAAAAATCTACTAACCAAAATTGACTGAAATGATCGAACATACAGAGCACAAACTCCACCCCTTTGCAAAACGCGACATTTAACAAAGAGTGGTAGTACAGGGACTTCCGAAATAGAATGCAAGTACCCTTCAACTGCTGTATGTTATCAAAATTCGTACTAAATCGACGATAAATCTTCTGAAACGGTTCTGTGCCGAAAATCAGCTCATCTCGTTTGAGGACACGTAGCACATGGCGAATTTGTAATACAGAATCGTGTTGATTTGGAGATAAGATTTTTATCATTTTTTCGGGTTCGAGTAATTTAAAAAAAAAACTTCCTACTTCACCAATGTATAAGTTACCCTCACGAATATTTTGATACCAGATTTGGCTATGCTAGGTGAAATTTGGGAACCTGCCTGCGTTCTCTAACTGAATGAACTCTGAAAATTGTAAGCCTAAGTGATAAATGAAGACACGATACTGTAATTTTTCAAGCTTATTATTGTTTACCTCATACATATTAAAAAAAAGCTTCTAATTCTTTTGCTATTCTGAAAATAGTGTCAACTTGTTCAGTCATTTGCTGGCTTGGACCCATCAGATCCGGAAAAGAACTACATTTATTTCGAATTTGCACTGGATGAAATGTCGCGAATGCTCAACAAGGACCACCATCACATGAAGCTCAAACTCGCCAATAATGTGAGATATTTTCTGGAGTCATTTTGAATTCATTTGTGCGTCTGTCTGTTCCAGTCTCACATCGGTCCGTACCTGCGAGTCGAGTTACAGTCGCCCTGCTCCGATCTGATTGTCCACGAATTCATGGTCCGCATCATTCCCTCTCGCAGCTGGGACTTGTACCGTCAGCCCACCATCGGACATCTCAAGGTATTCGTTCATTATCGAATGGAAGTTTCTTAATTCTTCTTTGGATTTAATGCAGGAATTTGAGCATACAACTTCTACGTTTCACTTTCAATGCATATTTTTGCTCAAATATTTACAATTTGAATGAATCTCTAATCACCTTTCATTCCAAAAGTTAGGGAAAGATTTTTTTTTTAATTCAGATGAGCATCTACATGCCGCCCAGCAAGCAGATCCTCAGGCTGCTGCACTCTCTCAAGTCCATGAAGGCCAAATTTGTGGTGAGATTTTTTCTCGCTTTCTTATAAAAAATAAAATGATTTCTTTCCAGAAATTCCGCTCGAACAACGAGGGCGAGATGTACATCGAAAGCAACACGGATCAGGGCCAATTGAGTGCGTATTTCAGCGAGCTGCAGAACGACAGAATCGGTATGATTTTTTGTTTTGTATAGTAGAAAATCTGAAATGTTCAGAATCGGATTCGCAGGAGGATTTCGCGACAGTTCGTCTGATGACCAATTCTGTCCACCAGTTCTACTCCGCTCTGCCGCCCCTGACTCGCATCAAATTGAGTAAGAATGGTTTTACTTAAATCGGGTCTTTGAATGAAAGCGAAGTTCTAAATCAATGGTGAGACGAAACTCCGACCCCGGTTTTGAAATATTCTGTAAGTTAGTTCTGATTACGGTTCCAATATTCGAAAATTCAATTCCGTCTTAGCCATTTTCCAAACGTTCCAAAGTTCAATGAAAATATCGTTATGAAGGGAGTCCAATGAAAAACTGGGAAACTTCACAGAGCAGAAAAAGATCATAATTTCAAATTCGCAAAAAAATAGTAAATTTCGGAATTCCAGACACAATCACAGACAGAATGGCGGAGTTCAAGACGTTCTCGCACGAGGAAGATGCAAAGATCGTGTTTGTCGTGGGAAACATCACCGAATGAAGCAGAACGAATGCAGATCGATGAAGAGACAAAAATGTAGATGCAGCTTGAAGGTTACCGGTAATTTATGTCATTCAACGATTGATTGGACGGGTTTTTGTTTATTTGGATCTGTAAGTACAGACTTTTCTACTTGTTCATGACTTTCAAACATATCGTTTTTGAACATGTCATTAATTTCATGTGTCGGCTATTCAAAAGATACTGGATTCATTTTGTTTTGGCGGAGAATAAATTCGATATTTAGATTTTTGGTAGATTTATTATTTTCGACTAACAAAAGTTCCCCTCTGTGGCTTTGTAATATTTTCCTCTGTTGCTTATTTTATTAGTTTTTTCCTTGTTTTATCCATTCAATTCAGTTGCTGTTTTACTGTGTGAATCGGCGGGAGAAGAATGCAGCATCAAAACGGAGACAAGGCCTCGAGATCGACGGAAGCAGCCAGGAAAGTCGTCAGATGGTGAGCCACAAACTCGTACATTTTTAGATTAGATTAGGGTAAGAATTTAGATGAAATTAGAAAAAGCTATTTTCGGGAAATTCATCATTCGAATTGAATATTTACTTCGTTCATTAGAATGAAATTTAATCTTCTGAAGTGTTACTATTTTGAATTTCCTGGAGAAATATATTCGAGCCTAGATTAGATAAGATTCTCGACACTGAAGAAATAGGTTTACTCAGATTAGACAGGTTGAATATATTCGAAAAGAAATTCAGGAATGATATTTCTTTAAAAATTTCGTTTCTTAATCCAATTTTTAATTCTAAAATTCTAAGGATTGTTATGAAAATGAATGAAAATGCGAGATTTGCGAAAAGGGAACGATAGTGAGATAGTTAGAGATGACCAGGACAAGTCAGTTCAAACAGTGCGGTGTCCCTGAGGGAAGGGAGATGACTGTTCTTCTTCTCTCTATCCTTCCCTCCCTCTCTCATCTTGTCTATCCTTTTCCCGCTCTCCTTTCTCCCTTTTCTCCCCTCTTCACAACATTCCCTCCCTTCCCTCTCTGTCACTTTATTGATTATGTAGTGTCCAGTCGGTTGTTTGTCTGCTGAATCATCTCCTCATCCACTCATTCATTCATTCTTTCATTCTTCCATCCAACTTATTCCTGACTTTATCGATTACTTTCAGGGCTGCAGAGGAAATGGTGAGCGGCACAGAGGATCAGCTGGCCGATTGCAGGGAGGTCTTCTGCTACTTCGACAGCAAGGGCGACGAGAAGATCGGCGTTCAGCAGGTTCAAATTTATGCATTTTATGAATTTTTCTAAAAAAATTTTAACATATATTACTGTTTTACTTGCCATTGCATTTAAATCAGACCTCCACTACTCAAATTATTCGAGATGTTTTGAATTATTAGGATCTTTTTTCGAATGATTACTTTTATTTGTTCATTTCAGATCGGAGACGTTCTGCGCGCATTGGGACAGAACCCGACAGAGGCGGACATCAATCGATTCCTGGGGAACTACGACAAGGACGCGAGGCTCTCCTTCGAGGACTTCGTGCCCATCTTCCAGCAGGTCGCCAAGAACAGGTTCGATTGACTGATTGATTGTGCTATAGACGGAGATGTTAAGGGAGAAGCACACAGTGGAGGAGTTCGTGGAGGGATTGTCGCACTTCGACAAAGAGGGCAATGGGATGATCAATGTCGCTGAGCTCAGACATCTCCTCACTACACTCGGTATGTCTTTTTCTTCGTCTGAGATTGTACAGGATGAGACATTAATAGTGAACGATTCCTAATTTGCCTCATCGCTTTCAAAGCACAATTTTCCATGGTAATGTAAAAATGATACAACTATCAGATCAGATTCATGTTCGTTAAAGCTGAAGAGAGTTTCGAAATGCCTTTAGATGCATGCTAGTCAAATTTTTACAATAAACCCTCCGCTGCTGTAAATGAGAACCGAAGAGCAGTTATGAATCACTATGCTTTTCTGTAGAAAAGAAAATGATCACATTTTAGAATTCACCATGATTTAAAAAATAAGTAGCTCTTGCCAATAGCCGTACAGTATTGCTATTACTCGTCACAACTTTTTCCTTATGAACTCATCTTTATCTTCAATGGAAAGGCTCGCAAAGCATGAGCGTAATTGAAGCTGAACATAATATCGAAACGTTTACCTGCATCATGCTGCGAAGTAGTAATTTTTACTTATATTTGCAGGAGAGCGTTTGTCGGACGAGGAGGTCGACCAGCTGCTGGCGGGACACAACGACTCGCACGGCAACGTAAACATCGCGGATTTCGTCAGAGCCGTCATGAATTCCTAAACCTTTCGTTTCCAATTCAGCCGAACTTGATTATTTATTAGTTTGTCTTTTTCTTTCTTTCTTTCCTCCTTTCTTGTGCAAATCTGGTGATAGATGCAATCATTCGTTCATTCAATAGTTCATTGAATTAACTCCAGCAGAGCTCCTCCGATACATTTCCCTTATCTTCCATTCATCTCATTTCCCTATTAAATGAGTTTATCGCCTGGGTTCTCTTTCCTCTCACTATGTAGTTATCCTGCTTCTCTGTCTGCCAGTATATCCCCCTATTTCCGTCCGTTTATCCTTTGTCGAATTCATTGCCACCTCAATCATTCATATTTCAATTATCCGATTTTCATAATCTCGACTTATTGCCTTATTTCGATGCAGAATAAGCTCTTTATTTCCTTTTATGGATTTGCCTTACAAAATCGTCATTCATTTCACTTTATTTGTATACATTTTCGCCAGTATAAAATTGATAAAATTTTGTTGGATAGCTGGTCTGTTCGTGAACTAATAATTATGGTTGTACACCATTTCAAATTACTCAAACAGAATTAAATTTCCTAATGATTCGAGCTGAACAACTTAGATGGCTTCATCGGAGCAGAAGACAGAGCCTCGAATCGGTGCCGATGCGGCCACAATCCGTGCAATGCTCCACGAACTGGGCGTCCAGGAATATGAACCCCGCGTTGTCAGTCAGCTGCTTGATGTGGGTTTTCTTTTTATATCGAACCTATTCTGTGAATAATACATTTTATTCGATATATTATTTTCGTGAAAACTGAATTTTAAATGAGAATAATAATTTGAAAGTCTGAATAAAATATCGAAACACCTTTTCCCTAGATGTTTCAATTCTGACTGACGTCTTGTCAAAATTGATCAATTTACTGGTCGCGTAAATTCAGTTTGCCTATGCAACGACCTCCGATCTGCTAGCGAATGCACGAGCCATTTCCCTGCACTGCAACAAGACGGCCATCGACGAGATGGACGTACAACAAGCACTCAACGTCACTGGTCTGATTCACTTATACTTCATTCCTTGCAATTGGACAATCTGCAGGTCTGCTCAAGGAGCCTGGACTCGATCGAATGGCCAAGCTGCAAATGGCCGCAGAGAAGAACAGCCAGCCTCTGCCTCCCATCCGACACAACTTCGGACTCAAACTGCCTCAGGATAGGTAGGGAAATAAAGTTTAGAAATTTTATTAATAAGCAGTGCCTTAGAAGGCAGTACCTCGTTCTAAGTGTAGAACATCATGACAGGGCATTTAGATTTCAACATTTAGCATTCTATTTCATCTCACTTGTAGCAAATATCAAACATTGCAACGTTAGTTATGTACATCATACGTCGAAGATGAACTTGTCAAAGTAATTTTGCTATAATAAAGCATACTATTTGCAGATTTTGTCTACTGCAGCAGAACTATGAGTGGAAAGGAGGGGAAGAGCAACCTCGAGTGATTGCGTCCGTGGCTGCCAGAGCCGAGCAACAGCCTGTCATTCAACCCGAACACGTTCAGGCAAATCTCCTCAAAAGGAGACACGAAGACGATTTCGATTCCTGAATTGCCCTTCTCTACATTCGCTTTCCTCTGTGATATCTCAGGACGATCTCATTCTGCTCAATCATTCATTTTCATGTTCATTTTGTTTATTCAATTCCTTCATAGCATAAATATCTGTTATCGACGAAATGAAGTGTTTATGAGATCAGATTCAATATCGGGTAAGAAAAATACCGTGAAAAAGATTTTAATCCCAGAGAACAGAAAAAGGCAGCACAGCGAAGGTAGACAATAATTGAGAATGTGGATCTTTCGCTGTGTTTCTCCTCTTATCAATAAGCAGAACTGACTAAAATATGTAGTTGCTAGGTAAAATATTATGGGAATAAGCGACTAGAAGGCAGGTGTTTGCAAGAAAGGAATGGAAGAGATAAAGAAAGCAGCTCAGGAAATGTTCAGCTCGATCTCACCATCGACCACGTCCTTTAGCGAGAGAATCTCCAGTCTGCCGTGGCCTTTGCCCTCCTTTCGAACCAAATCATCCAACTCTCGGAAATTGCCGGGCTCAATCAGGGCCACCTAGAATTTAATCCTACTGACTTCTATTATTAAAAGAAAGAACGTTTACGATCACCTAGGCATTTAGATGGTCTGTTGTGCATGTGTTATGAGATTTAGTGTGCTATATTCACATTTCAGAAGTGCACAATTCTAGTCGACTATGATGGATACAATTATAAACAAAATTGCATCCTTACCATCTCGAGTCCTCCCTCAGCCCAGTCCTCGACCTCGGTCTCCTCGACGAGTGTCTTCAGTCTGCCATGCGCCTGTTTGGCTTCCTTCGAAGGCATCGAAACGCGAATTCGCATTTTCGCTCTGTCGATTTTCATCGTTTCGCGCAGCTTTGGAATCGCCTCCAGAGCCTGAATGTTTTTTGTTTAAATGTGTGCTCATTTCCAAATTTTTCATTTATTTGGCAGGATTAGAAAAACTAGAATGTTCATTAGAAATAAGAGACGATGTTATGAAATATACAACAAAAAAAACTAGATTAGCTCTTTTCATTAAGCGCGCCAGGATTTTAGAAAACAAATAAAGAAAGATATAAGAGCGAGAACGCTACTCTATATCTGAAATGCCATATTTAGTCTTTTATAATACCTGTTGCTTAGCACTTCGATTGGGTTTGAGCGAGAAGTGTATTTCTTGCAGCGCTTTGTCGATCATGGCCGGGGGAATCGGTCGCTTCGTCTCCGGATTCACGACCATCGAGGCGATCAATTGGGAGACCTAGAGCATTTATTTTTAAATAAAAATTGACAATCAGATCTAGGCAGGGCTTAAGCCAAACTCTCCTTGCGTATCCCCTATGTATTCATTTTCCATTCTGGCTCAAAATCTGCCTAGATTTGTCGGCAACGCATGATTTTTTAATTCAAAATTGAATTCATTTTGTTGACAAGGTACCTCCTTGAGAGACTGATCAGTAGCAGCAGCCCTTTCCTTGTCAGAAACTTGCAAATCGCCTTTCTCCAAGATCTGAATTATAACAAATAACTTGCAAATATAAAATATTCTTACAATTTTGCAAATCTCGAGCTGATCTTCAGTTCCGAAAGCGGCCATCAGCTCATCCTTCTTGGCCACCTGCCCTTTGGAAACATTGCTGAAGACGGTGTGGGTCTGCAGGACCTCGTCAATGTCCTTTTCTCTAAAAATAAACAATCTTCCTAACTTTCTGACGAAAATAGGGAACTAGAGATAGACAACAGAAGTTATGATTTCGGCTTAGAAATCGCTTATCAAACTTCATTTCAAATCAATTTCTTAATTTTAGCTTTCATATGTCAATGAATTCAGTTTAATATTCTTCAATTTTTCAAAATGTGTTTACTGCATGCAAATTAGAACTGAAGAACTCACGTTTTGTTCCTCCAATTGACGACTTTGTTCTTGTAGCAGGCGATTTCGAACCTCTTGCCGATCTTCTTCATCCTCACAACGGCCACATTCGTCAGCAGCTTCTGATTTGTCGGAGTTTTGATGTTCTTTGACATCTGAATCATCAATGTACCTTCATATTCACTACAACTCAATTGAAAATAAGTTATCGCTTGGTGAATCGTGACCATTTTGCTCCAAAATCATGTAAACAAAATGAGTAATCATTTATTCGTTATTGTTGTCAATTACCATCAACAAAATTAATTTACAAGAATCGAAATATTCCAAGAGAGAAGAATTGAATTCTCAGCGCAAAAATAATAATAAATAAAATACACAAAAATCGAGATATGCACAACGACTTATGATACTGATTCTCGACAGTAAATAGATAGAATAATCAGTTACAAGAAAGAATTACCAAATAAATAATGGAACGTAATCATGACGAGATCGTGGATACATACATAGTGATATTACAATCAATTTGACGAAAATACATATTTCGAATCATTTGCAAGGAAACTCACCTCTCTAATCGTCATCAGAAGAAATGTCCTCATAGGTTGGCTGGGGAGGCAAATCTGCTGCAGATGCATCTGAGACGGAGACAGGGACTTCTGCTGATGGAGGGACTGTAGAGGCTGTGTCTGATGGTCGAGTCATTGCAGGGGGAAAGGCAATGCCGATTGGGAGACGAGGGACTGAGGATGGTTGATCAGTTGGAGGATTCTGAACGAATATGAATAAATGATTGAAACAAGTCTCACCCATTTGAAATTTTTCGACTTTTTCAATTGTAGAAGATCTCGTCTAATTCCATCTCATTTCGAGGATATCTTGCGAAACGAAACACACATTGATGTATAGGATATATTTATATCGCTATTCATTTCACTACTTAATTAACCTAAGTAGTAGAATCATCTTAGCATAAACATCGCGTTTTTTTTCATCAGAAGCAAATAACTAATTTTCCGATAAAAAACCTTTGGAAAATCCCAAAGAATGCGAAGGAAGGGAAAATATATGGATTCTTATAACGAGAAGCCATAGAATTAATACAAATTTCATAAAATAATAATTTTCTAATTTTCCTACCCCGACTTGTGCAGTTGTACTTTTGGCTGCAGCATCAGTACTTGCAGCTGCCTGCTCGGGGTTCCCGAATGCCGAGAAATCGAACATGGTCATGAGCTTGGGATTGACTGGCTCTATTTTGATTGCCTGAGCTGGTTGGGAGATTGAGCAGGTCGCCACGGTCACCGCGTCATCGTCATCGTCATCGTCCGACAGATCCTCGTAGGCTGGCTGCAATTACAAAATTCAAGATCGCTGTGTGTGGAAAAGCTGTATTTTCTTGGAATTTTCGAGAATGTTTGGCATCTGCTCTTTGACGAGACCTCTCTTTTCCCACACTATTTCGGCCTACTCTCGTTCACTCTCCTATCTCTAACTATAGGTCTCGTTATCTCGTCATATGGATAATTGCTAGCGTGTTTCAATAAGTTTAGGAAACGAATCAAATTTCTCAACCTCTTCCTGTTTGATTTCTGCGAGAGGAATAGAGAGTTGTGGTGACGAGTTAACAGCTGCAGAACGCTGAATCGAAAGAGCAGCTTCTGCAGATGAAGCGGATTGTTTGGGAGTTGACTGGTGAACAGAGAGGGGAGTGGTGGACGCAGAGGGGAAGGCTGACGAGCTGCTGGCTGGCAGATGGAGGGAGGAGACTGACGAGATCTGGACTTCCGAGGCTGGCCGAGGGGGCACTATTCCTGAGAGGAATGACGGGGTGCGTGAACGCTGAAAACCAAGAATTTACCTTAGATAGCATATCAGAGCGGTCGTAACTTTTGAGCACACGTGACTGTGTGCATCGTTATTCTTCTTTAACCAAATTTTCTTGAGCTGATTAACTCAAGTTGATTTAAACGCGTAGAAATTGTACAGTTCAACTTCAGTACAAAAACCATGGCCATGACCAATTTTCATTCCAACTTGTGTGAATTTTTTCTATGCACCTGACGATTCAAGAGTTACTACATTTTTGTAAGTACCGGAAATTCGGTACTATTTTTTAATTAAAAAAAGAAAGTTGGCTAGATAAAGCCTACATTAATGTTGAATTGATCCGCTGCAGAAGATTGTTGCACATTTCCGGCAGAGCCTGTCAGAATGCTGCGAGATGACTGAAACAAAATAATACTTCATAATATTCAAATTTGAGGATTGCACTCACAATCTGTGGTCGATTGGCAGTGTTGATGGATGCAGCCAACTGCAATTGCTGCTGCTGAGTAGCAGAGAGAAGGGAGTTGGCAGAGGCAGAGCCGCTCTGCAGAAGATTCTGTCTGTGATGTGGCTGCTGCCCGAGATAGACAGACTCGATGCCTGACTTCCTCTTCACCGATTCCGTCATTTCCTCCCGAATCACCTGAACATCCCAACTCATTGTTAATCAATTTGTTCATGAATTGTGTAATGACGAATTCTTGCATTTCGAAAGTCTTACGAATTTTGCTTGTAACATTCGAGTCGCAAATAGAGCAGGCATTTCTAAGGAGGATTTGGACGAAAAGTTCTCTTGAAATTACTAGACGAAATATATAAATTTAAATTGAAAAATTTTAGCTAATCTTAAAGATGAGAACATGAGAAATGCAAAGTTTCTGTTTGAAATTTCTCGTACAGAATTTCTAATGAAGTCGAAATTTTAATGACCCACCTTCTCGATATATTGATTCCTTGTGGAATCGAGTGATTGCGACCAAGCAGCAGCAGGATTAGCTGCCTGTTGCATTCCTTGTGCAGCCACTTGTTGTTTGCCCTGTGCACTGCCCAAATCTGCAGGCTGTCGAATGCCAATCGGTATCTTGTAGGCCTGAGCCTGAGCCTGAGCCTGTTGCTGCTGTTGCTGTTGAAGTTGAGCTACTGTCGCTGCTTGTTGCTAAACAATTTCATTTTATTCTCGAATTTTAAAATAAATTTTTCAGCACTAATTATCTCTAAAAATATTGAAAAATACTGATAAAAACAAGGAGATAAAATGATGCACATATGCATATCAGGGCTGGACGGTAAGTTTTTCGTTAAAATTCGTTGCGATTTTAAAAACTATCCGCTCAAACATTTCCGATAAAAATATTCTGCAGTAATATTGAACGCGCATTCCTGCACATATCTATTTCAGAAAGAAATTTTTTTCGAAATGAATCGACTGATGATTTTACTTTTAAAAAATATTCTAAACGAAAATTTGTCACTTTCTTAAATTTTCGCTAAAAATGTCTCGATAAAATCATCTATTATTCAATTTCAAATTATTTTTTAAATGATTGGACGAACGATTTAAAAAAAAAAACAATCTAACGTATCTTGACAGCAATTATAACGCTCAGCTCTTATGCACATCTTTCAAAGAACCTCATAATTCTAACCTGTTGTTGAGGTTTGGGCTGCAAAGAGTTGCCCCTGCCTGCAGTCATTGTCTGATGCATTCGACTGGAACTAGCTGCTGTTGCTCCTGCTGCACTTGGCTGCGGCTGCTTCACTCCCCTAGGGGCTACGAAATTCCGGGCCTCAGAAACTTCCCGAAGTCGAGTGGCAAACGTGTCTCGTCTGAACAGAAATAGTCGAATCAAACAATCTCATGGATGCAGTTTCTATCTGATCCAATAAAGTCCTTCTAAATGATTGAGCTAGGTGGTTTGTGTATTTCAGGTGGCAAGAAGAAAAATATTGAAAATGATCAACAAAGGCTAGGATATTTTCATCCATCGTTTAGTTAAAATGATAAGGATTAAATTTTCTTGAAAATGCAAGAAGAATAAAAATTTCGTACTTGGTTCTGAGTTCCTGAAGCTTCTTGTTAAAAGTGGTCTTAGTATGCTCGATAATGTTGAGATGATTTTTAGCCTGCAAATTATTGTGTCAGATCATAGCCAAGTAGTCTCAGTCCTACATCCTGGATGTCCTGGTTGTACTTCTGCATTTGGATGTTGAGGGCTTGGTGTGTGGGAATCGTGTAGCTCCCTCCAATTCCGTACGTCGTCAGTCGAGCTTCTGCTTCCTGCAATTCGTTCCATCTCCTCTTATCCATTCCCGAGACAAACACACATACATTCATTGCTTGTTTTTTCTTCCTTTCTTCCTCGCTTATCTGGCTCATTTTCGAATCGATTTCGTGGATTTCTCGGTCAACCTGAATTTGATTCGTCGAATACCTCGCTATATTATAGATCAGGTTAAAAGTGAAGAATAGAAATTGGCACCAATTATCATGAAAACAAACCAATTCCAAACTGTCCTTGATCTTCTTCTCCTCAGCCATGAGAATAGCCAATCCTCCAGTCTGGTTCAGACTCTGCCTATATGCGTCTCTTGTATTCCGCAATTGGGTTATTACGGATTGTGTCTGAAAAACCAACAGGAATAGTTTTGAAATGAAACGCAAATTGTCCAAAAAGTATACAGTTCCCTCTATTCATAACTTTCCAACGATTGTTTGACTTGCCTCCGCAATCTTCCGGTCGATTTCATTAATTCGTATGTCAGAAGGCGCAGGACAGAGCATCGAAGGGCGGAAAGTCCTCGCTTGAATCTGATTGCGTTCCTTCACGTGGTTGCTGAGGGTGACTTCCAATTGGGAAATCATATCCTCATACTGCAGTCCGTGCAGAGCCGCTTGCAGGACGGTTTGAGTTTGAGCTGGAGGCTGAAGACAAAATTATCAGTAAATTTTGAATGACGTGTCTGATCTCGATACTATTGAAATATATATGTATAGAAGGTCAGGGCTGTTCAGAATTGGAGTCAAAATTAAAATTTTGCGCGACTTCGAAATCGGGATGAACTTTCCCTAGCTCGAAGTCGAAATTTCGAACACGACTGATGGGAATTTACATCATTTTTACATTTTCCATTAAAAATTCATTGGATAAAACGTACGACAGTAGTAGCTTGAAGAGCAGGCTGTTGCTGCTGTTGCATTCCCGAAGTGCTGGGCCCTGCAGTCGAACTGCCCACCCCTCCCGTGCCTGTCAAAATGCTTCTCTGCTGCTGCTGATTTTGCAGATATTGCTGTTGTTGTAGAAATTGGGCCGTTGCTAATGCTTCACTCTGAACGAATGCACTTTCTAATCATGTACAGTGGTGGGCGAAAGCTTCGATTTTGGTTTTAAAAAATAAATATTCCCGTTCTTTCATATCGAATTTATGCACTATTTGTAATGTCTCAAGTTATCGGTCATTGATAATAACTCCTTACTTTTTTGTGTTCAAGAACGGCGCTTAGGAGCAGCTTGCCTTGAGGGTCGGCAATTTGCATTTGGCCTTGAATGTCTGAAAAGATTTTTTCCTCTCTAATGAGAATAGGAATTCTAACCAGCTTCAGATAGATTTTTGAACTGTTCGAGGAAGTGTTTTCCTTCCGGAGTATTGAAACAAGCCTGCAATTTGCTCTGCTGTTGCTGCTGCTGTTGTTGCTGTTGCTGTTGCTGAATCAATGCAACTGCTTGTTGTGCTTGTAACTAAACGAGACCAATTTATTTTATTTTAAGACTTCAGTTGCAACCTTCTGTATCATTTCAGCAGCCTGCAGTTTCTCTTGTAGTCCAAGCAGTCCATAGGTTGCATATTGATTCATTAGAGCTTTCTGGGTCTGAAATAAAACCAATCAATTTAAAATATTCTGCTAGAACAACCTGATCCATTTGTGGTTGTCTCATTTGCTGTGCCAGAGCCTGAGCAGTTGAGGTTGTCGTGGATGGCTGAAGAAATGAACATTCAAATATAGGATAGACAGTTCAAGTGAGCGTTGAATAGCCATTTGTCTTGTAAAATTCAGCCAATTATGTGTTACCAAAGTGTTTCTACGGGTTCACTTTAAGGAGTCTCCCCTTACAATATTTATCAATTCGAGTTTTGAATAAAAATAATAATTTTGTTGAGAAGTGATATCAAAATGACTAAAACATCAGGGATGTACGGAGTTAATTTAGAGAAAAAAGACATGAGAAAGTGTCGAGTCCGAGTCCTATTACATCATATGCGAATGTTAACATGCTATTTCCCTCCATTCTTTCTTTTCCAAATAGCTCTGAAAGAGAACGCAGAAAACGAAGAAATAATATGTTGACATTCGCAATATGATGCAATAGAACTCGAAAATTTCGTAACCTCTAACCTGCAAAAGAGAAGAAGTATGAGTAAGAAGCCCTTGTTGTTGTTGTTGTGCAGCTGCAGTCTGTGCAAGAAGAGCTGCATACTGCTGGAGTGTCTGGGTCTGTGTCTGGGATGTCGAGGCAGTGGAGGATGACTGTTGCTGATGATAGGCAGAAGTGGGCAGGGTTACTCCGAAGGCTGTTTGTTGTCCGGATAGAAGGCTTGCTGTTGAAGAAGCTTGTTGTTGTTGCTGCTGAAATTGTTAGTTTTTTTCCAGTTACTTTGGAGGTTTTCCCAGAAATAGTAATAATATTTTAAAAGAAATTAGTTCAAATCTTCCAAATTTAAAATAAAACTGCAAGATTTTTCTTCTCTTCGAAATAATAAAATAGAAATGTTTCGCAAAATGGTGAATATTTTCAGTTAGTGTCTACTTTTCTTTTGATCAAAATTATATCGCATTTTTATCGATCACATGAATGAAAACGCACGTTTAAGTTTAGCTGATTGTAATATCCAGCAAAAGAGATTGAAACTTTCTTAAAATTACCTGTAGCAGTTGTCCAGCTAGCGCAGATCTCTGCATAAGTAGTTGATCAGCAACAGTTCCTGTGTGGGTAGCGGCGTGGAGATGCATCTGTGCCTGCGCCTGAGTGCTTGTGGGCGGCTGCTCGATAATCGTGACGGAGGGTGGTCGAGTCGAGCTGAGTCCTGACTGCTGCGATTGGGAGGAAGTGGCCACTGCAGCAGAGCTGTCCTCGATCAGCTCGCTCTTCACCGACTTCTCCAATAGAGAAGTGGCCACTACTGGTTCTGGCTCTGCAATCAATATTCCTAATATATGCCGCCGATGAGAGAATAAATTCGGACTTTGTTGAATTCAAACTCGCGAAAACCAATATCAATCCGAATTTAGCGCAACTTTTACAACAAACTTTCAGAATCGTCGTAAAATAACACCAACCTCTTCCTCTCGTATCCGAAGTCCTGCTAGTAGTGAAAGGCAAGTCAGCAATCTTCAACTCCCCACTCCCACTTCCCTGTACATTATCTGCCTCTGACGACATTTCCACTTCATTATTGTCGGGAATGTCTTGCGTTTCTTCATCCAAATCGTCTTCCATTCTTTCCCTGAATTTTTAAATCTTGCCCGAAAAAAACATTTAGTTTGTTGAAGTTTCATTATTTGAAGCTGGCACTGATGCAATAAAGGTTAATTCTGAATCAGGGATATTCGGAATTCCGATTTCAGGAGCGAAAAATAGAATTTTCATTCCAACTCAGAACAAATAGAAAAAATCATTTCAATTCCGACTCCGAAATTTTCAAAATCCAAATTCCGAACACCCCCTGTTCTGAGTCTCATGAAAAATAAATTTCGGTAAAAAAAGATAAGAAATGCCGATGGGAGTAGGAGAAAAATATTAGTCGGTGAAAATTTTCACTGAGATTTCTTCTAGCTGAGAACTAGCGGGACTCATTAGCAGCCGTGAAAACATCCATCAAACGATAAATTCTCTTACTGTCTATCATTAGGATTGTCGTCGTCATCCTCTTCATCAGCCATCCTCTCGTCGTCCCTCTCCGCATCTGCAGCCTCGTACTGCTCTCTGCACTCATCTGCACTTCTGCCAGGCAAGTTCTCCGCGATTTTGTCCCAATTCTTCCCGATTTCAGCCACTAGTTTTACCAATCGATTCACTTCGTCAGTTTCCCATTTCTGAACAGAATTTTTAAAGCCTAATAAAAATCTCTTCCGAGCAGTTAAACTTGATATATCAGCTGAAATGTGTTAAATAAAATTGGCAGCTTGAATTCTTCGCGAAATGGAAATGACTGTTTCTGGAAAGTCACGTCATGCACTTTCATACCAAAGTCCTTTAAAATACGTCGCGACATTTCCAAATAGCTGATGCAATTCCACAGGGAACATTTGGCCCTTTCGTATTGGTACTCTTTCAAACATTTTCTGATAAAAAACGCAAACCTTCTGCGTCTCCTGCTCGAAACTTGTGATCAATTCATCCAATTCCCCTGACTCGAGTTGCTCGATCTTCTTGGCGATTTTCTTGAAGCAGGGTGGACAGCAACGGAGAATCTCGAGTGGAATGTGGACGTGCCACACCAGGAAGGCTCGATGTCTGTCTGACAGTTGACGCCATCTGCAAGAAACCATTCAATTCTGCTTCAGTCTCAACATTTGGCATAAATTTTCTTTCCGAGATTTTTCTTCTAATGATTTGACTTTTTTCCCAAAGTTCAAAATAAACGTCCGACTGCTCTTGATAGGTTAATCATCCTTACTTCGGAGGCATATTCCTGGTTGCCTTGACCTTCCTTTTAGATCCCGCACAGGACTTTACCATGCACCTCCCACTGCTGTTCAGTCGCATCGATTCGTCTTTGCACTTGTTGCAGATCCTTACATCCGTTGTCGTTGAGCTCGGATCGAATCCTAGATTTTGCAAATATTTGTCAAAATTCAATTCGATTTATAAGTTTACCATATACAGAATAGTTCTGCTTTGGAATCGATTGGCCAGGGTTCGAAGAGTCGATGCGACCTGCGCACATGAAGCAGCGGTCAACGTTTGAGCCAACTGAAAATAGTGCTTAGAAGAGAATTTGAGGAGCTTCTTATAAAAGTGACACTTATGAAAACTACATAAATGATGTATACAAGGGATAGGGTTTGGATAAGGTAGGGGAATTTGGATCTCAGAATGATGAGCAGTACGAGCATAGCATTTCTAGAAAAACTTAGTCTAGCCTACCGATCCTCTTATCTCTATTTTGTAAGTGCACAGCTTTCACAATAATTCGTTTGCAGATGTATTTTTTTCTCGAGTTCATTCTGTAGAATGAAAAAAGAAGACTAATTCGTTGAAAAGAAAGTGAGACTGACTAAAATATTCCTCCTCACTTTTCTCAATTGCAAAATCTTCCGAGTGAACCAATAAGAATAATTTTTCAGAAAAATATGAACCTTGTGCAAGAACAGTCGATTGAGGCACCAATTTGAACATGGATAATTCCTCGGGAGACGGCATAATTGGGGGCTGAAATAGAATATTTCCCATTTTAATAAAATCGATTCGATTATTTAGTCGTTTATAAAAATTCTCCATGTGCATATCATTAGACGATGTGTAAAGTTTAGAATTTTAAAATATCGCACATTGGATTATGAGTCAAAATGCATGATGCCATTCTCAACAAGAATAAAAGAATAAGAATACCTTGTAAGTCCTGTTTTTGTTGTACTTCTTCTTCTTGTTGAAGTATTGTTTGTAATTCATCTGCACCTTGGACATGTAGTACCACAGGACAGAGTCGTTGATGGTCTTGTTGTGCATGAACTGCCTGATGTTGGCAAAGTTCTTCCCGACCACCTGCACTCGCGAAGTGAACAGAGATTTTTCCTCCTCACTCCACTTCGCCAGTGAATTCTCGATTCTGAAATTAGAAATTAACTTTCGAAATTTGTAATTTCTAAAACTAACGCTTTCTTGACGCTCAAATTCATATCCTTGACGATAGTATTTTCATTCTTGAAGAATCCTCGTCTTTCGTTTTCAGTTAGAAGAAGAGGAGGAATCGTGGCAGAATTCAGAAGTCGTTGCTGTTGAGCTTCCTGGAAATACTTCTTCATAAATGATTTTTCTAAATAACGGTTCGTTGAATACGCCGGTGGGGTAACAAATTTAAAAATGGATATGTAGAGGGTAGGGTTAAGATTAGGTATGGTAAATTCAATATCAAAATGATCAGCACATCGCGTTGCGCATTGTGATACCAGATTTAGCCTATCCAGCCCTATTCCTACCCTCTTCTTATCCACTTTTCAATTTGTTACCCCATCGGCGTATTCAACAAGCCAAAATAACAACTAAGGCTGTATAAAAATTAACATCCAAAATGTGTGACGCATTTTGTTGTTAAGTTAGAAAAGGCCCAGTTCGAAGCGAGATAGAATTTCGATAAATTCAGAGAAATGAAGTAACATCTTTAGAATTATTTAACACAAGAAAAAATAGTTCATAAATCAAACCTGTGAAATGGGATCAGATTCCTGTGCCGTCCTCGTGGTCCTCTCACATCTGACCTGTCTCTCCTTCTCCTCCCTTTCCTTCTTCAGTTCAGGAAACGTCCGTTCGAATATCTCCCGATGTTTCGCATCTCGAGCACTGAAAATTGGAAATGGAACCTCTTCATAGAAGTTGATTATTTGGAAAGTCTCGAATGAATAGGCGAAATGTGAAAAATTGCTATGTGATAAAGTAAATAATAAATAGAATTTTTTTTATAAAAATGGTCGGCTCATTGTGAAGATTTTCAGAAATTCAGACATCCAATGATTTCACTGGTTTATCCAGTATGAACGATTAGTTCCTACCAAGTTAAGAAACACAACTAACATTTTCTTCTGAGAATTCTCCCACTTGTCAATGTTCTTCTTCCAGACATCGAGTGCAGCTTCGTACTTCTCATTCATGATTCTGTGATAGGCCTGTTTTTGCTTCTCCTTGTTAGTCAACCTTTCGATCAAATTCGCTCGAAATGCCTAGAAATTTGCAATATTTCAACCAAATTTTGTAATCATCATACTTTGTGTTTTTCGAAGAGTTCCTGAATTCCGGGCGCTTCACAGGGCTCATGATAGAGGGGCTAAATGTTTATTTATTTAAAGATTCAACATTTACATTTTTCCAACCTTCGAATAGAAAGTCCCTCTGAATGGGTTGGCCTGTCTCTCCTTCTCGAGCATTTCCTCGTTCTCCTGCACGATCTCCATCCACTTCGGCACTTTTCTGGCACTCGATCCAAAGTCAGAAGTAGTGTCTGATGCACCGTTCTGGCTCAATTCTTCCTGAATAGTCCTGTTCACTCATACCCACTTTCTTTCCTATTTTCTGTGATAAGTTTTGACACGAGTAAACTACCTTCAACTATGACAATCGATTTTTTTCAGATTTCTCCACGAATAGTAAAGCTTTCAAAGAAAACTTGGACAGCTTTTTGTGGTTTAGCTCTACAGGAAATATCCCACCTTGATGAATTTCTGTTCTCCTTGTTCACTGGTTTCCTCATTCTTGACGGGCATGAGTCCCTGAACTCTTCTGGCGAGTTGTTCGTCCACTTCAACGTTCACACTGTCCTTCTGCTGTTGCTGTCCTTGTTGTGCCTGGTTCTGCCCCTGTGCATCTCCTGCATCTTCTACCTGCAGTCGAGTTTTTTGAGTCGCTAGAGTTGCGTCCTGAGTAGGCAATTCTTGTAACTAATTCTTTCCGCAATGAGATATATCCGTCTTATAATAGATATTTCTTTTAAAATCGCGAGCCATGTATTCATCTGAATTATTATCCTCACATTTTTCTTGAACTGTTCTCCGATAGCGCTTCTGTTGATATTAGAGAGCACGGATTCAGCAGAAGCGGGCAGAGCAGCTGCACTGACCAGGGGAGTCTGCCTTCTCTCCACACTCGAGCTGCTCACAGATCTGTCGCCGATCACTCCGGAATTCAGAGCTGAATAAGGTGGATTTTCTCTGAATATCGAAAAGAGCAAACTTGTGGTGTATTCAGTAGAATAATTTGAGTGGAATGAAGAGGGAGTGACTGCAGAATGCTGCTGTTGTTGTGGTGGCTGTTGATGGACAGAAGAAGAGACATTGGAAACTGAGCGAGATGGAGAATTACTGGCTGCGAAATCTGCCATGAGACTTGGACGGCGGTAGGATTCGGACTGAAATTGGATAATTGATACGCATAAAATATTGAACCGTAAATTTTTAACATAACTTTCAATGATATCTGGGCAAACTTGAAAAATGAATTCAAAATCATACAAGCATAGCAGGTCTGTGAGTGGAAGTAGAGCTCGAAGAAGCAGTCTGTTGAGTCTGAGGCTGAGCGGCTGCGACCAGCTGCTGCTGCTGCTGGTGAAACATTTGGATTGTGGATGGCTGTGACTGCTGCTGGGCTGCTAGAGCTTTCTGGAAGGATGGAATTGGGATGAACAAGACAGGGATCAAGACAGACCGCATGTGCAGCTGCAATGTGCGCCGCCTGTAGTTGTTGTTGTTGCTGGAGCAGGTCATAGTGCTGTTGCAGATAGGATGGGTTGATATAGTGGTTGGCTGCCTGGGCTGCTTGCGTGGCCTGCATTTGCAGCAACAATTGAGCTGCATTAGGCTGTTGCTGAAATTTAATTAATAACGAATATGTGTAAAATTGTTCATGATTTTAAGGAAATATTTTTATTCTTCTCTTCACATTATGGATGAAATTTCTATTGAAAAAATTCATCACTCAAAATGACCACATTTTCGCAAACGAATTAATGCTTGCGCGCGCAGGTATTTTAATCTGATTTTTTGCACAGGATCATTTTATCAGGTTTATCGTCGAACTAGATGGTACTATTTGAGACATATTGGATTTTAAGGATACCCCCTTTCCAAATTTTCTGTCTCAGCCCATCAAGTTTCTACTACAAACGAATTTTTGCAAGGGTGGAGTTTGGGGACTCTAGGTAATAATGCCCTCTTTCAAAATGTGATGCTTGACAGTTCCAATTTCAAATGTCATCTTTCGTAAATTCCCGAGGTCAAGCTTTTTTGGAAGCAGAAAATTAATCAGAATGATAGCTCGTACCGCGAGAAGATTGGCGGCTTGTGCCTGCAATTGCTGTTGCTGTTGTTGCTGTTGTTGTTGATGATGCTGTTGTTGTTGCTGCTGCTGCTGAGCAACTAACTGATTGATCGTGTTTTGGTCGAATGAAATTTGGCCGAGTGAAATCTGGCCGCTCTGGATGAGCTGTGCAAGGGCGTTCATGTCGAGTCGAGCATCCCCCGCACCTATCTCTTGTCCTGAGCCTCCTTGTGAGGGATACATTCTATTCTGGGCCTGAACAAAGCAAAGCATTGCATGCACACAACTGCCATGAGAGCTTCGAATTATTTGGATGGGTTAGTTGAACCCTTTCATCGAATAGCTAGAATGAGTTTACAACAAAAACAATTTATTCTGTCGAAAATGACGAAAGAGAAATGAAAACAAAAACAATGAGTGGGGGAAGAGAGGGATTAGGCGACGATCTCGTAGCGGAGCGGAGCCAGAGTCTCGATCTCGGTGCCCTTGACGGAGACGACGTGGCCGGCACGAGGCTGCACAGGCTCTCTCTTCGAGTGGGGCAACGGCTTTCCAGCTTCCTTCGCAGCTCGCTTCTCGGCCTGCAAATGCGAGCATTTTGAGTTGAAGAATTAAAAATTATCCAAGACTCACTAATTTAACGTTTCAGCGAGCAAAAATTTGCGCATGGAATAACTTCAACGCGACTATTTTTATCACCAATTTCACACTAACAGTAATCACATTTTAACATTCAATTTAAAAAAAAAAAATCTTCGCAAAAAAACGAATAAATTATTGTTTGAAGCAGAAAGCCAGACTGCGAGAGATGGAATGTCTATTTCCAAAAACGTTTCTCAAACTTTTTGAAACTGAAAAGTATCGAGATTAAAAAAAGATTTACCTGGATGTTCTTGACACGAGTGAGGAACTCAATTCGCGACTTGGAAGGACGGACATGCTCCAAACGGACGCAGAGGCGCTTCGCGAAGATTCTTCCTCTGAAATGCAGTTGAATGAACAATGTCCAAATACACAAAACACTCGTACCTGACTCGCTTGTTGACGATGACTCCGAGACCGCGCTTGGTGACGTTGAAGACACGGCCAGTGCGTCCATGATACACCTTGTAGGGCATACCCTTCTGCAAATAAATATTCGTCTTTCAGAACGATATAATTCGTGTAGAATTAAATCGAATTTTTTTCTTTTTAAATTATCCATTTTTCAGATACAAAATTCTGGCTGATTCTGAATTCTGAGTCTTAATGAAAAAGGATTAAGAAGGAAGGTGATAATATAAGGGCAAAACGTATAAATCGGCGAAAATGCTCATTGGGATGCAGTAATCATCGTGATATTTCTTTTCACTCAGATTTAACGTTATTCAGCAGCAACCAGAACTCGTCATCTATTCAACAATTGTTCAGAAAATGCTTGCCTGGAAAGCACCATTGGCCTTGATGTCGACATAGTCGCCCCTCTTGTAGGTCCTGTAGTAAGTGGAGAGGTGCTCGACGCCGTGCTTGCGGAAGTCCCGCGAGAACATGTAGCGAGTGCCGCGACGCACGCCCTTTGTGTTCGTCATCTTTTATTACCTCTAAAAATTCAAAATTGAAGGAATAAAAATCGACCAAATAAATCGTCGATTCTCGAGATCGAATTTTGAATGTGAAACGGTACTTTTTTCAAATAATTTGTTAGGAAACGAGTATTGAAATAATAATTCGAGAGGAAGAAATAAAATTAGACTTTTCAAAACTCGACCCACAGAAACCCGCAAATCAATCCACAAAAAATCGTGTCGTCTTTTTCTCTCGAAAATGCTGTGCTATTTTTCTGCGAGTCGAGTTTTGAGAAGTCCGAATAAAATTGAAAAAAAACAATGCATCAGAAAGCATTAGGATGCATGAAAAATCAGTGAGGTTCTGAAGCGATTTTGATGTGGAATGGAACGGTGCTTGATGGAAACCAAAATGGGTCGATTTAACTTCAGAGTTCACGAATTTATCGGTCAAAAGCTTGAAATTAATCGGGAATTCAAGAATATTGGACAGATTGTAGGAAGTCGAGCAAAAATCGATATTGCGGAAAATTTTAGGAGGCCAGATGAACATTTTACAATCCTAATAAGTGGGTAATCTGGGTGGATTGATAATTCTCGAATTTTAGTGGCAGTTACTGACCAATTATGAGATAATTAAGGGGGCAATTAACGCAAGTTATAGAGGAAAAATGCGGAGAAGCAGGCCCAAAATCACGATATTGCGCGGCGTTTAACCGAGAAATTGCGTTGGGCTCTTGTGCGCATTAGCGACGAGCAACTGCGTACTCGCTTTGCCCGTCCATTTCGCTCAACAATTCGCGAATTTCCTCGACATTTTCTTAGTTTCTCTGAGTTTCATCTTGATTCCATCTTTCCGAATTTCTCCTGAGCTTCTCCTAGCACTAGTACATCGGAATTGTCGTTTTCTTCTCGAAAGTGTTCATTTATCGTTCGACTTATCGTCGTCTTCCATTCAGCAACCCAATCGAATCCCCCTTGCAGCGATGTCAGGCCTAGGCAATCTGGGATCCTTCGTCTACCGCCACGTGACCCGCCGCTTCTCCACTTTGCTGCTGGTCTCTGCAGTGGGCGCCTACGTCGCCAATGTCACTTTCAATGGAGCTACCAACTGGTACTGGGACAGCGTAAGAGTTTACTTTTTGAACGATAAAAGGCTTCGGCAATTTACCTTTGATTGATGCAAAACTATAAGAACAGTTCTGCAAAGAATAGGAAAGAAACAACTCTTGAATTTGGACATGCATTTTCAAGCCTTCATTTTTATTCTGATGAATAGTCGCATTAGAGTCTTCATTATAATAGCTATTGACAGGAAACTTTAGCGAAAAATCTTCGGCATTATATTTTTGTAGTGCTTGAAATGCAAGTTGATTGTACTGCGTCGAAATAAGCGATACAAAATAAGCACTCATTGTCCGCCCATGTTCCCTCTAGGCGATACCTTACTTTCATTTCATTACAGAACTTCAAATGTGGTATTTCACCCATCTGCTAATGATTGGTGATTTCAGCTGAATAAGGGAAAGCAGTGGAAAGACGTGAAGAAGACGCTCGAGCAGTGAAGCAGGCAGCAGGAAGAGGATGGAAGACCAGACAAAGTGAAGAGAAGATTGATTGGCTGCCTGTATGTAGATGATTTTAGATAACTAATTGTAATGCAATGTCTTAGAATTTTCATAATTCGAAAATCTTTTATCACAGCACCATCAAAACTGTTTGTTTGAAACAATTTGAACGAATAAACGATGGATCAAAACGAAATGAAACCGAATCTGAGAATTATTGCTGACTGAAGAAAGTGAAGAGGGATTTATCATTGTTCGTATTTCTTGAACTCCATGCAATCGGGTGGCTTGGTTTCCGTCTTCTTCTTCGCGATTTCCTCCCAATTCGTCGAAAGAACCGTTCCGTTTGATTCCCTAAATTTCTCAGTTTTTCATTTCATTCGAAAATTTCCCCTACGTATAACTCTTGAGCATGGCCTTTTTCACATCGTCAGATGCACCTGCATAGATCTTCTTGAACAATTTCGACACTGCAGCGTCTCCCTCCAATTGCTCGTCCTCCTCTTCTTTCTCCATGTCCTGCAATTCTCTAATGTCTATCCATTTCCTCAGTAATCCAATCACCTTCTCCAGTTTGTCCCAGTTCTTCTTCTCGACTTTCTTCGAGGATTCTGCCTTCTGCTCCACGAATCGCTCCCATCTCACATGGGCCTTTTTCGGTAGTCGAATTTCGATCTGTAATGTTTGAATAATTACAGTTTCAACCCATCTTTTTAAGTTTTTCTAGTTCAACAACAGACGAAAACGTATTGATATTTTATATTTTTTAAATCGATTTCGATTCTAATCCCCAAAAATTCGACCTTGATTTTCGTCTCGCTACTATTCGCCAACTACATATTGGAAAATTCATGGAGTTTAGAGAATAATAAAGCATCGGTGAACAAATTGGATAAACTTTCCATAACAATTGTTCGAGTTTAATTTTGCCAAGTTTGAAAACTTGTCCAACCTTAGCATTAGTGCATTTGACAGTGAGATTGTCCTTGTCGATGTCATCTGAAAGCGTCTCCTCGAAGACAATCTGCCCCTCCACCCGGACCGTCAGTTGTCTGTTGGCATAGGCCACGCTGCACTGCGACAGCTCCACGTTCCTCTTCAGAATCATCAAATTCACTGCCTCTTCCGTTTGAAACCAATCGTATCTGAAACAAGTAATTAAAATTCTCAAATTCATTTCAAATGGCTTACTTGGGAAATCCGCTCATCGTCTTGTTTTACTTTTACAGGAGAACAAATGCGGTAACCTAAATGATATAACTTATTTAGGGAAAAAGTAATAAAAAAGATATTCTGGATGGACGATTCACCATTGTTTATCATTTTTATCGTCTTTCAAAGAGATTAGGGAAACAAGTTTATTTCTAAAGTTTCACATTTCAGATTTCTGAAATGGACACGCATAAGATCACCGTATGAATACGAAAAGATAAAATTTGAGAGAAATGGAAAATAACAATTGAAAATGAATAAATAAAAGAAGAGAAAGGGAGAATTAGAGAGTTCCACAGTGGTCCTTGAGCTGCTGCTTCGTGAGGCGGTGGAAGCCTGTGTTATTGCAAATCGCCACCTGCAAATAGTCGAAAGTTACTCTGCACAAGCATATTTCTAGAATCACAAACAGCAAGTGATTCGTGTTGATTGTTCAGAATCATATGCTGAAGATGAACGAGTCCCGTTTGAAATAAAATTTCTAGTCTTGTTGAAAAGATTTTAAAAATATTCAAGATGATTTTATTTTACTAGTCTACCGAATTCATCGTCTTCATACAACCTATCACAAGTTGTAAATCCCTTGAACTTTCTAAAGTCTCTTCATCTTCAACCTTTGAAAACTAGTATGTGGTTAATTTAAGATGATGTCAAGATTTTTAACAAACGGATTCATGAACATGTACAGCGCAGACAACGAATGTCTCTCGGATATTTCACTTTTCAATTTTGAAAGAGCGAACCTCGACATTTTCCTCGGTCATGGCGACGTCGAAAGACTCTCTGAGAGTGAGGAGAGCAGTGTGAATTCCGTCGTCCAGTTCGAGCGAGTCCGAATATCTCTTCTCGAGGAACGTCTTCGCGTTCACGTCGTTCTTCCCCAGGGCTGTCGCTTTCCACGCGAAATACGCTCCCTGCAAAGAAGTAATTAGCGACGAAATGCAATTGGAATTGGAATTGAAAAAAAGCTTTCTAGAATTCAAAAATTTTAATATCGAATTCCGCCTTATAGTTGATATCTAATGTGATGTTGCCAATCAAATTAGCATAAAGCATACAGATGGATCGGACTGGAAGAGGAGCGGCTTGTCGTTGTATTTATCCCAGCCGGCGATCAGCAGAGACACACCGAAAGGACGCACTCCACTGAAAATATACAGGGTGTTTATTCATAATTTTACAACTTTCCTTCTTTAGTTATTTTTTGAAAATTTTCAACTGCAGCTTGATTCAGCTCGGTGAGCTAGAAGTGCAATTGGAAGTTCTCCGAAATAATTAAAAAGAAAAGTTATCCAGGAAAGTTGTAAAATTATGAATGAACACCTTGTACCTTTTTAAATGTAATTTTTATGTGCACGAGTTTGATTACGTCATAAAATGGTCCTAGTTGTCAAAACTATTCTACGACTATTATATTAAATTATGATGGTAGAGCTTATTCTCATCCATGATGTTTTGCTCTCTTTTCTTTGTTCAGTGAAACCACTTTAAAATGGCTCAAAAATCTTTTTTTCTTAAGCTATGAAGGATCATTAAAAATCTGCTTTGATAAAATTGTAGAATCTTTTTTAGAATATTTCAGTGAAAAAATACTTTAAAAATAACGGAAGGATGGAAAGTTCTATTCAGTATTTAAAAAAATAAATGACACCAGATAAATCAAAACACTGTCATCTTAACTTTCTACAATTAGTTTCAATATTCCATATATTTACGAGTTCACTTTTCAAAATTTACAAGTAGCTCCCTACCCGGATTGAGTGTACTCCTGCATGACAGCGGCGACCTTGGACACGAGCTGCACAGTGGGAATCTCCTCTCCGTACATCAGCTCGTACTCCATCGCCAGCTTGCGGGCCTTCTTCACCAGCAGACGAAAGTCGGGACCCATTCCGCTGAAAATATGTATTTTTAAAGGCAGTTTCTTCTTCTGATTGGCTAATCTTGAAGAGAAAATGAAAAACGCGATATGTCAGTTTAAAAAAAAAAAATGAAAATCTAGCCTGTAAACGCATCCGATGTGCTGACTGATCTGCTCGATTTTTGGCTGAAAGTCGTACAAAACAGAGGCAGAATTCTCCGTTGCGAGAACGACGCCGTCTTTCGCTAAAAATTTGATTTACTTAGAAATTGTGGAATTTTGTTCTAGTCTCGTCAACTTCATATAAATCATCGATTGACAAACACTTATGCCTATTTTAAATCCAGATACATTTTTATCCTTCAGGACGCAATTTTAAAAGTTAGTCCTACGATCTTTTTAGAATTGACTAAGTTTAAGAATTTTAAATTTATGAAAAACAACTAGTCACAACTAATTTAGAATAATTCTTCGAGATAAAATCCTGCTTACCCCTCAATCCAACAGAGGGCTGTCCATTCTTGACGGCATTGAGGGCGTACTCGATCTGCATCAACTTGCCAGAAGGCGAGAACGTCGTCAGACTGAAGCTGTACGCCTCGGACATTGTCGATTCGGCTCTGAAACAGAACAGAAGATGAATGAGGAAGGCTTTTTGAAAGAGGACAAAATCATCATGAACGCGAGTCTGCAAAATAACGACTTAGAATGAGGGCGCATTGCAGAAAATGTCGAATGAAATTTGGGTGCGGATCGAGTTCTCCCACATTTTCATGAAAATAGTGGCATTAGAAGAAAAGCTGGGAGACTTGACCCGCACCCATAACAAATCAACCATCTACTTTCTACACTCGATTTGATAACGATGGAATTGAGGTAAATAAACGCGATCCTTTGTATTGTCATCTAAGGTCTGAAAAATAAGAATTATCAGAATAACATACTCTGGGAATAAATCACATTTCCTCGAGGAAAACATAATAATTGCGGTATTTTCACATTACAGTTTGCATTGAAATGGAATATCTGAAATGAATTTTTTAAAAAGATCAGTCTTCTGAATAAATATAAATTTTATCAAACATCAAGGAGACATTTCACATGAGCGAATACAATAATGAGTTAACCAAAGCTTGGAATTGTTTGCAAATTTCTAACTCTAATGAACATTATGTTAATATTTTTAGGTATTTTGTAACATTACCGCCTGCTCAACTCTTTATATAGATGGACAGCATCTGATGAGTACAACAACGAATTATACGAGCCACAAAATCGATGATGTTACATATTATGTGTTTACAGTTAATATTGCCAATCAAGGATTTCACCAAATTACCTTGAATAATAATGTAATTAGCTTGTTAATTTTATTTCCAATTTGGAATATATTAGGGTCGTTATTCATTTTCTGTATATGGGAAGAACGGAACTAACACCTACGGATATCAAGGAGCTGTTAACAGTAAGGAATATTAGGTTTTTTCAATGTTAGTTTACTCAAGTCGTCTTTCAGTTCCTAAAGTCGTGCTGGCAGAGAATATAACGACAACTTCTCCCCAACCAACCTCGAGTCCGATTCCAACCTCCTCGCCCACGACAGGCCCGCCTCAATCCACTCAGTCTACTCAACAGACACAGAATCCGCCACTCTCGTCAGTCTCCACCCAACAACCACCTGCCAGCAGTTCCCCACCCCCTACACAATCATCAACACCTAGCCAGGCCCCTCCAGCATCCACCTCCAATCCACCTGCAGGTAGTTCAACCATCACCCCTATCTCGACATCATCCTTGCCCACTAGCACTAATCCCCAAACTATACCCACTACAAACAGTAGTGGCGGTGTCAGCACTGTAACAGCGCCACAAATTACCACAACAACTTCTCCCCAAAACAGTCCCACTACCCAGAACTCTACCCTTCCACCCATCGTAACTACCCAATCTCAATCCCCATCCACATCTCCACTTCCTTCTAGTAGTAGTTCTCCGCCCCAAACAAGCACTTCCGTTAAAAATAGTCCTTCCCCCAGTCCAACAGCAAGTATCATTCCAGCCTCGTCGACGAATCCGCCAGTTACCTCTCCATCGAGTCCTCAACCCATTCAATCTTCATCAACTCCTCCACAGACACAGCCACCCTCGAGTCCTCAACCGAATACGAGCCCTTCTTCCACGAAATCGACAGTCCCGCCAGCGGCCACATCGACAACCACCTACTTCACGACGGCAACTCCAGGCTTTGCATCTCAGCGGCAGATGCCTTGGAGCACCACAGTCATTTCATTGTTAGCAGCACTCGTGTGCATTTTCGCATGTCGATAGTTCGCATATCATGATCTTTTCAAATTCACGCATTTGCTCTTTATTATTTATTTTTACAACCCATTATATAAAGCTTTATCGAGTAGTTGGTCGAGAATTCGAAATAAAAATGAAAATGAAAATGAAGGCATCATTACTCACGTTTATTAATTACTCGAGTGGCTAGAAAAATATGCGTATGAAGACGAATAAAGTTTTTTTTCTTTTTAATTTGAAGCGGATTTAAATCATGCCCCTAAAATTACTTATGAAAAGTTATCACAAACAATATAATAATAATTTATTCACGACCATTTCAGGTATCATACATAAATCACTAACATAACAAGGAGTGTTTACTTATGCAACATTTTATTGAGAATAACGAGAAAAAAACAAATAAATATGTAGTGGGAAATCAAATTATCATAAACGATATTATTATTATTATTTGTTCCATTATAATAGCATTACATAAGTCGAGCCAGGGCAAGCATAGTTAGGCATGATGGAATCGACGAAAACCGGGTTGCAGAATCATAATCGCCGTAATCCTTCAAATAATATTATATCTTTAATAGAATCAAAAATTATTTGGTTATTAATCAGATTTATAACATATCGATATTTAATGCATGCAAACTAACGTAGGTATTTAAATAGGAATATTTTCAAGTGACGACTTTAGTGTATCACATGTTGTTCAATACTATGATACATTTACTTCAATCAGCATTGTAAATAATGTCAAATTTCATTTACAAATTGCGAGACATTGAGTAATAATATGTATATGCAAATGATTATTAGCTTACCTGGCCATAATATTCTCCATCCTGTCCCTGTAGCTCGGCAGGTGGTTCTACGCTAATAACTTTTCCAGTCCCTGATCCAGGATTCTAAAGATAATTTATAGGGTTTTTTTTCCATAAAAATATGACATTAGATGTATGTGCATGTAAATATCGAAAGTTATCGTACTTCAAGCAATATCAGCGATTAGATGATTATCATGCCATTATTTTTAATTGTCAAACATATGATTTATATTTATAGTACATGAAAAACCAGCATTACCTCGATAGTAAATTCCGGTGTTTGTTTTAAATCGAGACTACCATCTCCACTGACACAGTCTCCTTTGTTTTCTACCACAAGTGTTACAATTTTTAGCGATGAATTTATAGATTTGAAGAGATTGCACTGCAATATGTGGAATTTTCGAAATGCGTACTGATGAAGGTTTTTTCATAGCAGCGGAGTCAAGATTAAGGAAATTTTTGTCGTTTACCGAAAAAGTGAGACAGTAAAATGCACGGAAATAAGCAGTGTTTGCAATCGATTTGACGATAAATCAGTTATTCAAGAGATGATTTTACGACTATTTGAAATTACGCAATGTACACTTTAATTTTAAAATTTCGCGGCATTTATTAAGTCTCAATTTATCGGTTCTTGGTAATAAGATTCTATTTGCATTTCGATTTTGAATTCACTTTTTCAGGCATACTTATGAACGAAAATTCGATATTTTTTGTAATGTTTTCAACATCCTCCAGTTACAATGATTTTGTACAGTGTAAATCATTGTATCATTCTTATGTATTGAAGTCGTAAAAGAAGTCATATTTTAATTCAATTGGCTAATGGTAAACGGGTGAGCAAGTTAAATGCAAATTATAGTTTTTTTTAAACTCCTTGCTGTGCTATATTCAGTATTCCAAATGAATATTTTCTATTCGAGAAATAAAACCCTTCTTCGAATTTGATAACATGCTGCATTTAACGCATAAACTTACAATATCTTCTGTCAAGGAAAGTGCTGGGTTTTGATAAATAAGGATGGGTGGTTCCTCAGTTTCCTCTTGACTCTGTGGATCAACTCTTCTCACTAATGGAGCTGTGGTCTTCAAGCTCTGCAAAGATGTATATTTGCATCAAATTGTAATCATAACTTTCTATGCAAGTAAATAGTTCGTCATTCAGGATCAAAGAGAAATTAGGTTTTTTAACTATATTTCATATTAAAATACAGTTGCACATGAAGATTTGGATAAGTGAATAATTTATTAAATGTACCATATCTATGTCCTTACTGTAGAAAATTTTCTTCTGCAAATTTGCCGATTTGGAGACACACTCAGGGAGTATTTTTATCGGGCAAAAAGAAATATAACGAGGATGAATCGCAAGAGAGAAATCATAGTTATATCCAAGAAAAAGTGGATTTATTTGGTAACGATAAGTTAGAGATAGAATTCTTTCTTCAAAAAAGATACTGGGGTAGGTTGCAAAGTTTCTGACGATCGTCTTCCCTGGACCTAATTGAAGATAACATCGTTGAGATTCATCCTCGAAATTTCACTTAGGCTGATTAATGAAATCTCCCGGAACAAATTATTCAAATATCAGGTATTGTTACAAATTTTCGTGCGCCACTTTACTTGTTCAAATTGTATTACGTCACGAACCTTCAGATTTGGAACCATGAGGTTGTTTAGCTGAGGATTGGCCGCAATACAGAGTGTAGGATAAGATGCACCTAAGGAAAAGTATTATTCACATCGATTAAATTAAATAGTTTATAACTAGAAAGGTCGTCAGCATTATAATTGGAAATTTATCATTATAGCTATCGGAAAGTTGTTATCATTACTTGAAATTTCGAACATATTTTCTATTAAAGATGAACTACTTTGCATCTGCTAGACCGACCGAGCTCAGTCGATTTCGCAATTCAAGAAAATTGCACGGTCCAAAACGAACTGTGCTCACTCCAAGCAAAATCTCAATCTGAGCACAGTCTGAAATTGGATCGAGAATGATTGTGCTCAGTCAATTTCTGCAATTTCACGGGGGAGTTCTGCTGATTCCTCGGTCTCTACCAAGGCTGATATCGGCTGTGCTGGCAGATGCAAAGGTAAAAGGTAGCGACCAAAGTTACACACAAATATAATTTCTAGAGTCAACCATCTATCGAGATAATTCGAACCGAAACACCCGAAATGTAGCAAATGTTTTCTGCTTAAAATACTCAAAGAGTTCTAAATTTCGGTTGAATTGCTTCAATGAAATTTGATTTACGGTTGAAGCTAAAATCATGTCTGTGTTCAAACTTTTGGTCGTCCCACTGCATTATATTTTAGCCCCATGTGTTTGTGATTTGAAAATCACATTTTTACATTGAGAAATGAATGTAACGACATTTTCAAATAGATTTTGCTGATCAAATGCTACGACATTTAGATTAGCAAATCTGTTCAGCACTTTATTGCATATTGCATCATGTATTAATAAACATATGCATGCAACTCCGTCTATTCCTACCTAGAGGATTCACAATGTGAGTTAAACTCGTAAAATTGATCGTTGTCATTCCAGTTTCTATTATACCATTAAATCCAGAAATGAATTCAATAGTTGAAATCTTGGAGTTAATCCTAAATACGACAATTTATGTTATAATGCAAAATATCTTGAAATAATTATATAACAAAAAATTATACAGCGTGACAATTAAATACGGGAGACGCACCTCTTCCATCGTTGAAAGATTCAAATTATAGTACATTTTGAATTCCTTTTCTATCTATTTTATGAAAAACACCAATAGAGTATATAATCATCAGAAAGAATTGTGGTAAAATTTGATTTTGGATTAGTTTTCGAGGTGGACTCATGATACTTTTAAAACATTCATTGAGATTGCGATATTCTGAATCCTGTTGACATCACTACAATTCAGATATGCCAAAATAGGATGAAATTGACAGTTAGATCCTCCAATGATTTAATGTCACTTTTAGATTTCGTTTCGAAATATTTGAGATTCAGAGTAAATTCTGAATTAATGTCGAAATTGTACTTGACAAGACTCGCGATTAATAACACAGTAAATTATGTATTACAGCGGTCGTACAAAGTATCCGAATTTCAAATAACTCGACAGACTTACTAATCTTGGTGTGAAAATTTCAAAAATACCTAAATTTGATAGCTTTGAATTTATATTATTTGAGATATGGCGCCCTAGAGGACGTCTTCCGTATTTAATTGTCACTCTGTATAGTTATTTTTAGATAGAATTTCATTAATGCTACTCTCAAATTCGAGAAATAGAAAATTGTTAGAGCATAATGAGTGAGAAAATATACAAGTGCAATTTTTGTATTATTTCCCTAGAAAAATATAAAATATGCAAAGCTGTAGAGAATTCAAAATACGTGAATTCATTTTTACGAAAATATTTTAGTGTGAAACGATTCATGCTGAATGATTTTGAATTCCAACTTGAGAATTCGCTCAACAAAATTACTTACTGTTCATCTCCTTCTTTTTGGAATACTATTCCACCGTACAATATTTGACACCCAGCAGGCAAGTTCGATGGCATGAATACTGACACGGGATTATTGGGAGTTAAAGAAGTCATGCAGTGAACTTCTGAAGGTTACAAATGGAGCAATAAGGTGGATAGTTGAAAGGAACGTACTGGTAGGATTGCATATTGGAGTGTCACCGATGACGGCGTATTGTTGCAGAAGTCGAATGGATGTTGCCTCTTCCAGACAGAATGTATTGGATGCGATCAGTATTGTCACTAAATTTTAAATATATCTTTTAAATCGAAAGCTCTTCAATTGCAGCCTACACAACTGGTTGTCCTTGATAGCCACTCGAGTCAGTTTGCCGAGATCTATCGATTTTGCCTCCTGGTTGCCCGCAATCACCACTAACGCTTGCATTTCTAAAAATATTATTATTATTATGTTTATTACAAATATCATAATATATATTTATATGATAGAATTAATCTGCAATATTTTTCTCTAAAAATGTATTGGTTTGGTGCATAAGTCGTTGCCAGACAAAGTCGATATTTTTCCTTTCTACATAGAAAAATCCGAAATATACAAATGTTAACTAGGACCATCTTGACTATCAGGCACTTATTCTGCATTTACTTGAAATCTCTAGAGCACCTAATAGGGGAGCTGCAAGGCAACGAAACTGGCAAAGTTAATTCTTGACATGTCATCTCTCCTCGCACGATTTATTATCTAGGCAACAGATTAATGAACTGGATAATGCCTAATTTATCGGAGAGTCTTCATTAGCAGATGATAAGAATAAATAATATAAAATGATATTTCGGATCTCATTTCTAGACACTTTATAGAAGATTTTGGAAGATGCTTCTTCTAAACTGTAATATCTCACAAGATAAGTTTCAGAAATCTCCGCCTCCGATTTGGCTGTTTTTTTCACTATGGGGTTTTCATGACGCTGACCACGATTCTGAATTCAAAAAGTGCAATGGCAGCCTCCCTGGTCTTGGTAATCCTAAACGCTTTTACAGCTTTTATAATAGAGAAGTGATTATGTTGCAGGAAAATAATGTATGCTAGTTTGAAACTTCAATTTCTCACTGCATAAAACGGTTTTCAGGATTTCCAAGACCAGAACGGTTGCCATTGCGCCTTTTGACTTCAGATCCGTCATCTACGCACTGAAATACCCCTATGATGAAAAAATCAGCTAAATCAGGCGGATATTTCTGCAATTTCCCTTGTCAACATAAGTTCCACCTACTTCTACCCTGGAAAAATTAGACAAGTGAGGCAGGAAAGTAGAATCTCTACCCTAATAATCTTTGAATACTGCCCTCATAGATGCTACAGTCCTTCGCTAATTTACTTTGCGCAACATTGGAAACTTTTGAAAATTAAAACTGGCAATGAATTACGCACCAACCCAATATCACATTCAGGAAACCTTTTGATTCCTTCAATCTCATCAAATATACTCTAATTTTCTTACGTTGAAGCATTTCAGGATTCAAGTCCGTCATAAGTTCAACTGTCTCTAAGTTTCGCAAGAAAGTAATATTCACCAAATTTGTTCCCATTATCTAAAATTAAATCATATCTATAATCTGACAATTTTGGATGAAGACTGAATATGTATGTACATGTATTGTCAAAAAAGCAATTGCTTGATACAAAATAAGTTATGCGTAAATTCGAAAATGCAAAGTGCGTAATTACTAGAGTCCCCGAACTCTGTCCCCCTGCAGAAATGCGTTTTGGTAGAAACGTGGTAGTTTAAAAGCAAACATTCGAAAAGAAATTATCCTTCAACCCAAAGTTTCATGAAAGACCACTCCTATTGGTGATAAGCCTAATAGAATGGTTCTCTGCCAATAATCAGGACAGAATATGCTCACAAAAAATGCACGAGAAACTTGAAGTTGCCAAAATGCATTCATTTAGAGCGATTTATTCTTTCGACTGGATTTTTTAAAATTTGATTTTTCCGCAAGTCTTATTTGCAACACTGATTATATTCCATGCAAGAATTTTATCTGAAAAATCAGCTCAGAATATCTACTTGGAGCCCTCAGCAAATACAAATAATCAAAATCATTACTTCATCCATAAAATATCGTAAGTTTACTGCAAATAATTTGCTAATTCCTTCGCATAAAAACTACACGCCAGTTTGCTTTATTTTGTATCAAATAACTACCTATGACGATAATTAAAAGTATGCACGAATGGAACATTTTATGTACACGAAAGGAATCTAATATGGGTGAAATTTGGGCCCATAATATTTCCATATCATAAGATTTTGCTTATTATGGAACAATTTCATATGATCAAAATTATTTCAAATATATAATTACACAAGGTTTACTATAAGATGGACTTGCCACTATAATTCCTGTAATTTTGGTTACAGTTGAAAATTTCTGTTCCAGCCATGTTTCATTGACAGTATTAGGTAGTTCCGGAGTCACTGCTACAAAACCATCCACTTCTAAAGATGAAGATTTTCAGAAATGAGAACCCAATATAAAGCATGATGTGAAAACTGGGTATAGAAGGGAACTCCTCTTTTCTTCATTCTTTCGAACTTCATTTTTGGCCTCTTGGAAAGGACGTAATACACTAAATAAATGCGATATAAAAGTTTACTGATCAGATGGACGTCGGATGCTCAGAAACTAAGCTATAAGATGGGAGCTTCTTGAATAAGACACCAGGCCACATACTTGAAAAGACAGGCCTGACGAATTTAAACCTGGACGAATAGAGATAGGGACAGGACATGATAGATCGATTATGACCTCAAAATAACGAGCACATTTGGAGGCAGTAATCAATCTACCAGACCCTATCCCTATTTGAAATTTCGAGACCTGCCTCCTTTTCGAGTGTGTTCCCTATGTCTCTGTGTCTTGTTCAAGAAGCTCCCATCTTATGACTTAGTTTCTGACCATCTGATCAGTAAAATTTTTATATTGCACTTATTTAGTGTTGCGCCATTTCCAAATTATTTTTTTTTCTTTAATTTTGGAATGGCGTTTACATTTTGTTATAAAGTTACCTGTGCAACCATCTTTCAGATTTGCAAAATCTTCTTCAGTATGAATCTTACACACTTCTGAATTTATAAGAAGCACGAAATAGAAGCTGCTGAATATCAATAAGAATAGGTTGATCTTCATCTTTATGACACTATCCCTTCAATCGATTATAGAATGATATTCAAGCAAAATCTTGAATGTTTAGCAGAGCTATCTTATTCGGTATGTTTCAAGTTGCAGGCCGTTATTAATCGTACTTACTATTTTGAAACCATCACCTGGGTGATAGACTCAAGCAGGTGTTATTATCTGAGATTCACAAAGGCATTTTGAGATTATCTGCATTATAGCGAAGACGCAGGTTTTTCTGCCCAAAATATTAGGCTGATGTATAAAATTTAAAACTCCCATTCGAGGAAGAAGGCTTTATTTGTCTTTAAGATAAGCCTACTGAAAATGCCACAAATAAAAATTGTGTCTGATAGATTTATTATATTTTCCCAAGTTTGTCACAGAATGAAATTTTTAATACTACATATACATATTTGAACAGAATTAAGAGTGGATATCAGGAAAAATCAAAGTCATAAGGAAGAGGTGAGGAACAGGGGTCCGTCGATTTGACTGATTTTCATGTATATAGTAGTTTTTCACGCTGATCATCATGGTGCTACCCGTTTTTCGTAAAATGCAAGTGGGCGGAGTTATGCTAATTTCAAGTTTTTACATGCCCCATATCAAAAAAATTCATAACTTTCTTATTTCTGAACCAAATCGAAGACGATTTTCAGTATTGGATAGCCCATAAAAAGCTACAAATCATGTAACTACGACCACTTGTTACCATCAATAATTTTCCGCCAAAAATAATTGAAAAATTTTCTTTACATTTTTACTTTATTCTCCTATTCAAAGTCTACAAAAAAAAGATTCATTCAATTTGGTCTAGAAATAAGAAAGTTATTAACTTCCTCATGAGGTCGGATCTGAAAAACAACATTCGAACTACCGTAATCCGTTACAGTAATCGATTTTCGAGAAAAAAGTTATCACCATGAGAATCAGCGTGAAAACTGAACAAAATATGTTAAAATCAGCCCGATTTGCGAACCCCTGTTTATACCGACTTTGGTTCTTACTGACATTCACTCCTAAATGCATAATTTCTATAAAATTTTCAACACTTATTTGCTACAATACTGAACTATTAGTGGAGCAATTTTTTTGAAATATAAACAGATAAACGAAAGCAAATTTTCAGTTGTCGCTTTGTGATGCGATATTTAAAAATTATATGTATCATTTGAAGCACCACATTTATATCAATATGTTTATTTCCTGAACTATCCTAAACTTTAACATAATTATCATCAAGTATAAATTTTGTTACAGATGGATAAATTTTAAGTACATCATTAACTAGCATATTAATAAGTGTGTATATGGCATTAAAATTACTGTACGAAATAGGAACAATTCTTTCTTCTTTCAATTCTGGAGTAAAATTAAGCCAATTCCGAAAAGATTAACACAGGAAAATGTAAAGGGAAATAAACATTAATAAATTCTGCTTATTACCACGAGTCGAGCCGAAAATGCTCCCAAGCAGCACAACTGTCCACGGTGTAAACTGATTCGTTTTTGTCTGCACTCAGCCATTTACCATGAGTGCTTAGAAACGACCACGACCCGTCGTCGTTCTTGAACGGCTTCCAAGTCTCCCAGGACTTTGGTCGATCTACCAAGTTCACGCTACCATCCGGATGTCCACTCAAGAATCGTCCGGGCGAATGAATCGCCTTGAAGACCACTTTGCCGCCCCAGTCCTCGACGTACCAATGCTCCCAGGCTCCTGCCGGTCCAGACGCCATGTCCACCTTCCAATCGGAGTCGTACGCACGCAAAAATGTTCCGTGAATCGACTTAAGACATCGACGACCGCTCGACTCAGCCGACAGCTGACGAGAGTTATCATGCTCCTTTGTGTTTGCACTGTCCTCCATCTTCACGCTTTCCCTGATCTTCGTCTTCATTAGCCCTGCTTTAAGGTCTATTCCATTTTCATCTGTGAATAGACCCCCTCCATATTTTTGAAGGCGTACTCGACCATCATTTCGAACGATTATACTACGATCGCGTTCAATAGGCAATGCGGTGACCACCGTTTCGAAACCTAAAAAAGATAGGGTAAACTAAAGACGGAAATTTGTCATTTTGATAAAAAAAAAAAAAAACTGGGACCGAAAATGGGACCGGTCCCTCAGAGCCCTCGGTCGCAGCTTCCTAGGACTAGCTCCGACCCCATGTCCGACCCATACCTCAAAAGTTGATAAAATATGAACCTAGGAGAAGCGCCGACACGAGGGTGGGCCGATCCGACCCCATTTTCGCGACCCCTGAAAAACTTACGATCTTTGCCAGACTCAATATAAATAGTCACATATACTAATTGTCCTGTAGTAACAAATGCCCGATATTCTCCGGGCTCTATAAGCACAAATTCGCTAGATTTGGCCACATTAAGCATGATTCGTTTAAAGGCCGATTGTTTGTCCGATGAGTTTGAATCTTCTAAAATTAATTACTTTTAAGAATCTGAAAATTTGACACTAGCATGTTCATGATGACTGCTTTCACTGCGTTTACCATTACCTTCAAATTCAGCTTCTCCCCGTTCAAAAAAGGTGCTCATTTGTGTCCCTAAAAATTTTATCATTAAAAAAATAATCGAATGGAGAGAGGGACGAAAATGGGGCTGGGGGCCGGCTCCCCATTTTCGACCCCTACGAATATAAATGTTACCAGCAGATGCAGAGTCTTCATCCGAAAAGATTTTTTTGTATTCCTCCGAATAGCTATCGACAACTTGCTGGGATCTCTCGGTCATGATGTGTCTATCAGAATCGCATTGAACCCAAATGTTATAACGAGTGGCATTAGCTACGT
Source organism: Diploscapter coronatus (assembly GCA_964036155.1). Lineage (NCBI taxonomy): Eukaryota > Metazoa > Nematoda > Chromadorea > Rhabditida > Rhabditidae > Diploscapter > Diploscapter coronatus. The sequence goes on along the minus strand of OZ038423.1, from coordinate 18,717,492 downwards.
GAGTTCTGCCACCCATGTTGGGATCAGCTAAGAAATCTCGAAAAATAACCTCCAGCGAAACAAAATAAGAAAAAAGCTAAGACTCGAATAACCCGGAGGGGAACTGCATTTGGACAAAAGTTCTTCTACCGGGATATGGCCTAAACGGGTGGATGGCCCCTTGGTCACTAGTCACAAAAATGAGAAAATTAGGCCCCGCCCCCTTTTGTATACGTGCTCATGTCCACTTGCAATTTGGCTGCATAGACGAAAAAATGGTCGTCCGAAAGTAAAAAGAAAACTTTTTTGCTATAAAAGAGTTTCGAAAATGTGCTCGCACTCTCCAGCTATAGTTAATTAGTTGAATTTCTCTCTGAAAAGCAATATTGATTCGTAGACAATAGAGTAGAAAATGTAAATACTCGAAAAAAAGTGATGTGTTTGGAAAAAGCCGTATTATTTCTCACGGTATCTGACCGCCGATACTAGCCTGGAGTCATCGACGTTATTTTTTAGTCAGCGACCGATAGCAGCAATCAAAGAATTTTACAAATTGGCACCAAGCAAAAAACATTTCAAACAATAACCATGAACTTCGATCAATTTACTCTTTTGTAGACTTCAAATTTTGCAACTTTTCTCTTCATTATAAATGCTCTACTTCACATTGCAACTAACTTCCAATGAGCCCACTTTTGAATACTCATTTTCACAAGAATTCTTGAGGCTGCTTAGGAACTGACTGAGGATTCTGCGAGCCAAAAAGAGACCACCAACCTTCAGACTTGATGCCGGGGAAGAAATAGAATTTCTTGGTTAGGCGGCTTGAAAACTCGGAAATCTGTTTTATGTTAGTTCCGTCTCCAATGTTTCCGTATCGTTCTGCAACTCGTTTGTTTACCTGCAATTTTAAATTAATTCGAACGAAGACTTATTAAAACACCTACTCTTGTCAGCAGAGAATTTAAATCTTCTTCCGCTGCAAATTCGCCGAACACTTCACAAATTGCGTGCACAAACCATGAGCCATCGTCAGGCCTGTAAAAATAAAAGCTTAATCCTCGTGTGGGCAGATTTGCCGATTCTAGAGCAGTTAATCCTTACTGTCGAAGTGATACGTAGTTCGGTGCCGACGCATGGCACACAATAAAGTCGGCTTCAATCGGTTTTGTATTGTCTTTATTGTCGTCGATTGATAATATTTTGGCCGAAGGATAGTCTTCAGTGACGGATGTACCGCTGTCTTTTTTCCCTAAAAGGTGTTGAAAAATTCGTTCAAAAATTTAAGTTTTGACACTCACCTCCTCGACAGGCTTGAAAGAAAAAGAGCTTCGGCTTGTTGGCAAGTAACGGTGCCTTCTCGGAGTTGAAGCAGCGTAGAAAAACATGAGTGTTAACTCGGCCGTACTTTATTGGATCGTAGCTTTGTTTAAATTTTGCGTTGTATGGTGGTGAGCAATCCTTTCCAGTCAATTCGTCATACTCGCCATGCGTCAGAACGACGACAATGCAACTTTGCGCGCTCTCGTGGTCGATATCCTCGGCGAATTTTTTGGCGTCTTCCATCATTTCCTGAAGTAAAGGCCATGGTGCCGAGAATTTGAAGCGCAATAGCAAACCTTGGCTGTGCGATCGTTCAATATTTGGACTTTGTATCCGAATTGCTCGAACAAGTTTTTCAGTTTTTTTTCATCTACTTCTGTCCCGTATCGTGCTTCAAGTTGATCGAACTCCTTGTTGTTGATGATGAGGACGAGACCTTTGGGCGTAGAGAAGTTCTTGTAGATCTAAATCAACCCAATAATTGTCAAGGTCGCTAAAAAATTACCATATCCTTGTTTTTTTGATAGTACGGAAGTTCGATAGCCCTAGTTGTCTTGCACATTTCGATTTTGACCTCGAATTCGGGCAGTTTGCTTGCGTCCGAATCATCGACTTGGTGATCTGGATCGTGGGGATGCTTCTCGAAATCTTCGCGATCGGACTCGATCATTACGTTAGAATCTAAATAGTTATTGCTTCGAAATGCTAATTTTGACGCTTGCATCTAGCAATGCTTGATATTCGACTCAAAAAAGGAAAATATGCCTACCCGAAGTGTCAGATCTTTCGGTGGATGCAACAGCTCTAGAGCGCTTGAACGTGATCCGACTTGAATTTGTTAGATCGAGTACCCGCCCGCAAACGTCGCTAGCTGAGTTATCACTTCTCCAGTCTCAAACACGTTGAATAATACGCTCAAGCAAAAAGTGAAAAGTCGTGTCGTGTTCTGACTAATAATTGGCCGGGGTGCAGATCGTTTTCTCAGCGTTGTTACCGAGTTAGCTTGATCGGGAACTTCGGGTAATAACGCGAGAAAAATTTTCTGAGTTCTATGGCTCAAAATCATCATGAAACTAAAAATGATAATAATGGCTATGAGTCACGATAAAATTGGATCAATTCTTTTGAAAAACTGAGGAAAAGCTTCCTTGATCCAAACGAGATTGTGTAACAAGTTGAGTGCATTTTTTGCCTTAAGAGAGAGAGAGAGAGTATAGTTGTAAGACTTGAACAGTTGTCCACGTTTCATAAAAAGTCTCACAAATCGGAATTTGATCATAGAGGTGGGTACCCCTATGGGTCCTAATCATAAAACCGAGGGTATAAGGCTCCGCTCTCACAAGTGGGCGAAACTTGCGCTCTCTAGCCATAATGTTGGCTGCATAATGCAGTGAAGTAAAGGAGACGTGGCTTGCCTTCGTTAATGAACATGAATGAGTGCTTTTATAAGTATTTGAGTGGATTGAAAGATGAACACAGCTATCGCGACATCTAATTTATTTTGAAGTCCATTCGATGGTTCGAAAAATAAGCACTGTTCTGCATTTTATGGCCAAATGATTGCCTTTGACCATTCCCTGCGTGTTTCTGTTCAAGGTTGTTTTCATCCGATTGGCTCTCCTTCTCACTTCCAGCCCCTTTCGGTTTCTCCCTTCATTTCCCTTTCCTCAGTTTCCTTCCATTTTCCTGTATCTGCTGTCAAATCAAAGTCTCCTTTGTCTTTGCCTTACCTCCACTCCTGTTTCTGCCTATTTCAGCCTCTGACTGTGCAAGAAAATATGCGGACGCGCGACTCCAGTTTCCGCTTTTCTTCGATTCAATGGAACTGCCAACTATTTTTGCGAGAAAGTCGATTTCATATTTCCCTCAAATTGCTGGCATCGAGATCAATTTTGATTAATTTCCTCACTTTTTGAGATATTACGCTCTGAAGGAATGTAGCAACCTTATGAATTTCATCGAGATTGTGCCTCTAAATGGTTTTACGATGTTTGCAATTTGAATTGCGAGGCTACAGTTTGGGAACGTAATATGCAATATGGCATGTTTACTCGTGTGTGGCGATTTGATAGCTGCCCCTTGGCGATTCATTCGCCTTCCCCCTCTTTGCTCATTCCATAATTCTACTCCAGGCAGTATTCCTCTACTCTTCAACATTTCGTCTTATCTGTTCGCTCTGTTTGTGCTTTTAGCAGTGCCATCTCATTATTCATTGCCTATTCCCCTCACTCTTTCCTTCGCTCTGTAACTCTATTTGAACTCATTCTCAGACTCTCTTCCTTCCTTGATACACAGTTTACATTCTGCCAGATTTATAGAGTAATATTTCCATGAAATCTCCCTGCTGGCCGACATCGATATTCTCTTCGTTGAGTTTTTTTTCCTTGCGTCACATCAAACAGCGTTCATTTGTTTTGTCATTTGTCAATTGATTTTCACTCCTGCAGAAATTATCTCGGTCATTTGAAAGATATCAAATCGATAGTCGTTCAGGGGATGTCTTCGAGTTCTGCGAATGGAGATGAGGCGATTGCCAGCGAGAGCAAGTTCAAGGGAGAGGCCTATGAAATTCGCGACAACAGGACCGTTTTCGTTGGATCCATGGAAGGTTTGCGTTTTTTTATCTTGAAAAATTATATAAAAGTGACAGGAATTAATGAAGTCGAAGACGTTTTAAATTTAATGGGTCTGGAAATATAAAATCTGGATGATAAATGAGACCTATTCATGAAAACGAAGATCATAAATAGGGATCGCAAATGGTTTTGCGAAATTTATGCTTTTCCGTAGTTTTCACTTCAAACAGATCAATAACGATGTAACTAAAACATTCATGAAGAAACGCATTGAATAAAAATCATTTTTGATCGAAACATTCAACCCAAAGCAGTTGTCAAAGTGGGCATATTTTCAGTTTACAAAATCGCCATGAGCACGCGAATTTTGGTACAAAGTCGTTTGACTAAATGGCTCAAAAGCAAAAAATGCAAAGGGAAGAATTTGTGGTCCCTAATCCATAAATCAATTGATCGATTCTTGCCTTTCGAAACATTCCTTAATTGAAAATTTACAGTATTACATAAAAGATTGAAACATTTCGCTCCATCTTATAAATCCGTTCTTGAAGACGAAATTATAAACATTTGCCGAGGTTTTGTTCGAATTTATTATGGAAAATGGTTGAATCATTCATTTAAATTTTTTTTCAATTGTTTGAAACTTTTCGTTACTGAAGTCCAGGTTAAATTTGAAGAAGAAAGTATTAGTTATAGTTTCTAGTTCTAGGGATCCTTTGAAAATCATTGTAAAGTCCAATTCGACCCTCAAGCTTTTGTTATCCCATCCATCTATTTTTGTTGAAAGAAATTCATATTTGGATGATAGAGTGGAAATTCAGAGATATAAAAAGAAGTCTCCATACTTTGATCAAGATTCAGTCAGTTTGCAGATTCGCGTAGTCGCGAAGGCCGTGTTCTTCTGCTGGCCGGCCCGAGCAGCGCAGGCAAGACCTCCCTCATCGACTTCCTCTGCAACTATTTCTACGGCGTCCGAAATGCGGAGAGTCAAATTCGTTACCGAATTGCAAATGAGGTGGAATAGATTAACGAGACTGAGAAGGACGAATGAAACTTGCAGAAATTCGACGCGGCTTCTCCCGAGAGGCCGATTGTCACGTACATCTTCAATGACACAATCATGGATTACAGACCGATTGTCATCGACACACCCGGGGCTGGGAAGAGAATGTGAGTCAATGTGATTGGACCATTCCTAAGGAAGAGCTGGCCTTCTTAGCCTTTGCTCAAAGAATGACCATTTGAAACGCCAAAAATAGGATGCAAGTACCTAGACATAAAAAGGCAGTCTAATTCGAGACCGGAGTCAGAATTTTCGCATGACCTGATTCCAAGCATACAAATAAATAGTTCAATTGAATTTTTTTATTCTGGTTTGGAAAGTTTTAGTTGCAGTTCCAATTCTTCAAACGTCAAAGTTCAACGACTCTTGATCTAAATCCTATCCTACTTTTTAGTATTTTTGTTAAGTGTGTTTGTTTGTTTGTTTGTGCACGCTTAGTTCTCGAATACTAAGCATGGTAGACCCAAGTGTTATACATGGTTGGAAAGGTAATTTTGTCCTGATGTGCAACGTAAAAAATCCGATCGATTTTGGTTCAGGAAATGGGTACTTTTACCCAAAAAACTGTTTTTTCTTACTTAATCTATGTGTCCAATGCTATTGCTTGAAGTGGGATGAATCAAAATGGTTGAATATGGTATGACTGGATGCAGAATTTTCCGGTGGTGTGCAAGGTATAGGTTTTGTTTGGGTTTGATGAGATAATTAGGTAATTATCCTTATTATATAAATGATTTCGCCTTTAGCATTTTTGCTCTCTCATCCCCGCATGCTATTTCTCTGCGGGAGAATGGGCTCTTTATTCCGAATGTCTCTGAAAGGAGAGAGTCGCGAGCATGCTTGGATGGCCAAGTGGATAGCGCATATGACCTTATGGCGAGTATATGATGCGAGAGTTCGATTCTTTTTTGCATTTTTTATGGATGGAAAGGGACTTGAAATTTTCTGCAAAATCTTGGAAGAATTTTGGAAAATAACATCAATGGGATAATTGAATGACAAAGAAATATTTTAAATGGTTGATTGAATTTTTTAATTGGGTAGAAAATATGAATATGAAGATACAGTATTGGTTGATACGAGATATGATAAATAAGATTTGCATTGATTGGTAAGATAGATTTCATTGATTGTTAGGAGATATTTTGTATTGCCTTTGAGTTTAGTATTGCTTTTGAATTTGCATTGGTATTGTGTATTGCTTTTGAATTTGCATTGGTATTGTGTTTGTATTAAATTGCGCGATTATCATTGACATGTTTTCTTCACTTTTTTATCGTTTTTATAATTGTATTCGATCTTATTACTCTTTAGTATTTTTTTTTTTAATTATTGTTTTGCATGGAAATACAATAAAGTTAGAAATGCCGAATCAAAACTATATCGTCTGCTGGAAAGAATCATGTAACAAGACATTAAATTGATAAGAGAAATATCATGGATGAAACGCTGCCTCCCAAAGCTGGCTGAAAATTTATGTTGATAGGATTTCAGATGAGCTTCACATTTTGTAATTCCACATGATTTTCACGTTTTGTAGCTAGAGAATTCCCTGGATTTTTAAATTTATATCCTTATTTCCAGTGATAATTTGAAGTAAATTTTGATATCAAAGTTTGGAAATTGCTTTATCCTTCGGCTGAAAACATGAAATTTTGCGAAAATGATCGATAGTGAGAGCACAGAGAAAAGACAGCGAGAGAGTGGGGGAAAAGGAGAGATAGAAAAAGAGGAACTTGGCGTACCAAAGGGCCTGTGCGCCAAAGTCATTGTTTGGCGTATTTTTTGTAGGCAATTGTTCTTTTCAGGTAATTTTTTACTTTTTTTCCACTGAAAATTGTTTATTTTTACCATTCCAATTTGCAGATGCCGTCTCCTTCCCGCTCTCCGCTCGCCCGCTGCCGTTCTGCGCCGCCAAACGGATCGCTTCGGCGTAGTAAGTGTTTACACAAAATTTGAGAATTTTCCTTTTTTTTTGGAAAATGATTTTCAGCGTCAAATTTTTGAGCCGTGCAGGGGAACCTCTGCCCAAATTTATATTTTTTTAATTTAATTGGGATTTGATGAAATCCTAGGGGAGATGCTGCCCAAATTTTTAAAAGTATAATGCAATTAATTAGTTCATTAAGCTTCTTTTTTCAGAAGCTAGCGGCTCCGACGGTGGTGGCAGACCTGGCCGTTCGCCCCTTTGGGGTTCTCCTTTGACTCAAGCGAACCTGCCTAACCAGCAGGGGATGGGTCCGAACGATCCAGTGGTTCTGGGCATTTTGTCCCAAGCGAACCTGCCTAACCAGCAGGGGATGGGTCCGAACGATCCAGTGGTTCTGGATCAAACAGAAATTGTATATGAAGAGCTTAAAGAAATGAATAAAGAATTTGCAACTTTGAATAAATGTGTTTTGTCGATTTTAGGAGAGCAGAGAACGAGTGGAGAGAGGCAGACAGATAAGAGAAATGAAAGCCAGGAGGGTAAAGAATACAATTTATTCCTTCGATTTTGTACAGGTAAAGATCGAATTTTGGAGTGTGAAGAATTTCAAGTATTCTCTGAGTCCCTAAAGAAAATGTACAACATAATCCTGAGGAAGATTGATCGTGTTCAACAGGGGCCTTGGGATTATCGAACATACGAGAATTTCATTAGTGATTTTACAGTAGATCATTGCGAAGAGCTCAAGTTTATTATGCGCGAAGTAAGATTCGGACAGACGGAAATGATTGATTACCAAAGAGTAGTAGATGACAGTTTGCAGCTACAAGAAACTAGGGAAGAAACGGAAGACGGCAACGCGGATTTGGAATTAATCGACTCTGACAGCGAAATAAGTGACGGTGAGACAGAATTCGACAAGTACTTGAATAAACTTAAAGAGAGTGTTCGAGAAAAGTATTATATTCCTGTCAAACAAGTCATGGGCCGTGTGACTGATGGCGAAATGGACCGAGCCTTAAGACAAATGCACGAATGCTTTCTGGCAAACCTAAGTAAAGATGAGCAAGATATCGCTCAAGATCTCTATAGCAGATACCGATATGAAAAGCATGGCGATGATAAAGATATCGATTTTTACGAGGGTTTGGACATTTGGGCTGAGCTTGACCTAGAAAAGGCAATGATAAAATTAATCGAAATTATTCGTGAAAATCGTGGTGAAAATCCAAACGATGTGTATGATGACATAATGGGAAATGAATCTATGCTCGCGAATAATGCATTCAATTTGCTGGATATTGAGGAAAACGAGCAGGAAAGTGAAGGTGAAGAGTCGGATACGGTAAATGTGGAATCGCAGGGCGGCACAAAGAGAAGAAAGAGGGGCAGGAGAGTGACACAAAAGAGGAAAACTCAGACAGATAAAGAAAGGAATCGAGATAGAATGAGAAACGCAAGAGAGCATGAAAGTCAAGAACAGAAAGATAAGAGATTACGGGAACAGACCGAAAGACAGATAAATTTGAGAAACAAGGAAACTAACAGTCAAAGAGAGCAAAGACTTGAGGATCAGGAAGAAAGGCAGAGAAACTTAAGAGACAGGGAAACTAACAGTCAAAGAGAGCAAAGACTTGAGGATCAGGAAGAAAGGCAGAGAGAACTGAGAGACAGGGAAACTAACAGTCAAAGAGAACAGAGAGTGAATGCAGAAGCTAACAGAAGAAGAAGAGCAAGAGAAAATGAAAATCAGAGTCAAAGAAGTCAGCGGAATCAGCAGAATAGCCAGCGGCAAGTAACGCAGAGGGCCAATGTCAGAAGGAGGAGAATGAATGAAACGAGAAATTTGGCTAGAGAAACTATAGAACATGAGGATTATATTCAGTGCCTTGACGTCGGAAATCTCGATTTGGTTTGTAGATACTGTAAAGCGATGTATTTCACGGGAGAAAAAGTTTCAAATACAGCTACTGGAGTCTTCACGAAGTGTTGCAGAAAGGGAGAATTGGAATTTGAGTGCACGTTCGAAAACTATCCGGTTGATCTGTACAAGTTGCTAACGAGGAATGATGCGCAGTTTTCAAAGAACTTCAAAGAGAACATTAGAAATTATAATAGCTCATTTGCATTCGCCAGCATGAAAGCGCAGAGTCAGATTCAGAGTGTCATGCCATTTTGTTATAAAATCCAGGGGCAAATTTATCACACGGTGAATTTGGCGGCACATCCGGACCCGAACGAGAAGCCAGAATATGCTCAGCTGTTTTTCATAGATTCGGCAGAAGCGTTGGATTTCCGAATGAGTGTCAAGGCGAATGCAAATTGCAGTCGAGATTTGATGAATAAAATAGATGGTATTTTGGGCCCAGTGAATCCCTACATTCAGAGTTTCAAGTGCATGAGGGAAGTCGAGAAGGAAGTGGAAAGGGAGGCAGAACAGAAAGGAATCGAGCCGCCGCAGCTGAAATTACTGTTTGATATCAATGCAAAGAATATCGATAGAAGAAGATACAATGTTCCACGGTCAAATGAAGTCGCAGCAGTTTTTGTACTGGACGGAGAAAACATGCCGGTGGCAGAAGGATTAGCGATCCACCAAAGGGGCAGACAGTTGCGGAAAATTTCTAAATTCGAAAAGCGGGCTGAATCGATGCTTTATCCGTTGTATTTCCCTACAGGAAGAGGAGGCTGCTTCGTGAATATGAGAACAATAAACAATAGAAAAGTCACCTTTGCACAGTATTACCGGCATATGATTTCGATTCGAAGACCTTCTGTTTTGATCGAAAATGAAGATCCAAGTTCGAATTTCCTGTCAGAATACAAGTGGGAAGAGAATCCAAGTATAATCAACGACTTCAGTCCGATAAGAATGGGAGGTAAGTTGTACCAACAGTACCTGGTTGACGCTTACGTAAAGATCGAGCAAGATAGGTTGGACTTCATACGGAAAAATCAGAAGGCAATCAAGGCGGAAAACTACAAAGCGCTTCAGGATTACCTCCAGGATACGGCAGATGAGCAGGGAAAACGAGTCGGGAAACTTAGCGTGCTTCCTTCGAGCTTCAAAGGATCTCCTAGAAGTTGCACACAGGGCTATCAAGACAGCATGGCGATAGTGAGACGATTTGGAAAACCTGATTTATTTATTACATTCACATGTAACCCTAGATGGGAAGAAATTCAAAGGAATCTACAGCCAGGGAATACGGTATTAGACGAGCCTGACTTAGTTAGCCGTGTCTTCAACTTGAAACTAAAAGAACTGTTAGAGGATTTGAAGAAGAACGATTATTTTGGAAAGGTCATCGCGTATACATACGTAGTGGAATTTCAGAAGAGGGGTCTACCACATGCCCATATTTTGTTAGTGTTAGATGATAATAGTAAAATTAGAAATGCGGAGCAGGTAGATAAAATAGTTTGGGCGGAGATTCCAGATGAACGCGAGTTTCCGAGACTGCATGAGGTAGTGGTAAATAATATGCTTCACGGACCCTGCGGAGATCACAACCCGAGATGTGCTTGCATGTCAGAGGACAAAGATGGAAGAAAGTTTTGCAGCAAAAAGTTCCCTAAGGCGTTTCGAGAGACGACGATCCTAGGAAATAACAGCTACGCAGAGTACAGACGAAGAGATAACGGAGTGCACATCGTGAAGAAGATCTATGGGAATGATGTGATCGTAGATAACAGGTGGGTGGTTCCTTACAATCCAGTTTTAAGCCTGAAATACCATGCTCATGTGAATGTCGAGATATGCGCTTCGATCAAAAGCATAAAGTATCTGTATAAGTATGTGTATAAGGGTCATGATTGCGCGAGAATGACGATCAGCGTGAAGGACAGCAACCAGATCGAGCATGATGAAATAAAGACTTATCTAAATATGCGATATGTGACTCCGCACGAGGCCTTTTGGAGAATCTTCGAATTTACGCTTGACGAGAAGAGCCATGCAGTAACGAGACTGGATGTGCATCTCCCGAACGAACAGTTGGTATACTACAAGCCGGAAAACGACAATATCAGACAGAGGTTGAGCGATGCAGAATTAAGGAACACAACATTGACTGCTTGGTTTGAGTTAAACGCCCGAGTGCCAGAAGCTAGAACGCTGTACTATTACGAGATACCGGAGAAGTACACCTACAAGAAGGGCGCACATGGAATGATCTGGGACAGGAAAGGAGGAATAACAGGAATGGTAAATAAGCCATGTCTTGGAAGGATGTACGCGATTCATCCGAAGCAGGGAGAGCTGTTCTATCTGAGGATGTTGTTGTTGCATAAGAAGGGAGTGCAGAGTTGGGAAGATCTACTAACGACTGAGAATTTCGATGGGGACACAGAGCCGAAAGAGACTTTCCAAGACGCATGCAGAGCGATGGGACTATTGGATGGCAATGTTCAGTGGGAGGCATACTTCGATGAGGCGAAGGACTACGCGACTCCATTTCAATTGAGGGAATTATTCGTAGCAATAATTACGCATGGAGAGAACGTCGATGTCAAAGAAATTTGGCGCAGATTCAAAGAGGATTTTGCAGAGGACTTCAGTAGAAATGACGCGGCTGAAAGAGCGGAAAGAAGAGCTTTAGTCGAGATCGAAAAGATGCTGGATAATGCAGGTGACAGTCTTACAAACTATGGATTTGACAAGCCGAACATGACGGAGTTCGAGAATGAAAAGCCTTGGGATCCAGTCGAGGAAATGGCAAGAGGGAACGCAATGAGACGGGACATGTATCCAGCGCAAGAGCGAGTCGTCTCATTTGTACTGAAGAAAATAGAAGAACTGAAAAATGGAACACTGACAAATGGCTGCATTTTCATCGATGGTCCCGGAGGTTGTGGAAAGACGTACACATACAGAACATTATGCTATTTGATGAGAGGAATGGAAATCAAGTATAAAACGTCAGCTTGGATGGGAATTGCAGGAAACTTAATGCCAGATGGACGTACGATGCACAAAACGTTCGGATTGCCGTTTGAAATGGACTCAACATCCAGCAGCAATGCAAAGCCAAACAGTCAGACAGGGAAGGAATTGATCGAGACGCAGGTCTTCATCGTTGATGAGATTTCGATGGTCCCGAAATATGCCATTGAACTAATCGACAGGAAACTGAGAGAGTTGACAGAGATTGATTTGCCGTTTGGAGGAAAGATTTTCATCATCGGGGGAGACTTCAGACAGATTTTGCCGGTTGAGAAGAAAGCAGGACGAAACGAGTTGATTGCATTGTCAGTTGTGAGGTCGAATTTGTGGGAAAACTTCAAAGTGTTCCGTTTGGCAGAAAACAAAAGAGTGGTTCAAGATGACGAAGAAAGTAGAACGAATAAACCAGTTAAAGAGAACTTTGCACAATGGCTGTTGAACATGGGGAATGGAAAGATTCCGGCAGATAAAGAGGGGTACATCAAGATTCCAGATGCGGTGGTTTCGAGAAGAGACTTGGTAGAAGAGGTGTTTGGAGAGTGCATTGCGAACAAGGACTTTGATCTGCTATCGAGACGAGTCATTCTGACAACGACAAATGAACGAGTACACGAATTGAATGCTCGAGTTCTAGAATTGATTGGAGATGAAGAGGAGAAGATTTATCTTAGCGTTGACACGGTCGATAGCAATGAACCGAACACAGTGATCAATTATCCTTCAGAGTTTTTGCATAGCTATAATGAGTCAGGATTGCCTCCTCATGAGTTAAAATTGAAAGTGAACAGTCCAGTAATTCTCAAGCGAAACTTGAATCCGTCGGCTGGGCTTTGCAATGGAACTAGACTGCGAATCAAAGTTATGCATCAACATCTACTAGAATGCGAGTTTATCACTGGAGAAAGAACTGGACAGAGGGTATTGATTCCGAGAATAACATTGACAAGTGGAAAAGGAAATCTGCCATTTACATTGCATCGGAGACAGTTCCCAGTAACATTATGCTATGCAATGACTATCAACAAATCTCAGGGACAGACGATAGATTTCGCTGGGTTGGATCTGGAAGAAAGTGTTTTCAGCCATGGGATGGCTTACGTGGCTTTTAGTCGAGTCCGAGCCTGGGAATACTTGAAAGTGAAGACGAGTGAAGAGAAGGAAGGGAAAGTCAAGAATATTGTGTGGAAAGAAGTTCTTTTGACAGACGATAATCAGAATCAGACTTCTCAGAATATTAGTCAGACAACGCGAGAAGAGACTCAGAGCCAGAGGTCGCAAGAATTATAGAGCAGATAAAGGAACTAAACAGAAAATAACTCGAAAGTCTAAAAATAAAACATCTGAAATGAACTGATGAATTGATGAGTTGGTGAATTGATGAATTGATGAATTGATGAGTCGATGAATTGATTGCATTTCTGTTTCTCTCTTCTTTTCATTTCCCACTGGACTACTTTGAAAGTGCGTTTCATCTGAACCGCACAATGCAAGATGCAAAAGTGGACGTAATTTGTTCGTTCCAGTGTTTTTGCCTAAGTATCTCCTTATTAAAGGTCTCAGGAATTGTGAGAGTAGCTATGGATTGAAAACAGATTGAAATGATGAAATGGGAATAAATATGAACGAAAACTTTAATGAGTTGACTTGAACTCCCTTCGTCTGTCCTCACCTCTGCCGCTCCGCTACCCCTCCGGCTCTTCTCCTTCCTGCTGTCCTCTGGCTGTTGGCGCTGTTCCTCCACGCATCCATTAGCTATTCTCCGTCATTTCGCTCAGGTATACAATTCACAAAAACTGACATTTGATCAAAGGGTTGATCGTTCTGCCTTTACGCGTCGTTTGTATAATAATCTGTTTGAATTATCGAATTTTTTTAGGCATTTTGGCTTTTAATATAATTTTGGTTATTTTCAGCTGCATGGCTCAGCCCCGAGCCCAATGGGTAACGAAAGCCCAGCTGATGGCCCTATCTCCTACAGATAAACACCCGGCCTATTCGAAGTCAGTTCGTTTCATTTTAAAAAATTTTTTGATAATTATTTCTGAAATTTCAGGGCGGTCATCGGGAAGGTAGTCGGTAGGCTCGAATCGGAATTAGTCGGGCGCAACTCGGAGTTGTGTCGTGTGTTAATGGCGGGAAGAGACAGCGAAGTCTTTGCTGTGACACTGTGGCGAAATCAGTTTCGGCATCTCAAAGACCTAAAGACGGATTCAGTAAGACCTTTTAAATGTTTCGATTTTAGGAAAATCTGCAAGTTTTACTTAATTTTGAAAAATAATCTCACATTCAGGTCGTCCGACTTTCTAATGTGCGTGTCGAAATTCCCGTCTCCACTACTACATTCCGGCATTTCCCTAATATGTAAGTCATTTTGGCTAATTTTCATTAAATTGTTAATATGTAAGTCATTTTGGCTAATTTTCATTAAATTGTTAATATGTAAGTCATTTTGGCTAATTTTCATTAAATTGTTAAATTCAGCGTACTAAGCTGTGTTCTTTGCCTGACGGACAGAACAGAGATCACTGTGATCGAGGAAGGCATCTCTATGCTCAGCTGGCCGCCCGCATCGTTGAACAGACCGACTTCGTACCCTCCATACTATACCACGATAGAAAATCTGAGCCCTAGCATGACAAATATCGGTATGTCTATTTAATATAATTTTGGTTGCCCATTTGTGACGTCGTTCACTATCAGGGCTGTACGAAAGTTTTTAGAAAAAAAAATCTAAACGAAATGACTTCCCATTTTTACGTAAAAGAAACTGTCTCCCATTTTTCAATGGCTAAAAACGACGTAAACGTAACGTAACGTTTCGTATAGCCCTATTCACCATCATTCATAATTTTTGTTTCAGTGCTTCGAGGACGTGTGAGAAGTGCCCCCGAACTCATCCAGATGCCCTCGCCTCGCAAGGAAGGGAAAATGGTATTTTTTATTCCCATTTTTTCAATTAGTGCATTTTCCTGATTTAGGTAGAATCTCTCTGCCTCTCCCTGTGCGACGATTCAATGCGAACTTGCTTCGTGTTCATTTTGCACTCGGATTCGGAAGATGTTGCCGACTACATGGGAATTGAATTCAACAATGAGGTGGTGGTGGCTTTCGTCGAGACCATCAAGCACGGTTAGATTTCGAATCGAATTGATATATTCCTTAGATAAAAAAGTATCCGTTGCTGATAATTAAGAAAATGTTCTTATTTATGATTTTAGAAACCAATCAAAATAAGTGTTATTTTAATACAATATATACAGGAGATCACATCGCTGTTCGTGGTTATAGCTTAGAGCAGATAATCGAGTTGCCGGAGGAAGAATTCAAATTGCTGCCATTCGATGAGCTCAGAGAATATCAATTTGTTGAGTTCCCTCAAGAAATCATACCTCCCAAGCGTAGAAAGAGCGTACTTATCAGTTAGAGTTGTTATTAGGAGTATTTTTTTAAATTTAAAATCTACTCATGTTGTTTTTCTAAAGAAAATGTTGATTTTTTAGTTGTTAGCTAGAATAAATCTTTTTGTTGAATTTATGTATAGTTTGAACATGATCATTTTCGCAATGTTTTATGAAATAGAAGGTATAATGCAAATTTTTAATATGTAAAACATGAAGGGGTTATAAGCAAGGCGAGTTAATGAGCAGGTAATTTGTAATTTTGACTCTCGAATCTGATACAAATTAGTGAAATGCAAAATAGAATATACAAGTAAAGAAAATCGCTATTTTAGTTTTAGTTTGATAGATTTTCAAGAGGGGAGAGCTATGAAATTGAAAATTTTGATAGTGTGAGAGTTAGTTTTTGGTTGGGTTTAGTATTGTTTTGCACTTTTGCGGAGCAAAAGTCCTAGACAAGCCCGGCCGCGAAGCGGCCGGGCGAAGGCTAGTTGATTAATAAGTTTGCAGAGGAATCAACGATGCTTCGACACTTCTAGCCAAATGGCTTCTGGAGAACAAACGAATGCGTCTGGATGCAATTGGAATCGTGTTTTCCGATGTCAACAGAATGACTTCGGCAGAGGAGGACGAGTTACAGAAGGTGAGAAGATTTTAGAAATTCTTACTTTTACCATTGTAAACTCGACGTTTTCCTTTTTAGTCTAGATAGTTTTTACTATTTGTATTTTGAATTTTGAATTGCAGTTTAATGAAATGCTAGCAAAATAGGAGAATATCTCGAGATACCCTATTTTTCTTTCATTTCAATATTTTCGCGAGAGCATTCGTTTCTAAAACGAGCAATTGTATCGTGGTGGAATAAGATTTACGTCCTTCAAGAATTCCATTGTAGACAATGAACATTTTGGGCTTTCTGTGTTAAACACCGTCGGAACACCGACACCGTCTGTATCAGACACTGGATTTTAGTGTGGGAGAGTGTAGGCAAGGGGGAGAAATGAGAAAAAGAGCTGGTGTCTAATATAGGGGGCCAAAATTAAATTAAAAATCTAAGACTGGATATTTGCAGATGATCTCAAACTTCCCAGTCCATGTCCGATCGAATATGATCGTGTTTGTGACGGATTGCGACGAGAGCGCTCCGCAAATCACCAGAGCCATTCTGCAGCGATTCAATCTGCAGGACGCCAGGATCTTCAGGATCAATTCGACATGTCTCTATGAAAAGCTGCAGGGTAAGTGAGGATGCGATAACGATGATCATTGATGGGGAATCGCGATGCACAATTGTGGGAAAGGGAGTGGATTGTACTGAAAGAAATTTCTTATGCAATTTTGGGCGAATTTACATGTTCTGTGTCTTTTGAATTTTCACCAAGCAATCGAAGAAAAAAGTAATATCAGTCATGATTTTCTTTACACATCGTATTCAGTTCGCATTGAATATTGAAAATAGGAAGAGTCGTAGTTAATGCGCGAGTTTTTCTATCATAATAGACAATGGGTGTATCGTATTTTTCCTTCTCCTCTTTATGCATCTTGGTTTCTTTCATCGCCGCTCCTTTCCTCCTTTTCCCTTTTGTGCATCGTTCTTCGGGCGATTTGTAGTGCATTTTGCAGGCGACTCGCTAAAGGAACAGCTCAGACAGAACTATTGGAAGAGCTCTGTCGAGATGTTCGACGAGGCCACGAACCAAATCAAGGTTGGTCTTCATTGTTTTTCCTTCTCATTGTCTTGTCTGCTGATGAATTCAGTCGTTTTTTCAGGCGAATGCCCCAGCGACAATATCTGGGGAGCAATTCAATCCTGCAGCTATTGTCGGGGCTCATCAGTCTTCTCGCAGATCCAGCACTGTAAGACAACCAGTGGTTGTTGTTTTATTTGGGAATATTTTTCGCTTTAATGTGTTATTGCATTTTCTAGCTTTCAAAAGATCATTTTTTGAGTTAATAGAACTGAAATTAATTTTGTAAAATGCAAAGTGCTGAACATGAAACTTCGCAGAGACTTTCTAAATATTTGAAATCTATTCTCTTTTAAAAAAAAACTGAATCTCAAAAGTCATAAAAATCGGAATTCCTTTCGATCATGCCTCTGATTTTTATGAGATTTCAGTCATCTGCCTCGGATACGACGGTAATTCACGTTCCCCAATCTCCCCGAACCCATGCAGTCCCTCCTCCCTCTATCCTCACTCCAGTTCCTCCACCTGGTAATCCTATTGCGTAGTTTCTTAACCATTGTATCACTTCAGTCCCTCTTATCCCGCCCCCTCCTGTGCCAGTTCCTGAGCCTGTAGCTGCTCCAATTTCGATACCTTTGCCACCTGCATCGATACCAGCTGAAGTAAGTATTTGTTCGTTCATGGATGAAAAGCTCTATTTGCAAAACTACGGAGTGAAGTGATGATTGAAAAGATTACGATGAGTTGAGTTTGGAGTGAAGCTCAATCAGAATTTCAATGCGTTGGCATTAGTTTTTTATCTACAGTCTTTATTAATTTCCCAAGACTCTTATTATTTGCTACTATTCCTTTGTCGTTTAAATAACCTCATTTCAATACAATCTACGAGTCTTTGAGTCGTTAATTCCATTTCGTATAGTCTGCTTAATGTTCGCATTGCAATTATGCAATTAATGCGCGACTTGTGGACGTATAATTCTGCTTTCCTCCATTCTCCTTCCTTTCCAATCTGCCTGTCTCTAACTATCGACAGTCACAATCAGTTTCACTATCAGCTATCAGTGACTATCATCCTCAGCCTTCCTGCTTAACAGTTCTGTTCGATTCTCCAATCCAAGCGGTCCAAGCACTGCAAACATCAAATATTTGCCATTCTTCCCCTTCTCTCCCTTCCATCAGATAGCCTCTCCCTGATTCCATCTCCTTTCTGGGTTTGTGCCTTGGAACAGTCATAAATTCTCTCCCTCCCTCCCTCTCCCTTCGCTTTCTGCCTTTCATCTGAACACTCACTCACAACCACAACTTCACGTCGACTCCAAACTGAGCGATTCTTCAAATTCTCGAATTTAGAGTCAGCCACCCAAGAAGGTGCCTCGAGTGGGAGACGGGGCAGAAGTCGCTTCCGTCAGATCTTCCAACTACGACTATCCAAAGTAGGCCGATTTTATTTTACTGCTCGACAAATTCTTGCTGAGTACTTTGGCAATAATTGCTATGCGCATAAAATATGAATTCTCGTAAATTAAAATTTTATTTGAAGTCATTATTTATAAATATACTTTTTCCTGATAAACTTCAACTATCAAAGCTGAAGGAAAGAATTAACTTGATTGTTTTTAAATCTACGAAATGATTCGAAATTGGCACAAGGGTCAAGCTCTTTCAGTTTGCCAATCAGTTCTAATCTATCGTCGACAGTCAGTGAGAGCACTCGAAGGAAGAGGTATAAAAATCACCTCAGTTCCATTTTATCGTGAACTTGTTTAGCAAAGTAACGGAGACTCACATTTACGAGAGCAAGGAAGTCGGATCTGAGCGACAGAGATTGCTGCCTTCTGAACCTATTAGAATGACCGATTTTAGCAGGTGAATGCATTTTAACAATATCAATATTGAATCTCTTCTAGTCTCTAACTTTGAGAAATCTTGTTTAAATGATGTCGTCCAGAAAATTTGTTTCGCAATTTACTGAACATTCACAATGCTAATCAGTAACCGATGGCCTCCTGTATTATACACTGCCGGTATAACAACACTGTACGTACTAGACACCGAATTTTAGGGTGAGGGAGTGCAAGCAAAGAGGAGGCAGAGTGCCAGAGAAAAAGCCAGCGGGGGACAGTGGAAAGAGTAGTATGCAACTCCTTCTATGTCTCTCATCTTTTCTCGCTATCTTTGAACACATGAACTTTCACTCAATTTGACTGATACGATACCAAATAGATGCCGACTGATTTTTTTCCTCAAAAACAGCCACCGATCCCTGAACGTACTGGTATTGTGGACGTTCAACTACTTAATTAAAATGGAATATTGAATTTTGAACATTTGAATTAATTATCATTTCGAAGCTGTACATATACACATTATTTGACAACACTTCTAATGGAAAAGCATAGCAAACTGTCGTAAGGTAATGCGCATGTGTGTACCTGCGAAGTGATCATTTATTCCAACTTTCAAAATTCGATATTCTTCATTTTCGTCAAGTAGTCGGACGAGCACAATACTGCCTGGTTTTTGGGCTATCAGTGGCAACTGTTCGATATTAGGAATTCGGAGACAGAATTGAAGCAATTATTTTCTTTCCAGAGTCGTCGAATCAAGAGAGCCGGAACCTCGACGGAGCATTTTCTACTCGCCATATTCGTCATCGAGCAGTCAATTATATGTAAGATTTAAAATGCATTCTGACGACTTGTAGTCCATGTCTTTTATTTCAGGTCCGTCCCGCACAGCCCCCTCCAGTACCTCCCCATACACACACGAATATCTCTTCCACCTATTCGAAGTCGACTTCGAACGTTCAGGAAACTGGAGCTGTTGTTGCGGGTACGTGCATTTGTCATTTTCATTTTCATTCATATTGATTATTTTGAGCAGAATATCAGTTGTTTGTATTTACCTTCTCTCCTACATTCCCATTCCCATTCCGTTTCCACTTCTCTCATTGATTGTTCACTTTCTTATCACTGTCCTTCTTCATTCCCTCTGCATGGCTCATCGTCTTTTCTGCACTTTTAGAGAATTTTTACTTTTCAAAGTTCTAATATTTTGGAGGATTTATCTTTTCATTTCATCGAATATTTCGATCGTTCTTGTTTTGATTCCTCATAAGGCACAATCGATGACAATCTAATGGTATTTCTTCCGAATGTTGCAATAGCTCGTCTTCATACTTATTTATCAAAGCGAAAACATCGAACCAATTGAATATCATTTTCTAGAGAATTGCAATTGCTCTTTGGAAACCTTGTCTTCAGTTTCTTTCCTGCTTTATGCTTTCCCACATTCTGACTCATCTCTGTCATCTTTAGCATGCAGGCAAGCAGAATCTGAATCATTTGTCCTCTATTCCCTCCTACGTTTTCAATACATTTCCATTTTCATACTTTATATCTCGGTATCTTGTATTACTTTTAGTAATTGGTGATCAGAAAGTTTTGTCACAATTCATGTTCAGTTTTCTTTCCGTTCATTTATCTATACCGAACTCGGTTGAAAATTTTCTAATAATCTTTCTTTGATAAAATATGACTACTTAGGAAATTTCATTCAGATTTAAGTTGAGGATATCTGATTTGTTGAAAAACATAACATATAGTAGTGCTCAAAAGTTTTGCATCATAACCTTATTTTCTTTGGTCTGTTCATCTACTTGTGATGCTGCGATCCGACTAAAACATGCTCACATATTGGGGTGATCGAATCATTAAAGTCTGCTAAGTTTCATCCTTATCAGTGTACGAAAGTAGATGAGCAAGAATAAAGAAAATAGTGAGTGACGTAAAGCTTTTGATGAGCGACACTGCTGTCAAAATTCCTGATCGATCTATAGTCATTCAATCATTTGATTTATTCAGATACGGTCCGTACTTACGCACAAGAAACAACACCTCCCCCTGTTCAACATACCGATATTGCTAATACCTATTCAACCACAAGTGGTAGGAGCTCATGATTTTCCAATAAATGTATGAGGATATGATCGGAATTTATTTAGTGACATACGTGAATAACGAGCAGCCTCGATCAGAAATGATCAAAACGAGTCATTCTCCGAGACAACTCAAAAAAGAAACTAATGCTGGATTGAAGGTAGGAACAAACATTTTATTCCATTTATTTTGTTATGCAATGAGAAGAATATAAAGAACAATTTTCATTTTCATTTATTGACAATAAAAAATCTTAGATTTTTTTCCACCTCGAAGCCCCAACGTTATAGTGAGAAATGATTTTGAATTAGTTAGGTGCATTGATCTTCAAACGATGATAATTCACTTTATAAATGTGTGATGATGATATTTGTCTTTAGGATGCGATTCGTTTATCTCGAGAAGAACTTCGAATTTCTGAGAGCACAGGACAGGATGATATGACTTCAGTCCGCTACAGACAGCCTCAGTCACAATACATTCCCCCTTCCCAGCCACTGACTCCTACTCCAATCGGAAGGGGAGTCACCCCAAGAGGAACTACCTTTTCTGCTGGGGGCACTATTATTGGAACTGGTGTCGAGCCGCCTAAGCAAATAATTAGGTAATTTTCCAGAATAGTATACCAACTGCAGCGATAATTAAAGTCAGAAGTGTTTGGAATACTTTGTCCTAAAATCCATTTTCGATGTTTTGTTTCTATTTTCGTTTCGATTCCTTTCTCAGATCCAATCTGAAAAGTCATTTTAGTACAGCCTTGGTTCAAGCTCTGATTCAAAATATCAGTTATAATTCCGTTTTTTTTCTGAATTTCAAACATCCTAGTTTGATAGTCTTTGTAGATATGCCTATGACAATGACAGACATACCTACCGACCTCACGCTGCATCGACAACTTCACGCGGGGAGTCGAGAATTTCGAGGAAAATCGAACGAACTGTCGAAAGAAGGTGGTCTTCGTGAGTTGTAGCAGTATTACTTCGCTGCAAAATAAATGTTTCATTAGGTCAGAAGCCCCTCGAACAGAGACGGTGATTGACGATCCTGCTTATGAATTGGGTGGAAGAGACATCTCAAGAGGATATGGAACTGTTGAAATCAGAAGGAGCAAGCAGAGTCTCGCTAGTCATAAGTAAGCCAAGTACACAAGTCGAATTTTCCGTCATTTCAAACAAAGTAGCGTCAAGTAAAGATTCCTTACTCGATCGAGCAATTCATAACATTGGAAGTTTCATATGACGAAGTGGCGAAGATCCAAATATCATATCTCATGATGAAATTTTTTTAATCGAAATCAAGCATATTTCCTATATAAAGGTAGAAACGTTTCATTCTAGCTGATCAAATAAAATAACAGGCAATGAGGTGCTTCTATATTAGTTAGAATAAATTTCGATTCATTTTCTGCAAATTACAAATTGTCGTTCAGATCTTCCCTGCATGGAAGTATGCCGGAATTAGTGCATTCCGAGGACATGACCCATGTGCAGGAAAGAATGCCTTACAAGGAGAGAATCATCGACTTCCCAATCAGTCAGAGGTAGAACTTATCGGACTAATCAATCAGATTGTAGTAAATTTTAACAGCTCATTTGCGATGAAAAACAGCAGCAGCCATTTTCTCTCCCCCTTTCTCTTTCTGCTTCCAATGTGATCACTGGCAAATTGCAATTGAAGCATCAGGCAGCAGGGAAATGACTGCTCTGATTCTTTACGATGACTCAGGAATACATTTCCTTTCCTTTCCTTTTCTTTTCTTCATCTGCCAGCCATTTTTGTCTATTCGTTCAATTTTACGTCTCCATTTTCACATTCTCCATAATTTCTTGCAGCAAATCGACATTCGACAGAGACGTGCAGATTAGGAAGAGTATGCGGCAGAGCGGAGGACATGAGCATCAGATTGGCGGTGGGGCAGGGCCTAAGGAAGTCGCAATCGATGTTCACATCACTCCTAGGCCATCACAGATTCAACAACAGGCAGGAAAATTAATTCGAAATTTCGACTAGGATAAAAAAAATCAAATAATAATCTCAAGTTTGAATCAAGATGTGTGTGTGTGTCATTTCTGTCATGTTAGTCCATGAAATTCCTATCATTTACTTTATCAAATCTTATCCTCTAAAGTTGCGAAGGGAAGATTTTCTAAATGTGCGAAGAATATAACTTCTAAGTCTAAAAATAGCTAGCTAATCAGTTATCACCTCGGAATATTAGTGAAGTGTCAAGTAGAAAGCTGATACTTGTATGTTAGAGAGCGTGTGATTGCCATTATGCTGCTTGAGCCCTAAACACTAGCCCTTGCCGGCGACATAGCTTCTCCTTGTCTTTCTGCATATAACGTCTGCACATTCCCATCCGCATCCCCGTGCTTGTCTTTGCACTGCAACCTGCTTCTTCTCCTTTCCTTTCTGCTGTAACAATGCGAATTCGTTTTTACGCGAGTGTTTGTGTGTGATTCTGACTCTGCGACATCCCTAGCCACCACGGGCATAGTCAAATCCACTCGCTGCTCTCATTCTCTCTCTCCCTCCCTCAATTCTTGCCCTGCCTGTCCTTTCCTTCCAAAATGGACAAAGTGGACAATTCCCCTTCTTTATCTCTATCCGATTCCTCCCTTTCTCCTCGCAACTACGACAGTAGTCTACAGTTTGAAAAGAATCGACAATTAGTCAATTATGTCGTTTCTGCTAATTATGTAAGAAAAAATCTCTATCAAAGATGGGTTAAGTTTGACTATCAATTTTATTCTAGAGATAAATAGAAATTCGTTTTTTTTACAAAGGCAGTTTGAACCTGTGATTTCAACGTTGTGTATTAGAAATTCCTAATTCCGATATCGACTTCAAAATTGAAATTTCTAAAATTTCAAAGATAAAAATAACTACTCCCATTCAGGACTGTTCTGAATGCCGACTCTCAATTCCAAACAGTCCTGCCCCCAATTACGAATTTGAATTTAACCATTTAGACGGCCACGACAGTAACAGATCAACAGAGATACGAGAATGCTCCGGGACAGCAGCCGATTCCTCGATACGAGGATGTCGCCTATGCATATGCTCGTAAGATTATTTGGCGATCAAGTAATTCTTCATAATCTTTTTCTATAGAGCCTCAACGAGCTGATTATGCTACAACAAAGGGAACCGTTCCTCAGGTAAATCATACATGTGTAAATAAAAGTAATTTGATGAATTGATGAATGAAAGCTCATTACTGCATCTCATTTTAGTCAGAATATCGATTACTTCAGTAGCCTTTACCTTCTCAAAGCACCGATGTTTAAAATAACATTTGGAAATTCAATATCTCTGTCTGTTTCAGAGTGGATATGCCACAGGACAGCAAATCTATAGAGATTCCGAATATGGATCTACTTGGGGTGACAAAGCAAAAGGACAGGGACAATCTAAAATGGTATACAGAGGCGCACAAAAGTTTGGGACATCGCATGAAAATGGACTTACTATGCTAATCTAAACACAGTGAACCAATATCCTTGAAATAGCGTATACTTGAAAACTACATCAATGGCAATAGACCTCAAATTTTTGTTAGAACTAGTTCATAAAATAGTTTACGATGGATTTAAAATTTCATGCATTGTTCCAAATTTTGTGCATTACCGTAAATGTTTTATAGATTTCGACCACAACAACGGATATGCGGAAATCGGGCCAATATGCAACTCGAAATGAGAGGAATCTCGGTCAGCCACAATATCAGCCATGTAAGACCTTTGAAATTTAATTTAGAATTAGGATAGAAAATAAACACATGCTGGTCATAGCTAATTTCTAGAGAAGAAGATTTATTGTCGATCTAGGGACGGTTTTTCATGATATTCGGCCTTTGAAGGGTACTTGCTTCTCATTTTTGGGATACCCTCACTAGCAGTTTTTGTTACATGCTGCGCATTTGCAGGGGGGCAGGGCTTGCGCTCTCTATCATTAGACATATTTTGTAAAAGAAAAGGTCAGAATGAATTCAGCTTGTGAACAGTGAGTAATCACTTCTAACATGACGAGAATTAGATAATTTAAAATGACTTTATGGCTAGTTCTCTGAATTTCAGACCAACCCAGTCAATCCCAACGACCCATCACTTTGCCAGATCCGAATGGTAATCAACTACGAAGTACTTTATGTTATTGTTTCATAATTTTAATTCACATTTAGCATCCACACCGATTTTTTATTTGGGTAAGGATATAGAAATGCGCTCATTTTGTGCAACTTCTTGCGCTAATAATGGCTTATTTTTTATATTCATGTTATCGAACGAATATTTGACGCTGCTAACTTTGCTTTGCGTTTATTTTTTCATTTTATAACGTTATGTAAGGGAAAAATTACGACTAATTTAATGTTACGATGATTAATTGTTTTGTTAACTAATAACAATTATTAGTGAGGATCAAAGTAACATTCAGATGTCAATGTTTGTCTATTAATCAGATGAATTACTAAAAATTCTACCTTTCATAATTTAGACGCTGAAAAAGGATTAGTGCGAGATGGAAAAACAGGGATGAGTCGGGACGAACAATACCACTCATCCTACAGACATCAGAGCAGGGGAAGGAAGTCGAAGAGTCAGACGAAAAGGTGAGGATTCAGATGAAGCTTTCGTACATCATTTCATAGGCTGATGAAAAACCGTACGACATATTACGGAGACGAATATCCGCATTACAAAGTCAAATATTTTCTCACAGTTTGCATTCCAATCACTATCGCTATCATTCTTGTCATCGTTTTGACTTGCATAGCGATTAGATATGCATTAGAAAATTAATTATTGTTAATTTTAGAAATTCATAATTTTACGTGTATTTATTCTAGAAATATGGAATTGATAAAGGAATAGTTACAAACTCAAAAGATATTTCCATGTATTAGAATTACTGTATTCCCTCTAATTGAAGGTCATGTTCTTCTATTCCCAGACCTACGATTTTCGAAGAAATCGACTTTTTTAAATTATATCACATCGTGCTCACCGCTGGAAAGAACGCGCTCCAATGCGAAATGGATGCTTTCCTCTTTCTTCTCAATAACGAACGAAGGGAGGGATAACACATTTCTCATTGAAGTGCACCTTTCAAGCGCCGAACTCTAACGGCGAAAACAATAATTTCCCATTTTATGGTCGTAATCACTCAAATCAAAGGTAAACCCACTTTACACATTCGAAGGGCATTATTAACACCCTCTGAGATGATCCGAGTATAATAATTAGTTCTGACATTATGGAGGTGCCCCTCAATTAGAGAGAATACGATATGTTTAAGTTTGATAAACATAACATCATAATATTTATGCGGTAAAACTAATTAATGAGTGTTGCTGTTTGATTAACTCGTGAGTTTCAGCAGCAGCAAGTCAAGCAGCAAAGAACCGACTCGAATTGCATTCCTCAACTGGACTCCCTCGGACTACCGCGATCCCTACAACTGCTGCCTCAATTTCCTCTACTTCGTCTTCGCTCCCCTCATCGTTTTGGCAATTATCATTACAATTATCGTGCTAGTTATTTTCGAGCATTAATTTAATCTATGATTGTTTTCGTAATTTTAGTTTCGCTAATACCTTTCATCGTCTTATCTAATCAAATCAAAAGATTTTATTTAGCTGTAAAGTGTTACTTACCGTTCAGATTTGCTGTGACTAATTATATACATGACAGTTTATACTGTACAACAATTTGCTCTATTTAATGAACATACAACAGACTGCCTTAACATTTATCTCATTCACGATGCCCTACCCCTTCATTTACATATTTATCCAATTTGACATTCTGTGATACAAACAAAGTATTGTATCTGTATTCATATTCTTGTTGGCTTCTGACTATCGTACCTCGTTATTAATTATATAACTCGGCAAATTACTATAATAAACGATTAGATTATACCCAAGGTTTTCAAATTAAATTTTATACGCTTTTTCATCCATAAAAATGCATTGTAATTCACCACTTTTCCTCTTGACACAACTATCGCATCACACTAATTTTGAGTGTTTTATTGTGAGATGCGTAAATCGATAATCATATTGATTGGATTGATTAACCTTATTTAACCGGTTGATCACTTGTTGTCTTGTTGTGTGTTTCTTTAATTCCCTTCCTTCTGCGTCTGCAGATGACAGCTTTTCTCCCTTTCTGCTATGCTTCTTCCCCTCCCCTGCCCTCTAACCCATCCAAGCGTAATCGCATCGACCAAAACGCCGCTCCCTTCAGCCTTCAACCCTTCTTCAACCTCTTTGTTTTCCATTTTTAGGTAAAGTTCTTCCATTTCACTACCGATTCACGCTATTTCAATATTCACTTTGAGAGTTTTAGCAAAATTATTGCGTCTAAATTTCCAATATTCACCCATTCTAGCGGAAATTGTTCGTAGAACGCACTATGTAGATTTTTCTTCATAAAACTTTGATTAGATCCTTTCATAGAAACAATTTCTCTGATTGCTGAATCTGGTCTAAGCTCTTAAAATCCGATTTCAAGGTGATTTCATTCTTTCTTCATAATCGTCTAGAGTAATAGTTTGATCCTCTATAATTAGACTCAGACATTCAATTCAATGCTTGCATTTCATCTGCTAATGCAAAGTCTGCAATTTTCTAAACTCTCTAGAGCCTCATTAGGATTGGATTTAATGAGCTTTGAAGGAATTCTAAAATTCTCAGTTTCAAGAAAATTTCACCTGTCCTTTGTTTTCTCCTTCTTTTTCCCTTTTCAATTCGTATGCTCTCTGCCCCGTTACCATAGATACAGACCTACAAACTGTCGATTGCGCATTATTCTCACTCATTTTCTCCCCATCTCGAAATTTTCCTGCCCAATTTTCTCATAATCAGCGAACCTTTCCCCGTTGTTGTTAGCGTTCCATTCTGAATAACCTAGGCAGTTCCATCTATAGGTTGATATAAATGGCTCTACCGGAATGTGGCTGCTCCCCTGCAGCAGAGACTTCCCCGGACTGTTCCAACCCTATCGAAAAGACCTACTCCTACAAGAAGTCCAAACGGTTTCATCGCCCCTACACATTTAGGGCAAGTTCTATTGTTCTGCTTAATTTTGCTTCTTGCTTCAAGCATTTAATGTCCGATAATTTTAGATAACACAATCGTCAATCGTAAACTATTGTAGAAGGCTTGGCAAGATAATGAAACTGCAGGAGAACGCGGCTGCGAAGTACAGACTGCTAGAGGGAAGTGCAAACAACAATCCACTCATTATCGTAAGCATCGATAAATAGTTGACCAATTATGCAACAAAAATTGAAAATAATAACAATGCAAGAGAAAGCAGCAAAAAATGTTTGCTCAATTTCGAAAACAGTCAAAATTCGCGTGCTTTTTCATTCATTTCTCATTTCTTACGCATGCAGTTTGCTTTTCTTTAATTTTCTCGGTTTGCATTTCGTTTTCTTATTTTTTGTTGAAAAGCGCAAAAACATCAATGTTCCATGTATTTTCGAAGGTCCGCTATTTCTGAAACGAGTTTTTCTGTTATTCGCCCATAATTCTTTCCGCCATTTTTGTCAAAAATAAGATATAAAGATCAAGACTTTCTTTCAAGCGAGGATAATTTCTTCATTCGTTCTGTTCTTCAGCATTTTATTCCAAGCATTTTCAAATAGGCGAAGATTTTAATTTTCAACTCAATGTTTTTCTATCATTTTTTGATGAAAATTATCAGAATGTTACGTTTTACTTTTCGGATTTACTTGAAAACTCTACTCAAATTTTGCAGACACCTCTGGATTTGAGCAGTCTGAACGATACTCAGCCGTGCCACTCGCATTCACACTCCGATGGGAATGAGTCGAGTGGAATTTCGAGTTACTCGCAGAACGAAAAGTCGGACGATTCCGAAAATATTGAAGGTCGGAACACAATAATTTCTTAAAACAATGAGCAGTTTTCAGTCGCGATTCCGAATGAATCTTCCTCTACTCGCCATCCACTTGTCAGTCCGCGAAGTTACAGGTGAGGGGCTTCATCAAGAATGACTAAAATACCGCTCTTGAAATATTGCTTCCAAACAATTTTAGTATTTTGCGTACTCCCAAATTTTTAGAAATCTCTTTTACCACTCTCATGTCCATTAACGAAAAACGTTCCACTGCACAGTGATTACAAGTTATCAGTAGGCGTGGTTAAAGCGCTATACCATATCGATTTCATTTTTGACTTGGAACTATTTCATGCCTGTCCCTACCCTTAACCAGGATTACGAATAATTCTGATATTCGGGATTATATGAGCCCCTGTCTTTCTTCGTTAGAGAACATGATAGTGTTTACTCGCTATTCTGATGCCGCATTTCAAAAACGCCAATTTCTTCTATCATTGCTTTCCATGATCGGTTTTGAGAAAATCCAATAATTCGAATAATTTCAGTGGCAAGCGAGAAATCTTCATCGAGTCGCCTCGTAGCTTGCGAACTCCGGGCAAAGATGGACTAGGAAAGTATCTCAATTCTGCTGGGGTTAGTCTTCACATTTTGTTTCGAAAAATTCCGAGTGAAATAGGTAATTTGAATTCTACGAAATGTTCATGTTATGCCGTTGCGAATAATTCTAATTTGCGTTGCACTTTGCTTGTGTCTGCAAGTAGATATGGTAGATTGATGTTCTATACTGAATTTTCACGGAAAAGTCAGTATAAGTTTTTCTCGTGAAGGAAATTTAAAGGTAAACAAAATTTCAAACCGTAAAAGATCGAAAAATTGTCACCTTCAAAGTCAGCACATTTTCATCTTATAAATTCGGCTTGAATACGATTGTAAGCAAAAAATATGCACTATTTTTTGCAAGCGACAATTTTATGGGATATATCGTCGATCTAGAGGTGAACTTCAATGACATTTTGGGCTTGTAAGGAGCTTGTTTTGGCTGCAATATCTTTATTCCAACTTACCACATTCCAAACAAAACTCATTTTTGAAGGAGTTGAGCTTGGGGACTAAAAATTAGCTAGCAATTTGTACTGTTTACTTATATACTCATTACGAATATGATAATGTCTTGGGATTAGAATCATCTTGTTTTGCATAGGGCTGAGTCCATAGGGCAGAGGTACTCTGATGAATAGATAGAGATATAATGCCTTGAAAGCAAAACAAACGTGAAAATATGCAAAATTGTAGGCCAGCTGAGAAAACTCTTTCCAAATATTTTTCTTATATGCTCTTCAATGTTTTGCTTACTTTAATTTGTCAGAGAACTGAATATTGAAAGCTAGAGCATAAAATAATATTCAGTATATGAAAAATTGCAAAAATTTCAGACTTCGATGATCGCGAAGTTGCTGGATAACAACAACCTGCCGTATGCATCGCAGTCGGACAGCGAGACGGAGTCAACCGCGGATGCAAATGGGGACTTCCATGGAGTGTGGGCGAGAGAGGTACGTCTGTTTTCTTTGATTTTTTTTTTTTAATTTCTTGTATTCTTTTTCGTTTCCATTTCCGCTGTGATTTCGTGGTGATTCCTAATGTGGCTGTCACCATATGTAACTTGACTTGATGAATTGAACACGGGACAAAAAATAGCCGCTGAAAAGAAATTGAATGAAATGATTAGAGTGATGAGTGAAAGAGTGGAAAAGTGGATGAGTGATAAGGCCAAGGACGATTAGATTAGCTGCTGGTGCGAGAGTCGAGTGCATAGCTGCTAAAACTGACCTAATGATTCATCTTTGGATACTCACTTTTTCGGCTTTTAATCTGCTGATTGCCCTTCATTTCCTCTTGTTCCAATATTCTAATTAGCAGGGGTTGTTTACGCGTTTGTCCTGCATCCTCTCTCTCTTTCTCTCGGTTCAGCTCTCGACTTCCCTACCTCTGTCTTTGTCTCTGTCTCTGCATCTCTGTCTGCTTCTGCTTCTGCAGTTGTGTTGTAACAGTGCCCCATTCCTTCCCTTCCTTCATCTAGGTGTATCCTTAGTCTTCCTTCCTTTCATCTTCTCCTTCACCTTTCCTCTTTCCCCTTTCATTGACCGGCCATAAGCACGCAGTCGTTTTTGCAGCCCTCCGAATTGTCTCCTCAGCCTTTTGCTCTTTTGCACACCACGACATCATAATTCGCTAGCAAAACAGTCGCCGCAGACCCTCTCGCTCTCCCATTAGCACATCGATGATTCCTTTCTGAACACGTCTAGATCTATTTTGATCAATAATGCATCTTCTCATTGCGATGTTTTCTACCCCTCTGATGTAAAAAAAAAAAAATCAACTTCTGAGCTATATTTTTGTCTACTCAATTTCCCATAATCACTCATCTCGTTGTGACCCTCCACCGGACGTTTCACGAACGGGTGTGGGTTTCGAGTTTTGACGTGTTCGTTTTGCTGCTCATGTTTGACGGACAGGTAGTGAAATTCGAATCACCGCGGACAGGCACTTGTCGCACTTCTTCCAGGCAAATTGACCGATCTGTTCTTTTTCCATTCTCTTTCAGCTCTCATTTTTTCATTTCTTCACTTCATTAGTTCATTTTTCCGTTCTGCTGCTCCATAGGAAAATCACTCCACTCATTCGCAGCCTGATCGTTCAATCTACCAATATTGCTTTAGCTTCACTTTGAATTGAAAAAGTCATCCAATTTTCCCATTCTATTGGTTTCTCGCATTGATTTGGATTTTTTTCTTACAATACATAGTACCTCAACCTCATGTATCTTTCTGGAAAATCATTTTTACTTTTTATTAAAAAACCTATGATCAGGAACATTTTTTGAAGACCTTCTAATTTCTTCCCATCACGTAGGAGTCTGTTTCAAATCTTACCCAGATATTCTCTTGATCATGTGAGACATTATTTACAATTTTTGGCATTAGTCATATACTGATACCTGAAACCTGAAATCGAACTTTATACATCAATTTTCATGAGAATGAATCAATTTGATCAAATATTTGCGTGGTTAGAAAAAGTCTGATATCATCATCGTTCGAACTGATTCTTGTCGAATTTCATCCACTATCCCAAAATAATAATTCATTTTAAAAATGATCAAAGTCCTCATCCCGTTTATCTGATCAAATCACTGATTTTGTAGTTGGATGCTCTTACAAATTATCTCATCTGACTCTGCAACTCTTCATAGCCCTTATATCTCTATATCCCTATATTCTCTACCTGCATCTCGATTTATCTACCCTCCTCAGATTAGTGATTGTGATTAGTGCCCTGGCACTTCTTCATTCCCACTTCCTCGCGAACTCCTTCCTCTCCTTCTCTTCTTCTGATTCGATTTCCCTCCCTCCTCTCCTCTTTCATTCCCATTCGTATTTCCATTCTCCATTCGATCTGCCTTGTTTTTCATCCAACTCTGATCCATGCACTTCACTTCTGCTTCTCTGTCTCTCTTCCATTCCCTTTGCCTCTCTCCCTCTCTCAACATCTGTCTCCACTTTCTCTCCATCTCACAGTCTCTTCATCTTACTCACTATTTCTTATCATCTGGAGCTTTATCATATGTCTCCTGAAACATACATTTTATGCATTGTTTTATTTTCATTTACTCTAGGTGCTTTCTGCAAAAGCTTGCCTTTTTATTGCAAACAGATTCTGATTTTTCATACATTTTAGAACATTTCTTTGACCCACTAAAACGCTATCAAGCAAATGTAAACATAACAATATACAAATGTATAGAAATGGTATTATGAAAATGTTGACGCAAATTTTGATGTGGCATTTGCGAGGTGCCTCTATTCAAAAATGACTCATTCCACAGATAGCTTCCTTCTATTGAATTTCTCTCCGAGAAATCACAAACTATAATACACGTTTCTGTATCATCATTTACTATTTGGCGAATTATATATTTTCTAAATTGCATATTGGATTTTTCATCTCCTAGGCATTGTTTCATTGCATAACCAATCGTTCCAATCGGCTAGCTCTCAAACCCTTTTGAAATCAATTTCTCGCTCTTTATTTTACCACCCTCTCGATGTCAATCGCTGTTTTATGTGATCGAATTCGAGCCTTTTCCCCTCCCTTTCAGTCTTCAATTTGTTTGCATTCGGTTTGATTTTTTCCATTTCCTCAGCTTTTCTGCCTTTGTCTCTCTCCCTCTTCCATTTTCTCTGACCGTTTTTTTCTGGTTCCGTTTCGCGAGATAACCTCCTCGAATAGATCCGTGTTGTGAGATGTGTTATTTTAGGTCATTCCTATGATATTCACTATTTCATAATCTCCCCAATCATGTATTCTCGAGACCCATCATCAGTCTCTTCATCCAATTACGCTGACGGGCAGTTTGCCTCCAGTTCTCGACCTTCCAACGGCACTTCCAGTCCAGCCCCTCCCGACCAAGGAGCCCGTAACCGCAGCTCCTCAGCCAATGGTCGTCTCATCTACCTTGCATCGACCCCTGCTGCATTCGC
Source organism: Diploscapter coronatus (assembly GCA_964036155.1). NCBI lineage: Eukaryota > Metazoa > Nematoda > Chromadorea > Rhabditida > Rhabditidae > Diploscapter > Diploscapter coronatus. Next base: position 18,684,237 of record OZ038423.1, on the reverse strand, counting down.
TTCTGAAGAGCCTCACGACTCATCGATGATGACGAATGAAGCGATGCGATCGATCGTGCAACGACTGCAGAACGACGAGAAGTATGACAGAAACGGCAACATAAATGGAACTAATGGACCGACGAATTATTCCTACAGACAGTCATCTGCCATCGGGGCTCGTTCGCCATTCACAAGTTCGGCTCTTCTGCAGCAATTGAAGGAACGCTCGCCTGGCAATAGCTCTGCTTTGTTGGAGCTCATCTCCAAGTATCCCGAAGCGAGGCAGAACGTGGAGGTGCGCAGCATGCAGACGACCATCAGCACGAATCAGCCCGACTCGATGTCGTACTTCTGGAAAGGCAGAGGCGGCGAGTCGGAGTGGCTGTCCCCCTCAAGTAGTATCGATCAGTCGCCGTATCGATTGTCCTCCCTCCCTTCCGACTCCTACTCCCCTTCCGTCTCTTCTTCTTCGGCTAGTGGCAACTCAGCCACTCACCAGCAATTTTACAACGACCATTCTGCCGCTCAAGTCCTTCAGTCACAGGCTTCTTCTCAGTCTCAGCCGTCTCAGAGTCAGGCATCAGCAAGCAGTGGGGGACTTGCAGAGGCCTATCTACTGGCCAGGAGAGAGCTCGAGGCAGCCAAGCAGAGAGTGCTGCAGAGCGAGAGACACAGACACAGTCGATCTCCCTCCCCCTTTCCCTTCGAACAGCCGACATTTCAAAATCAAAATTCGACGTCTCATTTATCGCTGGACCCCTACTCCTCGGGCATCCAAGGCCAGGCACACCAGCCAATCAATTCATCCAACACTTATTCACGAGTTTCTCCTACAAAAACTCGGACTCTCCCCTCCAATTACTACCGGTCGTCTGCCATCGACTTCTCCGAACATCCCCTCGACCGACTGGCCAGACTCGACACCCAGCTGGAGCATCTTCTGGCTGATGATCCTGCCTCTGTTCACAGAATACTCGCCGCTGAATTTGCAAACAACCAAGACAACGACGACATGAGCAAGTCGACGAACGAGTGGTCGAAGAGCTTCGCTCAGATGCAGGGGAGGTTCCGAGATGCAGGGCCCATTCAGGACCAGGGACAGGGCAACCACGTCAACGAAGGAGGCTTCTACACAGCGCCTTCGTTTGTGAGTGGAATGACTGCTGACTATGCAACCATGCCGAGAGGGGCATTCAGGCTTGGAATGACGAGTGCCTTGTCCAAGTCAACCAGTCAGACAGAGATGCCCTCTCTGCTACAGGCCGCCGTTGAAAAACGAGCCAGGGCTTCTGAGGCACCTGAACCGAGACACTCGCCCAATGGAATGGGTGGCCCGAGACGGGGATCGGGAGCTATCGACTCATTCTGGTCGAACACTGTCGGACAAAGAGCTTCTTCGCCGACAACTCAAAGGATTCCGTCACATCTGACTGCAGCTGAGCGACTACAACTCCTTCAAGAACCTGTGGATGCAAAACCGGGCACTCCTCCACGAATGGGCAGTGGAACTGCGTTGGCAGCCAGAAGAGCACAATACTTGAATGAGGCTGCCCCGCCTTCGAATGCTCAGGAGAAACCGGCTGCTAGACCTGCTTCGGCATACTCGGGAAGCAATGGTCCCAATTTTACGGGACTCGATAGGGCTGTTCAGGTAACCTAGGAATACTCGATGTTGTGAGTCGATTGTTAAATTGCAGGAGCTGGAAAGAGAAGTGAGAACAGCTACTGGATATTCACAAGGAGCCCGTCGCATCGGAGGCTGCATGCGATTCCCAACCGAGGAGAACACTTTGTCCCCTCACTCACATGCTCGCAACATGACATTCACTTCTGGCGGCTCCTACTCCGCCCACACAACTCATTCTCTTCGTCCTCGTCGTGACGACCACTCCCTGTCTCCAGAGTCGACCAGCGATGCATCGTCCATCTATCAGATTCCTACTGGATTGCCTCATCCAAAGCCCAAGCACAATGTCAAAGAGCAGTTGCATCAGGTTAATTTTATCTTCTTACTTTCAACGCACAGTACCAATTATTACAATTTTGAAAAAGCTATATAGTTAGTTGGCGACGGCATATCGATTGAGTAGGGATCATGTTGCAGGTGTACAGTCAGAACGGCTACTTGTCTCCCAAAGCAGCAGCAGCTAGCTTTACAAGTCGCTCTCCTAATTTCCCCGTCCCCACGATCGGCAGCGTTGCGTCTCGAATTACGGAGTTCGAAAGACGGCCGGGAACTCCCACGATTCAGGTGGCTAGTGGATTCGATGCTGCCACAGACACGCGACCTATCGCGCCGCCCCTTTCCCCCAGAGGGACCGTCTTCCGCTCGAGACCCATCATCCATGTCGATTTGGGCAGCAAGAGTCCACAATTCTCCAACACGCACTTCGACTTCCCTGCTAAGGTTAGTCTTTTTCCATCTTTCTTTCTATGAGATGCTATTCTGTGGTTTCAATGTAAAATCGATTATTTCGTCATGCTTTCAATCATGCAGTTCTGCTCTTTCCACGTTTCACTTGGACGATCAGTTTGATCACGGAAAACATGACTGCTCGTGCTGTTGTTGGGGGATCTCTCATCCTCCCTTCGTACAGCCAAATGATCACTTCCACATCGCATTCAGCATTCATGTCTCTGCCTCAGCTGCTGATCCTGCCAGTCCGAGATATATTCATCATGTTAGTGGCTCTCGACGAGAAGAACAAGTGAAAGGGATAAGTTGATAAGAAAGATAAAGGCGATTGGGCTGCAAAGAGATTCGGACAAAGATTGAGAGAAAAGAATGAAGAATCTGTTTCTGCTTTCCTGCTTCAGGTGAAAGCACCAACTGCTGTGTGTCTGCCTCTCTATCCTCTCCTCATTTCCCGTCCTCTTTCTGCTTTGCTTCAGACAGATTTCTTCCTGTCAAAGCAGCTCATTCTCATTGCACTTTGCCTGCGAACGCGAGAGCCGAGAGATGAATAGATGAAGAGATGAGGGACGAATATCCAACGCTAATTGAGACTCAATGATAAGCTACTTCATAATTAGTTGAAAAATTCGCTCGATTGATTGAAACGAAACGGAATTCTACGAAATTATAGAGAACCGAAATCCTCTTTTATTTGGACGAATCACTTCAGGTTCATAAAGCCATCTTTCTAAAAATTGAATTTCTATGTTTCTGCGATTGTTTTACACGTTCTTTCATAGCGGCAGTAGTGTTCCATTTTCTCGCTTCTCTAATTCACCTTTCTCCATTGCTTCAATCGACTACGAGAATAAGTTGATTATCGATTTATTCCAAAATTCTAGCCCCAATAGGTAGAATAGGTAGAGAGCGTAAGCCCTGCCCCTCTGCAAATGCGCAGCATGTAACAAAAAGTGCTAGTGAGGGAACCCCGAAAATGAGAAGCAAGTACCCTCGAAAGGCCAAATGTCATGAAAAACCATCCCTAGATCGACGATAAATCTTCTGAAACGGTTCTGCGCCAAAAATCAGCTAAAAATTTTACTGTATAAAATATGCAAGTGGTTTGAAGTTTGCAGAAGCGTGTTCATTTTGAAGTTCGGAAAATGGTAGTTATTTCGACCATAAACGATTTGTATTTTATTTTTTTTTCTTGAAAATTATTAGTTAGGCTAGAATATATTACTCTGAACAAAAATAACTGCGAAATTTGGGTTTCGTGAATCAGCTTGGGTTCTCTACGTATGGGATTAGAATTTTAAAAAATGCACGATAATCAGCTAATTCTTGAAATTCATTTTGAAATCGGTAACCTCATTAACTTGCACTATCCCGTCAGACCTTGTTTAAGTCCGATAAATCAGATCACTAGTGTTCGAACTTTTTATTGCTGCTGCTTTTCTTAGTCGTACTTCAGATTTTTAAATTAGGCACGAGAAATATTTTTAGTGAAAATTTTCATGTCGAAACCAAAAATTAGGACATGCAGAGTAAAATTTTCGAAATTAAATTAACCTTTTTCTGTTAAAATCGCGAATTACATTACATTTCTAGTGGAATTTAAACTAAAACTTTCGAGAAGAATCATTTTCAGTATGCAATGATAAGGAATCAGGTTAGGATGTTTTCCTAACTTTCCACTATTTTCCATAATTGAAAATTTTCCATCTCCATTAGGTCCATATGCTAAGGCAAAGGCAATTTGAAATCAAAGATTATTATATTATTTTTTAACAATAACTGGAACTTACATTCATTTTATCATTAAATTCAAAATTTAAATTTAGAATATCATAAAACACATTCTAGAATTTTTTTTGTTAAACTCTGATAAATTGTGTGTAAACGAGTTCCAAAGAAAAGATCGACATGTATCGATTTGTTGACCTGATCTTCATTTCGTTTAGTCCTGCCAAATACATGCGAAATCTCTGCATCGAACTTGTTCTTTATTTATTTCTACTTTCCGCTAGAAAATTTTATATTGCGAGTTTTTTGAAAGAGCGGGCTAAACTTATGGGAAGGGTAGCATTTGTGATAGGGGAATGTTTACGACTTGATATGAAATGCGTTGAGCGCTTTGAATACATATTTTGACGAATTTTTATGGCCGAAATTTTTGCAGTAGCCATTCAGTTTTGTTTGGAGGAAGAATGTGCGTAATGCTAAAATTCGAATATCTAGTAGAAGCAAACGAATCAAGCAATTACATGAACATTTTCTATAACAAAACGCATTTAGATTGTAACGTACTACTTTTTATGGAACATAAAAGGAGGTAATTAGCGTTGACGTTTAGGTTTAGAAGAAAATGTTTATTTGCACTTTTGTATAAGAACCAATGAAATGAGACGAATGAACTATGACATTGTTTCAAAATTCAAAGTATTTTTATCTGACTGATCAAATCAAAATGATTCCGCTCGGATATGATGAATATCTTGTCTGTATGTCTGTTCTTTGGATTGCATCATAGGATAGGCATCTTCCTTCGGTCTGGTCGCTTGATCATCGTATAGTTAATGCTGTTGACGGCCAGAATTCAGTGAAAATACTGTGCACAACAAGCATTTTCTCACTTCCTAACTATGCACAGGCTAGTCATGTGGCTGTTGAATGACCGACCAAATACCCAATGAATCATATATTCATACTTACGATCCTCTTGCCACTTTTTGTCTGCTTTGGTCCAACAACTTCGCTGCTGCATCTTTGCCATAAACATTGCCTTCCACTTTCATTTGAGTCTTCCCTTTTGGCTGCTTGCCTGCAACTGCATAGCTCTTTGCCCATTCCCTCTTCTCAAATTCAAAGCTCCTTCTCCAAATAGCCCAAACGGCTACAAAAGTTGCTTCTTCTCTTGCGTTTCCACACTCACTCATCTATGAACCTCATGTTTAATTAGGAGAAAAATTTCCAAGCTGTGTCTCTTGCCTCTTTTCAGCCATTTTCGTGAATTGAAATTTTTTTCCTAAAGAAGGAAATCAAGGTTTCTCTCTGAACGCGACCTAGCGCGCAGCAGCGATGTTGTCTTCCTCATAAAAGGTTTATGAGAACTTGTTAGTGTCTACTTGTTTATCGAAGGCGAATTTTTGATTTCTACTCGGTCGGTTATGTGGTCTCGTTTCCTTTCTAACATTTCCCTCCTCACTACCTTCAAACGCTCATTTATCATTATCACCCCGCAGACATTTTTATTTTCATCGTTCGATTGCCCAGTTCTTTTCCCAATTGTGTCATTTTCATATCTCCCCATCACAAATCACTGCAGCCCCACAAAACGTAAATTATCCGTTCTCCGTTCGTTTTGCTTCTCCTACTTCTGCTTCTAACACCTCTATTTTAGCTTATCGTCAAATCTGTCAACTGTCAGCTATTTTTTTTATCTTATCACCTGCTGTTCTAAGTCTGCCATATGATTTGCTTGTATTGACAGAACACTACAAAAAAGTAATGAAAGTTAGGAGTTTGACTTTATTTTTATATTTCATAGCGATTGTCTATAGTTTCAGATTAGAAATTGTCTGATTTTGCTTATTTTATCTTGATTGTATTCTAGTAGGAAATTTTATCTACCCTTTCTTTAAATACTGTACATCCTGTAACCTTTGTCAAAATTCAATTTCCTTTCACATTTATTTCAGTCCTGCAAATATCGTCCCGAATTGCTCTTGCTCTAACATGATCCTTCTATGTCAGAGATCGCAAAATCACGATTTTAAAATTTTTGAACTTTTACTTTTGTGTAGATTTGATTTGTCACAGTCGATTTGTACATGTGTTGTGCAAATTGTAAATAGACTGATTTGGGTGTCTAGTTTCCATTGAACTCCTTACATATATAGGCAGCTATTTGCAGCTGCAGTTTTTGCCTGTTTCTGCAGTTGAATTGCTCCTTCGCGTCTCCTTTCCTTCTTCACATTTATGCAGCCCGGCCGATTCACAGATGTTCTCCCCTTTCCTTCCCTTTTCCTTTCCCCTTCTCCTTTCAATGAGAAGGTCCGCATTTAACTTTCAACCCTCGGCCAGCTAATAGCAGCAGCATATTCTCACCCTCTGCAGCTATTACAAATGCTGTATTCATTCGATCGATTCTCTATCTGAATTGTGAATATCAAACACATCAATGTCAGCCTCTCGGTCGGTCTCCCAGTTGCTTTTCTCCGTTTCTGTTCTGTTAATTTGATTATCAATAGCGTTTATGAGAGGAGGCTGGAGAACTCGCATTTTCGTTTCAAAAAGGGGTTCGATTTCAGTGTTTCCATTTTTTGGATAGCGCGGTTTTTGATACAAGTTTTATAAGGAATTCGAATTCTCCAGTGTGTCTGTGGGAAAGGAATCAAAATAGGAATCGACATTTCGCCATTTTTCTTCTCCCTTTCTTACTTCGTATCTTCGAATTTGCCAGAGGAATGCCTCAATGTCTAACTGCCTAACTGTATTCCCTCTGTGTTTTTCCCAGTCTTTCTTCACGTTCTCGGTTTCACTTTATCCTCACACCTCTTTTCTTCTATTCCTTTTTCTGAATGCCTTTTTCACATTCAATCTACGACATTTTTGGTGTCTGGTTGCTCTGCAGACCTATTTTTTCATCGTAGAGGACCAATAATTCGTTGTTGAGTGAAATTTTAGATGCCTGATATATTTTGGCTACTATTACCTCTGTTGAAGCGCAAACATTTCTTGTTGGATTGTTGTACAATTCCGAATTTTGCCAATTAGTTTGTCACTGAAGGAATTAACTCCGACAAGTTTCCAATGATCTTTTTCTTATTGATTTATATTCTGCCAAGCAGCGAGAGTGGTAAAAATATTTGATTGAATTCTCAATTCTCGATGTCTCACTTCTTTTCATCTCCCATATGTTAGGTACAATAGGACTACCTTTCATATCGAATGATGTAAGATGACAGTCTAAGTGTTTGTATATTCTATAGATTTTTTCTCCTTCTTTAACTTATCGTCTTTATTTCTCTCATTAGCAGCTCTATTTTCTCTTTCATTCCGCACATCGTTTTTTTTCCATCGTTTCTTGTATTTATTCTTCATACACAGTCTGACTGATTGTACCTGTGGTGTTAGTAGGAGAGGAAAAGAGGCATCTCGGAGAAGGGCAAATCATTCGACTTGACTCGGCTCCCTGCCCGTCTCGTGCAAACCCTTCAGTCCCATCCCCATTCCTACATCTGCCGTTATTTAGCACTCGAAATTCTCCTTCTCCATCTCCTTTCCGTATCATTTATCTCCTCTCTTATCACTCCATCGTTTTCTATCGTCATTTCTCAATCTCCACTTTTCTCTTTCTCTGTTTTCGCTTATCTCCTTAACTTGCCAAATCTTCCTTATCTCTCCGAGTTCTGATTCGATCTGCCCAAATCTGCATCTAACGCATCTCCTTTTCATTTGTAGCCCCTCCCCTCCCTGCTAATAGTTCCCGTTTTCGCATGTTTTAGCGTCTCCCCTCCAGCAGCGATTCCCATTCCCATAGGCACATTTGTTACGCAACATTTTCGGCTTTACAGTCGATTTTCTTAGAGCTACAGATCAATTTTGTTCCGTCAAAATGCTGCAAAAATTGATTCTTATCATTTGTGATGTTATCATAATGAAGAAGGCGAAAGAGAAGCGGTTAGCTGAAGCTTGAAGAGGGAGATATAGAGCGGGGAATTGAGAGAGGCAGAGAAGTAAGACAGTGCTCCCGCAAACAGCAAACAGTGCAGTGCGTTGTGCATTTGTGCCTGAGGGCTCTGCTTTCTCTTTTCATTCCTTTTCTTCTTCTTCATTTTTTGCCTGCATCTTCATTTCTCCTTCTCTTCTGCCTGTGCAGACAGACTGGGGGTGCAACGATTAGCTGCTTTCTGTCCGTCTGTCTTCAGCATGAATCCTCCATGATTTGCTTATCATCAGCTCAGCACAAACATTCTCTATCATTCCATTCATCTGCTTTATCTACCATCTTTTGCCCATGCCGCAGGCGTTCCCTTTCCTTTCGATTCTGCCATATCGCATCCGCACTTCAGATCTCCAAGATTTCCAGATATCACTTTCTTTTTCACTTCCTTTTCAAACATATTTTTTCTACATTTATTCTCGATGCGTAAACTTGCAGCGGCAAAAATTATTATCTTGCGGTATGTTATTATCAAATGCAATTTTTTGTCATACTCGAAAAAAAATTTTGTTTGGTAAGAACGAATACTCGCTTTTGTAAGAACCATTTATAAAGTGAAAAAATCATTTATCTGAATCTTACTCTACGAAAACTACGCTTTTGTAAATAAAATGTTTTCCGTTCATTTTTAGGAGATGAATTAGTCGTAATTTTGAAATTAGAACTAAAATATCCTGCTATGAGTAATGTGAATTATCGTTCTCCATTCTTGATTTATCGTTATTTATCTAAAAGCTGTCACATAATCTATTCTTTGATAATATTCTTTTTTCAAGATTTGGATTATCACTCTAGATAAATCGTAGGTACTAGATTGGTCAGAACGTTCTTTTATTTTCTAAGATAATTTTTGCTATAAATTTCTTTTATAACTACTCATTTCAGTTATTTAGTTTTTGCTATTATTGCCAATCCTAATTATCATCATATTTTATCATTACTTTAAATAAATCGTCGTATCAATAGCATAAATTAAAACACCTAACTTCATCAGGAATTTTCTGACCAATAAAATTAAAACTTATATTCTATCTCTTCATATTCCATATTTCATTTATTAATTCTCATCTCTACTTCGATACAAACTAATTTCAATCAGACTTCTGCGTAGCAATTTCAAGAATTTGTAATTGCTAATTGCTGCATTTCTTCAATCGAAGTAGACTTCTTTAATTGTGTTTTGGTGATTGATTGCAGGAATTCCGCTTCACTCCATTTCAGACTCGCTCACAATGATCATTAACCTTGCAACTTCACTTCTGTCTGCTTGCTTATAATTTCTACTTCATTTTCTTTTCCTTGATTATTCTCTATTCACCTTTCCTATCTTCCTCTTCTTCGTCACTTGTAATTGTATTCATCTCTTCCTTTCATCGTTTTTACATTCAAGTCATGCAAATGTAGAATGTTGGATGTTTGTCGGTTTCATTTTCAGAGATACGAATTGTTTACAACCGACTGTCCAAATGCTTGTCTAATAATTTGGCAGCCATAAATCAAGGCTGCCAAGTTCTGCACTTCTTATCTTCTTTCCATCCTTCCATTCCATTCCTCCTCTTTTTCACTCACTCCTCCCTTCGCGTTCTCAGGCAAATACCTTCTAATGTGCAAGCTCTATGTAGTCAGTCAGTATATTTGCATATTATTATGCTCTCTTTTACTTTCCACTCTACCATTCACAGCTTTGTCCTGTCTCTGCCTTACTTTCTCAACCTCTGCTCCATTTTAGTCGTTTTAACCGTTCAGCAAACTTCCCTTTCTCTTTCAGTCTTCCATTTCCATTTTCCCTTTCAGCTTCTCATTTCCTTTCCTCCATTTCGTGTTTCTTTTCCCTTCCCGCAGTCAAGTCCTCGGACCATGCGCGGCTTATCGGCTCTTCTTCATGATTTTCATCAATTCATCTCGATTTACGATCTCAAGCGTCGTCAACGCCCTTCTCCTTTTTCCAGCTACTCGAATTCAGCCCTCGTCCTTTCCTAGCCCTACCCGATTATTAGGTTTATCTTCAAAAATTCTCTGTTACGTCAAAAGTCTTGATAAGGCACGTCTGCCCCCTTGAGGATAGAGCATCTGCTTGGAAGGGAAGATGTTGCAGAGTAGAGGAGTAAGGCAGGGCTATGCAAGGGGTGAGGGGATGATTGGGTTGAACAACTGAAGAATTGCAACGAGCAGCTCGTCTTTGTCTGCAATTCAACTTCCTTCCTTATCTTCTATCCTTGTGCATCATTCATCTCTACCCTCATTTACATCATCCTCGTTCCCCTTTTCGGTATCGTTCGACTTGTTATTTTGTCCGTAAACATTCGTTCTGCTTATTCATTTGCCCTATCTCCAGCATCGAAACGACACGACCGAATATTTTGACAGCGAATCAGACTGAGCTGGGAGGACAATTCTCTGATTGAGTGGAGAAATGAAGAATGCCGTACACCAGCTGATGAGACCGCCTGATGCAGTACTGTGCGATTGCTCGCCCAGGAAGGCGGTTGCCAGAAGAAAGGCCAAGAAGAAGAGTCTATCTTTGAGGGAGGTCGAGGACGTGGCCATAGGCGATCTGCCCAGACAAAAGTCCATCAGCAGATTCATCGAGTCCATCGTCAGGAAAGTATTCGACTCACAAACCAGGAAGTCGACGGATAAGGAGGTAAAACGCAATCGGAATATTTAAAGCGAGTAGAACGATTACATGTAACTCCTTATTCACTGACGTCGTTTCACAAATTTATGCATCCACGAAATGCGACTAATATTACTTCTGCGTTCATTTCTCTAATTTATTCATATCTGAAAATGCTCCTACTTTGACCTTCCATCTTATTCGAAATTCTATGAGGATTTATGAGATAAGGAACTAAAAACGATTATCGGGTTCCGAGATCGATCCCAGAAACCTAACACTAGTCTGTGGTCGGCTAGAGATCCAAAATCGTGCGAAAAACAACTCGAAATGGAGTGAGTGCTATGCGCGCATTGCTGCATTCAGCAATCTCGTCCGAATGTCCAATGTTTTCCTCTCTGCTCTCCCCATCTATTCTTCCCATTTCGACCCTCTAATAATGTTCCCGTCCCCTTCCTCTTCAATTTTCTCAACTAGTTTGTAGGATTGCATCTCTGCATTCACATCTTTATGTGCAGTGCTCTATCAGTCGGAAAATAACAGAAACATTCCAATTCTCCTCAACTCGCAAGTAGCGAAGAACAACTCGACCTGTTCCTTGTTCCCTTCCCCTTCTCTTCTTCCTCTTCCTCTTCCCGTCCGCTGCACACTCATCTAATTCTTAGAAAATTCCCCGTAATTCACAAGAATTCACCTGTTCTGACCAATTCATTCTTCTAATTCAATCCACGATGAGATTGAAATTGCTCGAGGTAGGCTCAACCTATGTAAATAATATGGCCATCAGCTTTGGACTGATATGATTTTCAAGGGGTTTTTCTTCGAAATCTTTGGTCAAACAAGCGAAGTGGCTGGCTTGAAAGGAGTGGAAGGGAGGAAAAAAGGGAGTGGAAGCGAGGGAAGAAGAGAAGGAAAGGGGGAATACCGTCAGAACTGCACAACTGATTGTGAGAGTCTTTATCTTTCTGTATCTGCCTGATTACTGACAAGAAGGAACCCTTTTATCTTCATCCTCCCTGCGCGATGGAAGAAGCATCTTCCGAACTGCGTTCCCTGCTGCTCCGTTTCATTCCTTACTTGTCCTTTCTGTTCCAATTCATCGATGCCTGTACTCTTCCTCAGGCCATTACCATTCACTTCTTTGAACTGCACGATTGGAAGCCGATCAGAAAATGCCTCAGAGTTAGCACCGAAATCACAGCTAACGGCTTTGTGCGACTGACTGAGTTAAATTAATTTTTGATAAAGAATAATGAACTTTTCGACATATTCCTTAGATTATTAAACGAGATATGTTGCTAAGTTTTAACAATCTTGTTTCGAGTTCAGTTGCCCAAAGTTTCTATCATAATTATTCCCATTCAAATACCAATGGATTTTATTCAGAATGTCACTGTGGCTAATTACTCAGCTGCCTCAACTCAGGATATCGCGCCTGTGCACAAGTGAGTCTCATAGAAATATGGAAATGTTATGCTATTGTCAAAGATTGAATAGTCGGGTCAAAATGAATAATGCGCGAAATTAAAAATGAAAGATTGCATTGCGTAATTTTATTTTTTTTGACGTCAAAATACATGATGCGCAAAAAGTTTAGGTCTTTTTCACCTAAAATTGAGCTATAAAAACATTGAAATTTATGGCCAAACGAAATAAAATTAATCAAGTTCGACTTCGAGTCAAAGAAAATACGATTTTTTCACCTACTTTTGAAAAAAACGAAGATCAATTCTGAGTTAGCTTTAATTTTTCAATATTTCCAAACAACCATAGTGCATTTCTTCTGAAAGAGTTTCCTCTAATATCATCTCGCTAGCCAATGACATTTGAATATGATGGGCATGCCTTTGCGGTCAAAAGTATAGAACCAAACATAAAGTTGTTTGAACATCTCTAGGTTCAAAATTCTGAATCGAATCGGGCTGAAATTTTCACGGCTTTTTTGCTTTACACATTTCGATCTGTGTATAAAGGTTCAGCTTGATTTGATCACCACAGGTTAGTAAACTGAGTATCCAGAATTTATACTTGTCCCAGAACTTTTGTCGCCACTGTAAGATAGATGAAATAAGTACATGTTCAGATCCCATCCAGAACCGAGCAGTTATCAGCTGTCAGTCAACACTTCCCAACCCCAACAACAGCCTTGGGTCAATGGAAGGTAGGATGAATTGACTTATTGATAGAAAACATAATAGGGAAACAGATTAGATGATCAGATGATAGAGTTTCAAAACATTCGAAGTTCTCCCGATCTGCTAACGTCACTAATGATTTGATTACTTGTGTCGATTCGAGATCCGATATCTGATAGAGAAGGGAAGAGATATGTCAGATGAGCTGATTCCATTCAAGATCTGCCTCTCTGCAGCTCTACCCTCTATCTTTATCTCCCCCTTATCAGATTATCACCAGTTCCCCTGCTCTCTTCCATCAGCCAGCTGTTCTGTATCTCTCTATCCTCTCGATTCCCCTCGATCTCTCGCTTTCCTCCCACTCATCGACGCAAGAGAGCAGCGGCACAGTTGTGAGCTTCTCGTTTGAACCAAAAAACACAGTCTTGTCTTTGCCTCTCTGCTCTCCGCTGCAGTCACTCTTTGTCTGCATCTGCTCCAGCTCCTTCCCTTCCATTCTCTACAGCTTTATTCCTTCCTTCCTACCTCTATTCATTATCATATTTCCCAATGGCTATTCTCTTTCGCCTTCCCCATCCTCTGCCTGATTGACTTGCCCTGCCCTTCCGTCATGCTCTATTGACTGACTGACTTCTTCTCACCTCTCCTCTCTTCCCTCTGCATCAATTCCCTGGTCGAGTAGTTCTTCTGTGTTCAAACTGGGGCGACCTTCACCCGACCTCTGGCTGCACCGAGGCTCCCCCGAAGCAGTCAGCTCGCCCGACCCCTCGGCTCGTTCTGCCAACCACAGCCCAGAGCGGCAAACCATCCAATTGAATGGCAAATCCAACCACTTCGTCCTTCCCGGAAAGCAGCTGAATTACTATGAGACAGAAACAGAGAGCGAAGAGGACGAGGAGCAGTGTTCAGAATCGGAATCTGAATCTGAAGAGGACCAGTCAGAACTCGGCGAGGCACAGCAACGGGCCAGACGACTCGACCAGCTGGGCAGTGCACTCGCCGCCAGCTGCGATTTCTGGTACGTCCCTGATGAAGAAGAGGCCGAAGAGGAGGACGAAGAAGAGCAGGAGAACCATTACGTCTACCCATCCACGTCCAGTGACATCGCGTCGTCGTGCGTCTTCTGGAGCATGAACGACCCGAGCGCGAGTGACGGGTCGAATGAGGAAGTCACGAAGACGCCTGAAACAGAGATAAGGAGGAAATCGGCCAGTCCGCTGGTCAACTTCACACTCGATTTGGGGGCGAGTTGCGAGGCGAACGTCTGCATTCCGCGCGAGGATGACAGCGAATTCGAGGATGAGTCGATGTGGGACGAGGAGTGGGACGAAGAAGTCACCGAAGAGGAAGAGGACGAGGAGGGTTGTCCGAGTAATCCGGCGACCAACTCTGCTGCACTCAATTCCGTCTTCTGGGACATGCTCGACAGCGACATTCGACAGGAGTTGGACATTCGGAAGGAGATTCTCTCTGCAACTCGAGTTGCTGATGGCAACCCAGTGTTGGAGAATGGAACGAGCAGCAGCAGCCAGGAATTGAACGAGACATTTACAGTCCGGCTGAGAGACAGCTCGACTCCTGTGCCTGAAGACAGCGACGAGAATACGGCAGAGTTCGTGATGTCGAATTACAGTCGCCGCGAGGGCAGTCCCATGCCCGACACTGAGGCTGCTTCCACTTCGTTCACAATGCGAATGGGACTCGTTTGGCTGGGGAGCAGCAAGCCCCCTGGAAGCAAATCCAAGCCTATGGGATTGCCACTTCCAAGGTCATAGAAAAATCTCTTAACCTGTTTCATTAATAAGTGACGTTAGCAAATTGGAAATTTGATCTCTATTTTCACACAAGTACATTCCCCCTTTTACTAAATTGAAATTGAAAACTGCGCAAGGTTTCACGATCTAAAATTTCAGGACTCCTCCAGGTGGAAAGGCCACTCCAACCACTGCTAACCACTCGGTTGCTGCTTCTAAGGTGAGGGTTATTTTTTCTTCGCAATTTTAAAGACAGTTTAAGTGTATGCACTGTTTTCTTCGCAGAATTTGTGTTACTTTCAATCGAGTTTCGGCAAATAGAATATTCTGCAATCGCAACTTAACAGAATAGAGTATAGGATTAGGCGAGGATAGAGAAAGGTAGAATAAGACTTGCTAAAAAATCGTGTCGTCATTTGATAGAAAGCATGTCGTCATTTTTGGTTGCCAATTTTAAAGGGAATTTTCATTTTTATCTCTGAAAAATCACGTTCGATTAGTGAGTCCGAGAAAGACAGATGCGAGAAAAATATCGAATGATGGAGAGGTGCTGGAAAAAGTCAGGGGGAGAGCCTCAAGCATCGAGCAGAGCACTTGCTTTTCCCCGTCCGCTGTAAAGTAGCCAGCCCATCGCATCATTTTTCTCGACGGGGAATTTTTACCTCGAGTTCGCAGCGGGCAGGGATAGGGGAAATACGAGTAAAAATAGGCCAAAGTGAACTGCAGAAATGCGAGAAGAGAAGAATATTGATTAGATTGATCAAACGGAATTTAATGAATGCTCCCCTTTCCATTTGCTTTTCTATACGATGATTTGCTCTCAACTTGAACGCCTCAATAGGAAAGTAATTAGATCCGAATCACAATGTCACGGCACATGATAAAGTAAAAAAGGCATTTCAAAGATTAAACTAATCAAGTCAGTTGTAATACTATTAGAAACTTTAGGCTCAAACAGCTGATTTCGACAGCAGTTCTGGCACTTCTGATGGATCAATCAACATTTCGAAGGCCACCAAGGGAATTGAAGAAACTCTCAGGTAAAAATATTACCTTTTGTTTGGATTTTAGAAAGAAAGGAGAAACCCTATTTTAAGAACGAAAGGCCTATCTTTAGAAATACGAGAAGATTGAAGTGTTGGATTTAGCCCATTTTTTCCGATGCCTTTCATTAATGTTTGTTGACTTTAGGCTGGATGGAAAGGTTCTGAATAATCTATTGGATGAGCAATATCGGCCTTCTCCTAAGAAGGCCTCTTCACCCACAAAAAAGCCTCCCCGACAACCTCTCATCAATTATCCTAGGTATTTTATGATCAGTTCAAAGAATTAGCTCATATTGTTCCTGTAGATTCTACTATCCCCAGGGACAGCCGGTTTCTTCAGTGGTCAATGACTCTGCACTTCGAAGAGTCTGTGAAGTATTCAAAGCATTCCCCAATCAGCAGGTATGAAATATATCTTACTTGAACAATACAAACTGATAGAAATGGATGAACAGTGCTAATTTTGATTTTTCTCATAAAGTTTAACTTGTAAAAATTTCGTCCTACCCATATTTGAGAAAAGTCTGAAGGTAATTGTGCTATTTTAGTGTGAGATAGACGATATGTTCGAAGTGTGCCAGGCAGCTGGACTGCCGCTCTATTGGAAGGCACCCATCTTCGCTGCACTCACCAAAAATGAGGTATTGAAATTGCTCAAGAATAATGGCTTATCGTGGTTTGTAGCCCCGACCTGCCACTTTGATGGACTTCACAGTGTGGTGGCGAGCCATGACGAGTGTGGCTCACGACGAGGCATCCAGATTTGTCTACACACTTACCGGGGGAACGAAGTAATTTTAGAATGAATAAGAACGGTTGAAACGAAAACTACTTCAGATCTCACTTGCTGCCAGCCGACTTCCACTCGCTGGTTATGGACATCATCCACACTCATCCGGGACTCGGATTCTATCGGGAGGCAGTTGAATTCCATGACAAATATCGAGATGTCGTAAGTTATTTGTATTTTGGGCAGTAATAAAATCTACAATGGAACTTAGATCTGTTCTAATCAAGCATTCAGATAACTAGTTTTTAAAGAGATTTATCTGCCATACAAATGTCGATTTTTATTGCCTTTCCTTCGACATCTGGATGTAAGAAATTCAACGATTCTAGGTTGTCACACGAATTTTCTGGAACGTAGCTCGAAACTGGTCGGGAAAGATCACGACAGAAGAGATCAGGAAGTCTGATCTGCTGCAGGCTATCAGGGAATTGCAACTCGATGACGATATCAATAAGAGTTTGCGATACTTCAGGTAAACACGAAATCTTCATCTGCAATTCTGATTATTCAACTTTAGTTATGAGCATTTCTATGTTGTATATTGTAAATTCTTCGATCTCGATACGGACCATGACATGAAAATCGACAGGGACGATTTGGCCACGCATTCTGATGGAGGTGACTGTTTTTCTTAGTCCAGCCGATTTTATTTAATTCATTTGCAGCGATAGTGCCCCTTGTGGTCGAGAGGATATTCTCTGGCGCGGTGTGTCGCATAGCGAGAAGGAAAGACAATGTCGAGCAGATCGGACTGGTGGAGTTCACACAGTTCCTGTTGGCTGAGGAGGACAAGGCACATCGAACGAGGTAATAATTGACTTTTTCCTTCCTTGAAAGTTTGAATTTATCATGTGTATTTTATTATTGCTATGGAAGAAGGGAGTTGAGGTCATTCTTCATTTTGTAAATCTTTGATTTTCGCGATTTTCATGTTGCATGCGCGCAGGGAATAAATTGTTCGCATGCTAAACGTGCAAGTTGGCATCAGTCTGCATACTTTGCTGCGCGCCTACAATATCATAATATTGTGATGAATCGAAATTGTTTTTTTCATTAGTTTATTTATGAATACGCATTTCAGTATCGAATATTGGTTCCGAATTCTGGACCAGGATGGAGATGGAGTAGTAACGCTTTACGATATGGAGAAATTCCACGAGCAAATACAGAAGAAATTGGCGGAGAGGAATATCGACAGCATGGCATTCAAGGATGTCGCTTGTCAGGTAAATTTATTTTATTTTTTCGTAAGATTAAATATGATCCGGAAGAGTTGGATAGGATAAGACAAAGTTTTCGATAAATTTGCCACTTTTCCTAATCATTATTTCTTCATTCATTGAACTATTCTATTTCAGCTGATCGACATGATCGGTTCGGGCTGCACGAGCTCGTTCCGCCTTAAGGACCTGAAGGCGAGCAAACTCAGAGCCAGATTCATCAATTCGTTCGTCAACTGGCACAAATTCTACACTCAGGAAACGAATGAAGGTAGGGTTGCAAATGACTGACTTTGAACACTTTGACAGAAATATATGAAATGAAGAGAAGGGGGGAGGGCGAGGAGAGCGAAGGAAGAGACATTCTAGGCGGAAAACAGCTGTGCAACAAACACATGCAAAGCATTAAGGAACATTCTCACTAGAAAGGGATATTTCAGGCTCGGAAAGTGCTCGAATCGAGGACGAAAGTGGGCAGGAATTATCGGAGTGGGATCGATATTGTATGGAGGAGTATGAACAGATCCTTGAGCACGATGAAGCCGAAACCATGTGGGTAATTTCAATAACCAAATCAGAAACGTTGAAATCTCTACATTGAAACTATTTGAAGTGCTAGAAACCTTCGAAATCTAAATTTTTAATTACTCATCAAGCAACCATTCAAAATTCTCCGATAACAATGTTCTTCTTATTTTATTTTCCCTATTTTAGATCAGTGAATTTGGACGATGAAGATCGACCAACGATGACTTTCCATGACCTCCTGTGATCATAGATTCGGAACTATAATTGCTCGACATTTCGATCGAGCTTTCTTTCAAGCCCTACTTCTGCTCTACAAGTCCGAACAACAGCCATCGTTGCCTTTGCCATTTGCACCTCTGCTCATTCTCTTTTAAAAATTGATTTATCAAATTTTATTATTTTCTCTGCAAATTCGATACGAGGTAAGTCAAAATACGGTGCTAATTATAAGTGTCTGTTTACGTTTCACATAATTTAATTATCTTCTCTCATCGTCATTTAGTCTGATCGAAACTTTAACTTGATGAATTTTGATGTCAATTAACCTCATTTCCCTGATCATAGATTGCATCATCTGTTCTCTTTCATAACTAGTCCAAATGCATTGCTCTCAATGGGCCATAAATGATTAATGATCTTTGTCCGATTCTTCTCGATTCTTTAGCCAATACTCTATTCCATTGAAGTTTGTGTTGGATTGTGTTTAACTAATGAAATGTGTATTTTCTGAATTTGTTTCTGTAAAAAGAATGAATTTGGTTTGTTCACGGTACTTTATGCTTTCTTATTCGAATTGGTTAATTTGCTTCAGCCTGTGTACAGTGCCTATTTTCTTTATCTCTTTCGTTTCCTTCATCAAAGTCAAACAGACAAATATCACGTTTTATGTGTAGCTGTTATGTACCAAATTATTTTTTCATTGTTATTCGTGTCCTACTGGATAATTTTAAAATTGAAATAAATTTATTGAGTTTACTGATATTTAGAAGAATTGAATCGAATAAATTAAATTATATCTGATCTGCATAGAATTCTCTAGTTAAAGCTATTTGCAGTAGATTTTGCGTGCATTTCAGACAATAGAAATTCTCTGGCAAAATTATGGATCCTTCTGATATTGAGAGTGAAAAAGATATGCATCAATTTCAATTAAATTAAAGTTAAAAATAAATTAATTTTTGGTTTATAAATAATAAGATAGAAGACGAAGAATACCTTCAGCCTGATTCACTTGTGCACTCCCATATGAGAGAGCATGGACATGAATGAATGTGCATTGTGCATTTGGTTGGAGGCGAGGAGTATTGCAGGCCCTCCCTGCCCCGTGGCCCTCTTCTCGTTGGCAGCCCGCGCAACTGCCGATTCCTCGAAGGTCAGGCCCCCGATCATGTAGATTATCACATTCTCGTATCGAGTATTCGCCCTAGAAAATTAAATTTTTTTCGACGAATAGAATTATCAAATTTCCCACCAAAACTTTAAAAATAATGTTTAAAAGCTAGGGGAATATGATCAAACAATCCATACCGCTTCAATAAGATTGAGGAAAGGAAAAATCAACCCACATGAGTCCATCAGCGCTGATGTATCCATAGTTCTGTTCTGGCAGCTTTGCCCTCGTGAGCAGCTCCACAATCTGCTTGATATGCGGTTCGTGCTGCGTGTAGATGTTCTCCACTCCTTTTATCCCCTTTATGAATCTGCAATTATCGTCATTTTCAACAACTTTCATCAAAATGAAGTACCTCTTGGTCATTTCAATCGTGGACCCATCTCCGAACAAATCGCTCTTCCTCCGCGAAGCTCCCCCAAATCGAAGAATCGTTCGAACGAGTTCGGTCGCTCGGAATTCGCGAGAACCAGCCTGAACATTGATATTGATAATCAAATAAATATAATAAAAACATAGGCATCTGGAATAAGTGCCGAAAGTTAGGACTACGAGTGAATTGTTACCGGAGGTTTGAAGTGAGTATGATTTTACCAATAGTAAGTACCTTGTTACGAATCGTTATCTCTTTCCTTTTCGCTAACAAAGTATTCGTAGCCCGTAAGTTAGTTATTTCGATTTTCATTTCCATTACTCCCTCATAGAAAATGCAATTACCTTCGAATCGACAGTCCTCGACAGAGCAGTGATTTCATTGTTGGGATATGTTTCGAAACGCAAACTGTAGAGAAGGAGCAGGCGGAGGGCATTCTGAAATCAAGAATGAATTATGTGTGGAAAATTGTTTATAAATGAACGACACAATATGCATAGTATAAAGGATAATAAGATCGAGGATGAAACTAGAGAGAAATTTAAGGCAAAGTTCGTAACATGTGTTAAGTTTTCTTCCTTCAAAATAATTTGAAAAAAAACCTACCAATTGAGTGGTTTTTGGGTTATTGAGGAGTAATTTGATCCTCTCGAGGCATTTCGAGTGATCCCCGCCGGACACGATCGTCTGCTCGACCTCGGAGATCTCCAGCAGATTCTGTGCAGAGACGATCTTGCTCAACTCACTCACCAACCCAACGTGCTTTGTTACGGTACCTTAAATTAAAAAATGCAGGATAAAATCCAATTACAAAATGACGGAAAATAGAAAGAGGAAACTACTTATAATTAGAGATTAAAGATAGTGGTAGCCAAAATGGTCCACTGTAATTAAGTCTAGTCTGGATTAATAATCGTAATTATTTTAAACTTTTGGTCGCCACTATAAGTAAGAAAGTTAGATTATGAGAAATCGTTTGAGGAAAAACGCTCTCCTTCATCTTGAGTTTGCTCAAATCAATCATTAAAAATACCCGAAATTTTTTTGAACTGAGGATATTCTTCGACGAAATTCTTCATGTCGGAAATGGATTCGAGATTCTTGTGAATCTGCGACTTCTGCTGGAATTCGTTCATCAGCGACTTGATATTCTGACCGATCTCCCCGAAATTCGAATTCACATTCTGAAAAGCGTAAAAGTAGTAAGGATAAGTCTGTAAGATTCTCACTTTTCTGAAGAATTCGTCGTATTGTTCAGAGAGAATGATACTTTGACCGTCCAGTTGAACTCGCTGCGTTCCAGAAAATCTAAAACAATCGAACATTATCAAGGAAATTTGAAAGCCTCAAAAGATTTGACATTTTATTAAAGTTATTTTTCCCTAGTCAATAATGTGCTATTTTGTATCACTTGATGTTTCAAAATAAACATATTTATTATAAGTTTTCGCATACCCAATGAGTTCATGGACCATGGCCTCGTAAGTCCACTGATTGAGGAGAGGAGTGACTGGGTC
The DNA here is from genome assembly GCA_964036155.1 of Diploscapter coronatus. Taxonomy (NCBI): domain Eukaryota; kingdom Metazoa; phylum Nematoda; class Chromadorea; order Rhabditida; family Rhabditidae; genus Diploscapter; species Diploscapter coronatus. The sequence goes on along the minus strand of OZ038423.1, from coordinate 18,662,762 downwards.
ATCGCTTCGATCGAGGATTATCAATAGGGATTCAGAACTCGCCGATTCGAAGAGGCCTTCCTCTCGACGAATTACCTGAGAAGGAATAATCTTGATGAATAGGTTCGAAAGTTCATTTTGTCATGTTTTTGACAATTAAATATTCTAGTTTATTTAGTGGTAAATGTCAAATCCTAGTGTTGAAAAGGATCCCTGAATTTGTCACTGCGTTTTAGGGTAAGAGCGTGTACGCAAAGGAGGGAAATAAGAAAAAGCCGCTGACAATTCCAGGGGGTTAGAAAAAATAAAACATGTTGTAATAAAAACTGATTTTTACTTGATCGATTTCTTCAGCCACTCGTTTGCAGTGTTCAGAGGAACGTTGAAATCTAAAATTTGTCTTATTTCTCATCAGATTTGCAACTTTTTTCTGAGATTTGCCACTGCAACCGCACTGCACTGCAGTTGTGGTTGTTTTCTTGCAAGCTCGTTTCACATTGAATTACGAACCGAATGGTTGGTTTCTTCTTCAACTGCAGCAGCAGACCGACAATGGATTGCTTGATGCGAAGGAAGGCAGAAGCGGCCAGCAGACCCATCGAGTTTTCGTACGGAAACGAGAGATTCATCGAGCAGAGATGAGAGCACAGGGGCACTGAGTCGGAAAAGAATTCGTGCACTTCACGGACCTGAATGAAAAGAGTTGCATGAATTCCTCTTACGGTTGAATAATAAGGTTCTGTTAGACAACTACCATTTGACGGAGTGATTTTTTGCCTGATGATAGTGTTTATTTTCAAGCAAAATATTATATCATTCCGCAAAAAGTCACTCCGTCATACTATCAATTCGTCAAATGGAAACTGCCATTTTTTCCGAATAAATTTAAAGATAGACTTTTTCAAATCGAAAATATCGTTTTCTGTTGAAAAATTAACCTTGATAATGGACAATAACTTGGAAAAATTATGGCGACGTACCGACTCATGTTCATCAGCTTCAGCCAACGTCTTCACATCAGTTTTACTGACCACATTTGAGAAATCTGATTTATTTCTTACTTCGAAGATAGAAAAGGTTTCTTACAAATGTAATACTGTGCATATTTGGGGTTCCTGAGTTCGCTGGCCAGCAGCTGGATGTTTTCGGGGGTGGGTCGAATGAACACGATGCATTTCAGGTGCTTGATCGCTTCTCTCTGCAATCGTATTGTTTTTTCTTAGGTTTGGATTTGCGATAACTTTAGCGCTAAAATATAAATCAATTTTACTATTTTCACCCAACAATTAATTTCAACTTGAGGAATAGGGTTCTATGAAAATAATGATACCTGATGGGGCGAGTCGAGTCTCTCGAACAGATAGACTTCCTTCTGCATCATGTCTGATTGAGCATACGCACACGAGACGATGCTTGTCTGTAACGCAGAGTAATGACCAGAAGGATCATAAAACGCAACAATCAAAACGATCCACAAATACCCCCGACTAGACTAAATATACGTAATTATATCAGTAAGGCAGATCTAGCTGGATCAGCATTCACTAAATCATGTTGACCAAATTTGTCTATTTGTGGATCTTTAGTTATTTGCAAATTAAACAAAATAAAAGTTTCCACGAACCGTCTCCTTGTCGAGAAGCATGACTTTCATCTGCGGCCCGGCGATCTTCACCATCTCCGAGATGTACAGTCGTGTCGAGGCTAGCACGTCCATCTTCACTAGCTTTAAATTATAAATTTTGCACAATAATAGATATACATCACAAGATAATAATCTTTAAAATCGACGAGAGATAAAGGAGCTTCGACGTGGGTTTAGCACGTTAAAATTGAGAGAAGTGTCGATTTTTGTATTTTCGATTTTCGTTTGATTTTCTAGTTTTTTTTTTTTTTAATTTTTATTTTCTAAGATTCGTGATTGAGATGTCGAGCGACGATGACGACGATCTGCCGCCCATTTCGTCGGAGAGTGAGGAGGAGCGAGTCAGACACGGGGCTGACGGGGACAAGCGGGACGAAAATCACAACCCAAATGCAACTCGCAAAGACGACGCCGCTGGCTTCGAGTGAGCTTTCGCTATTTTCGAATACCACGAAATTGAACTGTTCTAAATTGGTAGCGCTGATTGCATCTCATCGAGTTTTATTATTCGTTACTAGTACAGTTCAGTACAACTTTTACTGTCCCTGCCATCATTTTACAAAATTTATTTAAAAAATGGAACTATATATAAGAAGTTAATTAACGGTCGTTTCTAGCAATAAAACTGAATTTGTCAGAAATCTGATTGTCTGAGTTCGAATTGCTGTTTTCAGAGAGCGACAAAGAAACAAACCGAAGCTGAACTTTGAAACATCGAGCAGTTCGAGCAGCGACGAGGCATCCAAGCGGAGACAGAAATCGAGGTCCAGGACTACGTCGCGAACGAGGAGCAGATCGAGATCGCCACGAAGAGCGAGAAGGGACAGCCATCCGAAACGCAGGGGGAGGTCGAGAAGCACAAGCAGAAGCAGAAGAAGGAGCAGAGACAGAGACAGGAGTAGAAGCAAGGGCAGGGACAGGGAGGATTCCGACGACGGAAAACCTATGTGGGAAAACAAATCGAGGTATTTTCCCTTGATCATAAAGTGCTCTGAGAGTTATCCATATTCAGTCCTTGTTTAAAACTAAATGTGGACTGAAATTCGGCTTGAAGTTTTCTTATGATCAAAATGGCCATTTTCGATTTTACCTGTACCTCAATATTCTAGCTTTTGAGAATTACGAAAATTTTTGATTTTATAAATTGAGAAAAAAAACTTCAGAAGACGAAGTCGCTCTCGATCTCCTTCCCGAAATGGACATCGACATCGCAACAGATCTCGTTCCCGCTCTCGCTCTCGATCGCCCTCCAGGTTCAAGAATCGCAACCAGATTCAGACTCGATCGCGAACTCGATCGAGATCGCGACGTCCTCGCTCATACTCACGATCTCCACGTCCTTCTGACGACAGACGGCCCCACAGAACTCGGTCACGAAGCAGGGATGTGGAGATGAAGAGTGATGGGGAGAGGAGCAGGGAGAAAGACATGGAAATTGATGGCGGAAGGAATGAAGACAGTGGCAGAGCCAGGGAGAGAAGCCCCGAAGCGAGGAAGTCTCCATCACAGTCGCCACCTCGCAGAAGGAATTTCCATCAAAGACACAGAGAGGAGGACTCGGAAGACGAAGAAGAGAGACGAGCCAAGTTGGAGAACCAGAAATGGGTCAGGTAAATGAATTTTAAATGATAAGATTATGATTTATCAGGAAAATTTGACAACAGTTATTAAACAATCTTTGTTTCCAAATTCGATTTAATTTCCAGACGTCGGGACGATCGAATGGACATTCTGCGTCACGGAGAGAATCGCATCTGGGGCAGGTCGCCCACGCAGAGGGACATCGAAATGGTCTATATATTGTGAGCTTTTCAACATAAATTTTATGCAAAATTGAGGGCTGCGAGTACGTCCGCCCCAAATGCTAATTCCTCTTTTTCGTATTTTCCTTACGCTATTCCACGATTCTCTTGTTTCGGTACAAAAGTACTCGCGGCCAAAATTGAGATGTTTCAGACATGAAGAAGCAGAGAAGAAGAAGGAAGCCGAAGAGGAAAAGGGAAAGAAGTTGAAACAGGCGCGAGAAGCTGAACGGAAGAAAGAAGACAAGAAGAGGAAGTCGGAGCTGCTTACCAAGAGTAAGTAGATTGTTGTTATATATACGAGAAAAATGAGTAATAAATTAATTTGTATTTTTTGTGAAAATGAAAAAATCTAAACAATAACTCGTTAATAATGGAAAATTTTCGCTCCAAAGCTTCTGTAAAACCAAAAAGTTTGGAAAAGGACCTAACTTTGAAATTCTATTCCATAGACGTGCCTGAAGCTTCGTAGATATTTCAATTGGACTATTTTCAGAAGCAGTTCCTTCGAGCAGCGACTCTTCCCCGTCAGATTCTGAAAGCAGCTCATCTGAGGAAGACCGAAAAAAGAAGAAGAAGAGAAAGAAGGAACGAAAGGAAAAGAAGAGCAAGAAGCATAAGAAAGACAAGAAGAAGAAGAAAAAGAAGGTGGGGAAATTTTTGACATTATCGCTAGGTGCTAGGCAAACTAAATTGATGATTTTCAGAAGAAGAGAGCTGATTCTGGAAAGGACAGTGGGGGTGAGGATGAATGGGTGGAAGTGACTGCACAGATGAGGGCACAACAGGTGAGGATGGAAATGGACGGAAATGGAAGAACAAAAGATATTCAGGCAAAGGAAGAGGAAGATCTGCCCGGTCCAGCCATTCCAGAACATCTTCTCAAAGGACCACAAGCTGCCGCCGCTGCTGCTTCGAATATAAAAGCCAAGTGCGTAGAAACAATAAGCTAGACTTTTGTAAATAGATATCGGAAATCGATGACGTAGAATCGTATTCTTCATTGATTCTAGTTTTTGTAATGAACTAATAATGATTAGAAAGAAAAACATTCCGATATAAACCCAAAATACTCGATCTCATTTATCACTTTAAAAAATGAATCTTCTAAAATGAAATAAAAACTCCCGAATTATTCAGTTATGGCAAGGACATGCTGCGAGGTGAGGCTGCAAACATGGCTGCCTATGTCGCCAGAGGAGAGCGTATTCCTAGAAGAGGTATAGATTTTTATCAAGAAGATCAAATTTTATACTTTTATCCTTCAGGCGAAATCGGTCTGTCTTCTGCGGAAATTCAAGAATACGAGAAAGTGGGCTATGTGATGTCTGGAACGAGACACAAAGCCATGGAAGCTACGAGATTGCGCAAGGAAAATCAGGTTAGTATAATTTGAGCTGCACTTGTTTTATTTTAAATTTCCGAAAATGTATGATTTCATTAACGAAATCTACTGGTTGTGTCTGGTTGTTGATGAAATTTCAAAGCGCTAAATAGCTGAAGAATATTGAATGCTATCAAAGTAATATCAATTTCCTGAGCTCAAAAGGATCTATCTTTGAACATTTGAGAACTTTGTTTCTCTAGAAGTGTAATGAAAATATCTATCGCCGAAGAGTTTCAATCGCAAATTTGGTTCAAATTTTGATGTACCTTATAGATTTAAGCTCGCAATTCATCTAACTAGTAGGTCAATTATTAAGCTTAGCATTTAGCCCTTTGAAAATATTTCTTCCTTCACAAAGTATTCACGTTTTTCACCCAACTCAAGTAAATTATGTGGAAAGAACAACCGTTACAAATTGAATCGCATTTAGATCTTGACTGCCGAAGAGAAACGAATGTTGTCCGGATTCTCGCACACAGAGCGGAAGAAGAAGGAAGAGGCGGTTCTGAATCAGTTCAAGAGTCTCATCAACTCGACCAAGGCAAAGGATTAGCCCATTCAGCCTTCAGTCACATCCCTTCCATCCATGCCTACATACCTCTTTCCTGTGCTTCTGTAAGCATTCAACAAGGGATTTCTTCCAAGATTATTATTGTTCATTCGCAAACTAAAGCTGGCCTTCATACAACAATAATTAAAGAAGGATATTTGTTTAGAGAAACATTTTCTTGCGAATGGACAATAATTGTCTCTAAAACTATGATGATCAATTCGATATTTATTTCTTTTTAAGATACGAGTTTCAGCTAAATTTTAACTTAATTTTAATTCTGTAAGTTTTATTCTATCATCTTGATTGTTGTATTTGTGGTTGAGCAGTTCGTTGCTGGTGATTGAGAATTTGAATGAACCCGTTTTTTATCAATCTGTAGTCTGTTGATAGTCGATAGTGTGAATAGAATGGTCAGTAGTGCCATTGCACGATATCCTACTACCCCCAACATCGATTGTACCATTTTCTAACACTTTACAATGGCTCATACAAGTTACAGAGCGGCATTAGAATGTTGTCATTATACTGAATGGTTGGGCAAGGCAAGGTTGAAAATTGTGCAAATGCTAAATGCGAAATATGAGATCGGCAACGAGGAAACGAGATGAGAAAAATGAAGGAGGCGAAAACGATAGTGAAAAAGAATGGAGTGATAAAGCAACAGCTGATGCAATGAGTTAGAAAGAAAGGGAAAGAGTGGAGAGTGGAGTGACATGTCAGGTAGAGAATGAGAATGAAAATGAAGGACTGAAGCTAGCCGGAGCTAGGCCGGTCCATCCAAGCTGTCTTCCCTCTCTTACTCTTTACATTTACAATTATTTTTCACTCATTATTCTAGTCTGCAAAACTTGCGCCCCTCTACCTCGTGTGTCGTTCAAAATAATTCTCTCTGACGGAAATAGAAAACGATACTTGAACTGCAAAATGCGAACAGTTCAATTACTAAAGATAGACATTCCATTTCATTCTGCCAAATTCTTCAAATTATGCGTGTTGTTTGTAAATAGAATCGCGTGATTTTTTATCAGTAATGACGGAAAAAACACGATTCTCGAAGAAACTTCGCTTTATTGGACAAAAACAGTTGCGGCGGTGAAAAGGGCATGAGAGCAGTGGAATGGAATAATTATAGTGGCATGAGGAAGAGATCCACTCACCAACCGGTTTGCCATTCTCTTCTCCTTTTCAAGCTGCCAGATGATTGTCTATTCTCCATTCGTTGCCTTTGGCAGTGGCACGACAATTTCCGTTCTATCGTCATTCCCATCGAATTTCTCCACTATTTCCTCTAACAGCTTCTGCATGTGTTCATGTATTTTCCCACACGGAATATTCAATTTATTTCTTTTCATCCATATTCGAAACGTCGATTGATATGTACTATTTTTTTCAATGAATGATCGATTTTTCTCTGACTTTCAAGCTGATCTTCACGAATATAACGTCACACATAATATACAGGCCCATTCTTCATCGACCTTCCATTTCCATTCCATATTCCAATTCCCTCATTTCATCCACACTTTCATTTCATCTTCCTTCATTTCATTCCTTTTCGAGTGTCACTTTATTGCTCAATCAATCGTTTTTTCTCGTCCAGTTTCCAACTGCAAATGTTTGTTTTCGTTTCAATTCTGTGTCAATTCGATTTTTTCGATTATTATGGTTTGTCTCGTTTCCTTTCCTCTTTTGGGGTGGAAATAAAGTTCTCTGCACCAAGTGGCAGATCGATTCGTTCGATTCATTTTGTCATTCGAGCGGTTTTCCATCCGCTTCAATATTTCAAATTGATTACTTCTTTCCGAGTTCCCTTCGGGCGTTAATTTTATTGATGATCTCTCGTTTTTGCCAGTAACTAACGTGGGTCCTCCTCTGAGAGGCTAGTCGAGTTTTGACTCATAAAATATGGCTCTAAACAAATGAATGTTCAGACTGATTGGCTGTAGTTGCAGCAGGACAGACATTGACAATTAGTGTGCAGCGATAGATCAAGCTGGACCTAGATATTCTGGAGAGGAATAGCTGGAAAGTTGAGAGGGAGCAGAGAAGCAGAACGGGGAAGAGGGAAAATATCCTCGAGGCAGGCAGATATTGCTTGAACGAGAAGCAGAAGGGGAGATACAAAGAGGTAGCAATTTCCCTGTTTCTCTGTCCCTAATCCTCTCTCACAACATCTGTTCTCTCGCTTTTTCATACTCATAGCATAACGGTCTCTTTCCTCTTCTCGAAATTATTACATACCCATTCGCTTGTTATTTATTGTTAGAAAATATAAATGATAAGTGCTTGCAGAGGGCCGTTCGACATGTCAGAAGAGAGCAACAGCTACACTCCTTCGGCCTCGGAAGAACCTGGAACGAGGTTAATCTTATTATTATTATCATCATACTGTATAGACTTATGTTCTCTTGCAACATTAATCAGCAGCAGTTCATGGCGACAAATCCATTTTTGCCAAATACTATAAAAGAACTAGTAGGTCAAGTTGTGGGAAATTCGGATGAAACACAAATTGTGGTTGTCAATTTCAGGATGCCTAAATTTGAGACTTTCATTCAAAAACATTTTAGCTCGGAGCCTCCAAAGAAAGGCATTTTGAAGCGAACTGCGATTAGAAACCAGATAGAAAGCAGAGATACTGTAAGTTAAAATTGGGGAAAAAACTTGGAATTCTAAAATACGGTATTCAGGTATTTCCTCTGCCTGGTCATAGACCCTCGCCCGATCGATTTCCCGACAAACCGAACACGAAAATTCCCAAACTATCCGTCACATGGTGGGAGAAAAATGCAGGTAGCTCTTTCCTATTCATCTGATCTGGAAAGTCGACAAAAATAACGAAATCTCAGTTGCATTCTTCGGCGACACGAGCGATGAAAACAATACTGACAGCGAGCAGATTTTACGAGATCTAGGCACTGGACCTCCCATGGACGAAAGGAGGATCCCTACTGAGGAAACTAGGTTAGAGTGAAATATTTTTCTTTAGTTTCAAGCTGCCAAACTCAGACAAACAGCAATTTTGGACTCGGAAGAATCGAACGAGGACCACGACCTGCATTCGGACCAGGACGACGGAATGAGCATGACCAGCTCCACGGGCAGCTCTTCGAATGTCGTTGGCAGATGGTGGATTGGGAAAGATACGAGGTTGGTTAGAGCTCTTGAAATTTTGAAATGAATCTACATCTTGCGAAGCTAGTTTTTTATAACAAGAATTGTGCACTATATCATGGTCATTAACAATCGAAAACAGCCCCATTAGTACGAAATTAAAGTGGGATCAATATACAGTAATTTGCTGCTAATGGGAATGAGAAATTAAATGTAGAAAATTTGATTTACTTTCTCTCTCAATTCAACATTTTCGCACTTATATACCCAAATGAACCATATTTGAGCCTCTATTTCCTAGCTTTTCAATTACATCAGAAGAGGAAAAACTCATGAAATTAGCTTTTAGATTTGTGCCTCACTGCCAGAAGCGTGGCTGCGGTCATTCACACAGCCATAGTCCCAATCCCCCCGAATATGTCACCCCAACACAACGCAGGAACAAGGAACTATCTGTGCTCAAGAAGGTGGATACATTTGATTTTTACCGGAAATTGAGTTACTTTACAAAGATCTAAAATTTCGTCAAAAATCAAGGATAAAGTTTTAGAAAATTGCAGCAGTTGCATAAGAGATGGGTAAAGAATTGGCATCCAATCAAGCAAAATCGATAATAAAATGAATCAACTTTCTAATATAGAATTTATTTGGTTTAGTCCATTAGCGTCTTCAAGTCACACTTTCAAACTATTGATGCATCTAGCTTGATTTTTATATTATGAAATGCAAATTAAGGAACTCCAAGTGGCTCTGGCCGAAAGAGACGAGAAGGACCGTCATCTAGCAGAGTTGCGAGATCGTGTAAAAGAGGTAAAAATTCGTCGAATTAAAATTTTTTCTTTCTAAAACTCCTTTTTCCAGATCGAAGTAATGAGCATAGCACAAGCATCTTTGTCAGAGGGGCACAAACAGATGTCCAGGTATGAGGATTGTCTATTACGTGAAAGTGCAACTCTAATTTTCTTTTAGAGAGAAGGAAGCCCGAGAAGCCTTGGAAAGAGACAAGAAAGCGATGGAGAAGAGGCATGCTGTGAGGGTAAACCAACTCATTCAAGAAACCATGGCTGCCAGGTTGAATGGTAGTTGGTTCATTTTAAAAATCGCGATGATTTTCAGAGAAGAGACCGTATCGCTGACGGCACGAGTTCGCGAATTGGAAGCAGAGTTGGACAAGGCCAAGGCAGATGCGGGCACTATGACTGATCCATTGGTAAGCTAATTTTTCTTCTTCTGAAATCGAAACGTGAGGTTTCTACTTTTTTCGATTTTAAGTGGCTATCTAAAAATGCTGATTTCTGAACTCGAGTTTTTCAGCCCGAGCCACCAGTCATAACAGCAATGACAATCAGTCCCTCGAATCTGCCCCCAATCGATCCAGGAGCCCCTCAATGTGAGTTGCTATTAGTTCATTCCGAAATGGATACTGTATTCCCTCTAATTGAATGGCATGCCCTTCTATTTGTCAAACCATCTACAACTCATTATCTAGAGATCATAGTTACCTAAAAATCGACACTTTATACACCCTGAGGAATATTATAAAACAGTTCCTATGATGATTTTAACTGGGTAATAGGTAGTTCTGACATTTGAGGGGTGTCCTACTCTACTGCTAGGGGGTGCACTTCAATTAGAGAGAATACAGTATATTCAATTTGAGCAGCCCCAGTTTCATCAGCGAGCACTCCTCTGCAGGGCGAGCAAGTGAGCATTCTGTTTGACAATTTTGAGGCTTTATTTGAATTTTCAGCCAACTCTCACTGACCAACCTCAGCCAGGCCTGCTGCCTCCACTCTCTTTGACTGTCGATTCCAAAGGACAACAAATCGGCCTCAGCAGAGATATCATTAATCACATTCAGGTAGAAGAAAGAGCTATTTTCAAAAATACTTACCCAAATATTCAGGCCTGTCAAAATGAGGCTTTTATTTGGCGAACGAAGGCAGCTCAACTGGAAATTGTGGTGAAGGATCAGCTGCTAAAAGTGGCACAGTACGAGAGACAAATCGAAGAGATGATGACTGGGATGCAGCAAGAAGCAATGGCGTACGAATTCAAATATATTTTTCCTTCAAACCGTTGAAAATTTTTAATCGATATCTTGATTTTGAAATATTCTAGTCGAGTTTACGGATTTTAGATTCAGATGGACGAAATTCCAATTCTGAATTCGAAAATTTTTAAGATCAGTTCGATTTAACCTTTTTTCAAATTCCATTTTCTATCTTATCTTATACAATTTTAGCCTTTCTTTCGTGACATTTATGAAAAAGTATTTGAAAAATTCAACTAGCATGTTCGATAAACTAGTTACAGAGGTGCATCTGTTCAAGATCCTCAGTTAGCGGTGAAGACTGTGGAGACATCTTCATTCGGGGCCTCTCCTATTCTCTCCATGCAATCTACTCTGGATAGACCCACTTTAGAACGACAGGTTTGCAACTTTACACACAATGATGAGTTTACCCTATCGTTGAAAAGAAGACATGGGAATGGAGATTTTGAATTTGATTCTTTGAAAATGATTGAATAACTAACATTCAGCAATCATTCTAAGAAAAAATATTTCGTTATTAAACCAGATTTTTCTTTTCCCTACACTTCCTACCCTCAAAGCCTGGTGAATTTTATAAATAGTGGGGTTATGATGAACTGATGAATTTTATAGGAGACCCATTTTATCAACCTCATTTTTCATTTTCAGTCGACTCTCGCGAGTCTGCCTCCCACTTTCGAATGCAATCTGGCTTCCTGTATAGAGCGGAAGAAGAATTTGATCGAAGAGAATAACAAACTGATTGAATCTGTAAGTAGAATGAATGGCCTTATAAGATGAATAATTGGAAAATCTTCAGGTCGAAGAAACGGGCATTCGGATTCGAGAATTGGAAGAAGACGTTTCTGCATTGAGGAATGAAGCTGAACAATTGGAGGAGCAGAAGTATGCGTTTAGAAAAAAATAAAATCATTTTTTTTAATTTATTACTTTCAGTCAGCAGCTAGATGCTGAAATAAAGCAGCTTCGGCAGGACAGCGAATGTAAAACTGCTGAAATAGAAGCTTCGCATGTAGTCATTGCCAGACTTCATGTAAATAATTAGTGGTTTTTAAAAGTGCATCAATTAAAAGCACGAAAAATTAAAGTGTTTTAAAGTTGAAATCTAAATTGTGAATATATTCACAAGGGAAACTACCGGTGTTATTCACCGATTTGGTCCATATTTGCAGGTGAGTCAGTTCGAATCTTCTGATAACGGGTATCAGGTTAAAAGTGCCTACCGTGCGTTCTGATTCCACAATTTGACTTCGAATTTTCTCTCTTTGACACTTCGCTTTCATAGCAAATAATGACATTATCAATGCTCGCAATAATGTATTCTAATTTTTCAATTGCTAGCGTTTGCAATGTCAAGAAAGAAACAAAAATTGTCACCAAATTGTAGGAATAAGGGTGCACGGTGGACATTTTTAATCTGATACCCGTTATTAGTATGTTCGAATTGAATTACTCTGAAAAATGAACCAAATCGGTAAGTAACACTGGTAGCTTCTCGTTAGAAAAAACTAATTGGAAACTGAAATATCATTAGTAAAAGAAATTTTCGAAATAAAAATTACGGCGAAACCTCAACATTGAACCATTTCTATCTTGCATTATGAGAATCTCAAATTCAGACTGAAAAGGAAACAATGCAAAAGGCGATCGATTACATGGAAGGCAGAATGCAAGTCTACCAGAACACGCTCATCGATCACGACTTGATTGTGAGCGATGAAAACCAGACTGAGTGGAGAAAAGGATATGTCGATCCGAGGTAATCAAGTAATGTGAAAAATTTCTGAAAAATTCAACGTTAGGTACTCTGTGCTTGTGAGCAAATATGTTCAAACAGTTCTCACGTCCGAAGAGTTGGTGAAACATGAAGATGAGTTCCAGATTGCGAAACAACAAATACAGGCAGGAATTAGCTAAACTTATCCAATTATCGCTTATTTTTAGGATCTGAATAAGGAGTTCGCCAGCAAGAACTTGAATATGCACGAGAAATTCGAGGAAATCGAGCAGATCCTTTTGACCAAGACACAATTGGTAGACTTATTTCATTATATCAGAGCATGTGTAAGGAGCAAAACCGAAAGTTCAGTCCAGGCTTTTTTGAAACTAAAATTTCATACTTCTCTTCCTATTTTATGATACGCTGTATGAATAATCTCTTCATATTCTAGGTCGATGCCCTAACGAAACAGTTGGAAAATGCACGAAGAGAGCAGAGGAAAGACATGGATGAAAGGCAGACTGAAAGGGAAGAACATAGAAAGTGAGAGGAGAATATGATTATGATGATGATGATGCAATAGCAAAGCAACATCTTCAGGACATACGAGGAAATGGCTGCGATCGCTGCTCGCGTGCCTGCTTTGGAGCTGAGGGTCGAGGAATTGCAGGATGAACTGACCAATTTCGACCTGAAATTCGAAAAACAGCAAGAAGAATTCGAAATGGGACTAGAGGGAGCCCTGAATGAATCGCTCAAGAAGTACAAGGTAGGATATTTTTGTAGAAATACTGAATGGGAGAATGTAATCTTATTTTGTGGGGATAAAGTGGGAAAAGCCGCTGTTCACGCAATCTCATGAATTTTTCACATGCAGAGGAGTTTCAAACGTCCAAATCTGACTTACATTCTTCTCGTTCCTGACCAAAAATACAGACTTTTCAATCAGAATTCTGAGACGTTTGATACCAGTTTTAATAAGAACCAATTTGTTCTTATGATTCATTCAGCGTTCTTTCTTTCAGGAGCAGAGTTTCTATTGGAAAGACAAAGTTGCGGCATTCGAACACCAGATCGATCGATACAAAGTAAGACGATAAATAATTTTTCTCAAAATTATTTTAATTTATTGATTGACTTCAGAACGAAATAGCCCAATTGGCGAGGGAGAAGGATGAACAGAGACTGGAAGCGAAAGTGAAAATGGCAGATATGGAGCAAAGGCTCACGAGCAGCATCGAACATGTGACTCAACTCAATAAACGAGTATGTGAATTGATTTTTAAACGATTGAAGTAAGATAGATTGTAATAAAAAAGGCTAAAAATACATTTTTCGGATGTGAGCACTTTTGCCTCATAAGTACTTTTACTCTAAAGATTTAAAGCGAGTATTTTTATTCAAATACTGAAGAAAGGAGTAATAATGAAGGGGAGAGGAGGAAAAATAGAGATATCGTTTGGGAAAAGCATTTATTTTGGGACAAAAGTACTCCTGGCAAACATTTTCTCATCCACGCAAACAATTATATTTTGCGAAGACGAAGTGAAATTAGCATTTGCATATACCATGAATTATCAAGCGACTAACTCTCATTATTACCACGCGCATTTCATCTCGGGCCAGCGACCACCCACCCATTCGCAATGCTGCTTGAGGCACTTTGCGTCGCCTTTCCTCTTCTTCTTCCAATAAGTCTCGGTCTCTGCGGCAGGCGTCAAATCAAATGCAGCAAAGTCTCCTCATGCACTGTCTTCATTCATCCGCCCATTGCAATGCATTTCAGGCCAACAAATCCTGCAGAGACGCCGAGTGCGAAGTCAGACCGAAGACAATCAATAAGTACGTCGCCTGCAGACCAAATTCCAAGTCTAAATCCACTGAAATCCTCAAGGTCGGTTTTTATCTGCAAATTTTGAAGATTTCAAACGGCAATTGTCTTATAATCATGCCCATTAATCACAAAATTGGAAAAGGTAGGGAAAAGGCTTGATTTTGATCTAAAATACGACTTGGTCGGTGCGTTTTTACAAATATGTTTTCTAAAATCGACAAATTCCTAAGTCCAATGCCTCATTTCTATCCATTTTCATGCAATAGTGAAGACATTTACAGGGCGATTTATTCGATGAATCGGAAGAGCGACTGAAACTTTGCAGAGGAGAACTGGAGACAACTCGCAAGCAAGTCGCATTCCTGCAGCAGAAACTCATCGCTGCCATACAGCAGAGGGTAGGGCTGAAGGGCAATGACTTGAAGAAGATGATAGTTGCAGACGAATGAACGACTACAGAATCGAAGAAAGTTCTCGTCGTTAGAAGGCAGATCGACTGTGAGAGAGGACAGAGACACACAAGGACAGGGACAGGCAAAAGTACAGCAGAAGGAGGACGAAGACGATGTGATCGAGGAATTGAAGGAGAGAAATGAACAATTGGAACACAAGGTAGGGGAAAACTTTTCATGATGTTTTAACTAATTGACTACTTTAGAGAGATACCTAATCTTGTTGTTAGATCATATTCAGGAGTGCACGAAATATTTTTCCGTTTCAAAATGTTATTTCGGTTCTATTCACATCAATCTCTATATTTCAGTGAATTGAGATGGTAATTTCTGTTGTTGGATATCTTCATTTCGTGCGTTCCTGTTCATCTTTTTCCCATCTTACAAAACGTAGTAAAAATATGAGAAATGTGCATGACCATAGGATAATATCTTTAAAGCAGTTATTTGTCTGAAAGAAATGGTCAGAAAGTTGATAAGTGATGATTGCTTATTGCTGATTACAGCTGACACTGAGTCAGATGCAGGAACGGGACAGAATTCAGAGACTCGTCAACGAATTCGACAATGTCAAAGTTGAACTCGACCAGGTCTGCCATTCATAGTTAGTCTAAATGGTGATTATGAGCTATTTCAGGAAATGAGTCATTATCAGAAAGAGCGTTGCTGGCTGCAAGCGCGCATCGAGAATTTGGAGAAGGACAATCGAGAGCTGCAGAAGGCACTCGAGGTACTCAACCCGAACAGCGACAACTTCATTCCTGCACAGGGGGATGCTGGCGCTGACGCTAATGCAGAGGACAGCGTCAACTATCTCTTTGTCAACGAACTCAAGTAAGGCATTTTGCAATGACTTGTGGATCGAAAATTCGAAGTCCTATTCGTTAACAATAAAATCAAGAGGAATTTGTCTTTTCTTGTTTTGTTTAAAAAATCTTGTTTCTGAACCAAAATAATTAGTAACTTTCATGAGAAAACTATTTCCCGAAATTATGCTCCGTTTCAAATTTCACTGATAAAAATTTTATACGAAAAGCTAAAATGATATTTATCTCTTAATTCTTTATAATCAATTTCTTTGCGCGTAAAAATCATATCATATTCACATGATTCAATGAACTGTTTTCAGAAAATCTCTTTCCGAGTCTCAAATCGACAGCTCGGAGATCGACAAGCTGCGTCTGCAGGCTGAGAATGCCAGACTTCAGGGGTACGAAACGTTTTCCCGATAAATGAAATAAGAAGTAATTTTCAGTGAATTGGATCGAGTTCGTGAATCAGTGAAGACGATGGTGAATGTGACGAAAGGAGCGATTGAGAATGCAGAGAAGGAGGAAGGCAGAACAGGCAGAAATAGCAGGGAAGAAGAGGCAGGGGTGCAAAGAGCTGTTGGGGACGATGGAGGACATCACAATGTGATCATTCGAAAATCACCCATCTTCTCCAATCTCGCTAATGTCCTCAGCACGGTATGTGTTAACCTGAAATTATGCAATTATTAAATATTTTCTATCCTATAAGATGTGCCAGTTTTCGTCGAACATACAGCGATTCTTGATGCTCTTTGTGCAATTTTATCAAAGATTCATGCTTTGCCGTGCTCTGTATCTTTTCTCTGTGCATATCATATTGCGCCTTTCACGAGCGCGCGTCCCGCCACCCTCGGCAATTAAAAGTACTTTTGCTCCTACTATGATAAAATGACCAAACTCAAAGAAATGTTCCACATTTGTGTATTCTTCAGGTAAAAACAGACCTGGAGAGCGTGCTGCACAATTTGGAAGAGCCGAAACTGGAAGAGAAGCTGCTGATCGGAGCGAATGGGCAACCGCTGGAGAAGAGCCTGTTTGTGGAGGAGCGAGTCGAGGCCGACATCGCAAAAGGGGGACAGATCCACTCCGTCAGTATTTGCGTCAAATTTTCCTTCATTCCCTGCTAAATAAATTCATTCCTGTTTTACCTCTATGCGCTGCCAATTATCTTGGAATCTTGCCAAAGAAAGTGCAAATTTTTGCCAAATAGTGAAATCACGAGACGTTCACGGCAAAATGTTAATATTGAATGGCTTTCCTAAAATGCTCATGAACTATTTTCTCATTTATAAGTGAGTGTCAGAAAATTCATTTTTCGCAATGTTTTATCATTCGTTAGACCGAGATTTATGAGGCTCGCCAAATAGGTAGATAAGATAGCGTGATTGATTCTGGTCTCTAATACCAATTTATTTAAACTGCGTTTTTAGCGAGTATGTTCTCGGAGCCAGTCTAAATTTTCTTGATGGTTCTTAAATAGTTGATGTCCTTTCAGAAAGTGTTGGATACTGTAATGAAGGAATGGACAAACGATCAGACAGAAATGTTGACGAGAGATTTGAAACGATCGAGGGAGGAAAGAAACAGTCTGAGAGTAAGCATGAATGTTATGAATTCAGATTATAACTGAACAAAATTCAGATGAAAGTGGACAAACTGAAGAGAGACCTGGAAATGGCGAATGCTGAATTGCAAGTGTACAGGAGGGAAAAGAAGGAACTCACTCCTCACGAAATGGCCCTAGGCGCTAAATTGAAGAGGTAAGAACAATTTTACGAAATGTTCCATAGTATTTTTCATCGATATTTCCATATATGCTGACTTTTGTGTCGAATTTTAATCTTTTTAGAAGCAGAAGCATGACTGTCATAAATGGAGATACTTATGACAAAGAGGAAGCTGAAAGGTGAGTGAAGCTCAGCTAAAAAGCAGTAATCATTGTGGTTTAGATGGAAGCTGAAAGCAGGCACAATGTTCAGAGAACTAAATACGCTGAGGGCTGGATACAACAAGGCGATCGAAGAGAGAAGACAGCTGAAGATACAGCTGGCTATGCTCAGGGGAGAATACGAATTGGCAAAAGTGCATATGGGAAAGTAAGTTAAGGAAGTTATTATTAGTCCGATATTGTATTTTTCCATAATTTCATGCATATTCTTCTTTTGCTTTCAACTCGAACAAGTCATCTAAACCAATAGAGTAAGAATATTATCGAAAAGAAGCATTAATGTTTCATCACACGAACTCAGGTGATTTAGCCTGAATAATTTGCTATAAAGCTTGATCAAACAGCCATTTTTGCTCTTAGAAATCTGCCGCCCCACCCATCGATGTCATCTTCGTATATTTCTCCTCGTTCTGCTAGGAGCGACGTTTTCAGTACCAGTTATCGGACAGCGAAGGACACTTTCTCGCTTGATCTATTTTCGTTGTGAGTCGACTTTTGAAAACGGATTTCGATAATTGAAATCTTTCCAGAACATCAACGGATGACAAAGTGATAATTCACCAGAATCCGATGGCTTTCCGCAGAGGATCGACTCACGAACGGGTCATCTGCAACATTTCTGTTGGCAGCAGATGTCAGAGTCTCGACAGGAAGACTAGTCAGTACATTTTTTTCTGATTACTCCTATTTTCTATAAATTTACAAATTCTTTATCGTGACTTTTTAAATTCGTCTGCAGTTACAATCGAATTTTCTGTACAACTAATGATATTTGACATGCACAATTCACACAACTTTCTGAAGTGAATGTTCACATATTTTCACTTATACTATGGCGAACTATGAAAATTGAAATAATCGCGCATTCTAAAATAGGTTCTAGACTTTTCTTTCACCTTTTTATTTTACTCACTCACCATGTACCATGCTTATGGACATTTTTCAGATAAACGTATGAGCGACAGCCTGGTTGTTGCAACAGCCACAGGCCTTGTATCGCAACGTCGAAGAATTCACTCGAATGACATGGCAGAGGGAAAGGATCCTAGGAGACGATGGACCAAAGTCGGAACATTTGAATTAGATTTTATAAAAATGGACTTTTAGTCAGCTCGAAACGCTGCTACTTCGTTCAGGCCAATTCTTTCTTCTTCAATGACGTCCTTGAATGAAGCCACAAATCAGAACGAGAAGTGAGTTTTATTAATCCAGATTTTATTAAATTATGAAATTGATAAGAAACAAATATAATTCAGATTACCTGAGAGTATGACTCAATCATGGCACTCGCAAACTGCTGAATCCTCCTCGAAAACAACCACAACTTATCGATCGGCTCTCATGAAAATGACAGGCTCTCCTGCTGTTAGCGCCGCTACAATCACTGCATCAAATGATGATGACAACAAGAAAATTAAGGTAACAATGATGAAGAATGTAACACATACACACACAAAGTTAGAGCATATCATGATAGTTTCCACGATTAAAATACTCATTTTATGAGATAGTATTTTCGACTTTACTCTTGAAGACAATATCTCTAGAATTTGCGATACCGATCAATTAATCAATGGCTGCGAAAGAAAACCAATTAATACCATTGCGTTCGCCATCTGTAGTTATTTCTAAAAAAAAAAAGACAATCGAAATTCAGCCAGGACCGGCTGGTTTTATCTTTGAAATATCAACCAATACCGATAGAATATCGATTGATTTTTCTTTAAAATAATTACCGCCCAGTGAATGCACTGGTCCCGATTGGTACTTTTCTATTACCATTATTTAACTGATCGGTACTGGAAATACTGAAACGAAAGGATTATTCTAACAAGTTTCATCCCATTTTACTATTACCTCTACTATATATGAATGTAATATCACATGATAAATACATAAGTCGATCCCGTTAAAGTCACGCACTGTTCAAAACCTTTGCTCCACAATTTCAAAGATTCAACTCTTTCTAAATTAAGGTGATTTCGCTGCGAGAGAAAATTACCCGATTGGCACGAGAAAATAAGGCTTTGCAAGAAGAAGTCCGATCGCTGCGGACTGGAGTAAGAATAACTATATAAACAATTCAATTTTGAAATGTCCAGAATGCGTCGATAGAAGGAAATGTAATTGTGCCTGCGAATGAAATCACGTTGAATCGATTGAATGAACTGGAAAGGGAGAAGGAAGCACTCAAATATCAGGTCCATCAACTACTCGGAAAACTGCAACAAGTAAGAATTATTCTTTATGAAACTGACAATTTGAATTTCATTCATTTTCTCCAGGTCCAAAGCATTCTTTCACGAGTTAGAGAGGTTATCCTTCCCTTTTCCACATATCGCTGTAGTCACTTTGTCGTTCTGTTTCAAGCATGAAAAATCACTGCGAAATATATTTTGTGAAGTATAACTTCAGCAATCATTGATTGTGTTCGAGATGAAGATATTATTTAGCTTTCCGTCATTTCATTATGGTTTTTGTAAATTCTATTAAACATTTTAGAGTGCAAATAATTTGCAAACGACTCAACTTGTGGGGGAATTAGAGGACCAGTTGCAACATTCGAAGAAGGAAATCGAAATGTACGAGAAGAAAGTCGAGGAAATGGAAAAGGAGCGGTCAGAATTTCTGCATTCTTTCATTTATGAATTATTAATTTTAGAAAAGAAATGTACCGAGTGATGTTCGAGAAAGGACAGCAGTCCGCACATATGGAAATTGATGAGGTAAAATATGATTGGTTATTTTTTGGCAAAATGTTTGATTACTTTTCACGAGAATCTTATATTTCATGATATATATAACTTTCTTGATATGATTCACATCTGAATTTTAGTTTCAAAAATCTGTTTTCGCTCAGTTTTGGCCTACTTCCGTTTCGTTTCCGAAAATCATAAAAGTGATTTTCGCACAGCTCTGTTTCACATGCAATTCAAAATTAAAAGCCAAATATTTTAATAGAATTATCAAGAGTTTGTCACAAGTCGTGTCAGTATCCTTATAAAATTCATAGCACATCTAAATATCAAATCCTGTCTTACTTTGGACTATGTATTTTCGCCGAATGTTAAAAATAACAGTTCCATTAGAATCAACTTTGTAATTTATGACTGAATTGATAATTAAGATCAATACAACAAGCGACAGGACATTTTTCATTAGTCTAACATAATTTTTATATGAAACATTTAGGAGAAGAAAATGGATCAGATGACAAAAGATCGAGTCACGCTGAAATTCCTCCACGATGCTTTCTATTATTACTTATTGAACAAGGGAGATTCAAAAGAGCATCTAAATGTAAGACTATTTTTTAAACTTTAAATATATTTTTTTAAATTAGGTAATAATGACAATGCTCGATTTTTCGCCTGTCCAGAAAGAAGAGGTGACTAAAAGAAGGGGTAAAAGTGCTTGAGTTGCATATCCACGAAGCAGTCATTTTATACCTAGAACTGGTACAACTCTTTGTTATCGCTATCATAGAATTTCGTTTTAAAAAAATTATGTTTTAATCAAACCAAGAATTGTAAACTGATGGAAGAAAATAATTGAAAAAGTACTTGCGTCACTTGGCGACATTATTTTCTATTTTTATGTGAAATCTACAATTCTTTACGACTTATCGATAACGATTGTCATACTAATTGTTTTATTATTTTAGACATCGTTTAATTCTAATCCGAATGAATTCTAAACATAATTCGATCTTTCAAACTTAATCTTCCTGATCTCATAATTCATTCTGCAAGTTATCCTCCCACTTGCATTTTCGATATTTGAGCTATTTTATCTTTCGTTTGGTATATCTGTGATATCGAGATGAGTTTTTAATAAAATAATTATAAATTTAAAGCACTATTCATATTGATTCTAAACTTAGTTCTTTGACTAGTCGCTAAAATCCTCCAAATGGTAGCTTATTAATGTAATTCTGGTTTTACAAATGCGTTGCATATTCGTTATTTTTACCCAGTCAATAATCATCATCAATTGCGAGATGATTTTAGCATTTTCGCCATAAAAGTGTAAGCTTTCAATCTGTCCTGCCTTCCTTGCTTATCACTTCCATTCCCCTGCATTCCCCCAGGCTCCTTTCTCTTTTGGCATTGCCATTCTGCCATTCTCTTCAGCTTCTCCTTCTTTCTCTTCCCCTCTCCTTGCCTGTAGATGTCAAAATGCCCCGCCAGCACTGCACAGGCAAGTCTAAGTCGATTATCTGCCATCAGTCAATTTGCATTGCAATCAGAAGTATTGCATCGTATTAGAGAGAATTAAACAATAGCTCCCGATTATCATTAGGGTTTTCGAGAGGATTATGATTGTTTCGTTCATTACGGTAGATTTTGAAATCTCCAGCATGCATACATTTGCAAAATCTTTTCTTCACTTTTCATATGAAACGTTTCTTCTTTGAAACTCTGAAAAGGGCATTTTTTGAAAATGCACTCAAGTATTATGTAAGTAAAGTAGTCTCTTATCATCGACTTTCGCTTCCAAACAAAACAACTACGTATAAAGCTTTTCATAAATATTTCCAAAAAAAAAGCCTAATATGAGATGTTTGAGTGAAGACCGAACGATGCAGCGTTGCATTACGTAGCAAAAATCACCTATCGCCTCGCAGTTTTGCCCTGTTCAGTTGTCGACTTTTCCCTTTCGTTTTGCGTGTCCGATCATAAAAATATCAGTGAGTACCTGCCAGCCAGCTCTGCACTGCTCATTCGGGCATTTTATTGGTTGATTGCCTCGAGACAGAATGAAGCAGAAATAGAAAGAAAGACTCTTACTTTCCAGCTTTGTAATGACAATTTCTGCAGCTTCTCGCGAGCAAATTTAATAGCCATTTCAAAATCGATTACTCAATCACTAGATTGGGATTTATCTCTAATGAATTTCGAAATGAATCAATAATTATGCAGAAAGAAAATATCAAATTCGAGATTATCCCTAAAAATAGCAAAATGTAAATGAAAGCATAATTAAATAAGCAAGGAATGGACATTTTTCAAGCTAGCCTTGACATGTGCTAGTAAACAGCTTGTTTCATTCCTTCATGAAGAAGATTATTTTTTCTTCATAATTATTTACTGTTGATTGTGTCTGATAATATTCACGAAGTTTTTCTTATTTGAGTGAATAAATTTGACCTTTATCTAAAAATTTGGAAAAAAATTATAAGGTATAAGAGAAATGATTGATTAACACAATGTGGCAACAGGTCTGAATTGCTTAGTTTCAGAATGGATAATACTTGTATTGAGTATATTCGTTCAACTATCGAGTGCAGCGGATAGCGAAGGAACATTGTGGTTTTGGGCCTTTATTAGGAATGCCAATCCTGACATCACAAATCAGACGCTTTCTGTTACTGGTTTGATTTATATGCGTCATCAATTATTGAACTAATTATTTTTAGCCTTAAATGGAAACAACAACACAGATTGTCAGTTTTTCCTGACATATCGACCCGATTATCATAAAGTCACACCACCTAAAACTGACACATACACCGTTAAAGCGCTGAGTTCCTCCGAAGTAATAATTTCATTAGCTCTTATATTTAGAATACTAATGCTATTGATTTCTTTTAAATAGATACCAGTTCCCAATTGGTATGGATTCAACTATTCAACTCCTAATGGACCTCAAGGTGATGTCTACCTAACACTGACTGCTAACTCTACATGCCCATTGACATTGCTTGCCAATAACTATGATAGCATGACTGGACAAGGCGACACTTTTCTCGGTAGGCTATTGTTATTGTTAGATTAGAATTACTTTTGATGATACACTCATATATAACATATTACTTGCAACTTTTCCTTAAATTAAAAATCAGAAATATCAAAATTTACAAATCCTTAATTACATGGTGTTACGGAGTTTTCTTGGAAAAGTTTGAATCCATAAGAAAACTTGATATGGATTTCCAAACAAATATACTTAACATGTTTTCAAATCCTTCATGCATAACCTCAAGATCTATTTAATTTCACTATGTTTGGATCAGAGATCTGCGGAATTTCGATCTGGGGTCATGGAGAATTTCAATTACTACCCCGATTGCGAATATTTCAAAATCAAATTTCTCACACCCCTAGTTTGAATAAATATTGTTTAATTTATAACTTTAATTATAACTATTCCCGAATCATTTAATACATATTAGCATAAGATTTTTATCACATCACATACTGCTATGATTCAACAATCTCATGAGTTACTTCAGTCTATCCTGCAACTTGGTCAGCCAACAACCCATCCTACACATTCACTTTGCCACCTTCTGCTCCTGGAAATCAACACTATGAACAGCTGATTATTATTCCAACCAAGGCAATCATTGGTTTAATTAAAATATTTTATTTTATACTAATCAGGCAGATGCAAATGTGACGATAACAGAAACAGATTCGGGTTCATTTAACCTGTTTATTAAATTTGGCAACAGTCCAGCTGCTTACCTCGCACAGCACACTGGCGACAAAAAGGCCAAGGCCTACAGAATCACGTCCAACAATCCTATAGCAGTGAGTGATTATATACTTTATGAGTTTCAAGATTGAAATGATTTATTTTTCATTATTTGTAATAATTGTTTACGATATGTAAATCACAAAACAGGTAGTAGCTGGAGTTACTTGTGCAGGAAACATCTCGGCCTATTGTGATCATGTATCATTTATGCCCGAACCCGTGCCTTCTTGGGGTGAGATTGTATATTATTCAGGCATTTGAAATCTCTATTTAACATATCAGATTGCACGGATAGCGACTACTTCGACGACGATCATTCTGCAAATCTGGATGTGACAAATCAATTCTACATCGATCCTCCATTTACCTGCACAATTCCGCAGCAGGTACCTCAAAGTTATACTTTAATTAAGCCATAAGTTAATGATTCACACATCGATATCTTCATATTCTGAAATTGCATTTGTCACATATCCATGGTATCAATCTAGCTAAACCTATAAATAATAAATCCAAAACAGTTGTGTTTGTTAATTTTAGGATGCACTTATTATCAGAATAGAATTTACTTTAATCTTAAATTTCAGTATTTATATTAATTGGTTTAAAAAGTCATCAAATAATTCATTACTGATTTCAGGTAAAAAGGACCCTGAGTAATGGAGCTTCAGTGCTGCTCTCCGTATCTTCACATGCAGCATCAAATTTATTCACTATCGACTGGAGTAATATTTACACGCAGAGAGGCGTCACATTTCACACTTCGTAAGTTAACTTTTCTCATTATATCCATATCTTTTAGAAATCTATTTTCTTAAATTATTATCAAAATCCAGAACGTCGAACGTGCACGTATCTCGTTTCTACGATGGCTCACTGAGCCAAAAGAGAGGAGCCTTCATGATGTCCGTGCCAACCCTCAGCCAATTCATAATAAATCAACCATCTACTTTCTACACTCGATTTGATAATGATGGAATTGAGGTGAATAAACGCAACCCTTTATATTATCATCTAAAATTTGAGGAATAAGAATTATCAGAATAACATACTCTGAAAGATAACCCACATTTCCTCGAGGAAAACATAATAATTGCGGCATTTTCACATTACAATTTGCATTGAAATGGAATATCTGAAATGAATTTTTTAAAAAGATCAATCTTCTGAATAAATATAAATTTTATTAAAAATCAAAGAGACATTTCACATGAGCGAATACAATAATGGGTTAACCAAAGCTTGGAATTGTTTGCAAATTTCTAACTCTAATGAACATTATGTTAATATTTTTAGGTATTTTGTAACATTACCGCCTGCTCAACTCTTTATATAGATGGACAGCATCTGATGAGTACAACAACGAATTATACGAGCCACAAAATCGATGATGTTACATATTATGTGTTTACAGTTAATATTGCCAATCAAGGATTTCACCAAATTACCTTGAATAATAATGTAATTAGCTTGTTAATTTTATTTCCAATTTGGAATATATTAGGGTCGTTATTCATTTTCTGTATATGGGAAGAACGGAACTAACACCTACGGATATCAAGGAGCTGTTAACAGTAAGGAATATTAGGTTGTTATCTTAGTTTACTCAAATCGTCTTTCAGTTCCTAAAGTCGTGTTGGCAGAGAATATCACAACAACTTCTCCTCAACCAACCTCGAGTCCGATTCCAACCTCCTCGCCCACGACAGGCCCGCCTCAGTCCACTCAATCCACTCAGTCTACTCAACAGACACAGAATCCGCCACTCTCGTCAGTCTCCACCCAACAACCACCTGCCAGCAGTTCCCCACCCCCTACACAATCATCAACACCCAGCCAGGCCCCTCCAGCATCCACCTCCAATCCACCTGCAGGTAGTTCAACCATCGTCCCTATCTCAACACCATCCTTGCCCACTAGCACTAATCCCCAAACTATACCCACTACAAACAGTAGTGGTAGTGTTAGCACTGTAACAGCGCCACAAATTACCACAACAACTTCTCCCCAAAACAGTCCCACTACCCAGAACTCTACCCTTCCACCCATCATAACTACCCAATCTCAATCCCCATCCACATCTCCACTTCCTTCTAGTAGTAGTCCTCCATCCCAAACAAGTACTTCCGTTAAAAATAGTCCTTCCCCCAGTCCAACAGCAAGTATCATTCCAGCCTCGTCGACGAATCCGCCAGTTACCTCTCCATCGAGTTCTCAACCCACTCAATCTTCATCAACTCCTCCACAGACACAGCCACCCTCGAGTCCTCAACCGAATACGAGCCCTTCTTCCACGAAATCGACAGTCCCGCCAGCGGCCACATCGACAACCACCTACTTCACGACAGCAACTCCAGGCTTTGCATCTCAGCGGCAGATGCCTTGGAGCACCACAGTCATTTCATTGTTAGCAGCACTCTTGTGCATTTTCGCATGTCGATAGTTCGCATATCATGATCTTTTCAAATTCACGCATTTGCTCTTTATTATTTATTTTTACAACCCATTATATAAAGCTTTATCGAGTAGTTGGTCGAGAATTCGAAATAAAAATGAAAATGAAGGCATCATTACTCACGTTTATTAATTACTCGAGTGGCTAGAAAAATATGCGTATGAAGACGAATAAAGTTTTTTTTTCTTTTTAATTTGAAGCGGATTTAAATCATGCTCCTAAAATTACTTATGAAAAGTTATCATAAACAATATAATAATAATTTATTCACGGCCATTTCAGGTATCATACATAAATCACTAACATAACAAGGAGTGTTTACTTATGCAACATTTTATTGAGAATAACGAGAAAAAAACAAATAAATATGTAGTGGGAAATCAAATTATCATAAACGATATTATTATTATTATTTGTTCCATTATAATAGCATTACATAAGTCGAGCCAGGGCAAGCATAGTTAGGCATGATGGAATCGACGAAAACCGGGTTGCAGAATCATAATCGCCGTAATCCTTCAAATAATATTATATCTTTAATAGAATCAAAAATTATTTGGTTATTAATCAGATTTATAACATATCGATATTTAATGCATGCAAACTAACGTAGGTATTTAAATAGGAATATTTTCAAGTGACGACTTTAGTGTATCACATGTTGTTCAATACTATGATACATTTACTTCAATCATCATTGTAAATAATGTCAAATTTCATTTACAAATTGCGAAACATTAAGTAATAATATGTATATGTAAATCAGAGCCGGGTGAAATTCCGAATTCCGAAAAGCAAAATTTAGAATTCCGCCCGGCCCTAATGTAAATGATTATTAGCTTACCTGACCATTATGTCCTCCACCCTGTCCCTGTAGCTCGGCAGGTGGTTCTACGCTAATAACTTTTCCAGTCCCTGATCCAGGATTCTAAAGATAATTTATAGGGTTTTTTTTCCATAAAAATATGACATTAGATGTATGTGCATGTAAATATCGAAAGTTATCGTACTTCAAGCAATATCAGCGATTAGATGATTATCATGCCATTATTTTTAATTGTCAAACATATGATTTATATTTATAGTACATGAAAAACTGTCATTACCTCGATAGTAAATTCCGGTGTTTGTTGTAAATCGAGACTACCATCTCCACTGACACAGTCTCCTTTGTTTTCTATCGTAACTGTCATAATTTTTAGCGATGAATTTATAGATTTGAAGAGATTGCACTGCAATATGTGGAATTTTCGAAAAATGCGTACTGATGAAGGTTTTTTCATAGCAGCGGAGTCAAGATTAAGGAAATTTTTATCGATTACCGAAAATTAAGATAATAAAATGCACGGAAATAAGCATAGTGTTTGCAATCGATTTGACAACAAATCTAATTATTCACGAGATGATTTTACGACTATTTGAAATTACGCAATGTACACCTTGCTTTTAAAATTTCACGGCATTTATTAAGTCTCAATTTATCGGTTCTTGGTAATAAGATTCTATTTGCATTTCGATTTTGAATTCGCTTTTTCAGGCATACTTATGAACGAAAATTAGATCATTTTCGTAATGTTTTCAATCTCTTTCATTCTTTCACAGTTAAAATGATTTTGTACAGTGTAAATCATTGTATCATTCTTATGTATTGAAGTCGTAAAAGAAGTCATATTTTAATTCAATTGGCTAATGGTAAACGGGTGAGCAAGTTAAATGCAAATTATAGTTTTTTTTTTAAACTCCTTGCTGCGCTATATTCAGTATTCCAAGTGAATTTTTTCTATTCGAGAAATAAAACCCTTCTTCGAATTTGATAACATGCTGTATTTAACGCATAAACTTACAACATCTTCTGTCAAGGAAAGTGCTGTATTTTGATAAATAAGGATGGGTGGTTCCTCAGTTTCCTCTTGACTCTGTGGATCAACTCTTCTCACTAATGGAGCTGTGGTCTTCAAGCTCTGCAAAGATGTATATTTGCATCAAATTGTAATCATAACTTTCTATGCAAGTAAATAGTTCGTCATTCAAGATCAAAGAGAAATTAGGTTTTTTAACTATATTTCATATTAAAATACAGTTGCGCATGAAGATTTGGATAAGTGAATAATTTATTAAATGTCTGCCATCTATGCCCTACTGTAGGAAATTTTCTTCTGCAAATTTGCCGATTTGGAGACACACTCAGGGAGTATTTTCGTCAGGCAAAAAGAAATATAACGAGGATGAATCGCAAGAGAGAAATCATAGTTATATCCAAGAAAAAGTGGATTTATTTGGTAACGATAAGTTAGAGATAGAATTTTTTCTTCAAAAAAGATACTGGGGTAGGTTGCAAAGTTTCTGACGATCGTCTTCCCTGGACCTAATTGAAGATAACATCGTTGAGATTCATCCTCGAAATTTCACTCAGGCTGATTAATGAAATCTCCCGGAACAAATTATTCAAATATCAGGTATTGTTACAAATTTTCGTGCGCCACTTTACTTGTTCGAATTGTATTACGTCACGAACCTTCAGACTTGGAACCATGAGGTTGTTTAGCTGAGGATTGGCCGCAATGTAGAGTGTAGGATAAAATGCACCTAAGGAAAAGTATTATTCACATCGATTAAATTAAATAGTTTATAACTAGAAAGGTCGTCAGCATTACAATTGCAAATTTATCATTATGGCTATCGGAAAGTTGTTATCATTACTTGAAATTTCAAAATGGAAATTTCGAACATATTTTCTACTAAAGATGAACTACTTTGCATCTGCTAGACCGACCGAGCTCAGTCGATTTCGCAATTCAAGAAAATTGCACGGTCCAAAACGAACTGTGCTCACTCCAAGCAAAATCTCAATCTGAGCACAGTCTGAAATTGGATCGAGAATGATTGTGCTCAGTCAATCTCAGTGCAATTTCACGGGGGAGTTCGGCTGATTCCTCGGTCTCTACCAAGGCTGATGTCGACCGTGCTGGCAGATGCAAAGGTAGCGACCAAAGTTACACACAAATATAGTTTCTAGAATCAACCATCTATCGAGATAATTCGAACCGAAACACCCGAAATGTAGCAAATGTTTTCTGCTTAAAATACTCAAAGAGTTCTAAATTTCAGTTGAATTGCTTCAATGAAATTTGATTTACGGTTGAAGTTAAAAATCATATCTGCGTTCAAACTTTTGACCGTCCTATTGTATTATATTTTAGCCTCATGTGTTTGTGATTTGAAAATCACATTTTTACGTTGAGAAATGAATGTGACGACATTTTCAAATAGATTTTGCTGATCAAATGCTACGACATTTAGATTAGCAAATCTGTTCAGCACTTTATTGCATATTGCATCATGTATTAATAAACATATGCATGCAACTCCGTCTATTCCTACCTAGAGGATTCACAATGTGAGTTAAACTCGTAAAATTGATCGTTGTCATTCCAGTTTCTATTATACCATTAAATCCAGAAATGAATTCAATAGTTGAAATCTTGGAGTTAATCCTAAATACGACAATTTATGTTATAATGCAAAATATCTTGAAATAATTATATAACAAAAAATTATACAGCGTGACAATTAAATACGGGAGACGCACCTCTTCCATCGTTGAAAGATTCAAATTATAGTACATTTTGAATTCCTTTTCTATCTATTTTATGAAAAACACCAATAGAGTATATAATCATCAGAAAGAATTGTGGTAAAATTTGATTTTGGATTAGTTTTCGAGGTGGACTCATGATACTTTTAAAACATTCATTGAGATTGCGATATTCTGAATCCTGTTGACATCACTATAATTCAGATATGCAAAAATAGAATGAAATTGACATAGTTAGATCCTCCAATGATTTAATGCTGCTTTTAGATCTTTTCGAAATATTTGAGATTCAGAGTAAATTCTGAATTAATGTCGAAATTGTACTTGACAAGACTCGCGATTAATAACACAGTAAATTATGTATTGCAGCGGTCGTACAAAGTAGCCGAATTTCAAATAACTCGACAGACTTACTAATCTTGGTGTGGAAATTTCAAAAATACCAAAATTTGATAGCTTTGAATTTATATTATTTGAGATATGGCGCCCTAGAGGACGTCTTCCGTATTTAGTTGTCATCCTGTATAGTTATTTTAATAGACTTTGCAAAGAAATCGAATTTCATTAGTGCCACTCTCGAATTCGAGAAATCGAAAATTGTTAGAGCATAATGAGTGAGAAAATATACAAGTGCAATTTTTGTATTATTTCCCTAGAAAAATATAAAACATGCAAAGCTGTAGTAAATTCAAAATACGTGAATTCATTTTTACGAAAATATTTTAGTGTGAAACGATTCATGCTGAATGATTTTGAATTCCAACTTGAGAATTCGCTCAACAAAATTACTTACTGTTCATCTCCTTCTTTTTGGAATACTATTCCACCGTACAATATTTGACATCCAGCAGGCAAGTTCGATGGCATGAATACTGACACGGGATTATTGGGAGTTAAAGAAGTCATGCAGTGAACTTCTGAAGGTTACAAATGGGACAATAAAGTGGATAGTTGAAAGGAGCGTACTGGTAGGATTGCATATTGGAGTGTCACCGATGACGGCGTATTGTTGCAGAAGTCGAATGGATGTTGCCTCTTCCAGACAGAATGTATTGGATGCGATCAGTATTGTCACTAAATTTTAAATATATCTTTTAAATCGAAAGCTCTTCAATTGCAGCCTACACAACTGGTTGTCCTTGATAGCCACTCGAGTCAGTTTGCCGAGATCTATCGATTTTGCCTCCTGGTTGCCCGCAATCACCACTAACGCTTGCATTTCTAAAAATATTATTATTATTATGTTTATTACAAATATCATAATATATATTTATATGATAGAATTAATCTGCAATATTTTTCTCTAAAAATGTATTGGTTTGGTGCATAAGTCGTTGCCAGACAAAGTCGATATTTTTCCTTTCTACATAGAAAAATCCGAAATATACAAATGTTAACTAGGACCATCTTGACTATCAGGCACTTATTCTGCATTTACTTGAAATCTCTAGAGCACCTAATAGGGGAGCTGCAAGGCAACGAAACTGGCAAAGTTAATTCTTGACATGTCATCTCTCCTCGCACGATTTATTATCTAGGCAACAGATTAATGAACTGGATAATGCCTAATTTATTAGAGAGTCTTCGTTAGCAGATGATAAGAATAAATAATATAAAATAATATTTCGGATCTCATTTCTAGACACTTTATAGAAGATTTTGGAAGATGCTTCTTCTAAACTGTAATATCTCACAAGATAAGTTTCAGAAGTGTCCGCCTTCGATTTGGCTGTTTTTTATCACCATGGGGTTTTCATGACGCTGACCACGATTCTGAATTCAAAAAGTGCGCAATGGTAGCCTCCCTGGTCTTGGTAATCCTAAACGCTTTTACAGCTTTTGTAATAGAGAAATGATTATGTTGCAGGAAAATAATGTATGCTAGTTTGAAACTTCAATTTCTCACTGCATAAAACGGTTTTCAGGATTTCCAAGACCAGAACGGTCGCCATTGCGCCTTTTGACTTCAGATCCGTCATCTACGCACTGAAATACCCCTATGATGAAAAAATCAGCTAAATCAGGCGGATATTTCTGAAATTTCCCTTGTCAACATAAGTTCCACCTACTTTTACCCTGGAAAATTAGACAAGTGAGGCAGGAAAGTAGAATCTCTACCCTAATAATCTTTGAATACTGCCCTCATAGATGCTACAGTCCTTCGCTAATTTACTTTGCGCAACATTGAAAACTTTTGAAAATCAAGACTGGCAATGAATTACGCACCAACCCAATATCACATTCAGGAAACCTTTTGATTCCTTCAATCTCATCAAATATACTCTAATTTTCTTACGTTGAAGCATTTCAGGATTCAAGTCCATCATAAGTTCAACTGTCTCTAAGTTTCGCAAGAAAGTAATATTCACCAAATTTGTTCCCATTATCTAAAATTAAATCATATCTATAGTCTGATAATTTTGGACGAAGATTGAATATGTATGTACATGTATTGTCGAAAAAGCAATTGCTTGATACAAAATAAATTATGCGTAAATTCGAAAATGCAAAGTGCGTAATTACTAGAGTCCCCAAACTCTGTCCCCCTGCAAAAATGCGTTTTGGTAGAAACGTGGTAGTTTAAAAGCAAACATTCGAAAAGAAATTATCCTTCAACCCAAAGTTTCATGAAAGACCACTCCTATTGGTGATAAGCCTAATAGAATGGTTCTCTGCCAATAATCAGGACAGAATATGCTCGCAAAAATGCACGAGAAGCTTGAAGTTGCCAAAATGCATTCATTTAGAACGATTTATTCCTTCGACTGGATTTTTAAAATTTGATTTTTCCGCAAGTCTTATTTGCAACACTGATTATATTTCATGCAAGAATTTTATCTGGAAAATCAGCTCAGAATATCTACTTGGAGCCCGCAGTAATTATAGATAGTCAAAATCATTACTTCATCCATAAAATATCGTAAGTTTACTGCAAATAATTTGCTAATTCCTTCGCATAAAAACTACACGCCAGTTTGCTTTATTTTGTATCAAATAACTACCTATGACGATAATTAAAAGTATGCACGAATGGAACATTTTATGTACACGAAAGGCATCTAATATGGGTGAAACTTGGGCCCATAATATTTCCATATCATAAGATTTTGATTATTATGGAACAATTTCATATGATCAAAATTATTTCAAATATATAATTACACAAGGTTTACTATAAGATGGACTTGCCATTATAATTCCTGTAACTTTGGTTACAGTTGAAAATTTCTGTTCCAGCCATGCTTCGTTGACAGTACTAGGTGATTCCGGAGTCACTACTACAAAACCATCTACTTCTAAAGATGCAGATTTTCAGAAATGAGAACCCAATATAAAACATGATGTGAAAACTGGGTATAGAAGGGAACTCTCCCTTTTCTACGCTCTGTAGAATTTCACTTTTTGGCCTCTTGGAAAGGACGTAATACACTAAATAAGTGCGATATAAAAGTTTACTGATCAGATGGACGTCGGATGCTCAGAAACTAGGTCATAAGATGGGAGCTTCTTGAATAAGACACCAGGCCACATACTTGAAAAGACAGGCCTGACAAATTTAAACCTGGACGAATAGAGATAGGGACAGGACATGATAGATCGATTATGATCTCAAAATAACGAGCACATTTGGAGGCAGTAATCAATCTACCAGACCCTATCCCTATTTGAAATTTCGAGACCTGCCTCCTTTTCAAGTGTGTCCCCTATGTCTCTGTGTCTTGTTCAAGAAGCTCCCATCTTATGACTTAGTTTCTGACCATCTGATCAGTAAAATTTTTATATTGCATTTATTTAGTGTTGCGCCATTTCCAAATTATTCTTTTTTTATTTTGGAATGGGATTTACATTTTGCTATAAAGTTACCTGTGCAACCATCTTTCAGATTTGCAAAATCTTCTGGGCTACCAATCTTACACACTTCCGAATTTATAAGCACGAAATAGAAGCTGATGAATATCCACAAGAATAGGTTAATCTTCATCTGTATGGCACTATCTCTTCAATCGATTATTAGAATGATATTCAAGCAAAATTTTGAATGTTTAGCAGAAGTTATCTTATTCGGTATGTTCCAAGTTGCAGGCCGTTATTAATCGTAATTACTATTTTGAAACCATCACCTGGGTGATAGATTCAAGCAGGTGTTATTATCTGAGATTCACAGAGGCATTTTGGGATTATCTGCATTAAAGCGAAGACGCAGGTTCTTCTGCTCAAAATATTAGGTTGATGTATGAAATTTAAAACTCCCATTCAAGGAGGCTTTATTTGTTTTTACAAATAATTACTAATTACAAAAAATAATGTATCAAATTTGAAAATAACATGACGATATTATCCACATTAGGCAGGAAAAATGTAATGTCAGAAGCGACGTTTGTCTTGCTGAATGCTAAATATTAATACGATTTTTTAATTAAAGAAAAAATCTCACTGAATTTTCAACAGTAACTGAGCAATTTTCGAGGCCTCCTGAGATTTGATATGTCAAATTGTTTAGCTCAATAATATCGGCAAGCTGAGCACACTCAAATAATTATTTATAATTAAACAGAATATTTTCGACAAGATATCAACTTTAATATTTGTTTGCATTAAGATCAGGTACGAGACGGTTTTGACTGTCCCAAAGTAGATTTCGAGCTTTCCCGAAAAACTTTGACTTTGATGTTTTGCTTTTCGATTTCCGTTTCAGAACTGAATTCCAAAAAAAAATCATTAAACCCCCAAATTGATAAATAATCTCAACACGCTTTTTCGATGAATTTTTGATTAATTTTATCTTTCTCTTGTTGAGAAATTGCAACTATTTTGTATTA
The DNA here is from genome assembly GCA_964036155.1 of Diploscapter coronatus. Classification (NCBI taxonomy): domain Eukaryota; kingdom Metazoa; phylum Nematoda; class Chromadorea; order Rhabditida; family Rhabditidae; genus Diploscapter; species Diploscapter coronatus. The sequence continues at coordinate 18,628,107 of OZ038423.1, read as the reverse complement.
AAAATTAACTTGAAGAAAGTGTTGATGAAACGAGTTTTTTAATCAATATTGTCCGATTTGGATCTCATCTCTGATTGTAATGAACTAAATAATTTGTCTCAAAAATGAATTTTTGACTACCTGTTGCGAAGACATTTTTAATGCTGGATTAGTAAGCATTTCGATAGTTGTCGTTGGATTGAAATCAATTACAGTCTAAAACTAATGTTTCGCCATATTCTTCAGAATTTTAAGAAATTAGTAAATTACAGTTAGATTTGAAAAGTCGAATGATTGCAGGTCCAAATTATTGACGATTTTGATCGAGGGTCTCACAACTAAAAATTTGCGAAAATTAAAAGCAAATTATTTGTAGATATCCATACAAAATGTCGGGTTGTAAATTCTATGTAATTTAGGCAAGTTTAGTGATGTCATCGAACTGTTCTCCACAGTTAGAGAACCATATATTTCTTCGATTGTCGACAATTTTTGATCAATCCTAAAACTCGCAAATATACAATAATTTGATAGGAATTTTCGTACGAATTAGAGCTTGCTGATTGTGATGAATTGATCTGGAGTCCACAAAGCAGTATTTGACAGCCATCTGGGAGCGAGCTAGGATTAAAAAAGCCGTCATTGCTGTTGAATTCAACATCGCAATATTTCTCTAAATTTTCCAATTTGCAAAAATCATTGCAGATATTAAACTTGTCGTATTGCAGATAGTAATTCCAGTGAATTGCATTCGATGAAATGAGGTGAATAATGCCAATTGTTGTTCAGAAATGCAGAATGAATTCTGTAGAATTAGCAGAGAAACATCTAAATCAATTCCTATAGATTATTCTGAAGAATCAAGATGATTGTGTTACCATTATCTGTTGAAACATTTATTGCTTTTAATTGATCGATTCCAAAGCTTTTTGCAGCCTGGTTGAAATAAATCGCCATTCCAATTATTAGGCCTAGCGCAAAATTGTAAATAATTTCGTCAAGTAACACAAATTTACCATCCTTGTAGAGAGATTGATTGCACGTTACTGACTCGAGGTTTCTCAGAAATGTAAAACTCGTGTAATTTGTGCCTGAATTAAGAAAGTATGAAATGAGAGTCAATGATTTAAATTTCTAGATATCGTAGCTCTCAAAAGTTTTAAACTACTTTCTAGTTTTGTTCCGTTGGTTTACACATTGGCAGCGTACCGATCCGGTTGAAAATCTGTCTATATTTAGAGGTGGACGCCTTATGAAAGTCTACCAAGCTTTAACCAGATCGGTGTACTGCAAGTAGATGAATCAGCAGAACAAAAACTAGAAAGTGATGCAAAGATTATGAGCGTCACTGTAAGCTAAGTGCAATTATAGCCGTTCGCAAGACTAATTATTTTCAACGTTTATAAATCAATTTGTTTTCATTTTTATCATTTCTCACGATGAAATAATATATTTAGCAACCCAGCTCCTCTTGAAAATTTAGCAGAATCGTCATTTTTAACTCAGACATTCTTGCCTGAGATTAAGATGCATCCAATGACTTCCTTTACTGACGATAGTTTCTGTTCTGCAATCTAAATAGCATACTTCGAAGTAATCATCAACTATGAAGAGGCAAACATTTTGTGGAGGAACGTTTTCTCCCCCGATTAGTCGAATATTTCCTATGAGGTTTGTGCACCCATCTTCAAGGTTCTGTATCGCATCTGATAGGCGACAGTCTGCAAACTTGGTGCCTCTATCAGAATACACACGTCATTTTATTTCGATAATTCGTATGTAACATTCAAACTAAGGAAGACTTTTACTCAGACGAATAATTATAGGGGAAGAGGCCTGCGAAACACTTTCTTATGATGGATTAGTAGAGAGCACGATATAAGTTTAGTGATTCTTTTTAATTTAAGAATGGTTCAAAGGACGAGTGTGACATAAACCTCGTTTAGATCTGGTCGTGTTGACATACCTTTCGCAATTGCGCATACTATAGATTTTAAAATAAATATACTGATAATAAGACGGACATTTTCGATAATCATAGGTCAGAAATTGATAATAATAATAATTAGTGCCTAAAATGTGTATTTCTGTGTCTATGATTTTGTAAGTCAATATTTTTGTCGATGAAAACATTTGCAATTACGTAAGTTAAGAAGTAATAAGTCTTTCGAAATTAAATAATCACCACGGTAACACTCGATAACAAAATTATTTTCGTCTTGATGGAACTTGAAAATGTAAGGGGGTTAAAATGTTTAAATCTGAACATTTATTTATTCTACCTTAAATTGCTAACTATTCTCAACGAGTAAAAAGAGGTTATTCGAATGAATAGGGTGTAAAAGCAAACTCTGGCAACCAGGGGCGAGCGAAAATTTCCGTTTCCAAACATTCTGGGTGATTTCAGTTTCGCTTTCATTTCCGAGAAGTCAAAAACCCACTTCCGCTCGTCTCCGCTGGCAACTCTACGACGAACTAGTGTGTTCAATGATGAGAGAGATGGAGACATAGTCAAAGCGTTTCCTCTGTATACACCAGCTCACGATAACCTCTTTTTCCGCGCCACTAATGATAGTAAAATATACAGATGAACTTAAAAATAATTTAAAGACCCGTACTTATATCATATGGACTAGAGCCATCATCATGAGATGTTCATTTTTCTTTTCGAATAAATTGTCGTCATCTCAGTGATTTGTAATGAATCAGAAGATCGCCCGGTGCTTTCCAGTAATAAAACTTGACACTTCTCAAATCCAAGTTTGGGTCCAGCTTCTGTACATTTCTAACTTAGTGGCCAAAAATGAATAACTCGACTTACAGTATCATTGCAGTACAACTCGACCTTGTCCTCGATATTAGTGACAGGAACATGCTCCTGGTGAGCGGCTGCTGAGGCAGAGGCAGAGCCATCGGCCACTGCAGAGGCGGACGAGGGACGATCGTTCGACGAGGGATGACTGTGGTGATGAGAGGAGTAACCACCTGCTGAGGCTGAAATATTGCTAGCTGATTAGAGAGGAAATTATGAAATTGAAATTCCATCTTTTTATAAAAGAAAAAAATCAGAATAAGATAATTCGGAATTTGCCAAGAAAGAGTTGAATTAAAACATTCTCTTCTAGTTATTTCTGTTAGGAATCGGATAAAATATGCTCCTATATTTCAATCTGACAACGGAAGTGCATAGTTTCGAACTTAAACTTTGAAAAACTCTCCAAATAGGGATTTCAATGGCGTAGATTACGATTATGAACTTGCCACAAAAGTAATTGATCTTCATAAACTGGCTAAAATCAGCAATTCTTCACTCATGTTTGTGAATTTGAAAATTTGCATACATTTTTGAATAGCGAATTTTCTCATTTTTCAAGCAATACAGTACGAATAAAAGAACCCACAACTTTCCTGATTCCAAGTACCCTTGTGGAATTTTTATAGTTCATAATCGCGGTTAGTGACATCAAAAATTCCTATTTTAAATTTTTCACCAAGATTCGATCATTCGGACTTGTGCACTTCTTTTGAGAAGTGCAAGTTCGAAACTTTATTCTGAAAATTCCTGTTCCAGCACCCTAGAAGAATTCAATCCGGTTTTCTACTCCGACTGTAGGAAAATTAATATTCATTTTATTCTAATCTACCTGGGGTGTTAATTCCCATTCCACTATAGGCATTGTCTGGCTGACTGAGAATCTTCTCATAAACATGTTCCATAACTTTGCGCACTTGCAGCAGCTCCGTTGCTGACAGTCGATCCCTGAAATAAGTATCCGTCAATCAGTAAAGAGATAAAAATCATACATCAAAACTTAAATGCTTTTATAAATACTAAAGGTCCGAATTATCTGCACTTGCGTTATTAATTTTCTCACTAGACAATAACGCACTTGCAAAACTCAACTCATTTAGTTTAAAAAAAAAGAACTGATAGCTTACTTTTTAGGGACTCCCTTGAAATTGTGTGAAGCATGGGGCATGAGCAGGAATGGCATTTTTGTGAATCTGAAACATCGATTTCATATCTATTACTTTGAAATCAAATGAAATTATGCAACCTTGGGAGAATTCTCTTCTCGACGACGTCGAGAGCCCAGTGCGGGAGGAAGTCAGCGATGAGCTGTGCCTCCGTGCTGAGGCCTGCACTCCTCACTTGAATGCGGACCAGGGGACGACCATTCGATTCACTGAAGAACAAATTAATGCGCAATTTCTATTGTTCATGGAAACTAAGAATATAGCCATTAACAGGTTTTAGAAATGAAAAATACTTTGCAAAAATTCTTGAAAATCAAGCTAGGAACAAGCTTTCAGGACAGCTGACGTGTAATTACTAAACTTTCGATGAAATATTCAACTGTCTATAAACGATAAATTAAAAAAAACAAAATTACCAAATGATGAGAGGAGTGTGTCCAGGCAAAGACAAATAGGCAGAAGTGGCCGGTTCTGCATCCGTGTATTGAGAGTCTGCAGCCTCGACCAGAGGAGTCATTCTGCCGCCCTGTGGATTGCAGTTGGAAGGACTGAGGGAGACAGACGCACAGCTGTCCGGATGCAGCAGACTCGAACGTGGCCATCGCTCGAACAGCGAGCAGAGCATCATTCCTCCGTAATTTACTGCAAATTTAACAATGAAAATTCAAGAAACGATTGAATAAACTTACTTTTGTTGTCCGAATCCTCGAATCCAGCATCTTTCGCAGACAACCATGCAGCAAACACGTCAGATTCGTCCAAATTTACTTGCAATATCTGAAAAGTTAAGCTTATTTTCTCGACAATTTGAGTAACAAAATACTCGTAAGGCTAATATTGTCAGCTATTTGCCTATTTCACTGAATTTGATCAAAATGGAAATAAAATATGGCAAATTCAGCTAACAAATAGAAATCGCAATTACAAAAATGTAAGAGTTAAAAATTGTAGTAAATTTCAGAGAAACGTATTTGAAATTAAACTCGACTAACCCCGCTTTTGACATCGACGGTGAACCAGGAAGGAACGAATATCTTCCTGCTGTAGTCCTTGATGATGTCCTCGAAGGGTTTGTGTCCATAGTCAGCAATCCTCTTGCAGGCCAGAATGTCGTACAGAGCCACGCCCCCTTCAGAGTCCCTCGTCACGACGTGACGTTTGTCGTTCAGAATGAAGTGCTGTTTGATTGAAGCTGCGCCGGGAACCACCAAATCGGGATTGCGCTGAATCAATCGATATTCATTTTATTTAGCGCCAAATAATAATATCTTTGAACTTGAAATTTTGTGGGAGAAAAGGATGAAGGAAATAATAAACTGGAAGAACATTTTTTTTTAGAGATTTGATATAATGCTAACTAAAGTCTTACCTGCAAAGGAATGGAGAGTGCAGCATAGTAGCTGTATTCATCGTCAATGTAGTTTTCACCAATTGACAATTGAGTATGGGAAGGTAGTGACCAACTGAAATTTGAAGCATTATCCTAGAAATGTGAAAATAGGATTAATTTGAAATTTAAGCAAAAATTGGTTCACAATCAACTCTGGTTGACTATTTTAGCCGGAAGAATTAATAAAGTTTTAAATCATTCGATCCTAACCGCTTGATCGAAGAATTCCAAGTCGAAGCCCAAATTGAGCCAACATTGTCATTTTCGTTTAGAAGAATCTGCAATAAAAATAATAAATTGTCACAATTCATGCATAAATGGAATTAGTACTTTTTTGATAGGAGCATCCTCTTCAAAGAGCAATTGGTTCTGCGTCATGTCGCAAATTGGAGTGCGATAGACTCGCTTGTCTCTGCCTGCGCTGAACACGAACGAAAACGATGAGTCCACCTAGAATTAGTTCTTTCTTTGAAAAACCACAAAAATTTCTTCATAAAAGCAAATAACGTCATGAACTTTTTTTTTTCGAAAAAAACAACCCACAACGACCTTGAAAAGAAGGAATCGCAATGATTTTGTCCAACAAAATTACTTGAGAAATTGTATTTTCTCTGAATAAAAATAAAGTGAAGATAAAAACCTGAAGAGTCCAAACTCCCTCCTGATGAGCGAGGCAAGTGGCGATGCATCTCTGCTGGCCGATGTCCCACAACCGGACTGTCGCATCGCTGCTCGCTGTTATGCACTGAAAACACTCCCTCCCCTATCCTTCTCTGATTCATTTCTTTCCTACCTTTGTTCCATCATAACTAAAGCAAATGCTCCTGATGTTGTCGCTGTGCCCCTTCAGTCGAACCGTCTTCGAATTCGATCGCATGTCCCAGAATTTCACTACCTGAAAAGTAAACTAAATTGAAAATAAAGAGGGTTTTTTTAGGACCTTTTCAGTTCCTCCAGCAGCTATCAAATTAGCCGTATCGCTCACGGCCAACGAGTAAATACTGTCCTTTGAGCCTGACAAAGGGGGGCCCAGATCTGAACAGAACATCGTCATTCCCCAACTGAATTCTCAACATTTTCCGAAGTGCTCGAGGATCCCACTTGAAGGAGAATAAATTTGCAAAGAAATTTCGTGTAACCCTCAGGATTCATATGAAATTGGCCTGATATATCAACGCAAGACTAAAGCTTGGGAGGTAATGAAATCTATAGCTTTGTTTGAAAGGAAAGAAATCAGAAGAAGAAGAAACTGAATAAAAATTTCTAATAAAAATCGCAAGAACTCACTGGAAATGACGCTATGATTAGAGCTGAGTTTGGTGAGTGTCTCGATGTCCCAGATGTAGAGGTTGTGGTCGAATCCGGCAGAGACAATTCGTTCCGACTCCTTCGCGTAGGCTAGGCAGCTCACATAGTCCTCAAATCAGAGTTTGGCTTGAATTGAAAATAAGTGCTTTTGAAGAAAACCTTATGATTCTTGAGAGTAGTCAGATGGCACTGTTTCTGCAGAGACCACATGTTTATTGTTGTGTCATTCGACGCGGAAAACACTGAAATTTCTAACCTTGCTAACTTCGATAGAAAATAAAAGGTAAAAATTCGTCCTGAAATGTTCATCTGGTTTAGAATCGAAAACATGTTGATAGAACAAGCAAGTTATTTTAATAAACTCGAAAAAAAAACTCACTGTATCGTTTATCGCAGCACAGCAGAATGTCATTGACCCAGTCGCAGTGCAGTTCGTAGGAATGCAGAAAATTCGCTGATTGAACATTCTGAAACTTGAATTTCACATCGAGTATTTTTCCTAGTTGATAAAGAAGAAGGATAGGCATTTCGAATCTGAAAATCAGATTCCGGAAAACCGAGAAGAAAGTCGTAAATAATAAATAAAAATCGTTCCTGAACATATTCAAAACCTCGAACATTTTTAATTTTTCAGTTCCAAATGAATGAATAAAATCTCTACCTTATTCGAGTTGGCAGGCGGGAGTTTCCAGACACGAATTATAGTGTCGCAGCCTGCCGAGTAGAGTCGACCGTTCGAATGATCGATTTGCAGGGCATTAACTGCAGAGCGATGTCGGGGCTCTTGCTCGTCACGAATTATAAACGATATCTGGAAATTGTTGTCGGTTCTTCAAAGTATAAAATTGAAATAAATTGTCAACGATTTTATAAAGGGAAAAATCTCCGAGTAAAGTATGTGTGAAAATTAAATATTACTTTTCGTTTCGGGACGGGAGCGACTCCGTTGCTGCCTGGGGAAGTCGTCATGTCTCGATCGTTCACGAAAGTCATCAGAACCCGTCCAAAATCGATGCTTCTCGCATATCAGTTCAAGTATTGAATACAGCGACTTTCACGAGATTGCGAATAAACGCAGTGCGAAAATGAAACATTAAGGGCCCGTTCATACTTTAGTTGCAATGCAACTTGCAATTTGCAACTCGCTTGAAATAGCATGGGAAGTGAAGAGAGCGCGATTGCACCATTTTTGTGCTCTCCTGATTTCTCATGCTATTTCAAGCGAGTTGCATTGCAACTAAGTATGAACGGGCCCATAAAATCTGATCCATCCTAATGTTTGGAACTAACACTCTTATTTCGTGTCAGAGTGGTAGCTAAAGAGCGCCTCAAACGTATGGGTCACTAAAGATTTTTTTAAACTTTAAAAAAAAAAACAAGTAAAGTAATAACGCTAAAGAAAAATTGCACTTTTGCTATCCTCTAGAATAAAAAATCAACGTCATGATTTATTTCATTGGGATCTGAGTATTCCATGTTCTATGGTCTAGGTTTCAAATATAAAAGCGGGGCCAAGATTTTTTGTCGCCTTTTAGATAACATTTTGCATACGTGAAGATCAAATACGGGTTCAAAATAAGGCATTTTGAAGAGCAGCAGCTAGACAAATATCTTTTTATCATCGCAAACTAAAAATTGTTGAACCTTTTCGTATTCCAGGGTTTCCTGCCCCGTTATCCTGTCTACAATTTGAGCAATGTGCAGCCGCAGACGGATACTTTCTACAGAGCTGAGCCGACTGCACCTCCTCCCATGAAGATGTAATTCGGTATTCACATTTTGTGACTATAAACCCGAACTCATAAGGCTGCATTGATCTTTTGTTTAATCATGTTTTATCAATCATTCCATGGCATTTTTCCGTGATAATTATTATTCCGTACAAATCAACAATTTTATTCCACCCCGTTTGACTATCGTTTTGATCAACTGTCTGGTAAATAAACGTATAATGGAAATTGAAATGTTGTAATTCTCTGGTTCTTTTCTGGCTAATTGAATGGACTGCAATTGCATGGTTGCATCGATTTAGAGATGTAATTGGCTGCGTTGCAGAATACGGAGCCATGTATGTTTCATGAATGGGTGGGAATCGCATTGTGCGATGTGAATTGTGCCTTGCCATTGTCCTTCTCAATTCCCTCGCCTTCTCCTTCATCTCCTTTATTTGCTCATCTCCCAGGATTCTCATTATCATTTCATTTTCTACCTTCAATTTCGACACTCGTGCATCAATTCTATGAACAACACTTCGAATGACGGTTGGTTTGATAGGATTCTGCCTGATAATTTGACCGACGAATTCGTGGTGAGTCGTAATCAGACCTGGGGAGGACTTAAGTCAGGATGACCGTGAGACCTACCTCCCATAATACTTCCTTTATTTTATCTCTAATGTTAAATTGTCACAAAATCTTTATTCGTAATAACGTCATAACGTAAACTTCGTTCGTGTTTTTGAGTCAGACTCAAATGCTCCCTAGGTCTATAGCAATCAATTCATAAAACGTTTTGAATAAATTCTGGACTATTAGGCTTCATCAACACTACTTCCTTCGACATCATCCATCGAATATGAAGAAGGCGGGCTTTGGTAATGAAATCATCATAAGTAGTTGGTGAAATATTTAAATCAGGTGTCCAACAGAGAATGTTGGCGGAACACGCTGTCCGGCCAATCAGTTCTTCTATTATCTGAAGTGCTGTGGAAATCTAAATAAAGAGTGCTGTTCGCATCTGCGATATTGGGTGAGTCTAATCTTCAAGACGTTCATTTGACTTATGATATTGTCATCACTGCCACTTTGAAGTTGATCAATTTTAATATTATAAGATTGACCAAAATCAACCGTTTTAGTATTAGAACTAAATTGTTTCAATTAGATAGTAGTGTTGATTGTGGTGCTGCCATTCCTGCTGATCTGCTGTCCTTCGCTCTATCTGCTCAGACGGTGCACATTCCTTCGATCTAGAGAATCTGCAGAATCACGACGAAGGAGATCTTCAGCAATCGAAATGACTTCCACGACGAGAGACATTCCTGAGGAAAGTAGAAGTAGTGTTGCATTGTAAATTTTACGATGTTATGTTTGATTGGCCCATTCAATTATTCAATTAGTTATGATTCCAAAAATAACATCACATCTTCCACATACTCATGTGGTCCGAGACAACGAAAATACCTTTCAAGTTGAGAGTGCTGATTTTGAAAGTTTCAAAACTTCTTTGATGACTTAATATAATTTTATCGTTTGGAGTTATTCAAATTGGTCGCTTCTAATTTATTAAAGCATTTATTTCTCTTGAGGTTAGTAATGTAAAATAGTGTGTAACTTGCTAATATTTTCACCGAAGTATTATTATGAGCTACAAAAATAGATTTTGCATGAGTTTAACTTTTTCTGCAAGAATTGAGAAAGCCACTTATGAGATACATTGCAAATTTGTAAAATGCCTAACCATTATAATTTATGGATCGATCTAAATTTTAATTTAAAAGTGAATAGCGAAAATATTTAGAGAAAAATATTCAAAAATAGACTAGATAAGTGACATCGATCCAGATAGCTGAATATAGAAGGCAAAGCCACAGGGTGTTCATTTATAATTTTCCCATTTATTTTTTGAATAATTTTCCTAGTAATTATTTAAAAAATAAATAAATGGGAAAATTATACATGAACACGCTGTATACAAGGATTTAGAAGGGGAAGAAGGCAATCGTTACAACATTCGTTCCTTCATTAACTTTTTATATATATTTTAAGATTATTTTAATACAGATAAAATTTTTTTTAAATCATAGAGGATGATCATAATTTTAAAATTTACAAATTACTACAATCGACTTGAATAATTAGAAAAAAATTAGTGAGATCATTTAACACCGTTAATTAATTAGTTAGTTTAGAAATTTAACATGAATTATACCACTTTTCTACATTTGAACCCTTTGTGATCCACGAACTTCTCGTTTCTCCAACAACTGAACATATTCAAACAGCAATGCCAGAATCGCTGTGAGAGTCGCATGTACTAAACATTTTAAATTGGTACACATTCATTATTGATTTACAACTCTTTCCATAATTGTATGATTTTGCATAACTTTTAGCGACGGTGACTAACAAATTGAGACTAAGTTAAAAGCACGAAAATTAGCGTGTAGTTTGCAGTATATTTTACGAATTCATAGATTCAAGGATAGAGTGATTCCTAGAAACTAATACTTTTGTCAAGTTTCTTGCTTCTGTTGGTCAAGCTCACAACGCAAAAATAAGTATTCTCTCATGGTAGTGTGGTGTAGTGGATAGTGAGTTAGATTTTCGTCCTTTCTTAGCTGATAACCGAAATATCTTTATAGCTGAGAGAGCGTAGAGAAGCTAGAAAAGTCGATTTCTGAGAAGCCTAGGGGAATAACTTTTGAACTTCGATATTACGCAATGCACATTTGGTATTTTCAACTTTTCGCATCAATTTATCGATCGTTGAAAATAATAACTTTTCTAAAGTCACACTAATTTCAAAATAATTACCCAGCTGTCTGTTCCTCATTGATGAGTCGCGAATCTCGACTCGTCAGCACCTCATCAGGAGCGTAAATTACATCGTCAGAGCTGTGTTCAGATAATTTACCCTGCAAATATCGCAAGTGAAATTGCTCAGCTCATTTGGACAGTTTACCTGATTGACAATCATGGAAATGGTTGATCGCGTAAGACTATCACGATCATAATCACCTAAATTATGACGTAAAGCTCGTTTAGATTTTTGCATATATTTCAGAAATGCGTAGTGACTAAATAAATGACGGACTTGTTTAAGTTTATCTCTCGAAAAAAAAGTTGGATTTTGTGGGTGATCGAAAATTTGACATTGAGGCAAAATAATAACAAATATTGTTAATCTAATAGGAGGCAGGGGTGTTCGCAAATAAAAATTTGAATTGAAACCACATTTTAAAAATTCTATGACAATTCCAATCACTTACTGTGCGAAGAAGTCGACAGTCTAGCTTCGGGAGGAATGCCCTGCAGTCCGGAAGTGGGTCTGTGAGTTGGCGTAGTGTTGTTAGCCGTCCTGCTGCCCTGTCGCATCTGCACTCGGCCACTTCTGCTCGTGTCAGGCGGAGTCTCCGATGCCTCAGCACTGCCCCCCTCGCCATTCCCACTCCCGAATTTGTACATCATCACATCGATGCTCCTCATCATGCTGTCCTTCTCCTCCATTATCAACATCGATTGCCGCTTGAGTTCCTCGTTTTGATGCACGAGAATTCTAAATATTTGATGAATATTTTTAAACATTTCTAAATTCAAAATCTCACTTTTCATGGATAAGTTTCTGATCGAGTGTCTGCTTCAATTCGTTGACTTTATGCTTGAGCTTGCTGATTTCGAGCTCTTTCACGGGAATTTCCTCAACTCTCAGTGCGATTTGCTGATATTTCTGGCGTAACTCTTTCATCTCTGAGCTCTTCAATTCCAGCGCAGTTTGCAAGGAGTTTATTTCCTTCGACAGCATCTAAAATTCTTCTTCCTTTCCATCTAACTCGCAAGCTTACCTGATTCCTCTGATCGCTATCATTTGCGAGAGCAGTCTGCAGTGCCTTCTTATCATTCTTCAACTGCTCAGCAACCTTCTCGATCTCGGCCACTTTCTCGTCCAAATCAGCCACCACTTTCTGATGTCTTCTGTTCATGGCCTCCATTTCTGCTTCGTGCCTCGATTTCTCGTCTTCCAAATTCCTCTCGTGTTCTTTTGCTTTCTCAGCCAACTGAAATGTAAAGATGGCAATATGTCAAAACATAGACTGGAAAAGAATAGCCGATAAACAAATTACTTTTAAAAGCATCCTATGCTAGAATTTAATTGATACTTTTCGATGACTCAAATATTGAATCCAACAACCTTCGATATTATCAAAGACAGATAAATTGGGACAGAATAGGATGCACACAAGTTCATGATTAGAAATTATCATCGTTTGCATGATAAACTTGATGGCATTTCAACGATTTAAGTAACGATCTTGACGCTAGATTAAAAATTACACATGGAAAATTTAGAGTATTCAGATTTGTGTATCATTTATTGTCTCAATCAGTCGATCTTCGACAATAACACTTAATGCTAATGTCGCACGAGTTGAATTTATGTGTCGTTTACTTTTGTTATTCATAATAAAAAGTCATAAAATGAGCTAATTTTACCTGTGCATCGAATTGCTGCTTGGTCCTCTGCAGAGAATCGCTGTGACTCTTGGAGACTAAAGCGAAATAGGTTAGATTGGGGACTAGGCCAATGAGAACTAGCAGAATGTGGAGAGGCACATTCGGAGAGCCACGATCACAGTTCAGAATGGTGGAGAGGGAATAGATCAGAGACAGGCTGAACAAAGTAGAGTGCAAGAAGGGACGCAGGTAGTGACGCACTCGAAGCATAGTTGATGGGAGTAGATTGGAGGGTAATGGTATGGATTGAAATGGAAGAGAAGGGAAGAGGGAAGAGAAGAAGCAGTGAAAGGTGTTGAAAATCTCGCATTGCCTCCATATCTGCCTGTTCTGGCTGTTTGGCCCTCTGCCCTCACTCTCACTTCCCCCCTCCCTCAACGGTTTGCCGATAGCTGAGATGAAGAGGAGATGGATATCGGAACCGAGAGGGAAAATGCGAGAAGATGCAGAAGTAGAGATGAAGAAGCTGATGAATTCGAGACAAGGCAATATCTAGCCGGCCTATCTTTTTCTTGAATGTGCCTCGTCCACGCAACTCACTAATATCTGATTGGACTCACGTTGCTCGCAGTGATTTCTCGCTCGTTCTGCCTCCTCCTTCTGCCTCTTCTCTGCCTCTGCCAGTCGTTTCTTCAATTCCATCGACTCTTTCGTTTTCTTTTCTGAAAAATAATTTTAACAAGATTTTTAGGTAGCATATTAATATGTGTCATACCCAATTCGTTCTGATTCTTCGTGACCACCTGCGTCAAATCCTGCATGTGATTCTCACGCTCACTCATCACTATCATGAACGTGTCGCGTTGTTTCGTTGCACGGTGCAATCGTTTTAGAGAAACCGTATCTAGAAATTATTCGAATTCGTATTTTATTCAGATCGAAGATATTGGGATCTTTGATTGTTCACTTTAGAATATGTTTGAAAATGTCATTGCTGAATGGTAGCGACGGAAAGATAAGTTTATCTTTTCTTGAAAATCTATGGCACTAGAATAATCTTATCACATAACATGACTCTCCTTCACTATCATAATCCTACAAAATTGACTAATAGAAATTTGCAAGTTGATGAAATTAAACTAGATTTAAAAAATAACAAAACGGAGATATAGTTACAGCGGTAGGATTCGATATGATTGAAGAAATCTATAGATCAGAAAAGTAAAAGGAAATGGTAGAGAGGAAATTTGCATAGAAATCCGAACAGGGAATGCTAAGGATGAGCGACTGCAGATTCTCTATAGAAAAAAGAGAAGCTACAGGGATCTTCCAAACCACTGCGTATGGATTTAATCTAGACAAGTTTTGGTTTTTTTTTTAACTTTTAACATAGGTTTATGGCGGAGAGGGTTTAGAATATTAATTTTGAATAGAAGTAGATTAGAAAATTTATGCAATATATCATAGCTTCTTTCTAGAAGATATACATGAATTATCTTAAATCGCACATTACAAGGATAGAGAAGATCTTCGGCAAGTATCATAGTTTTTTAAAAATCACCAGAAATTCATTTGTGCAAGGGTTGATCTAGGACTTGGATAAAAAAAAAGCCACAACACTATGCAAATTGAGGATGAAGAAGGCTGGCAGAAAGACAAACTCGCTGACACTCGACACGAGCAATAAAATAAAACAAAGCTGAGATGTGCCGGGGTCATAAAACAAGGAAGGGAGAAGTGATTGAACAAAGCGTTATAGAAGAATGGAGGAAGGAACGTACCAGGAGGTAGATGGGAGGCCGATTTGGCTCGTGGATGGACTGGGGCCGAGGACGAAGAGCCTGGGGTGGACTGGGCAGAGACACGCTTCCCGCCTGAGAAACTGGACGTCGGAAATGAAGTCGGTTTAGCGGGTTTCGGAGCAGCCACTGATTTCTTGTCATTAATACCTGAAACGAAACGAATGAATGAAAAAGAAATAACTTGGGAAAATAATTGTAAAACTTAACAAGGAAATGTCGTTAGAATTAGAGTATTTTCCTCTTACCAATGATAAAAAAATTGAAGATCAGAAGTGTGCAAGTTTAACTTCAGAAATAATGAAATTTCAATAATTTTTAACTTACTTGAAAACTGAAATTTCAATCTCTATCTTTGAAAATATGAATTTTCCTATATCACCAGTGAAAATGTCGAGCCTTGTACAAATTAAATTTACCTTTATTAATAGCAGCTCCATCAGATGCATTGTGGTTTTCCTCTTTGCTACTAGCCAGTGACGCCTTGCTGCTTGCAAGTTTCGATTTTGGCGGCTCTTTTCGTTCTGGAAATGAATATTTAGGGTATTAGAGATTTCGATCAGTGATTTCTTAATTCTGTCAAATTGTGACTAATAGAGAGAAGTTCCCAAAATAGTGGCATCCTAGTCAGACTAAAGTAAGTTGAACGAGTATTGAGAGCATAAATGCAGGATTAGCTAAAATTCATAACCTTTTAGGAAATACTTTACATTTAGTCTCATCTCGTTTTATACAAATGATTGATAACTGGATCTACCTTTGGCAGGAGGAGCTTCATAGAGTGGCTTCCTTTCCTTCTTGGGTCGTTCCACAGGCGCAGCAGCAGGTTCATTCACCGTTTTCAGTGGCTGTTTCGGCTTCTTTTCTTCTTTTGTCTGCGGCTTGATCTCGCTCATTCCTAAATTCGAAAAATTCATAAAGTAATAATGAAAAACCAGATGATGATATCCAAGTTTGCAAATTTAATTTCAAAAAAGGCCAGACATAGTCGCGTTAGAATGTACATTTGTACAAATGTATTGCCTGGCCAGTGCCAGTGCCAGAATGCCTCTGCAGTTGACTGACAGCTTTCTTCCTTTTTCCCTATTTTTTTCTTCTATTTTTTGTCGAAACGATTGAACGATTCAAGCGGGAGATGCTTTGAAATTTGAATAGAAAAGAAGAATACTGCAGCGAATGCGGAAGGGAAGAGAAAAAATATGTAAATGGAAGTAGATGTGGAAAGTAAAACTGGTTGAGGTATCTGATGGGCTGCTAGAGAGGATGGATTAGATACGCAACGATTCACATATCTCTAAGCTCACCACACTCAATCACATCATTTATTGAACAGCTTGGTATTTACCCGAGTTTTCATTATTAAGTTATCACATAATTTCTTGCAGATTATTATATCTTCGAAATACATTTGTCTTACAAAGAGAGCTCACCTAACAAATCATACAGCTTCTTGATTAAACTTTTCCCCAATAGGGGTTTTCAGTGGTTCTGAACACGAATCTAACATCGAAAAGTACAACCGTTACATTTTTGGTCTAGGAAATCCATAAAAATATCGCAATGTAGAAATGCAAGGGAAATAATGTGTGCTGGTTTCTAATTTCGATTTTCACTTCCCTCACGTTATAAAACAATGTTTTGGATACCCAAGGGCAGAAAGAACAAGATCAAACTTTTTGATTTCAGAATCGTTATCACACGTCTAAAAACACATGGTGGAAAACATTATTCTAAAAACCGGTATGACAATTAGGTGAGCTCTCCCGGTTTATTTTGTGAAATAGATTATTCAGGATTTTATTTACCCTAAAAATATTGATTACCGTTCTGCCTACATATCATCAAGAAATATTACGAAATAAAGTCATTAAAAATTTCTAAATAATCTGCGCGAAATTATGGAACAAATTAAGCCGAGAACTGAGTTCCATAAAGATGCAGAGGACGTTGGTGCTATGTAGCGAGGTTTTAGAAGGCAGACCAAGGCGCGAGTGAAAGCATTTGTTAACTGACAGACTGGAGTATTTATAGATCAGAGGTGAGATATCTAAGGTTAGACATGCAATTAGATAAGGATGAGATTATTATATACGAATCATGTCCTAACTAATTATTTGATTTTTGCACCCATTAAAGTATTCAAAACGTTTTATCTGTAACTTTAATGGTTGATTTTCACTTCCCAAATTGCCTATCAGAAATATCAATGAGCTTAATTTGTGCAGAGTGGCTGACACTTCGACTCAAATGGTGCAATTTCTGCACAAAACTGACATTCTTTTGGGAATCGAGGAGAAGAAAAACATCGATTGCCTGTGGGATGCTCTACAAAGAACGAATAAGGATGGGGGAAAGGGAGGGAATCTTTATGCATTGAAAAAGAAACGGAAATGAAGAAATTGTGAGGCATAAGGATAATCTTCCATTGTGAAGAGATTAGCTCGAACTATGAAATTTGAGAATGTTTTTCCCTAAAAAATAAAATAGAATTCTTAGAAGAAAACAGACCAATACGAAGTTAGAATAAGGTGCGACTATTTGCGATTTTCCCAAAAAAAGAGGAGAATTTGCACGAAAATAGGGGATAATATTGCAAAGGGATTAACTGAACGAACGAGGGGAAATAAAAGAAGAAAAACAGTCGACGAATAGACTATTAGGAGAGAAAGGGAAGGGAAAAAGGGATGAAGGAATGCCCAAGGGTCACAAAGAAAAAGGAAAGAAAAAAGCACTTGAAAGAGCACGCGGACTGACCGGCTTTGAATAAGGGTGAAAGGGGAAGAAAATGAAGAGAAAAGCGCGAAAATGCCGAGGAAAATGAAGAATAATGCATTGTTTTAGTAGAGAAAAATAGCCGGAAGCTTATTGCCTGGTCAAAATATGATGGTCTATAGAAATTCCAAAAATACGAATATTCTAACCAAAATCTCATACAGCATAATGCGTAGATAAAGAATTAACCAAAAAGTACAAATGCCTGACCTTGTCCATCATGCTGGTTCTCCTGTTGCTGCCCTCCCCCGTTCTGTTTCTTCTCCTGTGTTGCAACCACAGGAATCGTCGTTGTCACTTTGCTTTTCACTTCTTTCTTTGGCTTATTCTTCTCTGCTTCAATGGAAGCCTGAACTATTCTCATTTACTCTGTAAATTATCATTTTTCCTGCCTTGAGTTGTTCCATCATGAGTTGATGTTTGGAAGGAGCCTTCGGTTTGACGGGGAATTTTGGCGCATAAGGAGGGGCCGCTTCTTTCAACTGAATTTTCATTTCATAGATTCGTAAAATTTGAAATTCTCATTTTAGGTACCTTTTTAGTCCGCGGAGTTTCCTCCTTTCCTTCCTCTTTCTGCTGCTCCTTTTCCTTTTCCTTTTCCTTTTCCGGTTTCATGGACATTCTTTTCGATTCACTGCTCGCTGCCTAAAATTTTCCGAATTTGTCGATTCGTGCCATTTTCATTCAGTCATGAACAGACTTTACTATACAGAAGCGAGTTTTTGAAAGTGAGCTCTGTTGAAAATAGGAAATGTTAGCCGAGAGTGCTCGGTTAAAAACGAGCTGGCAGTCAACGGGGAAACTCGGAGATGAACGAATGAAGGACATGGAGAGGAGGGAGGGAAGGAGAAAAAACCGGGGAAAGGAGTGAAAAATTGATAGTGAGAGCTGGGAAAAAGTGGAAAAATGGGAGAAAATGTTGTAAGAGAAAGGGAAAAGGAGTTGTATCTTCCACTCTTCCCTTCTCTCGTTTCTCTCATTCATCTGCCCCAGGGGATCACATTTCACTCTTCCTCTCCTCTCTCTTTCTCTCTCTCTCTCCCTCTCTCCCTCTCTCCTCTTTCTTTATCAGTCCGTATTCCTTATCATTTGATCATTACCTTCCCCTTCCCTTTCCACTTGCCGACTCCCGATTGCAGTTATTCTCAAATGGACTCATTGATTGGATTAGGAGTAGGATGTGATTGGTGGTGAATGGGTTTATTGGGATAAGAAATCAAAAACTATTCCTTCATAAAATGACGAGCAAAAGTTTGGAACAATGGATAAGTTTTCAGTTGGGTTTTCCCAAATAATAATACAGGGTAGTCTTTTATAATTTAAGACTTATTTCTTGAATAACATTCTTCCCGATTAATATTTTTGAATACAGTCAACGAGATCTTATTCTCCTCAGAGGAGAAACTCGCAAACTATAATTTGACCCGCTTTTCGTTTATGAGTAGACCGTGGCATAGATAGGGGATGCTTTGGCTTGACTATGGGAGTAACCTGGGTTTTGCCTATACTGAGATTAAGACCTCATCTCTATCCATGCTCCGGGTTAGCTACTCATAAAAAGAAAAGGTAAAATCGCGTATTTTCGGAGTACCCCTTGAGGAAAACTATCCCGTGGACTGCTTTCAAAAATTATCCCTTGGGAAGAGTTTTATTCATGAAAATGTACTAAATTATAAAAGATCACCCTGTAGTTTAGACAAAGATGAAACAAATAAAAGTGGCTGATTTGTGACTTTCCATAGCGATTGTGTATCTCGATAATTAATTGATATAGTATCTAATTTTCTTACTTTCGCATTTGTCTGCGCCTGTGTCTGCAAGTGTCCATTGCTCGTATTTCCATTTGCATTCTTCTGCCCGTCGACATGACCACTTGCATTCTTAACTGCTGCTCCTGTAAGTTATTGATTAGGTTGAAAAATCACTTGGAGTATTATTTTCGTCAGATAAATTGGAGTTCCGAATGAACAGTAATGTCTGTAAATGATTTAGATAAAAGAAAATGAAGAGATAAAATTCTCAGTTAAAGATACAATAGTAATAAGGTGTTGAAATGAAAGGGAAAACGTCATTTTTAGAGCTAACCATTTACGAGACACGTTCATATGTTTGAAAGAAAATTACCATTTTGTACTCGATTGTGGTTGGAGTCAGCAACAGTTGTAGAATGGGGTTGTTGAGCAGCAGGTTGAGACGACTTGTTGACAGGCAGAGGCTTGACTTCGACCAGAGGAGTCTTCTGATCGTCGTCTTCAACAATCGGCAATTTCTCCTTGCCAATTCGTGACTTGTCCACAACGAATGAGGAGCCCACTAAAAGCGGAATATTTTCAATAGATTTTTGCTAACCCTACAGTTTTACTGACAATGAACATTTTATAAATATATTTGGAATTTTTCAGTTGCTTGAATACTACACATTTGAGTTATTTTCGGTGAGATATGAGCAACAGTCGAGCAAAGATAAGGTCTCTTATAAAAGACACTTACTTCAAAAATAGCGGTAAGGGGGTAAAGGCAGGACAAGGTAGACTAATTTTGGCCCAGAAATGATGAGCTCAATGTGCATGCCATTTTAAGACGCTGATCATCTCTTTTACCTTAACCCCTATTTTCCCTTTACAAATGATAGCAGTTTTGAAAAGTCAGTATCTGAGTAACTTTACAGGGGGCCAAGATAGTTCTACTAAGATTGTTTAAATTGGGATCATGAAATGAAAGGAATTTTCAATGCAAAATCTTGCATAGCTTTCATCTTTGCGAATATTTTCGAATGAAGTATTCATACTAATGAGGAAATGGAAAGTTTCGATGAACAACTTACTCGGTTGATCTTCCTGCTCCGAAGTGGAGCTGCCACTTTCACTGGTCTGCTCGACATCGACGATGCTCTTGAGCGCAGGCACGGCCATCAGATCCTCCTCTCCATCTTGCAGCAGGGCAAACTTGATCCAATTCACATTAGAAATCATACCAGAATAAGTTAATGCTGATGATGACGATGCGATTCTTTCCATTGGCATTTCAATTCACTGCCTGGCTTGTCTATGTGTTGTTTCTGCCTGTTTTCATGAATCGGCAACATCAAAGAAAATCAATTAGCCAAATGAGATAACTATCGCGCGTTTTGCGTTCTGAATCGAATCGCCCAAAAGAGGAATTCATGAAATAAAATCCCATCGTCGTGAAGAATCGCGTATCGTCAAGAATGTTTCAATCAGTTAGCTTGAGAATGTTCAGAGAAAAATTCACATCATATCATATCTTTTCATCTTCGATATAAGACTTATTTCAGTAAAAAAAAACTCTACTCACCCCTTTTCGAACAGTGTAGGTATATCTGGAATTGATCATGGATGCGTCTACGTCGCTCCAAGAGCCAGTTGAAAACTGAAAAGTTCTTTATAATCAAAGTGATAAAAAGAGATTTTATCAATTTAGGACTTCTGAGACGATAATATTAGATATGCTACATTATTGGAATTCTCGATAGTAGGAATAGCTAAATTTATCGTAAAAATCTTCAATCAACTATATAAAAAATTATACTTCAATCGAAAAGTTATTTTTAATACTTTTTTTAAAATTAAATATTGTGAAAATTAGTCTAGGTTTTTGAATTAGCTGATTCAGCTCGTATTAGAGCAAGTTAAGTTTGAGCATTGTTTGTAGCGATTATTTACTGCAAATAATATCAAAAAGCGTACGGTTGATCCATCCATGTTGATATCGGAAATGAAGGAAGAAGTCATTGGGTCGTCGCCAGAAGTCGAGGATTCCATCGATGAATCGCGATTCTGCAGCTGCTGCTGAATGGTGCGCAGAGGCAGAGCAGGCAGGGCTGAGCGGGACAGACGGTTCTGAAATGCAAGGACAAATGTTAGAGTGCTGAAATCACGCAAACTAATAATTAGTTCAAGAAATTAGTATTTTTGATGAAAACACTCGATTTCCGCGAATAAACTTAAATTAAAAAAAACGACTGTATTGAGAATTAGAAAGTGCAAAGCATCCTCGTGAAAAGGAGGCAAGAGATAGAGGAATGAGACTGTTTCAGCCAACGAAGGAGGATTGCAGGAAGAGGAAAATAAATATAATAAAAGATGAAGACATGATCTCTAGAGTCAATAAAATAAATGACGAAATGATGAAAGAATCGTTAATTTGAAAAGTGAAAGAATTTGGAAGCGCGTCAACTCAAGGAGAGATTGAAGGTAAAGGAATGCTGCAAAAGGGCAGGGCAGTTGCGAATCCAGGTTGTCAGGGCGATTCGGCGGATTTGACTGGATGAAGGGGACTGTGAGGGGGAAGCTGTGAAGAAGAGAGCAATTGAATGGACTCTGCTCGCACAGAATGAAAGACGAAAATTGGCAGATAACAAGTGAACACATGAGATGAAAATGCCTGACTGGTTTCGCTGTAATGATAACCTCATTGCTCCCAACAACACCTTTCATCTTTCGACACACACAAAAGAGTTATTGATTTCGTATCAAAGAGGCTCATTAGTTGTTTTTCAGCAATTTATTATGTAAGTTTAGAACGGGGCTGGACCAAGTTTCGAATTCGTGAAACCAGAAACTTCTGATAAACTTCAGGGAGGAAAAAACTTGAGAGTTCGCTTCAAGAGCAAAATTTGTGAAAATTGATATTGACTTGCTTCAATTTTTAAAAATAACGACTATGTCCAGCTCTGATTTAGACAAAAAACCTCAGTTGTTATTTTAACACAAACAAGAAAATGACTTACTTCTGTAATTTTAGAAGGACTTGGCTGTGCAGGCTTCGGAACGGCATCATCGATAGTCACTTTGTAAAGAGGGGCGAAAATGCCTCGGCCTTGGGGACACATAAAATACGATACACCTGAAAGCGAAGAAAGATGAAATGGAAAGTGAATTGGAATAATCTGCTTACCCGAATAGGATCCATCGTGTTTGCCAGGGGAATTGATGAGCTCGATGCCACAAAACAGACCATCCTTACCGTGAATCACGCCGACATAACGAAGGATACCTGAAGGAGGATATATATCAAAGTTCGAAAGTATTCATTCTTTCAAATTGCCCACCTTTCCCGCAGCCCGTCACATTGACCAGCTTGCCGACATCGTGCTGTGTCACGACTGACTGCTTGTTGTCGGTCTGGAAATTGAAAAGTTCAAAATCTTTTATCTTCAAAAATGTCGAGAATATATCAGATCCTAACATTTTAGTAAACTTCATTCCGGTTCGAAAAATTTGAGAAATTTCCCCGAACAGACTTAAAAATTTCGGTTTTCGAAATGAAAATTTAAAAAATGAAAGAAAATCGTGACCAAAATTTTTCAGAAAAGAAGACAGACACGAAATTTCCACATATCATTGAATCGGACTCCGATCATAAAAATTTCTGGTGGTATGTTTAGAACGCCGACTCGATTCTAACTTTCAAAATTCAATTCTATCCTATCATCGTATTTCAATAACTTTTTACCTGTTGCATGTGAGACTTGTGCATTTTGCCAGTTTAACGATGAAGGACTAAATTCCAGATTGTCACTATCCAATGCAGGTTCATTCTGTCATTTCTTCAAGCAAATGCCAACCTGAAACTGAAACTTGAAGTCGCGATAATAGACGGGAAGCTGAATTGCAACAGATCGCGTGAAAATGCGGTAAATCGATGAACGAATTAGGGCCAATGTAACTGTCAAAGTTGAATGCAAAGAATGCGAAAAGTTGAAGAGTCGAGAGGAAATTGATATGAATCGAAAGAGACAGAACAAGAGAATTAGAGAGAGCGAGTGGAAGGGGGAGTGCAATGGAAATTGGCGTGTTATTTTTACTCGAACTAACCACAATAATCAATGGCAATGCATGCTGTTGCAGGGCAGGGCAGGGCAGAAAGCAGAGGAACAGAAACTGACGAAAATGTCAGGTTTGCAGTAAAGAGTCATGAAAAAGCGACGAGTCGACAATTTGCGAACTAGGAAATACGAGAGCAGAGAGGGAGGAAAACAAGATGGGGCAGAGAAAAAGAGGAGTGAGAGTGGAGTTCGCGTGGAGGAGAGTGGCAAAAATGGAAACAAAATGACAACCCAATGAATGAAATTTCAATTAATACTTTTGTCAAAATAGAACATTCTTTGCGAGTCATAAAAAATGAAAGTTAGGATTGAGACGAATAAAAATCGGGTAAAGGAAAAGAAAGCTTTAACATAGAGAAGAAGCGCAAAGTGGGTTTCATTCACCGAAAAGCAATGCGAAGATTTCAAAATTTCTGGATCGGATGGAGCTAAGCTTTTCTCATTCGCCCAGCAGTTTCATCGTATGAAGCCGTTTTCATGGGTCAGTCTCCTTCCATCGCTTCTTCTCCTCTGCCTGCCTCAATGGGAGCAGCAGCAATTATTCTCCATCTCTGTTTTCTCTATCCCAACTCACAGTCTTCCCTCCCCATCTTCAATGCCATTTCCATCTTTCCTCCCGCATATTTCTCCGTTTCCATTTCGATTCGTCGTCCTTTGAGTCTTTCAGTGAATTTCGCAATTTTATCCTCCCCTGCCGCATGTCTAAATGGAAGAAGCTGCTGTTCTTCTAATGAAATGAGCATCACACTGTCTTTAGCTATAAACCCATTCAATGAAATGTAAACGACGAAGGGCAATAAAATCAAATGAATTCTGCTCACACCAGGGGAAGAGTTGCGAAAAGTGAAGCCGAGGTTTCAATTTTCCAAATAAACGATGAAGATCTAATTGAAAATGAAAAGCACGTCTAGATCGACAATAATTTCTTGTCTGATTCAAACTTTGTCAACGTATCCACTGAAGATCAGCTTTAGAATGTGTACCAATGTCCTAAGTCATGGAATAATTATGCAAATCGTCCCTTTATGCATTGGTCAATGACTAATGATAGACCTGTGAAATGCCCGAATGTCTTGCTGCTCATAAATCCGTGCAAATAATGGCAGTTATTTGGCATGAAAATGGGATAAACTGAATGAAAGAGCCGAGAAGAAAGGGGAAGATTGGATTAAGATTGGAGAAGGAGATACGCTGGTAGAAGGAGTAACGAAGCAGAACTGCATGAATGGGAGAAGAAATTGATTCGTATGGCCGAGTATTTACGACAAAAATGACATGCAAAACTGTAATGGAAGACGAACGAAAGTTGCCTGAAGAAGCTGGAAATGAGAAGAGAATGAGAGAAAATGAATGAATGAATTGAAAGGGAGGGGAACACAGGTGAACAAACAGACAAGCACGCAAGTCGAGGGAGACCAGGGTCTTCCGCCAAAGAGCGCAAATTAAGAAGGCTCAGCTCACTACTATAAGTTCGCAGGACTATCTATAACATTAACCAACGTAATCTGAGATTAAACTATAAGCGACTTCTTGTGACATATTATTTGGTAAAGTTATAGAAATCCCCTGATGCAAAAAGATGTAAAGTAGACTGAAGAATAAATTAAATATGAATGTCATATAAAAATTCAGTCTATATGAATCTAAAAAGTAGGAGATGCGGATCAAGTTTCGGGTTTTTCCCAGAGAAGAGATGATATAACTCGTATTGACACTTGGCTGACAGGGGAAAGAAGTCACTGAATGCAAAAATGCACACGCAGAGGCAGAGAGCAGAACTGCTGCAGTCCATAGATGGAAAGAGGGGAAGGGAGGAGGAGGAAAGAAGAGAGCAGAAGCAAGTCTCTAAAGGGGAATGCGAGGAATAGCCGAGGCAACAGAATCAATAGGATCTTCACCACGACATGAAAAATAAAATGCAAATGGAAATTCGACACTCGCTGAATTCGATATGACGCTGACTCGAGTCAGGTAATTTTTGCGTGTTACGTAAATAAACACAGTGACATGAAAGTTGTAATAAAAAATGATATGTAATGTCACGATATAATGAAAAATGTGAATGCAAGTATTCCACTATATACAATCATTAATAGTAGCTAAAAATTTACAAAACTTCATGTCTTCTTCAATGACTAACGACAAGGTGTTATCACAAATTATTCTTGAAGATGCTAGTATTTAAAGAGGGAAAATTACGTTTAGTATTCGAAATAAGCGAGGAATATATTTTGTATCTTTACTCAATTTTATATATAAACCATTATATTCTGAATCGAGATCAACTAGATGAAGGTGAGGCTTGAGATCATTGATGACAGTAAATTAGCGCTCTAATATATTTATTTAGGGCCAAATTACATATTTACTGATCAAATAGATTAGAGTAACAGTGCAATTATAAATTTCGCACTCGTTAATGACGAAATTATTCAATGCTATTATTTTTTAGGTTATTATTTGGGCATTATTACTAGTTCGTTTTTAAATTTAGATCAATTGATGAAGATCAGCTTTCGAATATCACAGGATGAAAGAAAGTCTATTCATAAAAACAGTAGATTATGCTTAAATGATTTATTCAACTGATAAACGAATAAATAAAATATATAAAGTAACACATTTAACTTTTATCTCTACTATCTTCCTTCTTAACTTTTTCTTTTTCCAGTCGTTCCTGCAAAGTGTGCCATTGCACCACAGGACGTCGCGAAATAAGCATTTCTTCCCATTGTTCATGACAGGCATGGGATACTTGAGGCAGATTCAGTGAGCGAGAAGCTAGTGTTACCTTAATTTAGCTGCAATAGTTAAAGCGAATTTATTTGATACGGTTAAAAACTTTAGACAAATTAAGGCTAACTATGCTTCAGGTGAATTTGAGTTTGGGAGTTTATAAGTTTTGCCTCCAAAAGAAATACTGTTATGCAATATTCTTTCGCGCTCTCAACAAATATTTTCGAAAATCTAAACTTTTAGCGCAGTTTCGAGTAAGATTGTACAATATTTAGATTTTTACCGTACCTCGCCAATAAAATCATTCTTGCTCAGTTTATCATAATCATAGACCGAAATAACCAAATGAACTTTCTGAAATACAATTTTTAGACAATTTTAATCGGAAGAATTCGACTTACGTCCATCATATTAGGCTCAACTTTAAATTGGAAGCTTTCATTGTAATAGGGATTTAGTGTCTTGTACTTTCGTGAAGTTTTTTTCTTACTCAGTAATTTTCGCCCGTGATAAAGATATATTTTTACATAAGGATCTGAAATATCGATCATCTTTTCAGTCCAATATTTTGAGTTGTCTACCTGAAGACCCGCCAACATCCATCTTCTTCAAATTCCTCGCTTCCATTATTGTCAAAGTAATCGTTCCTGTAGCAGGTCGATATCTTGTTGAGAAACAAATATCTCCAAGACGGCAGTCCTTCTGTTAATTTCAAGGATTCATACTTATCAGGTGACTGTTTTAAACAGTGCTCAACCACAGAAAATCGCAAGAAATTCAGCATCAGACATTTTAACATTCAATTTTCAATCTTATCTTATATTAAATTCGATACTGGTAAGCCTTATTTAGTGTGAATGATTTACATATCAAAATAGTTTAAAGAGTTTGACGAAAATTATTAGTTACATCATCATCCCGTTCCGGTCGACAAAGAGCTCGATCCAAATCAGTGGTCTGTCCAAAATCAATCGAATCGAGAGGCACTACGATCTGACCCATTTTGTCATCCTAATTTTATCAAATTCTCAAAATAGCACTTTCCTTCAGAACTACTTACTTTGGATAATCGATCATAATCAAACACGACCATCAACAAAGATTTTGATTGAAGCTCGTTAAACGGGATCTTAAAGAAAATTACCCATCAGTTAATATTATGTGAAATTTTATACAACTTACAGCAAATAGAAAAGTTTCATTATAGACGGGATTTAATGTATTTCGAATGATCTTCGTTTCGAATTTCTGCTTTCGCTCAGGCAGAATGCTCAGCTTGACATAGGGATCTGACTTTCCATTTCTGTCCATCGGAGGTAAATTTCGACATTCGACTATTGCCACTGATAACTAAATTATATTTATTTGGAAATAATACGATTCTGATAAAGTTTCATCTGGTTTTGAATAAAAGTTCGTCGTCGATGATATGAATGAGTATCGATCCATAAAATGTTTAATAAAGGACATATTTGTGGCATGAAATAGCCAGCTGTTAAATAATATTATTTTAGAACATGTTAAATAGACTTTCTGTATAATTTAACTGAAAATGAGCATCTTTAAGTAATGATAACATCATCTCATTGTGCTTTGAAGATAAATATATGATGACCGATAATTTTTTTTCTATTTTTCAGAAATGCCTGAATATCATTTGTCATACGCGTAATGAGTTAATTAAAATATATGCTAATTTGATGAAATTTAAAAAGAACAAAAACCGAAAATAATGAACATTTCCTTATTTTTAAATAACTTTTCGCACATTCGGAGGAAAACAATCGCAATTTGGTTCTCAAGAGGAAAAACAATTGTTTTCAGATGCGCCTACTAAATAAATTATTTTCACGAACATAAATCATAATCTAGATCTAGTGAAACAATGATTATTTCAAAATATATTTTTTTAAATCTGTCAGGATGAAACATTCTTAGCAAAATTTCTATCGATACTGTAAGCAATACAGTAACTTTTCTTATAATAATAAGAATGTAAAGGGTACCTTGCTCTGAGAGAAGTCATAGTCCAACTTGAAGTAAATTCGACCGAAATTCTCTTCGACAGGCTCGTCGAATGAAGATGCACCTGGCTGTACGGTGTGAGTCTTCGAAGTGAACGCTGGTAATCCATTTCCGAGATCGATTGTCTTCTCTCGAGTCGGATAATACTGGAAATTTTTCATTTTAACTTGTATCACCATAGTTCGATAATAATGTTAAATGCTGCTAGGATTTAAAACTTAGACACGCTTGAAACTAGAACTGATTTCTATATCCAAAAATTAGAATTTATATTCAGAAAGTTTAATTTTAACTATTCCTGTTTAGAGTCTTTAATTTCTTTTTAAAGAATTCTGCTATTTTAGACTCGGAAGTATTTATTTTTAGAATGGTTAGCCTCCGTTTATTGCATTAGGGTGATGAGAGTGAGATCGATTAATTCCCCCCAGCTGCCTATTTTCTCATTATTATTCCATAATTTCATGAATTCCGTAGAAGTGGCTTCTTTCTTTCTTTCATGGATAAAAACGAACAGGAAGATAAACAGTTACACATAAATAAATACCCTTTTTGAAGTGGAAAATATTCTATTTATGCATTTCAACATTTTTTTTTACAAACTCATAGCAATTATTTTAGGTTGTCTGCCTTGTCGATCATCGAGTTTAGTCAGCTTTTATAGGTTTTCAGTTTTCCCTTTTCTGTTTTCGAAAATGCTCGTTTTATGTGCATTTTATTTCAGCTATTTTTTCGCTCATTCATTTTTTCCTTCTAACTTTACCCCCTTCTTCTCTTGCAATATCTTCACTTCATATGCTTTTTATCGGCCGTCTTTTCGAACAACATGGTTATGTATTCATAGATCCAGAGACATACACACAGACACGCAGATCGGTGGGACATAAGTCGGGCAGGAGAGCAGGGAAATGGATGAAATTGTGACATAATGAGAAGAGGAGAGAATTGATCCTGAAGTAGAAGCCAGAAAAGAGAAGCCGATGCCTCTGGATGGGTTCATCATAAAGTGACGTAGAGGATATTTCTGCAACCTGCCTCCCATATATCCAATAATGGCTTCCTGTGTTTTGGATGTACCAACTCAACTTCTAGCCCTTTTCAAAGCTGTAAGGCCTCCATTGAAAAAATCGGCATTTGTAGAATGTAAAGGAAAATGAACGGATCGTAGATAGAGCAAACAATATTTCAGTGCGTTATCTCTTTCGCATATTTTGTTTTGAAAACGGATATTCAAATATGCAAGCAAAGTTCCATATTCTGAACCATCATTTTATGCATTTCCCCAGACATCGCACTCTGATATCTCCTTCATCAGCTATAAGGATTAACTGACATCAGCGCTGCTTCTGCTGATGATACATCAAATCGAATTTCCCCTCCATCTGCGAGCTCCTCATCCTCTTCTTCTTCTTGCAATTCCTCATTTTCATCTCCAGCGACTTTTTGGTGCTTGGCTGCTGCTCTGCATCTCTTCAGTGACGGCTTTCAGCAGGAAATGCTAATTGAAATACTGCACGCTGATTAAAACAACTTGTTATTTGAGAAAAAGACCCAATTTGGAATGGGAGCAATGAATTGGAGGAGGAGCAATTGCATTTAGCGCCTGTCAAAATGACCAGAAAAGGCGGAAGGAGATTGATGATGATGAAGGACGAAAATGGCTCGAAACGTCAAAGGATAACAATTTTAGAGTGAGAGATTTGGAATAATTTCTCCGATAAACAGCCCCCACTTGTAAGAAAATACGTGGCTCTGCGTAAATGCATTCATTATCTTTGAAGGCGAAAATCATTTGCATCTGCACAATTTGCTCTTTGCACGTCATTTTGCGTACTGCTGTTTGGAGGAAAACGCAATATGTGTAGATTTGGAAAAACGGGAAAAGCGTTTAGCGAATGAAAAATTGTTGCCTATTCGATTTCATTTCGATGCATAAAAACAAGATATTCGAAAGCTCGTGCGTTGCCAGAGAAAGAAGGAGGAGCATTAGAGAGATTAGCAAAAACAGACCGTAGTGGTGCTAATATCGCATTTATCTTTTCGTACTTTTCCACTATTTAGACCATGCACCAATTCATTGTTCATAAATGTCTTATCCTATCCCTCAAATATCAGCAGATTAGGCAAATCCTAGAAATCCTATAGGATAGGAGTGAAACGCGGCTTGGAATTTAGCATAAGGATGCAGAGTATTGATCGCTAATAACTTCGGAAATTGGAGACATCAAAGCACAGTGGATAAAGTATACATTCGTGATAAGCTGCGGAACTCGATTCCAGAATTGGAAATGCAATTTTGGGAAAGCTAATCTGAAAAGTCACGTACGAATCGCTGCATTTACTAATTAGACAAAAAAGGATTAGGAAAATTAGATAATTTCGAAATGCAATTTAGCTTTGAATTAATTAGTTATTGGGTTGTTGTGTAGGTTCTTGCCAAATTTTTGAAACAAATTTATTTCTCTAGCATAGATTTATAAAAGTGATAAATGATAGTCCAAGACAAGATGTTTCTACCGTTTAAAACCTCGTTTGGTTTCATTAATCTATGTTGGAGGAATAAGTTTTTGAAAAGTTTGCCTACAGCTTATGCGACAACCCAACAAAATTGAAGTGACCTACTCGATTTTGACTATTGGGAGGCACACGTTGAATTGGACAGCAGACAGTCAGAAGTCGATAGACAGGAGAACATACGATTTGTCCAGTCGCCCACATTAGGAATATGCGATTCTGAAATCAATCAATAATTTCAAGAAAACAGCCTCCCACCCGGAATGGAGGGGAATTCTTTCGTTACCTACCTTCGAAATGCTTGTCTTATCAGCACCTCTCTAATGCTGCATTATTTTACTTGCTCTCGTTAAATTTCTCACATGTGTCGCGTCTTACTATCTTCAGCCTGAAATGAGTAAATATTGAATACCTAAATACTGCAGCCAAATAAACCGGAAATACAAATGTTATATTCACGGAAACGCAAACTCCTGCATATAAAATTTGATATGAAGAGGATCGATATCAAATAAAATTTTATGATTAATGAAAAAATTGTCGGATGT
Source organism: Diploscapter coronatus (assembly GCA_964036155.1). Lineage (NCBI taxonomy): Eukaryota > Metazoa > Nematoda > Chromadorea > Rhabditida > Rhabditidae > Diploscapter > Diploscapter coronatus. Next base: position 18,597,040 of record OZ038423.1, on the reverse strand, counting down.
GGAAAGAGGAAAGAGAAAGATAAATTGAAAATGAAAACATCGAACTGAGAAAGAATAAGAAAATTATGTATCACGAATGAGTCAAGAGTGGTTGTATATCGCATATTAAAGTTCAATCTTTCAATGTTCTAGCTGAGAAATTTGCAGGATACATTTTCAAAAGTATTTATTCGCCTTATTTATAGCTACATCTTAGAACTTCAGATAGTTTATGATCTTCTCTTCATAAATTTTCCACATAAAGTGCAACGGGAGTGTTAAACTTTCGACGAGAAAAATTGGATGAATATTTCATTCGGCAGTTAAACAAGCTGAAAATTGTCCGAGTTTGTGGCTTGCAATTAAAATATACTTTAGTGCTCCAGTTTAGAGATAGGGATTTTTGAGCATTTGAAACATGAAGTGAAAGATGGCCGTAATTACTGTATGCATGAGTGAATCAATAAAAAGATGAAACAGAAGACAAATGTCTCGTCATCTAGAAAAGAAATGCTGACATTTGGAACGACACAGAAATACATACAATCGAAAGCAATGGATACACGCACGTCGAAAAGAGCTGCACAACTCTAAACACAGCACTTCACGCAGTTCATCAACAATTCATGTCATTCGCCCTGGAACGACTGTCTATGCACTGCATTTCCATAGAAAGACATATTTGGATATGAGCATAAGGCATAAGACTCACGAAAAGCTTATTTTTCGTGAAGACACTCATCAGAAAGCCCAGATGAGCAGCGATTTGCTCAGAAATCCGAGGACTCGGCGATGCAAATAATCCAGTGATATGCTCCGAAATCTGTCGGATCATTGCCCAACTCACAACTCAACCGGAAATAGGAACGGAAAGACGAAAAGAGAAGAAGACGAAGTGATGGCACAAGGGACAAATGGAGAAAGAGGAAAGATGCATTTGGGAAGAATTACTAATGAAGCAGAAAACAAATGAACGAGGCTGACAAATATTGCGGGGGAAACAGACTCCGAAGCGATAGCAAAAAGGAGATGCATCAATATGGAATTTGTGATCAGAATCGGAATATTTGAAGTCATTTCAAGCAAAATTTGTTAAAATTTGGACTTCGAAAAAAAATTTGAAGTCAACTAATCTAGATCCAAAATTTCATAGTAAAAGACTTCTGAAAATTAAACAGCGAATTATACGTCCGATTCTCAACAAACTACGTGCTACACATGAAAGAACGAAAAATCAGGCAAAAATGATGAAAATTCAAGGAAAATTGAAAAAAAAAATCGAATATTCAGACAACTGCGCGAAAATACATTGAATCATTCTCGTTTCAGTTTCATCCATTCGTTGATGAAAATCACTATTTTTCACTAATTTTGAGTTTTTTCTGCGTAAAGTAAGCAAGAAGAGGGTTGTGCAGAGCTTCAGAATCGTGAAGAAGTGTCTAGTTTAATGCAGGGGATTAGAAAAGTAGATCTAAAACGGCTGCAACTGCAAACAATCAGGGATTCTAAATGGATTAATGAGGTTGGCTTGACCTTTGCAAAGATAACAGGAAAAATGTAGTTGTTTTGTTGCATGCAAGTTCAAAAATCGGGGAAGTGGCTGGTTTAGAAAGAAGGAAGAAGCATCAACGAAAATGGTAATTGGGCGTTGGGTTGATTTTATTGCTGTTCGGAATTAGGCAGGAGTGAGACGGGATGTCAGTCAGTTTTCAGACAGCTCACTGCCCGACTGCGAACACACGCAGTCCATGCAGCCACCCATCTGCACATCTGCACATATCCACATCTGCATACGTACCATCTCTGCTTCTGCCTCTCCCTCATCCATCTATCCATTCCATTGCCTTTTTCATTCATTCCGCATCTTTTTCGCTTTCTTTTCCTCTTCAACTCACATTTTCTTTCTCTCACAAAATTGCCTGGCTTCCCTTCTTCCTTCCTCCTTGTCTGCTGCAATAGGCCCCGCCCAAACCATCCCCCTTTCCTCTGCCGCACGTTTGCAGATTCTAACAGAGGGAGGAGTGGCTTTCCATACGATAAACACTGGCCTAAATTCAGTTTCTCTTCTATTTTTCTCGATTTTCGATTATCTTTCGTTCCGAAATTCTTATCACCATGTCAGAGATATTGGTCCGCTCATTATCTAACTCATATTCAACTATCCCATGAAATTGTCACCGTTTTGCCCAGAATTATTGATTTTGTCTTCGCGAATGATTTTTTCCTCGAAACTGCATTTTTGTCATTTATTTCGAGACTAAAGTTGAGTTAATTACGTGCATCTGGTGGTGTCGAAATTCCTCAGAAGTTCCGGTACAAAAACCTTCCTGCACTTCCATTCATTTACTCAACTTTTTGTCCAGGGAGTCCGATAATTTACATCTTTATTTCTAATTTTTTTTTCGAGTAATTAGGTCAATTAACTAGCTAATTAACGCAGTTTCTAAGCACTGCATTATGTGCCCAATATTATGTTTTTGATCGGGAGAAATTTTTATACTTTGATTGTCAATTTTTCTTGTTGAAATGTGTCGAAATTTTCAACAGTTCTCATTTTAATTTATATTTTTCTTTCAGAACAGTCGCTCTAGCATCTGCCAGCGTCCACCTACTCTCTCAACATGGGCTTCCAGACTCTGTGGTTCTCTCACCCCCGCAAGTTCGGACCTGGATCCCGCAGCTGGTAGGCTTAGTAATTTATTTCGAAGTGGAAGGTGTTTGAGCGTGTAAATACTCTTTTACTTCATATAAAATCTCTGAAAGACAATGTCAACATATTCGTACTTTCATTTGTCTTCGAGTTTGGAAGGTTCGAAATTAATTCCGACGTAAAAAGTCGAATTCATCCATCATTTTTATCAATGCTTTTCCAACATTTTCCTCAGTTTCAAATATTCGGAATCATTCCGTTCTTTCTTTCAACCATTTCCTTTTCTGCGAAATTTGGATTACTTTTGATTGAAAGACGACACTGAAAACACGTCATATAAAGCGTAGGCCTTGTGCTTTTCTCTCAAATTGGAATAGGTTCTCTGAATCCATGCGTAGCTTGAAACCTCTTCTCGAATTCCACTAATTTACTTGAAAGAGAAACGGCATTGATGAAAATGGAAATGATTTTGATTGTCTTCAGCCGCGTGTGCTCCGGCCACCACGGGCTCATCCGCAAGTATGGCCTGGATCTGTGCCGTCGATGCTTCCGCGAGCAGTCTAAGGACATCGGATTCAAGAAGGTTCGTTTATCTTGAACTTTTCTTATTTTACCTTCAATTCATGAATATGATCAGATCTAGAGAGAATTTAGTGCCTATTTATCTAGAAGCTTCATACATTTTTGTCGGTACTTTTTTCCAAATAAAATGTATAAAATTCCAACAGGTCATGCAAACACAACTCTTCTTTTTCTGTTAGGTAATGATTCAATTTTCAGCTGGATTAAGTCGACGAGCAGCCCGGTTCAGCGTTGACAGTCCATCCACTCTTTTTCCACGCTTATTCCTGTCTGCGTCTGCTTCTATTCAAACCGAGTCTCACTCGTTCATTTTGTTTGTTTTTGTTGTTTTCGCAATTTTTGAATAAATCTTCTAAAATTGAAACTTCCATGGGATTCAATGTATTTCACTAATGATTGATAAAAGTTGCCAACTTACGAGCATATCTATCGCATTTCAATGTTAACCTCACCATTCCATTTCTCTGTATCTGCTTCCAGTTCTCCCCCTGTTCTGTGAACCATTCTTCGACACTCGCAGTGCAGGCAGAACAACTTAAAGACTTCGAGTTTATTTGCATTACACACGAGTCGAGCAATGCTTCTGCCTGCAGTCAATCAGTGATTCGATTCGATTCGATTTCATGCATATGTGCGGCCACTGCTAGTTCTTCCCGCTCCGCAACCCATTCATTTATAAGGTACATTTTTTCTTATATTTTTTAATTATGATTTGTCCAAGTCTTCAATGGATTAGAAGCTCCCGTTTTATCTCGTACTATTTGTCCAAACACTTGTAAATCAATTCGCGCAGGTTTCTGTCAAAATCAATCATGGACCTTTCCGTGTGAAGTTATTGATTTGGTTCTTTCGGAATCCAACTTCTAATAATTTTTCACAAAAAGGTTGAATTTCATCTTTATAAGTAGAACCTTGATAAATTGATAGTCTGTCTTCGATATCGCGATTTCCAAACGAGCTTTTGGTGTTGAGCGATCACACGCCATTTTTCGAAATTTATAGCTCTTCACCCTTGTAAGCAACCCAAACATCTATCGAGACTGATTTCCTTTCCGCTGTGAGTGAGTCGTCATAAATAAGTTGTAGACAAAAAGCACCTGCGCATAACAGCAAAAGTATGCGTAGAGTTGTGTGTATGCTTACTTTGTCTCTGGGAATCGTCAGAATTTGTTTCGGTGAATAACATTTTTATTTTTTCCAGGGCTGTTTTGAGTTTTAATTTCGAAAAATTCGGAATCCGAGTCGAAATTTTGGCTTAAAAATGTTAATTACTCAGAATTTCAAATTTGTAAGGTTTTTAGCAAAACTAAATGATTTTTAATTGATAGATACGATATTTTCAGTGTCTTTCAGAGCAAGAACAAGAAATTTTTTAAAATCAAAGATTAAAATAAAATCAGAATTGCGAGCAAATGATCCGAAATCGGAATTTTTCGCACCTCGGAGTCGAAATTCCGAACAGCTCGGAATTTTTCTCTCAAGTAGGAGTAATGTCTTTTTTAATATATTTTTTACCGACTAGGAGGTTTATAAATTCTCTTTCGTTTCAAAAATGTTCGTTCCCATCTAGTTTTGAACGATTTTTATCCATTTCCTTTCCCGAAAATTTCAAACCACTTTGTAAAATACTTCTGTGAAAACGACAGTTTTGGTAATGTGAAATGAGTAATTTCTCTAATTTTTTTATCACACGGTAAAATATCGTTGCACAGATTCTCAATCCCTTGCAAAATGGCTATGTTCTTGTTTCTGGTCGATTTCTCGTTGCCCTCCATTCATTAGCCCGTCATCGGCTTGCGAACTGCCACTTGATGGATGACTTTGGCTGTTTTTCGGGAGAAGAAATACGTGAAATTGACTGCTTGGCTGTGATAAGTTGGGAAGGAAGGATTCATTAGAGGAAAGAAGAGAAATAAGAAAGGGGGGAGAGAATAATGGGAGCATTTTGATTCTACCACTTCTGTTAATATCCCCCTTCTTTTTGTTCAAATCCACTGATCTCCAAGCCACGCCCAGCAAATATTAGGAAAATAGGCTGTTGAGTAGAAGCAATTCGACTACTGATAAACACAGCCTTCCAATCAGTCTGATTCCTTACTGTCATTCTGTCTGCCAAACTCCAACCAATTGCTACCTGCCTCTTTCTCCTTCACACCTCCTGATTGCAAGCAGCTGAAAGGCAATAGAACTAGCGACTGATTCTGATTCGATTCCGCAATCTGATTTGTGGAGTTGCCTTCCCTTTCCTGCGATTTTCGCTGCTGCTCTATTCGCATTCGAAAAGGATAGACCTAATTTGAAGAGGCTTTCGATTTTGCGATATTCAATTCGAATTGCCAGGCTATACGCAGCAGACAAAAAGAGACATGCGGAAAGGTCAGACAAGTTCTTTGAAACCTGCAGGAATTGGACCATAAGGGATTCGGAAAATTTTAAACATGTCTTTCTAAATAATGGCAATACTCCAACGGCGAATTTCCTTATCAAGTCATATGCAAACAGATGCGATAATAAATTGGACAAGGGGAATTCTTTTGACCACCAAAATTGCAACTACTATCAATTCAGCAATAGTACAAGTTGCAAATCTTACAATATATATATTTTTGCAGGTCACAATCGCTCTTCGACGGTTCCCTCGATCATGAACCCCTTTCAATGTGAGGTGGAATTCGACGATTTGACTGCAGATGACTCTATTATCGACTATTGCTATGTCAGGGACGACAACTTCATGCTCGTCATTCTTCTCGCCTCTAATGGTACATATGTCTTCGATTTCTAAAAGATTATTTTCTCGTATAATAACTTTGCTTCATTTGCTTGGAATGAATACTTGTACCTATTAGAAACCTAAAAGTCATGAAAATTTCAACTTCTTGTTTCATGAGCGAATTTATTTCCTGTTTCGAAAAGAAAATATTTAAAAAGTTACACGAGTAAAGATTTTTTTTGATAGTTCTTTTGACGAATACCATTTTCACACTAAACCTACGAAATTGACTTTTTTGAACTTATCAATAGGAATGTTTCAGGTTCAATCCAAGCATATTGGGAGCTAAACAAGGATCGCTCACACAAGCGCACCAAGAGCATTCGTTCTTTGTGCACTCGGCATGCAGATGCAGTGGCGATTTCGATAACGGACGATGCCTCGACCGTCGTCTTCGCTCTATCAGATTCCTCTGTGCTCATCGTTCCCATCAAAATGCTACTTGTAAGTCATTTTTGAACATCTCTTGTCATTTTTAGTACCGATTTAATTGATTAACTCTTCTTTGATCACTGATGAAATTAGGCCAGACGAAGATTTGTCCTCTTCTAATTTTTGCGCTTCACATAGCCTTTCAATGCGGACTTTAGTTATGACCGGAAAAAAGCATCAAGTAACCAAGGGTTGGTCAGTCATTTCTTACAAACTTGACAAACTTTGGCCGGCGACATTAGCTAGAAACATCCGACAATTTTGAAAATCATTACTCATTTCACATTCCAGCTGTACTTTGCTCACCCATCTTTCGGATATTTTTAGCAACTCCTCTTAAAATATTTTCCGAGTGACCTGTTTTTGTCTCGCGTTCGATGTGTGTCATTCTCCTGAAAAAAATTACAAAGTGCAGTTGCGAAGATCCCTTTGTTTTCTAGAGAAAAGCTGATTCGACTTATTTTTGATAGCGATGTGTATCACAAGGAAAAGTTATCGAATTCACCCCTGCAATAAGCGATGAAATGAGGTCATGTGAAGCAGGCTGCGGATAGGAATATTTGATAGAAATGAGATGAGGATGATATCAAACAAATTGACAGAGCAACTCTTTTGCGGATGAAACAGCTGTTGTTAGAGGACGAAAGAAAGAAAAGTGAAAGAAAGGTCAAAGAAGTGGAAGATGATGAAGCGAGGAAGTGGAATACTGGAAGTAGCTTATGCAAGATTATGGCAACAAAACCATTGAATGAGTTTATCGTAATAGCTGAAAATTTCATTTTCAGGATGTGAATTGGTGTGGCGGCATGGCTCCATCGACTTCGTCCTCAGTTTCTCTGTCGGAAATCTCGCACCTTGTCGAGCTACCCTCCAATTCCGAGTCCTGTCTTCAGATTCCCACGACTATCGTCTGCTTTCGCACAAACAATTTGCCTCGCAGTGCTGCTGTCATCGGGAATAAGGTAGATTTAAATTCATCATAGTGAATAGAAACACGATTACAAAACTACGGGAATCTTTAAGTAATATTGCGGCACGATTTTGCATTAGAAAGACTACGATACGCCTTTATAGAATATACAATCACTTTGTAAACTCGTGCCGTGATTTTGTAGAAATGTCGTACCGTTGTACAGTAGAATTGCCGTTACCGAATTAAAGAAGGAAACGGCATTTTGCAACTTGACTATTCTACATATCTAAGACCAGTTTATCAAAGAAGTGAAAGGTAATATTTTATTTCTTGCGAACATTCCAATTCGTGATTAAATAACTAACTTTTCTGCCTCGATAATAATGAACATTTATATAAAACTTATCTTCAGGCTGGAGACATCTTCATTCTGGATCTTCAAATTCGCAAGTGTATTGTTGAAATGAAGGCTCCACAGAGCGTGCACGAATGCGACATTGTCAAAGACGGAGAATCTATCAGTTTACTGGTAAGAAAATAATCTTTTCTATACAACATTTTGAAAATTGTAACTTCTGCAATTTCAGGTAACGGGTTGCACAGGCGCACAATGGCTGATCCCTTTGGAGACTCCAGGTCGTTCTCTATGGGAAGTGCTCAGATCTTGCATTCCTTCTGATCTGAAGCAGGTTCGTTATTTGATGATCTTTGATTTGATATATTATTGATTAGAGAGGACGTCGATATTCAAAACTTACGTTTCTATTCGCCTCGTTTCTCTTCTACGCAACTCACTATTTCGCGTCCAAATTCGATTTCTAATTGTGTGATGAATATCGACTTACTTTTTCTTCAATTAACGATAAAAAAGAATGACCAATTCAGGCTGGGAGTGCAGAAACTCGCCTCTTCACTCATCATTGCAATGGGGTTTTGTCTTTGAATTCCGAGGGCAAATATGTCGAGTTGCATCCAACAATACCCACAGTCGGTAGTATCGCTGTTAAAAAATTTGCCGTAAGTTTTTTCCTCTCTAAACAATTTTATAACTATCTATGGCATGCATAGTCTCAAAGGATCAAACTAAACAGCTTTTCACTATTTTTTATATGTTGAATTAAGCATTTGATTGAATTTACGTATTCAGTTCATTCATGGATACATTTTTGAGAAGGCTCAAGATGGATTCCAAAAATTCTTCCTTTATTGTATTAGATTCGAAGCTTTTGAAAATTCAATTAGATACTTTTTCGTGAGATTTAATGCTGCTGCTGTTTCAGATTCCACCAGAAACGTGGCTGATTTGCTGGACGAATGTGGCCCTCTTCACTGTCTCCAAGGAGTCCGATCTCCGTGCCGCGATTCACATGAGTGTATGTGCACCTTGCAATTCTTACCTCTCATCATCGAATTATGTTCAGATGAATTCCGCTATTCGTCTGGAATACACCATAGTGAAGGGAACCCCTGACTGGCGACCACTCGCCCTGCTGCCTCTGCCCAATCGGCCCAACTCTCTGCCCTCCATTCTGCTCGTCAACGAGAGGGGAATGGTCAGAATCGAACAACAGCATGATGTGTAAGTCAAGTTTTGAGCTCTTTTCCTTCTAAATTTCACGTCCTTTCTGAAATATTCGCCAAACTCGACAAATCCCAATAATTGAATAACATTTGCTATTAAAATTATTAGTTCACTATTTCTTCCATACAGTCCGACATATATAGGTAGGATTAAAGTCAGAAGGACCGCGAATTATTTCCTATGATATTCCATTCATAATTTTTATATCTCTAACTTTAGTTTATCAAAAATTTCTCTGCACGTGACGCGATGTCAAAGCACAAATTTTATTAGTGCTATCTACCCTCCATATATTTTTAAGTCTGACTCAAATGTTCTTTGGGTTTGCATCCAGTCACGAATTTAGCACTTTCTACTTTTGAATTAATCACTAGAGACAAACAATAAATTCGAATGGTTCATCTCGCTCCATTGCATTCTCCTTCTTTCTAAAAGCCAATTCTTGGACTCAAAACCTTAGCTGCGCCAGATTTGAGAGGCAGATGACGCGCAGTGAAGGCAGAAAAGAGCAGAAGCAGACAAAACGAGTGTCAATAAACATATTTGGGAGGGGAGGGGAATGGGAAGGCAGGGATGAAGCAAAACGAGGCAATGGGAAGAAATGCAGGGCAGGGTTCTTGAAGCAGAATTTCTGAGAGGCCACCCCCTAGAGGGAGAGAATGCAGCAACCAGCAATAAAGCAGGGCTCGTTATTTCTGCTGATGTAAAAAATCACTGATCATTCTGGCTATTTTTGACTGCTAAATCCAGCCCGTGCACTGGCTACTCTCGAAACTAGGTAAACTTTTCCAGTATTTTTTGTCCATGCTCTAAAGTAATGTTGGCCATTGGATACTATGCACTTTTTCGCCATTCTGTTGTAAGAAAATCACAAAGCAAGCATTGTGAGAACGGATTATTTTTTGGAGGAAAAAATAAAAATCAGTGAAGTCTCGTCAAAAATGAATGAAAAAGGTTCAATTATTGTCATAAAATGCACATATGGGGGAAGTCGAAATAAGTGCCTTTGGCAAACATCTAACAAGTCGAGTGGAAGTGTTTATTTGACTCTTCTTTTCTTGTTTCATTCCTTTGATTTATTCCCATTTTTCACTCCTATTGCTTAAATCTTCCAAGTCCAATTATGCATTTCAAATTTGATGATGTATCATGCATAAGTGTAAGTGCATAATATTGCTGCATTTTATAATTGAGTGAAGTGTGGGAGAATGAAGAAAGAATGGGAGCAGAGGAGAGATTCCCATCTCTGCCTGCAGATTGCGGACTCGTTCAAATGGCTGAATGCGGGATTTGTTAGCACTTTAGAAACATCAATTGGACAGCTTGCGCATAATTTATGTCGGGAATTCAAAATGGAATCTAGCAACAATTTTAAGATTACGTTGGATCAGTATGAGGTTTTTGAAAACTTAAGTTCGACTTTTAAAATTGCTCGATAATTTTAATTTTTCAATGATATACTGTGTTGAAAGGAGCTGTTATAATTATTGTTGCGCCGGAAATTTAGGCTTTAAGGCTCGATATCGTGGAAGAATTATTTCTAAAATTTTACGGATTACTTTTAGAAATGCACCTAGTTAAACTACACGAGTTGTTTTCGCTATCCTTCTCCCCTCGAAATAGCCCCGTTTTGTGTTTCGATACGAGCGATTTCAGGGTAAAAGACGAGAAAACGATGCTTCGATCCTCGATTCGACGGGGTCCTTCGATTCTTCCTTGTCGAAGTTGGAAAAACGAGCAGAACGAGAGTGAAAAGTAGAGAGAAAATGGCGAGGAAGGGAGAAAGATTAGGCAAGGCAACGAACAGCTGTGGGCAGGGAAGAATGAGATTTGTTATCGATATCCCATCACTTCTCTCCCTCTCCCTTCTCACTCGCCCATCCCCTATCTTTCATCGTTAGTTCTGGCTCAAGCCCTTCAAAACCTCCCAATGAACTTTATGTCTGTGTGCTATTTCCTTTGCATCTATCTGTCTGATGAACATATCCCCGAATCATTTCAATTCCATTTTCAGCTCCCTCACCCGCATCGCTTCCCAGTTCATCTTCCGCTACCCGATCTTCAGCCTGTCACTCATCAAGCAAGTCGCGAGTTCGTGCGGACTGAATGAATCCACGCTGCAGGTCTGTGTCTTCATCTGTCACTCACTACTGCTCAGGCAGTTGAGATGTTCAAAATATCTCCAAAGTAACGAAGCAAAGCTTCAACCCACGTGAAATTTCATTTATCGATTTCTGATTTTGACATTTCTTTTAATTTACTCAAAAAATTCGAAAAACGATCATACTATTGGCCGTTTTGACCATTCAAATTCCGTATCTGGTTAGTCACAATGGCGAACGAAAGTTTGGAGCATTAAATGACAATTGAAATATTCGATTTCGGAATTTTCCATGTGTCAACTCGTAGAATTTTAAGGATTATGGTTATTCGACGTCATCTTTCACGTCTACAAAACTCATGAAAATTGTTTCAGTAAAAACATATATGAAGCCTTTAAAAATCATCAATTGATCCAAACTTTCGCGTACCACTAATTTTTAGCATTTGTTTTACTACATTAAACCCACTTATTTCATTCAAACAATTCCAGATACAAACATGGCGAGAACTTTCTAACCATCTAATATTTTACTTTCAAACTATTTTGATTTCAGAAATCTCTTGTCTCGAATATCGTGAATTCTCGAGTGAAAACAAACGAACAGCAGCAGCAGAAGAAGCCAGGCACAACGGCTGCATTCAGCGCGCAGGAGCTCAACAAACTGATGGATATAGCCAATCAAATCAAGGTTGGATGAACAGTGATTCATGAAATAAGGGCATAATTCAGACGAAAATGGAAGAGATGATCGACATTTTTGCAGCGAACGACATCGACGAGCAGCTGCTGCCTGAGGTGAGAAGCTGAATGATGAATGCAATTGGGTCCATCGAACACAAACAACTTCTTTGCAGATTCTGAAGAAAATCGAAGCCAACAGAAAAAGTGATCTTCGATTTCGAGTGGTGGAGCTGTACTGCAAGAAGCAGAGACTGGCTCAGAACAAGGACAGGGCTGAATGGGAGGTCAACAGGGTCGATGCTGATAATTCACTCAGGTACAGTATTGGCTGTCTTTTGATCGGGACGAGAAAAATGGAATATATTTCATCGAATTCGTATCCATCAAAATATTCACTAGAAATCACACTTTTCGTTCACTATTGTTTTATCAAGCCGAGTGTTAGGCTGCAAGAAGTTTTGATTTTGAAATTGAAATGACCAAAAACCTCGAAATCTAAAATGTTTCGAAGCCAAAGGCAAAATGTGTGCACTACTTGGCAGGACTCGTATATCGACCCTTTCTCTATAAAATTTGCTCATAGATAAATGCTCGTAAATAATCATTTCGCTATCAACAGAAACGGAAACGATTACTTTAAATCTGTCAATAGATCGTTTTTCAATACGACTTATTTTTTATTTTTTTAAAATTCTTTTGATGATTAATTTGGAAAAAATTACATATTGAAATTCGGAATACTTTCTGATCGCGTACTTTTCAGCTCATTTCTGATGTACCATATGGATGTGACAGAGGGCTGTGTGCTGTGTGCAGAGGTGCATCTGTGGAAGAGTGCAACCATCCTCGCGCAGAGAGACAACGACTCGGGCAGACTGCTCAGATATGTCTGCAAGAACATGAATGCGCTCAGGAAGACAAACCACCTCATTGCACATCAGGTAAACGAAAGTAATGAACAACCCAATTACTTCAATTCATTCTTTCAGGCAATCGGCTCTATCTGCCAGCTGGACTGGTCAGTTCTGTCAGAAAAGGAGTTCTCCGATATGGTCTCCCTGGTTTGCATCTGGCAGAAAGACTTGGGCATCTTCACCCACTTAGAAATCCTGCTTCGATTATCGAGGGATTATGCTGCCAAGTAGGATTTTTTCAATCACCTCTTCCTTTTTTATCTAAATTCATACTTTTCTCATTAAATTCCCTCTTATTTTTAATTAAAAATAGGTTTTTTTTCTGTAACTGGCAAA